>JAZGUH010000320.1:1200000-1814871 GCA_037893225.1 Hippasteria phrygiana
TAACTAAAACAACTTTTAACACAATTTAACAAATTGAAAACCGTTCATTAATGTTTGCAAGTGAATTGGTATCACGAATCAGACTAATTGGAATGTGGATAAGCATCTCCTCTGTACTCAAGCGGTGTATAATAAAATGTAATGTTCCTTATTTTCCAAGCGCTCTTTTACTAAAGCGTCCACACGTACATCCTTCCTTTTCAAGAGCTTTTAAATAGCACATTGACAAACGATCGCATTATCTAACATTTACTTTCAACAATTTATGCTGGTCTTGTACTGAGTGGCAGACAAATATCCATCCTGGTGAGTCATTGGCCTAATCTGTTTTTCACTGAGGGTGGCAAGAATGCAAAATTCCCCTCCAAAATTAACCTCGATTCATCTATTCTTTTTCAGGCATGCATGTTGTTTTTTTAGATAGGTGGGCCCACTGACGGCAAGGGATTTTATTAATACATGGATATCCAAATAATGTTCTTTTTCATGTATTAAAGGGGAAGATATTACTTGAATGCCCCACCACCAAAATGAGTCAGGCACAGCAAAAGCTTGGAAAATAGCCAATCCACCTTAATAACAACTGTCTAAAAACATGTGGCACAACCTGGTATTTCAAGATATAGGCCTATATCAGCAAAATTTGTATTAAAAAAATGAGGTAGAAATTTATGTATGTGAATACTTTGAGTGACTGTACACTCAGCCAAGAACATCTAACACAGTAGACACAAACTTTCTTTCCCTTTTTCCGACAGAAGTGTCAAACTTTAAACGTTGTGCCATCTGTTTAATATAATCACGAATGAATGGTTATTTTGTCAGATTTGTTCTGTTCCTGACCTATTTTGGTGTTGGTGTTCGTGTACAGAAAGTCCCGTGGGGCAGAAAACACAATAGAACAATAAGCCCCAGAGCGAAATCTTTAGAAATCTATCTTCCCCAGAGGGAAAACGCTATGGAGTTTGTGATTTCAATAGGAACAAAGGAAAACAAAAGAAGGGGACAAAGGTCTTCCCCATAAGTATGTGTGTAAGGATGAGTATGTATATACCGGCAATCGTGGACTAGGGACAAAAGGGTTAGGGCATAGACAAAGGGTCCACGTTTGACCGAACGTCCACGATTAAAAATCGTGTACAAAACATGGGAGGCCTTCCGGAGTATAAACAAAAATGGAACAATGGGAGGTCCGCGATTGCCGGTATTTACACACTTGGGTGTACGTAGCCCTAGAAGGACGCTATGAAATAGCGTCCTAGCGCCCAAGTATGCAAAACAGTCCTATGCTAGAAACCGAAGATCAAAAATCACACTTTACCTGCATAAATATTCTTAGCATCATTTTATTCAAACAGTTCAACAGCCCATCTCCCTGTTCGGATAGAAATATTCCTCCAAGAATGTCAAGAACAGGAGATATTTGCGGCGCAAAATCGTCTCCACGCGACGCTGACTTCACAAACACGAGGAGAAATACCCACATTTAGAACGTTTATCAACAGAGGGCGCAATTTCGGCCGTGCACGCCACAGACATAAATAACCCATGTCTGTCGCGTGGTGAACGCGGCGACTGTAAATTGCGCCCTCTGTTGATGAACGTTCTAAATGTGGGTATTACTCCTCGTGTTTGTGAAGTCAGCGTCGCGTGGAGACGATTTTGCGCCGCAAATATCTCCTGTTCTTGACATTCTTGGAGGAATATTGCTATCCGAACAGGGAGATGGGCTGTTGAACTGTTTGAATAAAATGATGCCAAGAATATTTATGCAGGTAAAGTGTGATTTTTGATCTTCGGTTTCTAGCATAGGACTGTTTTGCATACTTGGGCGCTATGACGCTATATCATAGCGTCATTCTAGGGCTAGGGTGTACGTGCACTGTATATATCTCCGAGGACAAGAGGAGAAAGAAAATACAAAGAAACCTTTCAGTCCTCGCACGTCAAGTCTTTTGTTGAAATCGGTCCTCGCATAGAAGTCCGTGCTTAGTCTATGGGGTTGGGTTATATTAAAGGAACAATAGGAAACACAAAGCATTGTCCTCGCACGTATTGGGGAAGTACGACGGTATGTATGTGTGTGTGTGTGAGTTTGTATATGCCAGCAATCGTGGACCTAGGACAAAAGAATTCGAGCGTAGACAAAGGGGTCCACGTTTGACCTAACGTCCACGATTGAAAATCGTGTACAAAACCAATGGGAGGCCTTCCGAAAAAGTTAGAGTATAAACAAAAGAGGAACAATGGGACGTCCACGATTGCACCCGTTTACATGACTGAGTGTGTGTGCGTGTGTGGTGGTGGTAGGGGGGTGGTGGTGGAGGGGGGGGGGGGGGGGGGGTGGGGGCGGGGGGGGGGGCGGGATGTATCAAAATAGTATTTTTGCGTAAGGGGAAACTAGTTTGGTATTCCAAACAAATGAGTGGGAGGCGGGGGGGGGGGGTAGGGGCAGTCCCCCAACACCCCTCCTCGAAATATGCCACCGCTGGGGCTTAAATTAATTAACTTTAAGTCAACCCAATTACCACGGCTCAATTCACTCCAGCTATCCCCAAGCAAGAAATCACTGACTGGAGTATGAAACTTATAAACCCTGCTGTCTTAGAACCACCTCTGCAGGCCTGATGTATACTCACCTCGATGAAGGATCTTCCTGGCGTGAATGTAGCGCAGGGCGAAGCAGATCTGAACAAACCAGTCCATAATGCGGTCCTCTGCGAAATTCCGGCCTGTCTGCCGGTTGGTTTGGATCGCCTCACTCAAGTCACCTTTGTTAGGAAAAAAAGGTCTCTGTGAATTAGTAGCACATGACTGCTTATCTTTTGTTTTTACACCCTCAAGTTAATTACTCGCTAAATAATAACAAAATGGTTGGGTCCAATCTCCACAAAATCTTGTCTTTTCCACGTTCATTCAAGGACAGTCATGTGAAAAATTCGGACTGCCTAAAAAAAATGTAACCGATGGTTACCTTTTGGTTTATTTTGGCTCTCATTCTTCTCAATAATTTATATAATAGACGGAAAAAAGGTGTGTTTTTTTGCGAAAGTCGCCTGGAAACCCACGGGAATTTGAGCGATGACCGTAAAAGTAGGTACCAATGGCAGAGTGCCTGGAAATACAAGTCAATGAAATTTTTATAATCTACCAAATTGAAATCATTTTAAATTCCATGTAGCAGGCTATGCTCTCATTCAACAACCCCTTAAATCTACACCGAGCACACTGGCCAAATACAGAAACACAGTTTTATGCATTTTAGTCTTCTTTTGTATTTTAAGTTTTCCTTCTATGAAAGATTTAACTCTGACACCCCACCATAATTTTTTTAATAAGAAACCGAACATTCTTGTTTAGAATTCATTGTAGCACATAACACCACCTCTAAGTTCAATAATGTTTGTTTATACAATTCTATATTGATAGCAATTTTCTCATGTTTTCCCCTGGTCTTGACCCTTTATAGTTTGAGGTATCATAGTGAAATCTTTTCGGAGGGGCGTTGTACCTCCATTGGCATACTCCATAGCGATATGTAGCACTGCATCCTCAATGAATGCCTCCCGATACCGCACCACATTGGCGTGTTTCAAACCGGCCAAGATGGCCACCTCGTTCACCGCCTGGTTCCTGTCCTTCTCCGTCATTCCAGCAAGGGGGATCTCCTTGACAACGTAGGGCCTCTGACTATTCCTCGATCTCGTCAGCCATGCCAAACCAAAGGTGCCTCTCCCGATGATTTTCAGTCGTTCGTACTTTGCCGCCATTGCTGTTTCGCTTTTGAGGTCCTAAAAGCTTGCTCTGAGGTGAGAAGTTGGCTTCAGTGGAGGCCTGTAGTTACAAAATGCCTGAACCACAGTGGCCGTGTTGTTTTGCGTTGTTTTCCACGTTAATTTCCGGTCTTGTTGTAAACCCTAGCGAGACTAGATCTCGGTGTGTTGAACTCAACAAAACGACGCTCATAGCCCGCCGTGTAACAATTGCTATTATCATGCAAATGAATCTTTTCTTTCAAAGAATGTTCTTTGCATTCCAACATGGCTGCTGTTGGTAAGCCTGCATTTAATTACAGGAATTCGTCCATTCAAAACTTTCTTGACTTTTCCACGGGCTGAATACCGCCCTTCAACCGGCTCCATGTTTTTGTCTCCTCGTGCTTGCATTTTTGTTTGTGATGTCCTGTTTTCAGTCTTTCTGTTATTAAAAAAAAGTCCTGGCTTTTACATTTTTTTATGACAACTATTACACTTAAAAGTGTATATTTATGTCATATAAACTAACCGTCCGTGGAAACATCTCGGTATGTGTACACAAAGGCCAGGCCTATGCATATGGTATATGGCTGCCGCGTGACGGGCCTTTATTCTCGCTCTGCTTGTTGCACATTCAATAGGATGTGTGCGTTAAAGGCAGTGGCACTATAGGCTGACAGCCGAAAATAATTATGAGTAACTCCCACACTGATACTCAGTTTGATACTCAGTTAAAACTGTATACCGAATAAGTTTTAAAGTTTCAAAATAATAGAGCCCAATGCATAGGGTTATACTTCATGGATTTAATGATGAATTGATGAAGCACGGTGTATATTTAGTGACAATATATTTTAGATACAATTATGTTATATGATAATGGCAGCGGGGTTTAATCTAGGACTAAACACATGCCTGTTTCTCCAACAAACTGCATGCCCACCAAATCCAAATTTCCTAATATAATTTTCGCTAGACAGGCGTGCAGCCAGACGAGACAGCTGAGACAGGGGCGGATCCAGGATTGTTTGCTGGGGGGAGGTGTTCTGAATTTTTTGTTTTGTACATTATTTTGCCAAAAAAGACTCCCCTGCGAACAAAATTTCACAAGAGGGGGGGGGGGGGGGGGTGGGAGACGCACATTCTCAACGTTGGTAGCCCCATTTAACCTCTTTGTTTTGTTCTTGCCCGTATAGTCGGACTCCCTGTTATCGCGGCAACTCTATTATCGCGGCATCGGAATTTTTTTTTTTTTTCGTTTCCAAAACTCCTTTGACTGGCAATTTGATATCCAATTCATCAAGCATTAAGGACTTTCTACTGAGTTGTGTAAAAATGACGATTAAAAAATGTTGTGTCGGGACTTTTAACGATTTTTAATAAATATTCACGTTTTCCAAAACTTGTACATTTTGCCTCACCGTGTCTGCTAAAAGGTACCGTCCATATTTTAACATAAATCTTTAATGTGCTCTGTCCATGGAAGTTCCATTGTCTGATTCCCATTCTACAGCTGCAAATGCAAAATGACGCCTTAGCACAATATTTCCACCGCGAAATCGTAGAAACATTTACGGGCTCAAAATAGGGACAGTGCGGTAAAACAAATAAAACGACGCACCGTGTAAAGTGAATGGCGCCCCCAACCGTCAATCAGTAGACTTGTCTCAGTAAATTTTGTCGCCTTCCAGGGGGGAAAGGGTGTTAAGAAATCATCCTTCAGGCCTAATCGTCTTTAATCAACTTGAACTTTACAGGGAAAATATCAGACTTTATTCAGGGGATGTTTTGGTCAAACATTAACCATGAATAAAAACGTTGAGATCATTGTAAAAACCACTTCCCACATACCGCGATAATACAGAGTCTGTACTCCGCCGAGCAATGGTGAGCATGTCTATTTTAACAGGCATCGCATGGGAATAAACCAAACCACCGTCGGATTTTGTTATGTCAGTGTAAAAAAGCAAGAGTTGTACAACACAAAAGACAGGACAATTCGGGAAGGTTGGTGAGCAATCTCTATTCCGATCGGGAAACGTGATAAGTACCGCGATAATACAGCGTCCCATCCTACATGCAAAATAAGACATTTCCAGGGTTTTTGCTTTTCTTTTCTGGTTTGTTACGGTACTTTAGGCGTAGGCCCTTACAAACAAACAAAACAAAAACCTCTGGATCCGCGCCTGTGAGATAACTTTGTTTCTTTTTGTGTGCAAGCTTAGAATGAAAAGGAAGTGCACGGGCACTATGCAGAATGGCAAAAAGGGAGCTTGCCCGAGAAAGCATAGTCAGAAGAGGGCCCGAGGTCGTAACGTCGAAGAAAGGCAGAAGGTAAGTTACTTATGAAATACTAGTTTAATACGAAAATCTCCTTTTTGAACTTTTTGATAGAAAGATCCATCTACTTTGTTAAAGAGCAACTAAAACGCCAACTAAAACTTTTTGGACTTTTCCGACAGTTTAAATACTCTTTTAACTGATGGATATTAGTTTGCAGACGAGAGGGATTTTTTTATTTTAAGAAAAGGGTTGTTATTCTGTACCATTTATCCTGTTTCGCGAAAGCTCATTATGTATGTAAATGTTGTACGTGACCCCGTGACGTATCGTGTAGAGTAGGTTGATGCTACAGCCAAACACTATGCATGTACGCACGTGGAGTTGATGCTGCTGGAAGATTTTATGTCGACATAACTCAGTCCTCCGTTTTCCCGTCTATATTGTCTAATTTTGATATTATTTCAGTATGAGCATGGTTCTGAGATAATCATTATGCCTCGACCGTGTGTAGTTGGGGGTTGCACAAGGAACAGCGACAAAAACCCTGACCTAAGCTTACTGCGATTCCCAGTGCTGAATGGAGTTCAAAGGCAACAGTGGGTCTGCTTTGTAGACAATACAAGATCTGATTTTTGGCTGTCGAAATGGTCGAAAATATGTGCAGAACATTTCGCCCAAGACTGTATTGATGATAGTGTTAGTATGAAAACTCAGCTGGGTTTGAAGGCACAATTTCGTTTGAATGCTGGAGCCATTCTAACTCTAAAGGCACCGAGCATTCCAATCCTGTCCCGGACTCACGCGCACCACCAGACCACGACGACGTTGCCTGCGGTTGCCGGCTCCAGCAGCCAGAGCCCCGGCCGTCTCCCTCCTTAGCTGTCCACGCTCGCTTGACTCAACATGCATTGTACACGCACGGTACCGCATGCGCCGCATGCGCTGCATGCGATTGAGTCTGGTACCTTATAACATAAATTGTGTGTATAGTTCTGAGAAGGTGCGGGTCCTCACGAGGGCTGCATAAGCAAAGTCGCCAGACTAGAGTATAGCATCAGCTCACACACAACTCACCGCGCAGGTCCCAATAAAAGCCGACTGCAAACAAAGGAAAGTATGAATCATAACTAGCTTTTCAGCAAGAACAAGCCCACAACCCCAATTCTAAATGTGTCTCACAAAGATGTCAACACTTTAAAATATGTTTACCGTAGTGTTACACCTGAATCATGTACAAAAAGCACAGCAAGTAATACTAGCCTTAGACAAAAAAATACGTACAGACTCTACGTAAAACATTGTCGTATAATACAGTGACGTCATATGTTTCTACACGTATACGTCAATACTCGCGCGATACGGCACGCAGTTGACCTCGGCCTTTTCTGAATCGAGTCAAAGTGGCTCAGAAGGAAAAGGCTCAAAAACATTTTTTTGATTTTTTAGAATCATGAAACTTGTTACATTAGTTTTGGGGAGGCATAAACTATCAGATAAGTCCAAAAAGTCCAAACAAATGTTGGCGTTTTAGTTGGTCTTTAAGCTCTTGCAACAAAGTCCCCTCGTTTAAAACAGCTCTCACACAGAATCATGCACCTATGGAGGTCTTCCGACAAAGTTAAAGAACAAACACAAGAGGGACAATAGGACGTCCACGGTGGGCGGTCGATACACGATGAGTTTGTTTTTGCATTCAATAGGGGACCTTTAACAATAGAGGACAATAGGGTCCCCGGTTGAGAAAGGTCCCCGTTTAAAAATCGTGTACAAAACCAATGAGGGACCTTGCCAAAAGGTTATTAAAGACCAACTAAAACGCCAAATTTTGTTTTGACTTTTTGACTTATCTGATAGTTTATGCCTCCCCAAAACTAATGTAACAAGTTTCATGATTCTGAAAAATCAAAAAAAATGTTTTTGAGCCTTTTCTTTCTGAGCCACTTTGACTCGATTCAGAAAAGGCCGAGGTCAACTGCGTGCCGTATCGCGCGAGTATTGACGTATACGTGTAGAAACATATGACGTCACTGTATTATACGACAATGTTTTACGTAGGGTCTGTACGTATTTTTTTGTCTAAGCCTAGTATAACTTGCTGTGCTTTTTGCTCATGATTCAGGAGTAACACTACGATAAACATATTTTAAAGTGTTGACATCTTTGTGAGACACATTTGGAATTGAGGTTGTAGGCTTGTTCTTGCTGAAAAGCTAGTTATGAGTCATACTTTCCTTTGTTTGCAGTCGGCTTTTATTGGGATCTGCGCGGTGAGTTGTGTGTGAGCTGATGCTATACTCTAGTCTGGCGACTTTGCTTATGCAGCCCTCGTGAGGACCCGCACCTTCTCAGAACTATACACACAATTTTTGTTATAAGGTACCAGACTTAATCGCATGCAGCGCATGCGGTACAATACCTTGCGTGTACAATGCATGTTGAGTCAAGCGAGCGTGGACAGGGAGACGGCCGGGGCTCTGGCTGCTCGAGACGGCAACCGCAGGGAACGTCGTCGCGGTGGTGCGCGTGAGTCCGGGACACGATTGGAATGCTCGGTGCCTTTAGAGTTGGAATGGCTCCAGCCTTCAAACGGAATTGTGCCTTCAAACCCAGCTGAGTTTTCATACTAACCCTATCATCTATACAGTCTTTGGCGAAATGTTCTGCACATATTTTCGACCATTTCGACAGCCCAAAATCAGATATTGTATTGTCTACAAAGCGGACCCACTGTCGCCTTTAAGCTCCATTCAGCACTGAGAATCGCAGTAAGGTTAGGTCAGGGTTTTTGTCGCTGTTCCTCGTGCAACCCCCAACTACACACGATCGAGGCATAATGATTATCTCAGAACCATGCTCATACTGAAATAATATCAAAATTAGACAATATAGACGGGAACACGGAGGAGTTAGGTAGACAAAAACTCTTCAGCAGCATCAACTCCACGTACGTACATGCATAGTGTTTGGCTGTAGCATCAACCGACTCTACACGTGTACGTCACGGAGTCACGTACATACATTTAACATACGTAATGAGCTTTCGCGAAACAGGATAAATGGTTCAGAATAACAACCCTTTCTTTTTAAATAGAAAAATTCCTCTCGTCTGCAAACTAATCTCCATCAGTTAAAAGAGTATTTAAACTGTCGGAAAAGTCCAAAAAGTCAAAAAAGAATTGGCGTTTTAGTTCCTCTTTGAAGTATGAACAATAGGAGGACAATAGGAGGTCCCCGATTGCAGGCGTTTACACACTTGTGTGCATGTGAGTTTGTATAGCTATTCAAACCGCGGACCTTTAACAAAGAGGACAATAGGGTCCACGATTGAGTCAAGGTCCACGATTGAAAATCGTGTACAAAACATATGGGAGGCCTTCCGAAAAAATTAAAGTATAAACAAAAGAGGAACAATAGGATGTCCGCGATTGCCGGTGTTTACACACTTGGGTGTCTCTGTGTGTGTCCGTGTGGATGGTTGGGACACGATAACTTGAGAATGACTTGAAATATCAACTTCCTATTTGGTATGTGGGTTGGTCTTGAAGTCCTATAGAACCCTATTGGTTCTGGACCCCATAGGTCAAAGGTCAAGACCTTTATGCTTAAAACAATAGAAATGGTTGTGACACGATAACTTGCTTTAATTCGAAATAAGCAGTCGTATTTCTGTTGCAGATACAGTAAGCAGATCCATAACCTCTGATGACTTTCCTTTGATGCATGTTTGTCATATTAACACATTTTTCTTTTTTAAAAATCAGTCTTTAGTTAAAAAGGGTAATTCAACTTGGCGGGGTATTTGTGTTTGTCAACACACCATTCTTGTTAATTTTCGTTTTTCATCAGTCACTTTATAGTTTCTAGTTTCTAGTTTCTATTCTCATGCTGTTGCATGCATGTCGTATTTGGTGGAAAAATTGGGGGCTACTTTGCAGCTAAGGCCAAGTAAAAAATCAAAACATGTTTAGCGTCTGGGACGTTTTTCAAAACAAGGAAAGAGGAGGTTTTCTTATTTTTTTTATTTTCCAGATGGCCGCCAATCTTTTTAAAATTTCCGACAACCGTATGTTTTTCAACTCTACAAAGACTGTTGGACAAGAGAATTTAACATATTTACAGTTCTGACTCGCAACTATATTATTTTCCGATGGATCGGTTGACATTTTGGGGGTTTTATCACCTCATTTTCCACTAGTAAAGATAAGAAACAATCCAGGCGGCTCCCCCCCCCAAAAAAAAAAGAAGCGGGCGAGGACGCTAAGCATGTTTTTTTTTTACTTCGCCTAGTCAATTTCAACCACAAACTTTCATTTTTAGTAAAACGTAGCCACATTGTGCTCTTATATGTTAAAAAGAAAGAAAATAACGAGAATGGAATGAAATTGTTCACCTTATAAAGTAGGTCAAATTCTGGGTCACTTCAAAGAATATTAACTGTGTCGAACATTGCTTTGTCACTGAGATCACTATACTTCTGTACCTATTTCTTCTTCCTGTCGTAGCAACCTGTTATCACTGTTATCAATTTATCTAATTACTCCTTTTTCCATAGATTATTTGATAACATTTCGCTCAGTGTACATTTCATTTACCGAGAGAGTGTTCTAATGACACCTGAGAAATGTCGCGTATTCGATTTTTAAACATTAGCCTTCAAATCAAGGTAGGCCTACATCCAAGACAATCAATGGCTATGTGGGATAATATCTATAGTCCCCCGTCTCATTGGTCCCCCGTCTCATCCTGTGAAATGATGGCACCGGGTGTGCTGTCGTTGTCAAGAAAATTGGAAATGTATATCGTTTTCCAACGATTTCCAGCTGGAAATCGTTGGAAAACTGCCATGTAGCCGTTAGTCAAGGCGCGCGTGGCTACCTGGACGAGTGGCGCGCACCGAACATGATGGCGCCATAGCCACGCGCGCCTTGACTAAAGGCTATCATCCACCCGACGGTTGAAAACGAGCGCCGTTTTTCTCTCGTTTTTCCGCCATCCAACAACGCAAAACTTTGAACAGGTCAGTGGAACGATATTTCCTATAAAATAATAACCCCCAAATCCGCCCATTTCTGAAAATTGCAACAAATTGCAACACTGCCTTTAAATGAAGGCTAAATTTCAAAGTAGATAGGCCTATGTATTTCCGCTGTCTGTCGGCCTGATTCCATTGTACAAAATATTCTTAGTCTCTTACAATGAACCGTGACTCCCAATGGAAGATGTCAATGAAAAGATTATCACCCCTGGTTTGATAAAACCTTAATAATGGTCATTGTGTATAGTAGCTTTGTCATATTTTCCCTGTATAGTGAACCTGACTCATAAATCCTATTAAAAGGTTTATAGATCTTTTTCGCCCATGTGACCAGATATAGTGAAATGTAAACATAACGTGGTCCGTCTTTAAGTGATCATCCTACATGTATCGTATGGGGCAGGCTAAAGCTGTGTTCGTGTTCTTGCTGAAAATTTCACTTCAGTGGATTCCTCCACAAACGAATAATGGTGGAACCTTTATCGTTGAAGGAAAAATGGCATTGGAAAGCTCATAGTATCTAATTACACCAACAAATTAGCAGTTCAATTTGAAAATCTATTTTTCGGGCCGGTGCCACACCCAAAAAGCACGGACACAGCATCTTTAAACCATGTGCGCACCCGTTACGCTTCTATAGCATCATTACACGATGCGGTCCATGGCGGCACGTAAAAGGGGTCATGATGAACAAGCGTTTGTGTACTACCGAGTCTGACCAATCAGGCACACGCATCCATTCGTAAAAAAACAACCGAATCTGCCGATGACGCCATACGATTCAATCAAATGGGAAGGCAGAAAATATCCCTTCAGTTAGTTTGCAGCCAAACGAAACCACTTGACCAAGTCGGAAAAACACCCAGCGTTAAATAATTTGTTTTTCTCGCTCAGAAGTGAATTAAGAGTAGAACACGCACGCCCCTGGCGCCGAATAATCACAGCAGTTGCCTAGCTAGTTCCGTATTCCATCCACAAAAGATGTATACCTACCACTAATAACATCAACAAACACATCCAGTAAAAAGCAAGACCTCTGTGTAATTAATTTACCCCGCATTATCGTGAGCTCTGCGCTCTACCCACCAAACTCTGAAGACAATTTGCTGATAATGTCCTTGTTTTTAAAAAAAAAATTATTGCAGACTTTGATCTTTGCGTCTGTGCCTTTTGCCCCGTCAAATTCGTCTATTTCACTGCAATTCTCGAAAAGCTCAAAGATCGCGCCATTGAACTATAGTGCCGTTTGGTGCATCAACAATTAGAGGAACGCGTCTTGGCAATATTTCATTCAATTGAAGGATAGTGATACCGGAACGTCTATTTGATCACCGACGGTAAGCCGTCCGAAGTCAATTTTCATGGACTATTAATCAAGTTGAAGTCTTCGATCAATATACGCCAGCGGTGTCGCTATGTACTTCTAAAGTAAAAGGGTGAACAAGCTGATTTTGATAAATGTGACTTTACATCTCATATCGGGCCTCACAAGCATCAGTCCGTATGCGGGCAACGGTAGAGTGCTCCTGATGTTTTTACAGTGACAATGCAATGTGCCCAATGGTATTTGTTACATTTTCTTTACCTGGTGTGTCCCCTAACATTTTAAAAACTGTTAGAAGATGGGAATTTTTTCGTCGGGGATAATGTAAATTAGAACAGAGATGTTTCTCTTTTGCCCTATCCCGACGTAAATGTATGAAGCATACTCAGTGCTTTCCGAGAACCTGTGTAAACAAATTCACAGGCTTACTCGGTTGGGATTCGAACCCACGACTTTCTGCTCACAAGTGCAAGACGTCTGCACTAGTAATAAACAAATACTACAGCCATGTCGCAGCCTCATACACTGTTAAAAATTACGTTGTGGTACAACGATTTACAGAGTTTATTTCTGTATAACCATAAAAAACTCCGTTACAAACATTATTTTCCTTGTATATCAACAACTGCGCAATTGTAAATTGTACATGTACAAAGAAGTTCTGTAATTATACAATGCTCCTTTGTTGGCTTGTTTATTCACATAGAATCTTGTTATCCTACATGAATCTTATTATGCGGCAGCTGACCAATCACAATTGAGGAAATTTGTGTGCGCAAAAATCATGTTAAATTGCTGTGTTTTAGTTAAAAAAAACACTTTCTTGATCATAATAGGTAATTTGTCAAGCAATTCATGTACATGTACAAAATTACTTTTATCCAAACATTATTAAATAATGTCATATTACATCCCCGTTCATGTTAAAAAAATCGAAACGGTTGATGGGGAACCATGACTTCATAATGGCTTGACCGAATGAATATAAAACCAAAATGCGATATACCATTAAATGTATTATATGTAATAGTAGGATTTATACAACGCCTGAATTGGTGGATCGTCGATCATGTGCATTGAATTATTTGTTCCATCGCACGCCGCGAGAAGTTACATCACACGGTAGGCGTGTGATGTAACTTCGCGAATTTTACGGTCATTATATAGGTGGCGCTACAACAAGGCTGTCATTCATACAAAATGGCGGACGATGTTCCTGAACCGCGGCTAACAGACAACGAAATATTGAAACTCTTGGGCGATGCTTTGTCTCTAACACAAAGAGACAAATCAAATATACAGGGTGTCTTAAAAAAAAGGAAACCGAGATTAATCTGTTTATTTCTCAGATACTGCTCAATTTTGTTTAAAATGGTAACCACCATCTATTACTTAAAGTGCTGCTGCAGCGTGGCCGATCAATCTTAGTTTTCCACTGTATAATATCTGTGTATATACACTCATTACATATTAAAACTTTTCATATCTTTCAAACAACCCAAATACTCGAAAATGAGTCTTTTTCAGTGAAGCGCTTTTGTCTCGAAACCAAAAACAAAGGTCACGGCGGCCCGCGCGCTGCGTTGGTGGTGACGTCATTGTTTGTATGCGCCGACTGTCTAGTGTCTGTACTCCGCGTGCATACATGTGCACATACACGCAACACACTGTACCGACAATCGTGCGTGTTTGGCGGATTCCGACAGCGACAATTCTTGGGAGACTTACAGCGTTGATTCTGAAGGTTCTTCGTACAAAAGTGGTACACGTACATCGTCGTCGGGGGAGGATGATTTCTAGGAAATCATTGTCCGAGGTGCTGAACCTTACCAGTTTAAGCCGTTCCGATCCGGCAGCGCGAACCACCGACGAAAGTAGGGGGGGGGGGGGGGGGGGGGGGGGGGGGGGTGGAGCGCCGAAGATAATGACGAGGCCGATGCAGAACCGACAACTAAACACATTAGATGAAAATCGTCTCCAAAATACTGACTGGTAATGTCTATAAACGCTCAGATTTTGTAGGAACGAATGACCGATAATATGCTTGCATGTTCAGATACAATTGCCCATTACAATTCTATATTTTTTGCTGTTAACATGGGGAGATTACATGCAACTATGGAATTTTCAGATCCAGGTCTGGCATGCAAAAACGGTGCTTGCATACAGTCGCCCTGATCCGACATGACTTTGCTTGAAATTTAGTTCGAGTGCTTTTTGAGAACTTACACTTTACTTTTCCAGGAAAAGATTTTACTTTATTACCCTGCCAAATCGGTCAGGAAAAGCAAAATTGTGGAAAATAACCAACCCTCTTTGATAAACATGTGGCACACAACCTGTTTGTTATGATTTATGTCAAAATCTGTGACCACCTTTAGTGATCGTTCCCTGCCAAAACTAACCGCAAACACCAACTGTATCCCCTATACAGTATTGCATGAAAATTAAAGGTTGTGCCATGCGTAAAATTCCAAAACCTTTCCTTTTTTTCAGTTGAATTTACATTGTTTTCTGTTAATACATACTTGTACAATAACATTTCCCATTTTTTCGCTCAATTTTATCTAGCAAATATCGGCCCGGGTCATATTGTCAGATGGTGGGGATTTCTTGGGAGACAACCGGGTACGATTACCATCCTGCATCATCAACTAGACAAGGACTAACTATAGCCAGATCTTTGTGATGTCCTCTTTCTTATGACACCAAGAAATCCATGCTTCCATCACGGATGACTGAGCACAAAGCTGTGCAACGGACCATGCAAGAAAATGCACCCCCCCCCCAAAAAAAAAACCGATTAAAAGTCACCCCAACATTGCATTTGGTTGCTGTGGTTTGTCTCTTTTTGACGAAACGATCGATTTAACCTTTGATTTTAACATTAACTCTAAGGGCGCTGTCGTAAATGCTTTACCAAGCTGAAAGCTAAAGGATGTAATTGATTTTGACTATGCAAGCACTGACGGCATCGGCTTTCTATTGGCCGGGCAAAGGGCAGTGTTGCAACACAGCAGAGCACTTTCCTCCTTAACCGTCGTCAGACTTGGGGGTGGTTGTGAGGCAATTCCTTGTTGCCATCTCTCCACGGACATAGTTCGTGTGTCATGAAAATACTATACACTGCAGAATTTCATAATGCGTCTCAGCTGATTTTTGTGTCACTATGCACTCTGGAGCAACAGCCCATCAATGTTTTTCTTTGCATCAGATGTGTAATTTTTGGTGCGTGTTTTTACCGTTTTAATTCCAGGAGTGGCGGTGTCGACTTTCAAACTTTGTTGTGAACGACGTGGAATGTCTCTGTGATGGGAATCTGTTCGTGAAATACTTCAATCGGCTGTGAGTAAAAGGAGTGAAATATAATAGGAAAAAACTACAGTGTTGACCTGTTTACAAGTTTTTACAATCCAATGGGCTCAACTGTTTTTTTGTAAGAGACGCTAGTTTGTTCCAAGATGAGCACTGCAAATGATACACGGGCATCAAGTACGCCTGTACTTGTACTGCGGACTGCCTTTATTGGTCTCAACGGCTTGGCCATCGTCCTGGCTAACATCTTGAACATCGTGATTCTTCGCCGGGCTCAGGTCGGCTCGGAGCCGGCAAGGATCTACATTTCCTCCTTGGCTCTTGCCGATATCCTCGTGGGCGCTTTGGCGTTCGGAAGCACCCTGCCGTCTGCCTATGATGGGTTCCCCTTCCCGATCGTGCTGTGTCAGGTTGCGGGTTATGTCTTTGCCATTGGACTTTTGCTTAGCGTGTTCTTCCTGGCCTGCATCAGCATTGACCGCTTCATAGCAGTGACCAGAGCTCTGAGATACGAGCGACTGGTCACCCGCAAGCGAGCCATCATTACGGTCACTTTCGGCTGGGTCATCACTTCTGGCGGCATGATTATCGTCATCTTACTCAGGCCGGACATCATGAATTACAACAAGGCCACGTTCTTTTGCGAGCCTACCTTTGAAGATCCGGCTTTCCCGATAGTGTTATTCATTTTAATCATGTTCTGGATCATCAACTGCGATCTGATCATGACTTTCACTTATAGGCACCTTTTCCGAGTGGCGCATAGGCACTCGCGCCGTATCGCCGCCCAGGAACTGGCCGCCACCGCCGCCGCTGTGCACGGCGACCGGCCCCGCTGGAGCGTGGTGGCTCGCAAGGACATGAAGGCGGTGCGAATGTGTCTAGCGGTAACGCTGGCCTTCAACGTGGCTTGGGTTCCCACCCTGATCCTGGACTTTTACAAGTTCATCACGAAGAAGAATACGGGCTCCGGGACTGAGTTTGCCATCACTTGGCTCTCGCTGTCCAACAGCTGGTGGAACTTTCTCATCTACAGCGGGATGAACAAACAATTCAGGGACGCTGTCAAGCAGCTCGCCAAGCAGGTCTGGACAAAGTGTAGACTGGGGAAGGTGGAGAGTCAACAGAGAAACCGGAATCACCCGAACCTTGGAAGCCGGCGCAACGAGGAGACATTCCTAGAGGGGAGACCCCGGGCGGATACAGACGGGGGAGTTTCGGTCATAAAGTTCGCGCGGAAAACGGATGGTCCGCAGAGAACCACCGAAGAATTGCATCCGTTCTCCGCTTAACATCCTTCCCTGCTTAGACTGCTGTTTGCAGCTTGTAGTTTGGCGCGACTAGCAACACTTTTCATCAGAATAACTCGTGGCTGTACGATCCACACGTTGCAATTCAATACTTGCAGCAACTATATGCATGAAACCGGGCCTCACCGGTTATTGAATTCGTGAATGTGAAGCAATTTAACGCATTCCAAGGGTGTGGATGGAAAGGATGTGGATTGGATTATAAAGCAGACTAACCTGTTTTATATAATCATAATATATTTAAATATGGTTTATATAAGTTACTTTTGGAGAGAAGTGTAGGATCCAGACGTGTTTTGGAGGCTAGAATAAACGATGTCTTGAAAAAGCGGCTATGCGCATCTGAGACACTTATTCAGGTAAATACCCTTTACGAATAAGACATCTTAATTAAACTGTCAGTATATTGCGACAAACTTTCCGAAAACTACAAGCCATGGCCCTCAGTGACACAGACTACTAACTGGATTGGGCATTTGTGGTTTGAGAACACGGCTTGGACATAAAGCTCAGCGAGTTTTGTTCGAAAAGAACCATTTAAATTATTAACACATTTTGTGAAAGGTTCTGTTACCAGTTGCTGGAGTTGATCATTGCCAATTAGGCCTAATAAAAAAAATTTAAATAAAGAATTGAGTAAACACATTGTGCGCACAATAATACATACTCTCACCCAGGCCACCCGTAGGCAACCGTCCATACTGGTCGTCACGCAGAACTAGACAGGCACTTTTTAAAGTATTCACAGTAAATTATTAACGTAGCCAAATAGTCACCTCCCAAGTATTCGTGGGCGAGACACAGTTTCCCATGGTTAACATAAGCCCCGCCCTTCTCTCACCACTCTGTACTGTCGTTCCTGCATGCTTACGAGACGATCCACCTAGGTTCGGATCTGCAAAACTGAGCCTGTTTTGAAATTCATGGATTTTCTATTAAAGGAGATAATATTAACGAATTCCAAGGGTGTGGTTGCAAGGATGTGAATTGGATTATGCTCAGCAAAAATCAGCTAAAAATCAATCTGAAACTAGGCGGCATTTTTGCTGGTAACCTGTTCTTATTACGCAAAACGTTTCTTTGGTTAACGCAAGATGGGCTTAGCGGATCCATGAAATTGTTTAATTTCCGAACAGATTTTGTTAGATATGCACGTGGAAACGAAGGGGACACTTGACTGTGACATACATAAAGTCCAATTCAAGCGCTGACTATACGCGCCGCCAAGGTCAAGTAGCGTGTACATCAAATTTTATTACACCATTGGAGTATCAAAATTACCTCAATGTATTCCCCACAATTAATTGCTTCACATACCTTCATTGCACACTTCCGGTGTCTCCGTAAAAGTGTCAGTGGAGGTCATCCACTCTGTATGCTGCCACCTAGCGTCTCATAAGCCTTCAATCACGCACAAGCTGTTACGGGTAGACCGAAAGCGTGTGGTGTATGTGCAGTGATTTTCGCGGTTTGGTTGTGCGTAAAACTCCATAGGCCATCCATCAATAACGCGCAAGTCGCCAAGGATTGTGTGGGAGCCATGATTAGTACACATTCCACGTCCGAAAAGAAGCGAAAACGTTAATGAATAAATCAGTAGTGACGGCACATGCACGGAATTATGTTGGCAGCCAGAGCCAAATACATGTATGATGATAAATTTATGGCGTAGCGAGGCAGAACTGCTGCTTGATTGGGAATCCAAACAGTGATGTTTGCAGTGCCAATTGTATACGTTCTCGTGTAATTGCTTGATGGAACGTGTTGCCAATTTTGTTCAGGAGAGTTCGTGTTCAATTTTGTTAGGGGGGAAATCAACCCAATTGTTTTTCGCCGGTTGGTCGAGTGGGTAATTTTTCAAGCAAAAAGTTCGACTACTTGTTGATAAAGTATTGCTGGACTGAAAAAAAATAGACTAGAACAAAAGTTGGCGACGTGCAACTAGAACATTAGAAAAATAGGCAACTGCTAACAGTGACATTACAGTGTTTTTAAACATTCAGTAAGACTAGTATTTCCTGTGCTTTGTTTTTGTTGTTTAAGTAATATTTGCTGTTATTTCATATTTATTTCTCATTAAATTTTCATTATAATTATCAATTATTATTTGAGGGATATTACTGACCCATCATTTTAGTTAATATGTATAGGATCTATATTTCCACATCCATTTGTTCTTCTTTGTTTTTTTTAGCTTTTTGGGAGAAAAACACTCAATGGGCATCTTGTGAAAATAAGCCTTACATATATGCAAGCTAAAAGAGTCATCAATAATGCTGCGTGTAAATGGAGAGAGGGGCAAGGGGTATTACCCCCTCCCCACCCCCAATATTTTCAGAGTGCCCTTTTTTATCTTTTTATCCTTTTTGTACCCAAAAATTTCGCACAAAATATTAAAACCCTGCCCTCTATTTACGACATACCTGTTGGTTTTTAATGTCGCAAGCTATTTTAACTTTAAAGTGGATTTTGTTCTCTGATAGGAACGGGGCCCGTACACAATCGCCGCAACTTTAAAATAAATTATAGTTACCCCTGTGCCCCCGATATATCGATTCCCCCTTTTCACGTCTAACCGCCCCCCCCCCCCCCCCCCCCCCCCCCCAATAAAAATGACCTTGCTACGCCTATGGCCTACGATTTCCACAGACCCTCTACTCTGAAGTCACACGGCCGGTTGTCGCCATTCGTTTATTTCAAATACAGCAATGAGCAATTCAGGTGCTGCTGATCTAGTCCCTTTTGTCAATTTTGCGATTTATATCACGCATACGTGGTCTGTTTTCACTTGAACGCATCTAGTCGATCAACTACGTCAAATCTAGTTTGTGTAGCAACAACAAACTGTAAAGAATGTCGTCTGCTAATTGTTAACGAAGCAAATGTTGGTACGTCATTTTTATTTTCTATTATGTATTTCTTTTATTTTCTCTATTTAGCTTTAGTGCAATAAATAATTCATTATCTCATTGCAAAGAGTTATTATCATTAAACAAAACTAACAATTTACCGTAAACGTTTGCAAAACTTGCCCAGTTTACCTATCCTCCATCTTGAAACCGTGACGTAACTCGCGAGTGACTAGAGAAACCATGGTCCGGAGCTAGGTTGATCCAGTTGGACTAGCTAGTCAAACCACGCAGCGTTGGAGTGACATCTAGATTGACTAAGGTTAAGTCTAGTCACTCTATTCGCCCAACCGAACTTGCTCCATATTTGCGAAAACTCGCCTCTCCTAGAGCAAGTTCGGGTGCTGCTGACCTAGTCCTTTTTGTCAATTTGCTATTAAAAAACGCATGCGTGGTCTGTCCTTCACTCGAACGCATCTAGTCGATCGACTACGTCAAATCTAGTTAGTGTACAGCAACAACAAACTGCAAAGAATGTCGTCTGCTAGTTGTTAACGAAGCAAATGTTTGCATGTCATTTCTATTTTCTATTATTTATTTCTATTATTTTCTCTACTTAACTTTGGTGCAATAAATAATTCATTATCTTATTGCAAAGAGTTATTATCATTGGACAAAACCAACAAATTATCGTAAACGTTTGCAAAACTTGCCCAGTTTACCTATCCTCCATCTTGAAACAGTGACGTAACTCGCGAGTGACTAGAGAAACCATGGTCCGGAGCTAGGTTGATCCAGTTGCACTAGCTAGTCAAACCGCGCAGCGTTCGGGTGACATCTAGATCGACTATGGTTAGGTCTAGACACTCTAGTCGCCTAACAGAACTTACTCCTATTTGGAAACAAAATGGCCGAACAGCGTTGCACAGTTGGCTGTGCACATAGTATTGGCCTGAATAAAAACAAAGAAACTGTGTACCCGGCACGATATGGGATCAAGGGGTACCCCCCCCCCCCCCCCCCCCCCTTGTCCCTATACCTCATACACACTCCAGAATATTGTTACCTAACACATTCCCTGGATATCTGAAAGGAATTCCTGAGATTTCAGGAACACATTGACGAACACAAAAAAGGGGGGGGGGGGGGAGTGTCCCTCCGTCCCATATCTTGCTTCAAATCATGCCCTACTCAGAAAGTGCCGGGAATTTGAGTTGGTGAGGGAAACATGCAAAAAGAAGGCATATTCACAATTAGCAATAGCAACAGCAATACAGTGATAACAAAAAGACGCTCAAAACATAAAGACGCTCAAAACATACAATAGCTACGTCTTCGGATTCCTTTTTTGAATTTGTCCATGAAACGAAAAGTTATGATAAAAATTACACGGCCAATAATTATTTCAATTAAAGAGGCTCCGTGCCAGTGTCGGATGATAGCATAAAAACTTGGGTTTTATCTGAGAAGTCTAGGAATATGAAGATCGCACGATGGTCATTAGCCTTTTAGAGGTATGGCGGACACAATAGGAGGGCGCTATTTGATTTGGGTAAACATTTTGTGAAACCACAAATTCCAGTGAAAGTCAGAATCAGATATTGTTTTGAGTTAAAGTACAATCCATAGTACAATCCATAGATCATGCCCAATCTTCACCTTTGAAATTTCCTGTGGTTTCACAAAAGGTATACCCAAATCAAATAGCGCCCTCTCCTATTGTGTCCGCCATACCTCTAAAAGGCTAATTGTATTTGTTTCACACAAAAATGATACAAAGAAGGCTTTGTGTAAGCCAGTATAAAAGCTTGATCAAAAATTGTAAACGGCATTTCAGTGCAAACGAATTTCCTCAACAGAGGGCGCAATTCAGGTACCGTCAAATATTAACTTTTTTACGCACAAGCTCTGCCACTTGAATCGGCACACAGTCCCTGACTTTCAATTAGGCAGGGTGCTGTAATAACAATCTGTTGCTGTGGTTACGCTGGACTTGACATACTACGGCAGTGACAAATTGTTGGCAAGAGGAAATTAATTCCATACTTGGACTTCCGTTGTAGGTGAAATCATCTCAAGGTGACTGATATCAGTGCAGAGTATTGTCTTCACCAAAGGCCCTGTATCGTCTGCACGCATGGAAAGGCGCGAACTGCAACCCAGCGGACTCGCCACATTCAGTCAAATCTGAGTTTGGATGATTGAAGCTCGCAATTTTTTTCAGCACCGTGAACGAAGGTAAGCGAAGGTAAATTCTGTACTGTAGTAATATTTCGGTAATTGTCTAAACTGCTTCACTCGTCTTATGTGAATTTCAGGGCCTCTATAAAAAAAAGAGCTTGTTGAATGTTCCCAGTCTTTGATTGACCGACACATGGATTTACTTATCTAAATTAGTAAAAATGCTTTCACTCGTCTTATTTTAAAGGTGAGCCATGTAATTTTCAAGTCCTTGAGAGTCTATATTTCTGATACCTCGCTGGTACCGGGTAACCAAGCTATTCCTTTGAGAGTTCAGACTGACAGTGCTTAAACACTGCGATGCCGGTATGATTGTGCCAATGTGCACCATGCATAGTATTGTTTAGGATAGATTCTCCTTCGTCAGTTTCATGCTAAAATTATGGATACATGTATATACAAAAATTGTATTAACAGAACTGCCAAAGCTGAGTTGGAAAGTGTTTGTTCAAGAAGTGTGATGGCGCCCAAAAATGATGCTGCAGTTAGACAGTGAATTATAAATGCACAAGTCCTGGCTTCATCGACTTAAGTTGTTCAGAGAAGGGAGGGAGGGAAAGGTAACTGGGTTACTGCAATGGAAACTGTCATTTGTTCCATTAACCAACCACGCCCTTTCCCTTCGAGGTATAATGCTAATTTCCACGAGAGATTAAAGAGTCATTGTGCTTGATGCTCTAAAGAGGATTGAAACTGATGCTAACGGATTTTGAAAATTCGCATCAAATTTGTTAAAAAGGTATATGTTTATACGCAGCCCTTTTCCAAAAGCTACTGTGTAACGAGCGGGAAAATGTTTCGGTAGGGCTATTGAAAGTATTTCGTCCACTTTCGGATTATTTTAAGGCGGTAAATGACTCAATTTATCCCGTCAGTTAAATCGATGCTGGGAAGAAAGGCACTAAGTGGGCATTGACTCTCCTTAAATGGAAGGCAGGTTTTATAGAGTGATTGGCTTGATCGATCTGTGGCGATCACAAACAAAACTGACGCGGTGACAACACTTGCTTGTTGCCAGTCTTAGAATAGCACCGGTGTCATGAATATCCGACTCAGGAAAATCGGATTCCTTTGCTTCATTAGTGACTGGCCACTCTCCTAATTATCTTCACTCAGGCATGCGCAGTATATACTACCAATGAACCCGTAATTCATAGTGACTGAAATTAACGCTACACCGGCGTTTAGACTGGAGTAACACGGTGAGATATGGGATACAATGGGATTTTGTACTTGTCCAAGTGAAAAATGGCCCTCCCTTAATCACCATACAGTGTCAAGCCTTCTCAGGTTTTGTCATTTTTTTAAAAATGAGATTGAATGTCTCGTACTTTAAAAAGAGCATCATAGACTCTTTTACGGAATGCCAGTATGGGATTTTGTTGACAAAATTTAGCACAAACCGTCCCACAATGCAGTGCAACATAAACCTCGAAGGCTATTAGTATATATAAAGGGTCTATGGTAGACTCTTTTGTAATATTCAGTTTTTACACTCGTTGATTGGCCGTGGAGATACTGATTGACTAAATCTAAGCAGTAGACATATTTAGCTCATAAGTTAGTAATGCTACGTGGTCCACTATGGTATGTAGTCTCAGCACATGGTTCCGAAGTTTTCGGTCCCACAGGGTGGACTAGTCAGTGTCAACAACTATTTCTACACTCTCTGATGAATGGGTTCCAATCAACTTTTGACTTTTGTTGGCGAGTGCATGCGCCGATATGAACGTGACCGCTTGAAGCCGCCTTCATTATCAAATTTTATTCCTGAATATTGTCATGCTCACCACAAAAGAATTCCAACGATAGGAGTGATCAATTTCGAAATCATGCAAAGACTTAATGCCACCCAACTCAACAGTAATCCCCGGATCCCTTAAGAGCCCAATCCAGCATAAACCCAGGTTGGACCTTTGAAGTGGGGCTTCATTGTCCGGTTTTTGTTGACAGCTTTAGTCGAAGACCTACTTTCCAACAGCGGAGATAAAGGGCGAGAGAGAAAGAGCGAAATCTACCCGCGAGCAAAACATACATATTGCGCCAAGAGAGAGAATGGAATATAAAAAAAAAACGGAACACCGTTAAACGGAGATCAGCGTTCAGCGGCTGTGATGCTAGCAGGGTCCGGCGAGGCGTAAGAAGCTTACTCCTGATCTCCTCTTCACGTTTTATTGTCATCAATGGGCTAAGAAGTCCGGCCTAGGGGCAGTAAGCGCTCTATTTGGGGTTTTTCCGTCCGGCTTTGAAACCGCCTTGTTTTGATACAGTTGCGTGGTTGACGGGAGGGCCCTTGGGTTGAAAAGTTAACAAGAGTTGGATATTAAGACCTATGCAAGAAGCCATCACTTTTCCGAGACTGAGTTGACCATAGTTCCCCATGCGCGTCATCTTTTCCTTACAGTAGGATGGTATTTTTCCCGGATAGAAGTACAGTAGAACATTTCATGACTTTTACAACAAGTATAATAACAGCGAAGTCATCGCAGTAGCAACAGGAGTAGATGGAAAGCAAAACAGCGACAGCAACAAAATCAAGCTAAACATTACGATGACCAAGTATGTATATTTTCTACCACCGTACCCAACTTTACACAATTGCAGCAGCAGCACCACCAACAACAGCAGCAGCAACAACTGCAGCAGCAACAGCAACAGCGACAACCCAAGCAACAAGCCGTTACAACCTTTCTAACAAAGCCTTTAAACTGTTGCATATCAGCATTAGTCATATGCATCACTCTTCTGTCACTGAATCAGAATAGAGACTCATTAACTTGAACTAATCACTTTCTCTTCAGAACCTCATAAGAATTAGTTTTTGCCGATCAATATTTCCTTTTCCAAATACGTTTGGCTTTCTGAAACGTCCCCAGCCTGACGTTGATCTTTTGCATGAAAATTATCTTTAGGCCTATTCCCTGAACTGTCAACAAATCTACTTGTGTGTAATTGGGGACGGGGTTGTCCTATTTGGCTGGCCTTGGAGGGATTTTGGGTTTGTGACACGATGCTCTCCTGACGCGACTGTCTGCAAGACTGCAAACGGTGTATAGAGGAATTTCACATTAGCCCCTTCTGCGCACTTCCGGGTCGAAAGCGAGAGTGTCAGTGGCAAACAAAACAACGCTTTTCAGCGCATTCATTCATGCATGAATTAATCAGGCCATAAAAGGAAGCGCAGGCGCACGATCAGCATAAAGTTGTTAACTGTGACATTGAGATCCTCGTTTTCAAACGCGGAAGTGCGCAGATCGGCGCTAAACTCGTGGTTGTGGGATTCCTCTATTGGCGGATTTTAAGTGGAGTGTCTCCCCAAGTCTGTTAATCTAACTTAAACGGGACGGTAAGCTCGGATGATATCAGCGATTGACTTGACCGTCAGAAACAAGGGATTTTTGTTCCAAGGTGCGGTAAGCCACTGAGGCCTTTGGTTTCGAAGTCACCACTTCATGCTGGAAAAAAAATCTTGATGTGATTTTTCAGCAATAGTTGAGTCGTTTTATTATTTCGTTTAGTTTAAGGCCTATAGACAGTTTCTTACCAAGAAGGTTTTCGTAATAGCTCTGGATAAGCAATTAGGCTTACAGCCTGCTGCATCAGTCTCATGATTTCTCAGTTCCGTGTTTTCCTCAAATGTCCGTGTCTTTATATCGCTGCGATGGTGGTCCCAGCCCTTTGCTGCCCTTGTCAAAACTCAGTTATGTTTGTGTGTTTTTTTTTTATTTTACCATATTTTTTCTTTAAAAATTTCAAGGTCAAATGCCCTCCAAAACCGTGGTGGTGAGATGAACACCTGTATTCTTGTTCTTGCCGCCAGAAAACTCATACATGCCTCAAGCTTCAACATCAATCGAAATCTTGACTTTCGTGGGAAGCTTGAACACAAACAAAATAGACAAAGGCAAAACAACACACTCACTTGTTTGTCATGCCTTGCAGTGACAGTTGTTTCTCTCCCGGCCTCCCACTGCTGTTTGTCTGGTTAGCTTTGATTTTTTGTTCATTTTGTTATATTGTAATTAAAAGCTACTAACTTAGACTTGCGTATTGTGAAGTTGCCGAATATTAAACATTACTTGCTTATAGCTGCCCTTTGAATACAGGTATTCCCCTGATGACATCCATAATACAAAGGTTAGCCTTTGTATTGATCGGACTTGTGACAAAACCGCAGATTTGAAGAAGATGATTGATCATCTTTACCACCGTTCAGCAGCTATTAAGCCACACTCAAAAAAGACGTTTAGTGAGTCTATGGATCTAACCTCCTGGTCTGAATGAATGGACAGCTTACTAAGGTAGTGAAAGAGCGATCACACTTTAAGAAGATTATTATTTCCGGTGAGCTCTGTAGGCCCACTTTACGAAATCCAGATATTTCAAGAGGAATGTACAAACAATTAAAAACTTAAAAATATCTTTCGGCAATAATGCACTCTTGTACCGCGTGTTGAAACGGCACCGATGATAAAGCAAACTGGCACTCTGAATCAAGTTCACACATCCCCTCATGCACACCGTGTGACGCCGAGCGCAACGTGGCAGAACTAAATACCGTTGTGCAGAGGCAGCCCCGCAGACAGACACACACAAAAAAGTGATTTTTCGCTCAGATGACTTATCGGTTTCCGATGCCGCGTATCAATACTGGCTGAGGTCTTTTCCGGTTGGCCTGCGACGGTCCCCCGTGCAATGGTGACTGCTAATCCAATGTGATGGTTCCAAAGCGAGCTGCCAGTATCACTAGTCTCAATGTACTACTTTCCAAAAGGCAACTCTGCCTGTGCGTAACACGTCTTCCGTATGCCAAGAGCAAGTGAACTCAGTGAAATATTGAACATTTTGAGTTGTCATCCATGCTCAGTTGCTGTTGGGGATTTGAGTGTATCACTGGAGTTGTAACAGCTCCTGGCCCGAACGTACGGCGTACCGGCTGTTAGCTTTTTTTGAAGAGCAAGTGTTACTGCCTGGGTTTGAAGTTGAACGGGGCAAGCAGTGGATACAACGCGGAACCATGCAGCGTTGTTTGGTTTGATAACACCGGTAGGTATGCAGCTCAGCTTGCATCACATAACGATTCATAATTTTGGACTCTCGGTGGGTTGTGTCTGCTTTGACTTCAAGGCGCCCTCGTCCGTTTTGATTTTGCGTGCAAACTAAAAACGATATTGATTTTCATGACAGATAAAAACCTGGAGGGCCTGGCGTTTTTATTATACAAGTACCCCTTTCAAAGGTTGTTGGATTTTGTTCTCTTAAATTACGATTTACGTTGCACAAAATGTCATCTGTACAAAAGGTGTATTACCGTCGTAGTTGTATTATATCAGACATGTCCCCGCGGTTTAACAATGTCTGCTAGGGTTTAGACGTAAATACAATGTGTCGGTCTACAGTTTTCTAACTCGTATAGGCCTAAGGGTAAAACCTGCCTTAGACTTAATAATTAAATAAATGACTTGAAGTCATGCAGCGCTTTGACGCCAAACAATGTCAAGGTCCGTTCGCCGACAGGACGAAACAACTAAAAAGAAAACATTTTTTACCGTATACGGATCGACCGTCGCATGCACAACAGGATAAAAGTAAGGCCTGACTTTGCGTCGGGGATGGTGTAAATTTACAAAAAGATTGTTGCCCTCCCCGAAGTTGTTGATGGGTGATTTTCGACAGCCTGTGGGAAACAGTTTACAGACGTGTGCTCAGGTGGGGCTCGAACCCACGACCTCCTAGTGCAGACGCCTTAACCACTCGTCTGACAGCCAAGCTTGCAAGAGTGGGCTGTCAAAATATGTCCCTAAACCCGAGCACGCCTGTGTTTTATTTTCTCACAGGCTCGCAAAGAGCACTTTGAATGCAATGCTATATAAGGACTGGGTTTGCTTAATTAAGCTTTACGAAAGCCTGTAGTACCGAACAATGCTTAATGGTTGTTTCATGATCCCATGGCATTTCTTTTCTAAACAGCCAGCATATGAATGATGCTCCTGGGTCTTGGAAAGAACATCTCTGCAAATGTTGACGTTGCCGCGTTTATTGTACACGCTCTGACGAAATTTCTGTTCACTATTGTCATGCGTCAATCGTAGTAATAGTCCGTGACAGTATCCTTTGAGAAGGTCATTGGTATTTCCCGCCCTGGACTTAAGAAGTATTTTTCTGGCATTTGAATGCCCGAGGCTATGTTTATTGGTAGCATCATGCCGGCTTTCAGCTCTGGTGTTGGAGAGGGGAGAGAATCCAAGGTGGATATATTGCATTTGATTATCGCCTTGGTCTTGAGGTATGACGTAGATTTGTACATGTGCACGCGTATGTAGCTCCAGATTACGTTCGGTTAGCTGTAATGAGGTACAAAAAGTATCGGGTATGTCACTGTCGGGATCAAAATGACGTGTCCTTTATTGCAACCAGTTAGCAATGTACTAGTGATATCATTATAATGGCTGGTCTTTTTGACATTTTGTCAAAACATCTTTTTATAGTACTTTTTGTTGCTGCTATCAGCTGAAGTTTCTTGTAACGAATTTTCTCATTTACAAAGCCGTTCAGCGTGGATTAATGGCCCGATGTGGCATAATTTGTTGCATTTTAGCATCTGGCACTTCAGTCGTGTCAGCAAAAATTCAAGAGGCAACACGAAACAACACAGAAATCCCGGGTGGTCAGGAAGTAAAAGTCACCTGAAATCACAGC
Organism: Hippasteria phrygiana; assembly: GCA_037893225.1. Classification (NCBI taxonomy): domain Eukaryota; kingdom Metazoa; phylum Echinodermata; class Asteroidea; order Valvatida; family Goniasteridae; genus Hippasteria; species Hippasteria phrygiana. The sequence continues at coordinate 1,228,812 of JAZGUH010000320.1, forward strand.
TACAAAAGGAAAAGAATCACAGCTCGCGGATACTTTCCAAAGGCGCTGGTCTTGTTCTGTTGACTTTCCATTTTCCCGCGGCCGGGCCGGGAAAGGCACCGGAGGGGCCGTGGTTGACTTGGCTGGACAGAGGGGCAATTAGACCGGCTACCTTTGGGCTGGCTCCTCGGTAATGATGTGAGTCGTGCATTCATTTAGAGATTTTGCTCATTCCCAATATTTATTATTGCTATAGCTTATATTTACACCATTGGCGCGTATAATTCACCTGGGGTTCATGTGGGGACGGGATGTGTATCCCGGCTACGCTAGCGCGGTCGTTATAAGTTCATGCTACAGTGCATGTACTATATTTCTGTGGATTGTCGCTGGGGTTAAACCCCAAGTGTAGGATTAGGAAAATGATCATAGGACCGGCGTTTAACTTGTAATGGACAAAGAAATCACTTGAATGGTATTAATAGCTGTCCCACAATTAATGGCCAATATTCTGTAGCATTTGTTTATGTGTTAATTAACCATAAGCCTGCTGAATCCAACAGGATCCAACCATTTGATATTCCCGTTGGACCCTGTTGGATTGAGCAGGCAAGTCATTTCATTTGTTTTGGTTACCCAGCAACTTGGCATGTTGGAATATGTTGAACTGCGGTGGATTGAGCAGGAAACTCATGAGTCACCGTTGGACTCTATAAGTTGGATTTTAGCAGGGTAGTCCTGGTGAACCATTATGGGGTTAGGGATTTATACATAATTTATAAGCAAACGACCACAGATTGAAATAGAATACCAAAGATAAAAAGACTCGGGGCTCCCCTCCCCAATCCGAATCAAATTCTGGGTTGAATCGTTCTTGTCGGTTTATAGGTGGGTTTGGAATCGAATTTTTGGAGCTAGAAAATGGATGTCAGTTTGCCGTTGTCGATGTACAATTTGGACTATGGATTGAAATTGAGATGCTCCAAACTACCCTTTCATGTTGCGAGATCTTTTCGATTAGCTGACATATGGCTGTATTTCAACAAGACCACCTAGCAGCACCTGCGTTAGGGTGATTGTGAACTTGTCAATCAAGAAGGGTTTTCATCAGGTCTTTATTATGGAGTGGTCATGTGACAATGGCAATCTTGGTCTGTGTTCAGGTCCATTGAAGCAGGGGGTGAAACACATTGACATAGGTTATAAATAGCGTATGATTTTTAATATGCCCTAACCCCCGGGGGTAATGAACATGTAATGCTGCGTTGCTGAGAGATTTTGTGTGATGGAATGTTCAGGTTCATGAGCCAAGTTGAATGCTCTTTCAAGTTTCAACTTTTTCTCGCTTTGGGGTGCATTGTCATTTTGATCTACGAATGACCCACTTAGTATTCAAATGTTCAAGTATACAAAGCAACAGCATTATTTTGTCAATATGCAACCTATTCTCCAGCACTATTGCACAGGATATCCATTACGTCTGAGGACTTGGGACAGTAGGGATTAGTGATTACAATACAACTGAGGACCTGAGCCCAAGTCCTCGGTAGTGTTCATGTACAAATCTCGCGGGATTTGTTAAGAAAAAGTTTAACTTCCAAACAATGGGAACAATGGAAGAGAACAGCTTGAGTCCTCAGTTGTATAAATACGACCGTGTGTATGTCTTCGTGTCATTGGATGTTGATATTAATTATGTTTGGATGTGTGTAGTTGAAGGAGGGGGAACTTCTGTCGGTTTGTATTGCTCCCTGATTAACTATGGCATTGACTAACTCCCTCACATTGATGGACAGGCCAGAGTCTGGACCAAGAAACAATCATTTTAAATTATAGGAGTTCAGCCGTCCGATTCTGTATAGTGGGAGCCGTATGGTCCATTGGACTATTGAACATGATCCAGTTTAGGTTTATAATGTATCCATCTTGATTTATGCCGACAGTTCAATTTTCTCTTGACCTCGCTGTCGACCCTGTTGCGGTTTTATATAATTGGTCTCCAGTCATGTGCCCTCATGTAAGAAACTCCACTTGGAAGAAATTAAACACAATTTATCAAAGTTCGTGGCAGTAATTTCAACGTTGGGGAACACCGGATGTCCGTATTGCGCACTGCATGATCATAATTTCGGTAATAATAACAACCCATTACCAAATAGTAGGTTCCTCGGACTCGGCTGCGCAACCTGCACCCAGCCCGGGTCGCGTGCGTGTGATGTCATACCACGACCATGTCTGCAGGGGCTGACCTTTTCGGGGTGGGGGGTAATTCGGAGCTGGCGTCCAACCGGAGAAGGTCGTTAGCGGAGCCAGACGAAGATGCGTCTTGACAGGTGGAGGGGGTTTCATTCAAGCGTCTTCAGGAGCCTCCTAAACAGCCTTGTCATCATCTTGGCTGGGATATATACAGTCCCTCCTAGTCCGAAGTATCCAGAGGTCAAGCATGGTCTAAGACACTGATTTCTTATAGAGGTCATTGGTCGGCATTTCATCTCACCCGTGTGACACAAACAGTGGCTTTATGCTTACATTAACAAAGTTCACAGTGATCATTTAAGTAGCCCGCTATCTAGTTGCGATCGAAAGTTTTCAAACACCGCAATCCTGCAAAAAAAATATCAAATTTTACCCCAAAGATGTGAACCAAATCCGAATGACTCTACATGCATGCGTGAGGAAGGACATAATTTAATTACAATAAAAAGAATGCAAGAAACAAAACCAGCTCCAGGAAAAATTAAAGGAACGATTTCTAAGTGTATGTTAAACGAGCCATTTCGTCTACGAACTTAGTTCCAGCTATAGGGCCTATCTGAGATTTATGTTCATAATCAGTCAAATACCGTAACACGAAAGTCACGCCAAACAAATAGTGCAGTGCTCTTTTCTCTACTTTTGTTTTGTCAATTTTTACTTCTCTTCAAATTTGTTTTTTTACTTCTCTTGAATAATGAAGCAGGAATCATCATTCCTTTGGGGAAACCCTATACAGCGCCACCTAGCGACCATGAGGCTGTGAGACGCGACAACCATCCATTGTCAGACCCTAACCATGCCCTAACGACCGATCACTCGCCACGCGTCAAATTCAAGCCCATCAGCAGATGCGGCATTAGTGGAAATGCCAATGACCGCCGTAGTATCCCGACCGACAACGAGTAGTTCGGGTTGACGGGATCAAGGACTGTTTCAGAGTCCACGTACAAAACGAGGGTTTCGTTATCGCCGAAAAACCACTGTAATTGTGTGCTCATTGGAAAATATTTTCTTTTTGTCAAACAAACCACAAGGGAAAATATCTGTTGATTGTTACCACCAACGACGATTCCTTTGTTCAGAATGAATCCGTATATATACTGTATTGTTGTGGTTACCTTTGGCTAATTGTTCGAATTGCGTTACTTGACAGTTTTCCTTTCTTTGCCTACTTTTCTGGTTTTTTCTCTGCTTGACTGAGTTTAATTCAAGTATTAAAGCGACTCTTTGTTAAGACGTACAGTCTTAACCTTGCAATCGTTAACATATTATGCCTATTGGTAATCTGAATGAAAGAAAACCTATCGAGGCAGTAACGATAAAGCACGCAATTAGAAAGTTGTAGATTGACTCTGTATTTTACATTTCTCTGAACTTGAGTGCACTGTACTAATCCGCAAGAAGCTGCCGAATTTGTTTTATGCAAGTTCGCCCATAATTAGGATAAAGCCACTTGAGGTACGGAGCTACAAAAAGAAAATGAATCAAAGATACAAGAGGTAGGAATTAATATTCCTCTTAAAGCAGGAAAGATCGTAAGTTGAAGGGAATCATGCACCAGGCAAAGAACTCTACTGAGATGTAGAACGAGGGGGGAAGCTATTGGGGCATAGCTTTTCGTTCTACATCTAGGTACAGCTAGAGTAATTTGTTGGGAAAAGGCGGAAAGCCAAGTTTCATGCTCATACACCCTATAACTGGAGGAACCAAGTTGGACATTAAGTACAACGGTCAAAATGTGTTTGATTGGGTGCTTTGCCGTTTTGAAAGATCGGAACTTCACAAATAGCTCGAAAAGACTATAGCTCCATACTAGAACAGTGCTTTTTGCAGTTGTAAGTAATTCATGGAAGGACTGCCGGCCAGTCTATGGCTCATTCCATTACGCAGTGTAATGTATCGCTGTATTGATCCGGTGCCAAGAACACATGAAGAGAAGTCACCGACGTCACTCCGGCGAAGCCAGGCGCACTCCCACATCGATCACACACGAGCACACACCTGACATATCTGTTAATTTGCACCGTGGTGGAAGCTTTACCGCATCGCAAAAAAAATGCCTGACACTCCCGTGTTATTTTTACTAACTACACTCTGTCTGGGAATTTTAACAAGGATTTCGTATTAATCAGGTGGATTGTAGATAGCTTAATTGGAGGTCCATCAAGCGCAACTAACGGCTACTGTTGTTATTACTTTACTACATAGGAGTCCCTGGGTGGTTCCAGCTATGGTCATCAACGGAAGCTATATGTGATGGTGGCGATGAGGATGTAGCAGCAGCAACAAGGTAGGCTGTGTTCTTTTAAATTTATCAACAGACCGAACAATACCGAATACTAGCAATGGCTGCGAACGGACCAGGCGTGTGTTGTATCAGCTCTCCCGAGTTTTCTATCAAAACTCGACTCTAAGATACTGAACATTTGAGAACCATGAACTACTTAGGTACATTGAAATCAGAGCTACGTCAAGCCATCCATCAGTGATATTTCTGCCATTTGCGCTGATCTACGGAGTTTAAACTTGGAACCGGATGGGAATTTCCCCTTGTTTTTTCCCCCAAAAGTATTTTTTCCGCGGGTTTTTCGCCTATCCCGTAAATCAGCAATAGGCTTGTACTGGAGAGTTCAAAACGTAACCGTAAATAGATTAATGTGTGTGAATATTCTTGTATGTGTGTAAATGTTAATTTTTAATAGAGAATGTATGCAGGGCCCTAATGGAAACCAGTTTTAAACGGTTTGGGTACACTCCGGGAAAAGAAATTAACTAAATAAATAAATAAATGAATGAACAATCTACCATCAGGAGCAAGTTCACCCTTTTGAGCTCAATCAAGGACATGCATCTTGAAAATCTCACATTTCGGCAAACGTTTCTGCAAGGAAAGGAAAATTCATTTTATTGTTGACCCCTTTTTTATCACGATCTCTGAAATTGAAGTATGGTCCAATTATTCTGAAAGCCGTGTGTCAAAACAAACGCTCGGCTTCGATGTATCAAGATTCGTTCTTGGGTGATTTGTTTTAGATTGAGAGAAGCAAATTACATTTAAACGCAGTCGTATCGAGAGTGCAGTAGGTTCTTTTGTGAATGGTGGAGTTTTACCATTTGTAATGGAGGTACATATGTATATGTTCGTCTCAAAAGCTTAAAGGTAATATACAATATTTACAAATAGAAAAACAAAACTACCGAATTATTGTGGAATGCCATACTTGACTGTAAGTAGATAATAGTCTCAAGCATAATGTGAAATCATGGCACCCGGTGTGATGTCATTTTCAAGAAAATTGATCAATTTCCAGCGATGGTCGGCCGAACACTGCGCCGTTTTGCCTGAAGTAGGGTCAGGGAACCAGACTTGCACGAACAGCATTTCCCCCCCCCCTCTGTTTCCCAGCATCTATAGCGCACAAAACTTTAAACAGGCCAGTGTTACAGTATTTGCTGTAAATTACTAACCCCAAATCGATTCGTTTCTGAAAATTGCAGCAAAAGCAGATGTTGTCTACTATACCTTTAATCTACATTAAAACATCACTCTGACTGACGGAACGAACATTTATATTGTGGAATCACACTGTCGAACAGTGACACAACACTGTGGTGAAAGTAAAAATAACTTTGGTACAAGGTCCCAAGGATCAACGAGAGCAGTGATATCACTGATTGGTAACCTGAATACACCAGACATAAACGTCATTAATTTCATGGACATTTGAAACCCAAAGTATAATTCGCCGATGTGACGTAATTATTTTACGTCACACCATATATTTTCCACTCAGTTAAGCAAATACGTCGGTGACAATTAAATCAAGAAATCTGTCGTCATAAATAACGTGCTTTCGAAACACCAATAATAACCCTTTGTGCCAACGAAGTGGTTCTCGTCATAAAAAGTGGCGGCGACAAATTGAATTATGACCATCCGTTTCAATCAGTATAGAATGTCAGCCTCAATTCTCAATTGACCTCAGGTGTGCGGACTTCGTGCTCCAGAAATTGCATTCCCCCCATTTTTTTGGGGGGTGGAGTTAAAAAAAATAATTCGATAGTGACTGCGCGCTGCTGTGGTGTCGTATTTCTCTACACAAATTTGACAGCGCTATAGAGGTTAGCAAACCCTGCAGTATTGTTATAGGTATAATTATAGTCAATGACCTGAGAATATTTTTAATCAGTCAAATCAATTAAAAATTGTAAATCAATTAGTTTATTGATTTAGACAAAATGTAATTAAAATTGTTTTTGGTTGTTTTACTTTATAGTTACGTCTGTATTGATATGCCTACTGCATCTTGCTGTTTCAATGCGCGCGTACGCCATTTTGTTCTCACGCGGAAATCAATAACTGCCATTAACTGTAATATCAGTTCCATTGAGATTTTGTTCATATATGGGAAAAACCTTAGTGTTCAAATGCACGACTGGAGGCCTACAGATTAATTCCTCGTTGGTGTTTTACACTGACCACGAATCAACACACGATTTTGGGGGCAGTGAAGGGTCTCTCAGTGAATGTCTCCACTGTGATTTTATGTGTAAACCTCAATTGGGCAAGGTATGACAGAGTTTGCCGCCTATACTTGAAGGTGTACTGTTACAGTTTGGATTTGGGGCGTTGGCATACTGTAGGCCTATACTCTTTTGTTTGGGTGAAGACGACCATAGCAGATTGACCGAAACGTTTATTGGGCAGACTAATAATTTAAATGATGGCCTTCCGGGAACTGCATCACGTACGACAGACCTTAATCATAGGTTGTCGGCATTATAATGTGTATGCGTAATGATAAACAACGTTGATGTGAATGATGTACTATACTACTAACTTGTAGTGATATTTGCCGGGTTTACGAGATTAATTAATGATACCAAGAAAAGATAATGACTAACCATCGCACTCTCGCTCAAGTTTACTTCGTGAAAGTATTTCTGACCTTAGGCCTACCTCTGCGAAACTAGATATTACGATCCTATATAGGTTACGACCACACTGTGCCTCGCTGGGGATGTAAGAATGTAATTTCCAGTTTTATGTGTGACGTAAACCCCTAACATCCAGGCCAGATGTGGCACTCTGGGGATGTAAGACGAGAGAAATAATAGTAATGGATAGTCATGACAGATTTATGCGATCCTCATAAATGACAACGCCGCATCCCAGCAATGTTTTTTAAGGGTATCAAGTGCATAGTTTGAGAAGCCTGAGCATAAAGTAGCCATGTAATTAAATATTATGTTTAGTTGCAAACCTCAAAGTTAACCCATAGGAGTCATAATCAGTACACGGATCGATACTTCAAACGCAAATCTTTAATCTGCAGCTTAAATAATGCATATATACATTATTATTATTATTATTATTATACATTATTTTATCTAACCATCTGCGGTTTGTTGTCATGATTTTTTTAATTACTGATATCAAACTTCGTTTAAAGCTTCTGATAATGGTAAACGTGTTTTCGTAATGCCCGTTTTGAAACTACTTCAGAATTGATAATTCGCAATTCTTGAACAGAAAATTTGCCTTTAAAGGTAATACTGTAAGTAAATAATAGTCTCAAGCGTCATGTGAAATGGCACCCGGTGTGCTGTCATTCAAGTTCAAGAAAGGTGGAAATTTCGTATCAATTTCCAGCGATGGTCGGCCGACCATCGTTGGAAATAGTCTAGTTTCCCGACCTGAAAATTTCCTCACGTCTATAAATTGCGCCGTTTTGTCTTATAGGGCAAGGAAACCAGACTACAAGAACAGATTTTTTCCTTTTTGTTTTTCCAGCATCTGTGCACACAAAAAAGGTCAATGTTACAGTGTTTGCTATAAAATACTAACCCCAAAATCCATTCATTTCTGAAAATTACAACAAAAGCAAATGTTGTATACACATGTACTACCTTTAATTGGAATGAGAAAAGAAAATTACATTGACCGATAGAGTGGAATCTGACCTACTGTAAAATGTAATTTGCAGGATCATAATTCATTCACTGTATAAATAAACCCAAAGAATTTGTGCCAATTATTGAGGATATATTTTCTCGAAAAAAGTATCGAACGTAAATTCTGTTCGCTGTGTCGGCCTACGTCCGGATGACGCCAAATGGCGCAAAAAAAAGTGCCGCCAGGCCGGATGACGCCATTTGCCGCTAACTGTGCAGTTTCAATCCATTGTTGGATTACTGTGTATGTTACGCTTGACTGCACAAGCACATTGTGGCCGTTTCGCTTGGCTGCAAAGGCCGGCGCGACACCCTATAGCGCCTCCTTTAAATAACCGTACTCAAGGGGTTAATTAATTAATTAACCTACCCAAGAACCCTGGTTGAAGTGTTGTGGATGAAGCGTGTCCGGATAATGGGCAACACGGTAATCGAAGCCGCTGTCCCATCAAGGAGAGCTCGCGAACTCCTCGTTCGAGATAGCAATCATGCTGCACCCAAAACAGTTAAAGAGACGTATACGCTGAGAGTCGCATCGTATTTACATTCACACAGTGTGAGCGGGAAAACGGCTTCGTGAAATTGGAGTGGTAGCCCTGCATAGTGAATGACCTTGATTTATATACTAGTGAAACAAACCATAAAAACATAACGGATGGGTATCGTGTATTGGTCGTGTAAGTCTTGCAAGATTGCAAGACTCCGAGATCACTTTATGTGAACGTCTAGGTACCAAACACTGACTATTCTAGATACGGACTCATTACACTGCTTTTAATGTGCATAATCGATTGACCGGAAGGTGGAGTCAATTTTGATGAATTTTTAAACTTAATTTCCGTTGTAATGTTTGTTTAACAACACCATTTTAACGAGGGTATATACCAGCTGTAGCGTTGTGCGAATAATGTATTCGAATATTCATTTTCGAGTTCGAATATTCAAAGGTGAAATGCAAAGGAATAATGAGAAAACGTTCAACATTTTATCACGAAATTGCATCCGTGAATTCGGGACTGGTTCCTGTCCAAATAATTGTATGATAGCAGGCTACCTATCTGTGTTACAAACACGTAATGATGCATGTACATGTTCCTCCTTTTTGTTGGGAAAACAAAACTTTCTAACCAGGGCAAAAATCGGCCATCCGGACAAACGAATATTCTAATATTCGATCGAATATTCGATAATTCAATTATTCGATTTGCTCAACCCCAACCAGCTGTGCCCATCAGTCAGACCATGGAGGTATTAAAAAGGTCAGACTGAACAAAAAGGATTCCACGAAAAGCAACTGCACAATTTGTACTACAGGGCGTATCAAAAAAAACGCAACAAAATAATCATGTCGAATTTGGTCAAAATTGTGTTAGGTACATAAAAGTGCCTAGTATCATCTTAAAGCCACATATCTCCTCTTTCCAACGATGGGTCATTTGTTCACAGGCGGCAATGCTTGGCTGAACAGTCATTGTTTTTGCACAATGGGTCAAATTCAGCTTGGGACCAAGTTTTAGTGCAGTAAGCAATGATAAGTGGATGCAGTGCTATTGAAAGAAATTAAGTTAACACAAAACAGACTAAAAGTTAATACTCACAACGTTTTGTCCTCATCTCATTGTGAAGAAATGGGGGCCATGTTGAGGGGCATGGGATGTAATAATTGCTGAATAAACTGCACAATGAGATGAGGACAAACGTTGTGAGTATTAACTTTTAGTCTGTTTGGTGTTAACTTAATTTCTTTCAATAGCACTGCATCCACTTATCATTGCTTACTGCACTAAAACTTGGTCCCAAGCTGAATTTGACCCATTGTGCAAAAACAATGACTGTTCAGCCAAGCATTGCCGCCTGTGAACAAATGACCTATCGTTGGAAAGAGGAGATATGTGGCTTTAAGATGATACTAGGCACTTTTATGTACCTAACACAATTTTGACCAAATTAGACATGATTATTTTGTTGCGTTTTTTTTGATACGCCCTGTATAACTCTCGCACAATGCGCCCAGAAGTCCCAGAAATCTTCGCAAATTCTGTTTTTAAGTCAACATGCACGCTCTATTTCTGTCCAAAATATAACTTTGCAGTTTTGTAATCATTGTCAGGCTTTCCTGAGTAGTCTATCTGACGAACATTTCCATCTGTCATGCTTACTTCTATTACAAACAACTTACGGGCCTTAGCCATTAATACATGTAGTAGACGACATTTGCTTTTGCTGTAATTTTCAGAAATGAATGGATTTGGGGCCGGGGTAAGTATTTTAAAGCAAATACTGTAACATTGACCTGTTTAAATTTTTTTGTGCATAGGTCCTGGGAAAACAAAGAAAACAAAATGCAGTTCTAGTAGTCTGGTTCCCTGAATCTAGCCTACTCCGGATAAAACCAAGTAATTTATAGACGTCAGGGAAATATCAGGTTGGGGAACAAGACTATTTCCACCAATTTCTTGAAAATGACAGCACACCGGGTGCCATGATTTCACAGGATGATTGAGACTATTATACAGTCAAGTAAGGTATTTCATAATGATTGAATAGTTTTGTTTTGATGTTTGCAAATGTTGTGCATTACCTTTAAGTAAGGCAAACCGCTAACTTTGATTCCTATAGTGATGGTTGCCGTGTGCGCCCGCCCGTACCAGATGGTGACTACCCGCACAACGGTCACCTACTCTTGTAACCAGTTTGATTTATTATCTACCACATGCAAATGAGCTCTCTATCTTTTGATTTTAAAAGATGACGTGGTTGCGTTTGATTGGTGAATAATTGCCGGTTGATGAGTGTCGGCCACATGTCGTGACTATGGCGTTGAATGACCATTGAAATGTCGAGTGGACCGAGTTTAATCAGCGAATCAATTTTATGAGTAGGGCCTTATGATTGATGAATATCTATTTAAATAACTTACTTTAGAGCTTTCGGGGTTTCGAGCTTTCGGGCTTTCAGCTTACACTGTAAAATCGTGGTGTTAAGTCAACACTATGCAGTAGTTATATTGAACAGTTCGTACTGTATAGATAATATAGACCGCTTGTTGTTAATCTAACACCGCGGTATTTAGCACAACAAAGTGCATGAAAATTAGATAAATAGGTACCATATAATTAATAACACCCAGACGAATGGTTTAAAAGCTACCATTCGAAGTCGATTATTGCACTGCTGAATGTATTGTTCCTGTCTTAGTAAGATATAATACGACACCATACGTTCGATAAAATAGGTCTGTAAGTGTTTATTACAATATTCCTTAGTTACTCCTGTTTCACGAGCATCGTTTTTTTATTAAAGATGGGGGAGGTGAGTTGGTCTCACCAACGGTGGACGTTGCCCCGCCTGGGTCTATAGGTCTGAACATTGGAATAATTTATTTGGTATTTATTGAAGATTTATCCTTTATTTGGATCTGGATCTAGGAAAAGGGTTGTAGGGCTGGCAACCTAAAATATGGCCAACCCCAACACCGTACCCTTTACCTAGAGTGGCTTTTAGCCTTATATTGGGCGACTTCCATAAAAAGTGCTCTTGGTGGTCCCCGAATTTTAGCAACGCATCACTTTACAACGAGTTGTCTATCTGCACTAAAGCCATGCATTCGTATTTAGCTTTGCTTCAGCTTAACACACCGCCTGTTTGCCATACAGGTTTCGCTAGGCCTGTACATGTGGGGGCAGACAATAAATTTTTTAACATATCTCGGTTGACACCGTAATCTCTTTATATACATGGCCTTTCACCCCACGATCTCCTTGTACCTAAAGGGTATACGTGTGTTCGGGTCTGTGAGAACTTTGACATTAACACGCAAACGAAAGACCTTATTACCCATCCATTGTCTTGTCCCCTGTTAGGAAGTACCACATAATACACGAAGGTTGACTTAGAAATAGGTCGTTGTGATGAGCACCAGCCTACTAAAACACGAGCTTTATTCTCTACGGCTTTTTGGAGAAATGTGCAGGCCTAACGTAGATAAAGCAACATAGAGCAAATTCGCCGGTGCTGCTGACCTGGTTCCTTTTGTCAATTTGCGATTGAAATCACGCATGCGTGGTCTGACTTTTACTCGAACGCGCCTATTCAATTCAATTTCAATTTCAATTTGAAGAACATGTATTTCCATCAAAAGCAAAGTAGAACAGTCGATCGACTACGTCAAATCTGGTTGGTGTTTAGCAACAATAAACTGCAAAAATGTCGCCTGCTAGTTATTAGCGAAGCAAATGTTGGCATGACATTTTTATTTTTTATTATTTATTTCTATTATTTTCTCAACTTAACTTAAGTGCAATAATAAATAATTATCTTATTGCAAAGAGTTATTATCATTGGACAAAACCTACAATTTAGCGTAAACGTTTGCAATACTTGGGCAGTTTACCTATCTTCCATCTTGAAACCGTGACGTACTCGCGAATTTGACTAGAGAAACATTGCTCCGGGGCTAGGTTGATCCAGTTGGACTAGCTAGTCAAACCACGCAGCGTTCGAGTGACATCTAGATTGACCATGGTTAAGTCGTCGACTCTAGTCGCCCAACCGAACTTGCTCATTGAAAAACGTTGCATGGGCCAGTCATATCCTGGCCTGATGCCAGCTACATACAGCCCTGTGAAGTGTGTATTTACGGGTAATACGGGAATCGGGTATACCCAATTTAAAAAGAAAAACACTTGTACCCAATGAAAACCAATCCCAAAAATGTAATCTCAGAAATTGCTGTTCTGTTCTATTGATGCACATTGGTGCATCAACAATGCAGCAAGATGCTAGTGTGTATGTACAGTAAGCTCTACAGCTTTACGGTGTAAATAGAGGAATCCTACAACGACGAGTTTAGCGCCGATCTGCGCACTTCCGCGTTTGAAAACGAGGATCTCAATGTCACAGTAAACAACTTTATGCTGATCGTGCGCCTGCGCTTCCTTTCATGGCCTGATTAATTCATGCATGAATGAATGTGTTGAAAAGCGTTGTTTTGTTTTGTTTGCCACTGACATTCTCGCTTTCAACCCGGAAGTGCGCAGAAGGGGCTAATGTGAAATTCCTCTATTACATTTTCGCGATTGTCATAAACGTTAATCGCTTTTGGTTTTCATTTTCCTGAGCAATTTATCAGACAATAAAAAAAAGGTGTTTTTGAATGCCGATTGTGGGGAATTTTCAAATTGAAAAGTCCCCACAATCGGCATTCAAAAACGTCCTTTTTCATTGTCTGAGAAATTGCTAAGTAGTATGTTAATTCAGTTACGGGTACTCGATTCCATAATTTGGAACCGGTTCCTGGCATTAACGGTCGGGTATTTCGATAACCGGTTCGGATGCACAACGCTACTCTGCGGGGCCGGTTATTGACATGTTCATGTACCGGTACTGCATACTGGGCAAGCTGGACACAAACCTTATGGGTATACCCCTCAAAATATGTTTAGAGCGTTGTAACTCACAATCCCGGATTGTACATTTTTATTCCCTCAATTGCATGGCTCTCAACACGTCTTTTAGAAAAAAATATATTCCAGAGCATGCAAAAATGTGATCAGTTCGGCGCAAAGGCCATTTTTTGCCTATTTGTGACCCTGCACCATAGAGTAGGCCCTGTATCACTCAGCCATTAAGGTCTTTGGGCAAATTATGTCCCTTGGTCTCGGTAGGGGTGCCACTAATGATCCCGTTAAAAAAAACAAAAAACGGTGACCTCAAATCGAATCCCAAATTGACGTGAAAAATAAAGTGGGTTTAGATGCCATATCTAGTGCAGAACCCAGAAAAGGCTGAATCAAATGTTTAGTTATAACATCCGTCACTCACAGCATGCCACTTCGCTAATGGTATACCTGACCCGGCCTTGCCTCAGCTATTTTACCCAGGCGTACCGCTCCTCGGGATGCCCACGCCGTGAGAGAAACCCAAGGCTGGGTTATCGATGCCAAGGCATAGGAGCTAATTATATTAGGAGTTGGGAATGCGCCAGGTGCGATCGTTTTGCATATCTTTTTTTCTTCTTTCTTTCTCTCTCAGTCTGATGATGATAAGCCACGGACTGGCGGTGTTAGGTTCATGGTTACAATGGTTAACTCCGTGGGCTGATTATGATGACATCGTTGACTTGCGGAAGTTCGACCTGTGATATCGATAGGCCTGTTTGTAAATATTGAACATGAACAACATTTTACCTCGCGATGCAGTTCAGCTGCAGCACACCAATAATCAAGATGCACAAGGCAGACTCGGCACGCAGCATTCCCTGATGTTTGTGTTTAGATTCCAGTTGTAGTGCGTAAACTCGTTTATCAGTTGGGGTTGTCCATTTTCGAAAATGTTAGTATTCGCATATTTGAAACTCCACTTGACCGAATATTCGAATCATTTGAAACTCGCTGATCAAGTTTTATATAGCTGCCATCCTCGCTGGCCAAAGGTTGCATACAAAGGGCGCCGTTTGAAATGTGCGTGCGCCGGCGATGGATATTATGGGCTGCTGGAGTGTTTTGCAGTAAGTACTGGTATAACTGTCAATGGGTTTAATACCCAGACAAAGGAAAGTAAAGTAAATAGTTACCGTGGACATAAAAGTGGCATCTGACAATAAAAATGCAACTTCACAATTAAAATAGCAAATTCGTGTGTGCAAGTGCATAGTTTTATTTTTTCCCATATTGACATCGGTTGATGATCGAATATTCGGTATATTCGGGAAAGCCCTATTATCAGTTGAAACTAGTTTCAGACAACCGCGTTCGTGTGGCTACCATCGATTCTATTCTACATAAATTTCAGAAGTAAAAGGCCTTATTCGTAGTGGTTTGGATGAACGGTTTATACGGCTGATGCTGTTAATCTTTTAACGGTTTATCAGTGGCACTATAGTTTTACTGGTGACCACTTGGTTAATGTAGTGTACACGATTGGTAATCCTCCAATTTTTTTTACTGAATTATTACGAAATACCTTACTAGACTGTAAGTTAATAATAGTCTCAATCATCCTGTGAAATGATGGCACCAGGTGTGCTGTCGTTGTCAAGAAAAGTGGAAATTTGTTTGTTTTCCCAAGACTTCCGACCGGCAATCGTTGTAAAACTGCCCTGTTATAGCCTTTAGTCAAGGCGCGCGTGGCTACCCGGACGAGTGGCGCGCCCCGGACATGATAGCATATCCGGGGCGCGTCACGCGCCCAGATAGCTTAGCCACGCGCGCCTTGACTAAAGGCTATCATCCGCCCGACGGTTGAAAACGAACGCCGTTTTTCTCTCGTTTTTTCGCCATCCAACAACGCAAAACTTTGAACAGGTTAGTGGAACGATATTTCCTATAAAATACTGGCCCCCCAAATCCGCCCATTTCTGAAAATTGCAACAATGACCAATCATGTACACTACATTTAAGGAGAACAGACTGTCAACTTCTCCTTACCATACTTTGCAATGACATGATGACGTAATCGGCCACGCAAAGTGCCAATATTTGAAAACCAAAGGTAACACAACCCCCCAAAAAATCGTTTCCTAACCTTTTCCAGGCAGTCTTGAGAGCAATGCGTTGCTAAAAAGGCTGTAAGTGTGATTTTTTGAATTAACAAAACCACACACACACACCCAAGTGTGTAAATACCTGCAATCGTGGACGTCACATTGTTCCTCTTTTGTTTATACTTTTTCGGAAGGCCTCCCATAGTTTTGTACACGATTTTCAATCGTGGACGTTCGGTCAAATGTGGACCCTTTGTCTGCGCCCGAATTCTTTTGTCCATAGTCCACGATTGCCGGTATATACATACTCACACATACATTACATTACGTGTGGACATTCCTTTGTATTCGTGTAGTTAAGAATTCTCGGCCAAAATACTAATTTTTCTCACATCCAGAAATTTAGTTCAACACCAATTTTTGATAGTGGCCCCCTGAAGTGTTACTCTTCACTTTTTCAAATATAACCCTAACCCAATTTTACCTCTAGAGCTCTTTTTCAGAGAGGGGAAAACCAAGTGTTGACGTGGGCAAGTCCACACAATGTCTTCGCTAAATGCCTAGTGTGGACATCTTTTGTTCCGAGGTCCACATAACGTATGTAACGCCTGTCCACACAATGCGTCGTGTATTTTTGACTGTTTCGTTTCAAATAATATGTTATAACTAGCGACATAACATTGGATTTTTACGAACGGTTCTGCGAAATCAGCCTCCAGGTACGACAGAAAGAATAAACCGCAACCAAAATTAGATTAGACTCGTCAAAAACCGACGGAAATTCGCCAACTGCTCCACCGTGCCAACTCGACTGAACGTAAACCCGTATATTAAAGTGTCGAATCGAAGCCGTGATGCACAAAGTCGCTTGCGGCACTAGTTATAATGCACCATTTTTTTACGGTGTGGAACCGCCAGGGGCGGTCTCTCGTAATCGGCTTGGGATTTGTGAAAATATTTTCGGGCGTGATGCATTGGTGCCGCTGAACTTGGACTCGGTATAATGTTATGATTGATAAGCCCTTGCTACTGAAGCTGGCATTTAGAGAGTGCACGCTTTTCAGAGGGTATCATGACGAATGTTGTTTGACTTCGGTGCCGAAACGACAGGGCCATTGGGGCGTAGTACGCGGTGCTAATGCAACACAAGGCATTGACTTGTGACTCCAAATTGTACCCGAGTTCCCTTGTGGCTATAGAATGTATTGTGAATTTACGGTGAATTCTACATTAACGGCGTACTACACCATAGGAGTAAGTGGAGAAGGTATTGCTACTTGTGTAGTCAGTGGTTTTTACGTCGCGTGATTAACATCCCAACAAAATATGTAACGCTTACAATTTCAACAGGGTAAAATACAGTTAGGGTTCGTCAAAATAATAGGTAAGCGATGTATAACCATGTTACTATTTATACTGTATGTGTATGTAAATCTGGTATTTGACGTACTTGAGATGATGCAATGAGTCAATTTTGGGATTTTAACAACTGTATTATTTGAAAAGCCCTATTCTATCATATCACAAAGTTTTTAAACTGAATCTATCGAATATTTTTGGGGGTGAGGTTTTTTTGTTTTTAACTCTGGTTAAAGTGTGTACAGATCAACAACTTTGAGTTTCATTTTCTCAAAACAAGGGGTCAAGACTTTGACAACTCCAAAGGGTTGTATCGGGGCTAGGAATGAGATACCACAACACACAATATATCAAAATAAAGCTTCTAATCTGAACTTTCAGGAAATACCATAATCTTGCTTTTCAAATGTTGCGACTTTCCACCCATTTCGTGGGAACAGGTCACAAATGGGTAGGTTTACTCATTTTAAATAATCTCAAGTATTGGTAACCATTGCTTATATAGACGATGCGTCCTCGACGTCACGTGTTTATATTTACATTGAAATGTTCCCGGCGGTACGGTATGCGCACGCATCGTGTTTTGCATACAATTTGGTTAAGACGATGTCGCAGGTCAGATCGCCTTAGAGTTATGTGTCCTTTGATATCGCCTTAACCGAATTTATGCAGAAATCGATGCGTGCACAGACCGCCGGGACATTTGAACATAGGGTGTTATGGTTTAGATGTAGGACCTAAACAAAGTTGAACATGGTCTATAAAATCGAGCCCAAGGACCATGTTTTTCTTTAAACCAGCGCTTACAAAATTTAAATTTCTTAATTTTACTGCATTCTAAATGCAGTTCTCATGTGAGCCCTATAGGGATTGTCATAGCCCAAGATCTTCAGGTTTTGATGTGATAGGGAGTTATACCCAACCAATATCAGCGCAACCCTCGCTTTTATTGCTTCCATTTTATCCGTTCCCGTATGTGTTCCACACCAGAACCAGAAACCTGACATTATATTTGTTCAATCTCCGTGAAAGGGAAATTTACGGCTCTAATGGAAACGAGTGTACGGCGTTGTAACGGTGCCGCCTCGGCCAAATTGCAGCCAAGTCGAGTAGCTCTGGGCTATGAAATTCAATCGATGTCATGTCCTTAATTACAAAGTCAATATCCGTTAGAGGTGGCTAACTAGCCTGCCTTGGCAGCTAGACGGCTATTTTCACGATATTTCTAGTAAATTTTGGTGGTTGTGGAAGCCTGGGTGTAATTTTGTAAGGTAGGTTTTTGAGGATGAATTTGTGTCATAATATTGTCAGAACAATTTGGTAAAACTTCGACTCACATTTTGGCATGCATACAGACAAAGAGAGAAACAGAAGATTCAGATTATATTGTGTTGTTTTTGCGGGAGTGTCACAATGTATATATTGGAATAAACGTTGAAATTAATGGAATAAGTGGAATAAATGTCCTAAACAAGGATATTTAAAAAACGTTTTTCGGTTGTTTTTTCAATTTTGTGCCATATTACACCAATAATATATGTTGAGATAAACACCAAGTATTTTTTTTCGCGGTGTGAAACAAAGCTAGAGTACATTATAAATTTTAGGGGTCTGGTAAGCGAATGATTTTGGTTTGTTTAGTTGGTAATAATAAACTGAGCTTGAAACACTGCAATTTTCCCGTTGACATGTGAATAGGCCTGTCGAAGGCATGAGAAGTAATTAGACAAACAAACAGACCAATCACAAAGTAGAATGATAATTAACATAGGTGATCGTACAGTGCATGCCACAGGAATCAATATTTGAAGATATAGGGAGCTATATAGTAGTATACCGTAAACATTAATGAGACGACTGTCGATGTCAAGAAAGCTTGTATTAATAAAATTGAACAAAATGTTCTGTTATATATACACACCCAAGTCGGTCAATAAACCTAGGTCTATCATAAAAGCATTCATACACACATGGCAGCCATCTAAAGTTCGCTGGCTTCTTACGAAGTTAGTGATTAAACCAGTGAATTAGTCTGGTCTGGCAAACCGTTTAAGCGTGGATTCAGAGCTTGAAAATCATTTTAAAACGTAACGGTATTTCTCTGCAGCACTCAACATTATTGAGATTTTCCCAAATTTACAATAAGGTCATTTTCTGGGTCAACGTTTTAAACCCTAACAAACCTGAATCCTCCAATTTTAATATGATTTTCCACGCACCCTAATGCGTGGAATGGAGGCATATTGTTATTGTTGGAAAAGTTTCGGTTATCAGTGTCATCAATTAGGCAAGAAAAGAAAGTAATACATGGTCATAATACTTGGTGAACGTCAAATCACATCTGTTTACCAAACCAAGAGCAACCATGACCTGAACTCATGCGTGAAAGAGCCGTAGGGTAGCCGGGCCAGAACCGTGGGTTGAAGCATCGGCCACGAGATGACAGCGCGTAAACCGCCGAGTCGTGCGCCGGTGAAAATTCATATCGAACCGCGGCCGTTCCTATTGCCACTTCACGCTTCCGCTCTGCGGAAAAATACCGACACCGATACAGCGGGGTGGTTTAACCATGGTTTAACATTGGAATTCATACAATCAAGATGGATGAATTGAAGTCGACTTTTGAATTAAAGAAATTTCTGTTTGCAAGGAGATTGGGTTGTAGTGGTCTAATGGAGGTAAGGAAAAGGACAATGAAAAGAGGGGACGGGGAGGAAAGACTGAATTAGTATTGCAGTTTTGCAAACAGAAGAAACTCTTCACACTTGGGTATTATATTTGTATATAAAAATAAGAAACAAAGTGCCATTCGAAAGACGACATAATGACACCAGTGTACGTAAGCAATCATCAGAATCTCCAGTTAAAGGTATGATAGGCCTATAGCTTTGGTAATGATAAAACATTGATTCGTTGCAAGCTGGCACCAGTACCAATCCGACTAAGAAATATTCACATTTTCAAAGTGAACAAAGAAACTGGCAGGAGCGGGATTCGAACCTGCGACCTCCGGTTCGAATCCCGCTCCTGCCAGTTTCTTTGTTCACTTTGAAAATGTATTCAAATTTAACTAGTCAGTTTCCCTTGTGGATTGTTTGACGAGAAATATTTACGTCGGAAATGCTGTCACCTTTGAGGTTTATTTCAATTTCGACAACCGTCCCACCCATTGCCCGACTGCCAAAAATGATTTTCTTACATTTCTTAATGTAAAAAAACAGTTCGTATTTCTCACTCCCTAGAAAACGTTTCTAGGAAGTGAGACAAGAAAACTGTTCTTGAAATAAGACACTTTTCTCATTTTAAGAAAACCATTTTTGGCATTGAAGAGATAGTTTCAAATAAAATGCAAACTTGGTGTACTAGAAATTACGCTAAAGTTGTACCAAATAGAAAACTCATCAATTATTTGGCAAGTGATTCTTGTGCAATAATTTAAAGCAGATAATGACGCAGCACGAGTTTCATGAAAATATTGCCAGTGTAAAGAGTGCAAATTTGCAGACAACTAAGCGTAAAACTCGCACAGATAGGCATAGATGGTATAGGAAATAACCCTGGGAAATAACTCTGAGAAATAACCCTGGGAAATAAACCTGGGAAATAAACCTGGGAAATAAACCTGGGAAATAAACCTGGGAAATAAACCTGGGAAATAAACCTGGGAAATAAACCTGGGAAATAAACCTGGGAAATAAACCTGGGAAATAAACCTGGGAAATAAACCTGGGAAATAAACCTGGGAAATAAACCTGGGAAATAAACCTGGGAAATAAACCTGGGAAATAAACCTGGGAAATAAACCTGGGAAATAAACCTGGGAAATAACCCTGGGAAATAACCCTGGGAAATAACCCTGGGAAATAACCCTGGGAAATAACCCTGGGAAATAACCCTGGGAAATAACCCTAGGAAATAACCCTGGGAAACTCGTGAGAGATGTCGATCAGAACCGAAACGGAGCTAATTAGCATTTCATTGCGCGAACAGCTTGTGGAAAGTTCCAACTCGTCAACGCCGTACACTCTAAAAGATGGCAGTCGATCTAATCGAGATTCACGGAACCGACATAAAGGGGGCGGCTTACCGGGGATCATGTCGCACATTTCGTTGATTAAGCCCGGGCCTTTCGCGGAAAGCGCGCGATAAATCACCGGGACATGGCGGCGTGGTAATCTGCCTGCGCCGCTTATGGTCTTGAGCGGGGGGGGGGGGGGGGGGGGGGATATCTCCTCGGGGCCGCTGTGAGGCAAGTTCGGGCGTGGTATATACGTTGAATGCCACCGAAAATACGGACGAGCTTGAATAGCGGCAACTGCCATCTTCTTTGATTACCGAAAATGGCGATCCAGCATTTCTACAATTCACCAACGTTGTTTTAGATAGGCCATTGTTTTCTGTGTAGCATAGCCTAGGCTACACAGAAAACAATTTGGTTCTTCATTTTATCAGCAGATTATCTTACGTTGCACAAAAAGGTCTGAAATACGCTACCTCATACTTGATTGGTTCGTGTTTACACACTGAAGTTTCTTGTTATATAGGTTTTCCCGCACATTTTAAAACCTTTTTTCATTCAAGTTCATAAACGGTTAACTTCAATTTCGTCTCAAAAATTCATGACCTTGCATATCCAATGTTCAATTTCGTCTTTGGTCGCTCATGTTGGTCGCACTTTGTCAACATAATTTCATACATTTGCCATATTTTTTGGTGAAAGACAATTCAATTTCGTTGTCCGCAGTTGCCCAACGTACGATAGATGAAGCAATTTCGTCATTTTGCAATGAATGTCAGATAAATTTCATTTAATTTCGTCACATGATTGTATTTGCTATCTTGGTTATTTTTACGTTTTCATCTTTTCATTTCTACTTTAAACATATTTACTTAATGTTTGGTGTGTCTAAGTAGTATTTTTCTTGTATAACGTAGGTCCATAAAAATTAACCTCAAATAAGCATTTATCAGTCTATTAATGTGCATATTTATATCTTTTTCAAAAACTTATATGTGTACCCATTTAGTTCTTCTTTTATGCGTCAACAACTGGAAGAAATAAGGTCTCTACACATGCAAATAAAAATGCATACTTTCAATTTTATTTAAGAAATAAGTAGGCCTGTACTTATGAAAAGAAAATATATTTTCACATCTTTCAAAAACAGTCAATTCGGTTATTCTTCTTGTCCTTTGGATTGGTTGTTCAACCTTCAGTTTCTTGTCTTGCAATACACCGTGCCAAATACGTCTGTGCTTGGTTGTACCAGCGTGCGCATTTGTCTGGAGTGATGACATCTATGTTCTCTTCAGCTACTTCTTGCAGATGTCTTGCTCGCCAAGCTTGAAGATTCACACCAGCTTCTCTGACAGCAGCAACGTCACCAACTCTGGCTTGTTCACAAAGCTATTTACAGCAAGACTATCCGGTGAATTTGAACGAAAAAATCTTGAAATCGCTTGAACAAAGACGAATTCAATCATTACATTATGTAGATGATCATCATCAGGTGAGACGAATTCCATTGAAATCTGACGACATTGAATGGAACAATGTTGAAATTGATTGACCATTGATCACTTGGAATGACCAATTACTAAATTCATTTTAACATATGCGCGGTCTAGTCTTCTTGGGACGAAATTGAAGTTAACCGTTTATGAACTTGATTGAAAAAAGTTTTAAAATGTGCGGGAAAACCTATATTAACAGCATGTAGTATTACTATCTATATTAGACGAATGGTTTTATATAGAAATGTTAAATTTCACTGTGTATTCTAAGCTGATCGAGTGACCTGTCCTGATGTTATCATCTTAATTTAAGTATAGGACAATGTTACACATCTAAATAAAGCATGCATCAATCAAGTGACTATTCAGTAACCACTACGTCGAATTGAGCAAACAGCAAAGCTTTTTGTCATGCACCACATGGCTAAAACATTCGCTCCTTTCAACATTCCCGTTTCTTCAGTCACTGTACAAAATGACTGCGCCTCATGCATCTGCCTCGTGCACCTCATGTCTACGTGTCCTCAAAAACACAAACACTTTCAAGTGCACCCAGTGTAGCCAAAATTGCTAGGATATCAATCACACACTATACCTCATACATAATGCAACAGTGAAATCGGGTTGTCTCCAGTTTTTTGTATGAGGTATCTTCACCCGAAGTGCGTCACCTCACCTATAATACCTGAAGCACCACATACCCTACAACACCTTTTACGGATAGCCCATCTATGGGATTTCGTGTACAAAACTGGCGCAAACTGTCCCACAATGCTATGTAACTGTACAGTTGCGGTGGAGACTTCACATACACCGCAGTCCTGCAACAAATTCCCAATTCATCCCAAAGGTTCAGATTTATTGAGAATTCACTTATAAAAACAAGGTGGTTTTCGAACCACGCGTCTCGCCTGCTTTCGTGGTTACCCGAGAAGAATGCAGGGGCACTGATAACGGTTCAAGGAGCAAGGTTTAGTGTAAAAAGAGAATGAAATGGCAAGTTATCAAAAGCAAGAACCGATGAGCATGCCCAAAACAATGGTAGGTGACATAAAGCAACGTGGAAGGAAAATGTGGTCCAAAGTTATGAAAGTTTGAGTGGGGTTTGAAGGCTAGAGGATAAAAGAATGGAGATTACTGACACGACCATCATATAAAGGTTACAATGGTACATGCATGACCCAAGTTTGATTCCAATTGGACTCCCAGTTTTCAAATGAGACAAGTTGGACAATTCCAGCCTATTTTAGAACGTGACCTCAAATGACCTCAGTACTTGACCTTTGACACAAGCATCATATACAGGTTGCAATATTGAATGCATGACCCAAGTTTGATTGCAATTGGACTTTAAATTTGCGCATAAGACCAATTTGTCGAAACTTTAACCAAAATGACACATACGGACTACGTACAGACTACGTACAGGCTACGTACAGACTACGGACGGACTACGTACAGAAATAGTGATTGCATAGTCTCTTCCTGAACTTCGTTCAGGGGAGACAAAAATTGAAAGAAACAGAACCACTGTTGAGATTTGAGGAAAATGACCAAAAAGCCACGAAACATCTGGAGGCATTTAATTTGTATGGCGTTAAGAAAGCTGCATAAGAAAACTGCATTTTCTACCAAAAGATACGGTTCAAATTGCAAAAAAAATTGTCATTAGAATAAAAAAGAACTTCAAGGCTGTTTCAGGTTGCAGAGATCATGGGATGATAAACACAGTTTAAGGACCAACAAATCTTCCGGAAATCCGGAAGATATCTCACCAAAAACCCAGAAATCAGGAACAAATGTGGAGAAATCTCACCCATGTAAAACAGGAACAATTGAAGAACAATTTTCAAGTTTATGTAAACTTTCGACCACACAACTATCCTTAAAAGGGTCTACATGCGCACACTCTACAGTGTAGTCATTTCAAGAAAGATTCCACAGTCTAAAGACTCGACTGACTTCGCAGCGTGAAGATTCCAAACTCATTTGTTTCCTTCCCCAATTGCCATAGCAAAGAGTGAGATGTAATATTTGACGGTGCTTTCCAAGATGCATGGAGGACACACGTGCCTCATCGGAGTAGTGGTCATAGCGGGTTTCCTGCGCTGGTCGCAGGGGCAAACAGCTCTCCCGCCCAAAGGTGGGTGATTAGAACAGTCAATGTCGTGCGCAGCTGAATTTTTATGTAAATGCTGTGAAACAACTCTGTCTAAAATATACACATTGTGTTATACTGATGCAAAAAATAGTTCATATTAGGAGTGTGCATTTACCAGTGTAGTACGGGGATCGGGTGCCCTATTGAAAAAAAGCACAGGTAGGCCTCCCGTTAAAGAAAGCCAATCCAAACTTGAAATCTCGGAAATTGCTGTTCATATATTTTTCGTGAAGGTCCGCACGTTAATACTACAATATCGGTGCATTAAAACAGCAAGATGGTAGTGTGTAAATCGCATCTGTTTTGTTTTTCCACAGTGTAAACTGGTTTTCATTTTGAAAATGCCCCACAAATGACATTAACAAACTTTATTTGTCATTGTCTGAGAAATTACTAAGTAATAATTCGGCTACGGGTACTCGATTCCACAATCTGGAACCGGTTCCTGACATTAGCGGTCGGGTTTCGGGCACCCGATTTGGATGCACAGCCCTAGTTTGATTGGTCATTTCGTTTTTCTTTAATATTGTCGAACGATGAGCTCTTGGCTATTGAAGTTGGGAGCTTTTGATGATATATTATTTATGCATTATGGCAGAAAAAGCTGATTGAAAAACACATAAAGACTTCATGATATATCTAATTTTAATTCTGCTTTGAAAGGAATAACTCTGAGGGTTTAATAGTATGAATGAACACTGTCTGTGGATTATCAGCTCTGCCAAATGTGACGTACAAAATCTGAATATTGATCGATATGATCCGTAGATACAGGATCGTGCTCTTATAGTTCTTTGCACTGTATCATGAACATGTTCATTTTAAACTGTTTTTTTTTTTCATGTCTCTTTTCTTTTTGGAGGCTATGATTTGAATGCATTATCTTATTCAGGGCCAAACTGGAGGCTCTCAGTGCAGGAAATAGATTTTCCTAAAAAAAATAGTGAAAAGCGTCCATATTGTGGATCATTAAATGCTTTTTATACTATACACCGTGTGCACTCTCTCCATCTACAACCTCACACAATTCAATATTTTATTGGGCAGAGTGGATTATCCCAACGCCTAATCCAATCAATTTAATAAGATAATCGTCTTTCCCTGCCAATCAGGTTACTGTGAATACCAAGGCCAGGTTATACCGAATCGACCTAGAGTGTCACTGAGGACAGACCCGTGTGCGCGGTGCCGGTGCAAGGTGAGAGCATGTTAAACCCTCGGCCTTGTTTTCGAAACGGTCGGGCTTTAAAAAGGATTTAACAAGATCAATGAAGATTCTGCTGAACGAAAACAAAAATCAGTTTGAGGTGCTTTAGAGTTTTGTGTGTGTGTGTATGTGAAGAAAGTGCATGCATTTATGACTGGATAATCATTTTATGTTACCAACAATCGCCCGTTAAATTAATCAGTGGCATAACCAGAGGGGCAAGAAGGGGGAGCAACTTCCCCCGTGGTAGAATTGTCGCGCGTGTAATACGCGCACGTTCCACTCACCAATAGAAAGCGTTTATTCGCATCGTTTTCGTTATCGTTACCGTGGCCAGCGTGAGCGGCCCTTAATACTGCAATGTCCGTACTCTGACTGAAATTATCAATTCAATAGATTTTTCCCTATACGGACGAATTATGGAAGAAAACAATTTTTTAACAAACAAACAAATCACTGATTACACTCTACACTATCTGGTCTTCCGTTTTGTTATGTGTTACGCACGAAGATTGTCTAGGCTATACAGTTAACACTGTTAGAATAAGGAGCCTCCCGCTCCAAATCTCAATTTGAAAATTAATACATGCGTTACTTTCAGGGGGCGATTTTCGGGGTGAAATAAACGCCTATAACTTATCTAAATGCTAACAAATTAGCAATTCAGTTTAACAATTTATTTTTCGGGGTGGCAGGGGGTTACATTAAATACCTTCGGTTTGTCTTTCATGCCTCCCTGATTAATATTCAACTGAATCCCCTTTTGAGAAAGGTCTGTGGTTAGTCATGAAGCTAAACATTATCCATTACTTTGCTATAATTAGCTCAATGTTGCATCTCTTTGCTCCAGAAAGGCGAAGTAGAATGTCGGACCAAGATCTGTCCAGAGTTGACGTGCGATGAACAAATCCACGAACCGGGTACATGTTGCCCAAAATGCGTAAGTAAGTATAAGAATTTTACTACAGGTACCTTGTAAATATTTTGGTTGTCGACTACAAATACAACTTTTCGAAAAAGTTTTAATTTCTAATAGAAAAAAAATATTCAAGCCAGAGCAGTATCACTTGAAACTTTCGGTTTTCATTAGTAAATTGGAAGGTTTCTCACGGTTTTGCACGCATGCATGTCTTATCTAGGGCCAAGTTTCGGGCCAAATGTCGGGGCCAAAATTTCGGCAAAATCTCAGGGCCAAATTTCGGGGCCAAATTTCGGGGCCAAATTTCGGGGCCAAAATAGGGGACCAAGTTTCGGGGCCAAAATTGGGGAACAGATTTTGGGGGCAAAACTCGGGGTGATTAATTTTTAGCCCAGGTTTTCAATTTTTACTGAAAAATAGCCACACTACATCTTTGAAGAAGACAAAAAATATATTTAATGGTTAAAAATGAACCCGTTATAGACAACTCTTGACTCCGTACAATGGTGACAGTTAACACTTCACATTTCTCACATTTTTGCTTCGTTTTTACAGCCTCTCATTTACAAAAACAAAAAGAAAATTCCAAAATACATAATGCAGCGGTGACCATTGGTCTGGAAGTCACATCGGACGGCATCAACCAAATTGTCACCCTCCGCCTCCCTCCACCCCCAATGATACCACCCCCGCCTCCGTCAGTACTGGCAGCCGAGCTGGGGAATAACACCGAGACTCGACCCGTCGTCACGACGGCGGTGGCCCCCACCACCAGCGCAGAGCCAACCATCATATCGCCCAAGGTTACCAGGGTGACACGGGCGCCACCCACGCCCCCTCCCACACCCCCACCACCGGTTCCTTCAGATATGGGCAAAACAAAGGTAAGCCTTTTTATACTTTGACAAAAAAATGTGTGGAATCGCTGTTCCAATGAGACATTCCCGCAAAAAATCAACCCACAATAAGTATCTGAACGTTTCACATGTTTAAATTAGGATTGGGACTCTCCTCCGGTTAAAATGTACAATGTTCGTATGCAGCACATAATTGTAGTGAGACCGAGTATAGTGCTTAGTGTACTAAATGCGTTTTCTTCCTTAATTCGTTAAAAATTGAAATGTTTAGTCACAGCACGGACATGCCAGCTTTAAGATTGTTTTTGAGTGTGTTCCAACATTTGCATCAACTCCACCTTTTTATTATTGCTGTTTTAGTTTGCTTTTATTTTTAATTTTGGTTGGCTTCTCTTGTTACTAAAGAACGATTTGGCATACAATGAATTGAGTGTATGGAGGAAGATCTGTTATACTAATCATATGCCCTTTGCGTACATCATTTTTTTGTCATTTATATTGATATCTGTGTGTATGTGAGTTTGTATATGCCGGCAATCGTGGACCTAGGAAAAAAGAATTCGGGCGTAGACAAAGGGGTCCACGTTTGACCTAACGTCCACGATTGAAAATCGTGTACAAAACCAATGGGAGGCCTTCCGAAAAAGTTAGAGTATAAACAAAGGAGGAACAATGGGAGGTCCACGATTGCACCCGTTTGAGTGACTGTGTGTGTGTGTGTGTGTGTGTGTGCATGTCTTTAGATGTCCAATTAGATCAAGATGTATATTTTTCGCACATGAAATTCTTGTTATTCAGTTCAGTTTAGTTTTGCACTCATTTACAAAATTCTACTTCCACGAATTTTGGTTTCATACTGCATGACATTCTTAATCAATTTTAATCAATCTTGGCACTCTCTCCAATTAATGTTTCCTCATTTTCATTATCATTGGGAGGCTAGCATCACCAATATTTGAAGTGGGGACTGTTATATACCTGCAGACGGAAGGGCTTTCACAACTTGACATTTTAAAGTATAAACTAAGGCGCTATCCGGATCACATAATTGTCACATGGTGGAATGTGATACCATGCATGTGACTGGTTGTCATTTGTTGTATGACCACCACAATTTTGGCAGTTTTGCAAATCCTTAATTGCCGTCAGCGGCATAGCCAGGGCTCTCTCCATAGGGGGCAAGTGGAGGGCTGGATGTTACAGTTGGAGTTCCCAATTTCTATTAAACAAGTATTTTTCTTAATACATGTAATACTATTATTTTCTCCGTTTGCAGAATTTACAGTGGGGAGGGGGGCCGACGATTATTTATATGTGCCTCCTTGGCTACGCTGCAGATTTCTGCACAGCATGAGTTGCATGTGAAATGTTCGATCTGCATCAGACTGCATTGCTAAACCCAAACATCTGCATGTTTCCCAGCATTCACATTGCATGTTATTTGTTTTCTGTTGGCTGCTCTCAAGAAACCCACCCCGACCCGAACACCCAAACCCACCCCAACACCCAAACCCGAAGATCCATGGAATAAGTGGTGTGCAAAAGGCGAGCCTGGCAAGCAGGGGGTCAAAGGTGACACCGGGGCCCCTGGATCCCCAGGCACCAAGGTACCAGTACAAATGTAGCAGTTATTCATATTTAGTTTGCTTTCTATATTCCGGAAGGGTAAACATCTCTTCAGACTTTCTTAGTTTGTCATGAAAGCAGCAATAACCTTAAATAGAAGGCCTGCAGTGGATGGACTTATGAAGTTTTAATGATCTCAAAAATCCTAAAATATTAAAAAGTGACCACACCTGGAAAAACATCGGCCTGAGTGTTGCCAGCTTTTATTCACAAAGTTACACTCGTGACAGTGTGCAAGAGCTTTTCACTTAAATCTTAATGAAGATCTGAGCCAAATTTTATGGATATATGCTAAGAACAGAACTCAACCCTTTGATCAGCAGTCTGTGCTTCCAGCGCTAGCCAAGAAATTATGTGTTAAACTCGTCGGCACAAAATCCTTGGTTAGTTATGGGGGTATACATAGGCCTATGTATACTCCTGTTCAAAAGCCACATTTCCTTGCTCAAATGGAGACAGCTGACAGTTGGCGACAAGACTTAGCACTGAGTCTTCACTTGCTGTCAGCAGGGTCATGAAATTGCCCGCTGGTCTGTTTTAAACAGTACCGGTACTTCAAATTTATTTTCCTTTATGACAATATCATCTTGGAAAAATTGTAAATTAGAAATTTGTTTGCCCTTTCTCGGCGTAGTGTATGAAGCACTGTGTGCTCAGTGCTTTCCGAGAGCGTGTGATTATACAGTACCCGCTGCTACATTGGATTCGAACCGTCCAGTCAACCCCGGCAAGCTCAGTGGTTGAGTGGTTAAGATGTCTGCACTAATAAGCAGGAGGTTGTGGGTTCGATTTTTTTCGCACAGGCTCTCGGAAAGCACTGAGCATACAGTGCTTCGTACACTACGTTGAGAAAAGGCAAAAAATGTCTTTCAAATTGACATCATCCCTGATGCAAATTCCATCTCATCTTGGAAAAAAACTATTACAAAAATCAGTTTGTAAAATTAATATTCAAAGGAAATGAATCACTTTAACAAACTAAAAGGCAACCTGACTTTTCATAACCACAGAATATCACAGCAGACCTATTTATAATAATGCATGCTGCATGGAAAATCCTTGACAAAGATTACTGGCTTAGTAGTCAATAATTAAATTAGATGTCAAGTGCAATTTATTCATCGACATACAGACGGCATGCACTGAAAATGCTGCAGCCACAACCTGACCTTTAACCTCTGCTTAAATCATATTATCAGAGCATGATGCTTTGCATGTATAACTCAATTATAAAGCTATCATCTTTTGAAGTGCGCTGGAAGGTTTTTTGTTTGTGCTTGAATGGCATTAGATCATTTTTTTCCCAGATGATATTTTCATATTGTGACCCTGCAGGCCGGCATATTTCTAACTAAGAATTGATAGAATGTGTTTGAAGTTGGAATGCCCAAGGATGGCCCAGAACAGGGGAAAATCTAGAATTGTTCACAGGAGGGGGTAAGGCTGAACTTCATGTTTAAGGTATTTTCTTACAATTAGGGTTGTTTTTTAGGCCCAAAAATAATCAACATTTATTAAATTGTTTATCCTATTTTTTTTTTACTGTTTACCAATTGCAAAACACTTTTTTTTACAACGTTTACCTTATTTGGGTATACAGCTAGACATTAACTAACGAGCTTGTAAGGAAGTATATTGTTTTTAAAGTGTAGCTCACCAACCATAGCACCTACCATGGCCATTGATATATCAAATTACAGAAGCAAACCAATAACATTTTGTGATTGTCAATATTACCAACTGTTAAAAAGTTGATATAAAAAATAATAAAACATGAAAAAAGTGTTTCTGTCTTGTGACATTTGACTAATTAAGTGGATGTATAGGGTATTGCTTCTAAAAATTGTATTTTCTGGGAATCCTATTGGATTACAACAATGCTTCTGCTTACAATAACACAAAAATGAAGAAAATCCATTTAAATATAGTGAAAATATATTTTTCTATTCCATGTTTATTCAAAATAACGATGCGAGAAAAACGCATCTGAAAATGGTATTTTTCGATGGTATTTTTTTTGTTGTCCTTATTCCCCATTTCTTATAAATATCAGCCTCAAAAAATGGTGTTGATATAGTGGAGAGATATACCGTACCCTGTGGAGACATGAAAACAATAGAGACAAAGGGACTGAATAGGTCTCCACTGGGCAATTCTATGGGTTAGGTTGTCTCCACAAGGAATTTTGTGTACAAAGTCTATAGGGG
Source organism: Hippasteria phrygiana (assembly GCA_037893225.1). NCBI lineage: Eukaryota > Metazoa > Echinodermata > Asteroidea > Valvatida > Goniasteridae > Hippasteria > Hippasteria phrygiana. The sequence continues at coordinate 1,260,335 of JAZGUH010000320.1, forward strand.
TTTGCTTAAGTACAGGGACAAAGGGGAGAATAATGTCATGTCTCCACAGGGATGCAAAAACGCGGATATGTGAAAATAAAAGGTCCAAATATGTGTTTACAATACAAATTGAAAACTGGGAAAAAGTTAAGACATTCTCATTGTAATTGCAGAAATTTCAGCACACTGCAGTATTGGTTGGTATTTTACATACAGGTAAAAGAAAAAGAAACAAATGAATCAGAGTAGAGGGGTTGTTTTAACCCCCCTTCCCCCACCCCCGGCATCTCTAAAGAACTGAAAGATATCTCTCTGATATGCATGTACTACCCACAATTAAGTTAATCTGCATCTCTCTGTAAAGTGTGTATAGGCCTACTGCCTCCTTGTAGCAAATACAAAGTATTTTCCAATTTCTCGACAGGGTCCGTCTGGTACGGTCGGCCCAACGGGACCATCTGGTTTAAAAGGAGACCCCGGTGAGCCAGGACCCAGAGTAAGTTCACACCATAGAGCTATATTAAATTACTAGAGCGCTGACTCCATGTACAAAGTGATGCCTGCTGGGCGCATCCATGTTTGTGTACAAACCATATGGAAAACTCGAAATTTTGTACGGCTTTTGTACGGCTATTTGCATATCTGCGTTTGTATTCTATAAAGTTGCGTTTAATATCGAAGCCGATACGCCGAAACCCGAAACGCAAAATCAGTAAACAAGCGTAAACAACGCAAACGCGTGCGCGTACCGCGCTGCAGATGATTTTTGCCGGGACGTTTTATAACCGTCATGACGCGCTTAAGTTGTTTGCGTATGTTGTACTTCTGCGTTGTATTTAGAGTACACTTTTAAAATTCACTCCATCTAATTTCATTATGTTCTACAAACACGCACACGAATTCAAAATGTCTGCGCGCAGGAAGGATTTAAAGTATCTCCGCGCGTAAGATGAGGAGTTAGCGCTCTAGTAATTTAATAAGGTTCACACTTCCAAATTTAATGCACAAACAGGGAAGAAAAACACATTAAATTCCATAAACAAAATCTCCAACATAAACAAATCTCCAACTGAACTATTATAGCCAATTGTTTATCCGGGATGAGTGCAGGATCAGATACGCTCAAGACAAAATTAGTGGGCTAAGGTAATTGATCAGTTGTCCTGGGAAATATTGCCCAATAACATCTGCCGCAGAGGTGCAGAATCTGAGATAAACAAACATTTCTGCAAAAATGTCACAGAGTTGTGGATAACCTCGCAAACAGCAATAGGTCCGTTTCGAAGGAGTACACCACTCTTTTGACACATGGTTTGGAAAAAATAAGGGGAGGACTGCAGTTTTGTTGAGATAGGCACTCAATCCTGCTATACCTTCCCATTGGAAACCATAATTGATGGAGGATGGGGCACATAATTAAAAAAAACATCTGACCCTGGATTTTGCCTGAGATAGGCCCCCTTGTCTCTCCCCCCCCCCCCACCCCCCCCCCCCCCCCCCCCCCCACTTAACCCAGTACCAATATCCACCACTAATATCCCTTGGACGTTTCAATCAGTCAGTGCAAATGGGTATAATGTGTTCACTGGATAATGGTGATGACCTTTAGAACAGACAAGCAGGGTAATCCCGATTGACCAAACTGATGTCGAACAGACAGCAGAAACATCAAGCTAAAATCCCAGGACACTATCCTGGGACTAGAGTTCTAATGACTCAACAGCTGTCTGTAGTTGCCAAGTGGATGGAGGTGACCTGAGCAGAGAAACTGAAAATTTTGTTCTATTATTTTCTTCTTTTTTTTTTCTTTTAGTGGGCAAATTATATTGAGGGTTAAAAATCTTTTTGCTGTGCAGTATCTCTCCACATCACTGATTTTTTCATTTTTTAATAGGAATAAAATGCAGATGATAGAAAAACGTTTGTTGCTTTTTCATGCCTGGTCGGAAAGTGTGACAAATTCATTCTAAATGATTTCTTAGATGATGAGGGAAGGGGAGGAGGTTTTTGTTTTTCTTTTAAATGAAATATAACAAATAATTTGTCAAACCACAAGAGAACTGACTAAGTAATTTTTGAATACATTTTTAAGGTGAACACAGAAAACTGGCAGGAGCGGGACTTGAACCTGTGACCTCTTGCGTACCGTACCGGTGCTCTACTAACTGAGCTATCTTGCCCTATGTTGGCGGTCTCCCAAATTGTCAGTAGGGACCATTAGATTTGATACGCGTACGGGATACGTATGCGGCTCGGAAAAAGTCGCCTTTTAAACCCCCATATTGAGTTGCAATTTCATCAGTCTTACATTATGCATTTCAACATTTTGATATGAGAAGTAAATTTCCGATAGTGTACCAGTTGAAATAACAATGCAAAGTGGTGATTTAATAGGTGACATTTTCCGAGCCGCATACGCATCCCGCACGCCTATCAAATCTAATGGTCCCTAGTGTCTTTGTTCAGAGGGGGGGGGGGGGGGGGGGGGGGGGGGGGGGCGCTATAGTCAGAAGTCAGAAACTCATAATGCTGTATAGCCAGGGATCACGTCCAACTTTACGATACAACCTGGGAAGCGACATTGTGGGGATCACTCAATGGAGCTACGATTCTGTAATTTATAATTGTGTCAAACAAACAACGAGGGAAACTTACTGGGTAAATTTGAATAAATGTTCGAAGTGCATAAACAAAGAAAACTGACAACCCAGTTGTGGAAAACAGAAGGGAGGTTCGTGCCAAGGGAAACACGGCTCATTAATTTGAATTCAAAAGAATAAAATTGAGACGCTTTTTAGGTTATCAACAAAATGGATGAAGGAGACTTCACTGTCGGATGGATCCCCCACTTATTATTGATGCAAATTCACACAGCTTTAACTGTGCATATGCCATTACTTTTCTTCTCGACAGGGATTGGAGGGGGAACCAGGAAGACCAGGGGAGAGGGGTCCGGTGGGACCGCAGGGGCCAAAGGTAAGAAAGACTTTTCCAAAATCAACATCCGAGGTTCTGGAAACTTTGGGAACTGCTCCAGTTTCGAAGAGGTGTTCCTTAAATCAAGTTAAATTCCTTGAAGCCCGTTACTTGTTCATATTAAGTTTGGACGCCTACTCGAAAGCCCCAACCCATGGCATTGCGTGCACGAATGCCATCAGTGCAACAAAAAATGTTATCAATTGCCAAAGTCTGGTATACACATTGTGCAAACTGGGTAGGCTGGTGGGGTGCTCAAACCTTCCCCTTCACTCCCATGTGTGCAGTGGCATAAATCCATGCCCCAGATTGGGGTATGATCACCGCAAATGTGACCCCCCCCCCCCCCCCACAAAAAAAGCGGTGGTGGAGGGAGGGGGGTGGAGGATAAGAATGCGAGGGCACTGTTCAAAACAGGTACACCATAGACTCGCATGTAGCTATGAACATTTTATGCACAACTTATTGCATTTTTAAATGTCCTTTTTTGCATTTTTGTTTGGAAATAGGCTTACATTTTTTATGGTAGTGATTTTTATTATTTTATTTTTAATTTTTTTATATATTTTTTTCTATTTATTTATTATTTATTTTTTATTGTAATTTAATTTAATTTTTTTGGGGGGAGGGGGAGAAGAAAAAATCCTCCAAGGAATTACGCCCGTGCATGGATATAGGTGCATCACTGGGTCCCCATGGCCACCCCCTAGCAACCTGCATAAATGATGCACCCAACCACTGAAATAAAAGTGCCCACCACAGAGCTGTCACCATTGCTGGATCTTAGTGCTGTACGTGATTAACCCCTTCTGATGACCGGCTGTTATTAATGGGGTGCTGGTATGCCAATATGGGTTTGTGCATCCACCTTTAATGCAAACAATAGACAAACAATGGATCGAGTATGCACAGGAATGCGCATATAGATGACAACCAGCCAGGTGGTCTTTTTCAAACTGCGGCCATGGGCGTCGTCCGTATTCAAGAGGTGAAAGTGAATAAGCCCTCCTCCACCCTCTCGCCCAAAACATCGGGGAGAGCTTCCAAGTGCTCTTCCCCTGCATCATGGCACGGCCGAATGAAATACCCAAATGCAGACTTGCTCTTAATCTAATACGTCATTTCCTTTGATCTATAGGGCTCGTTTGGTTTGCCTGGTCTCAAAGGGTCGACTGGAAGGAAAGGCCTCAGAGGTAACACTGGGAAAAGAGGGAGAAAGGTAAGTCATGTTTTTTATATTTACAAGGAATTTTTGCAGATGTTATCTGAATGTTGTGGTACCAGGTGACCATATAAATTCCAGTAAAAAATGTAAATAGTAGTCAAAGTCGACGACCATCACCATTATCAATTCCTTAGTCTCTGAATACCACAGGGGTTAAAGCTTCCCTTATCAACAGGGGCGTCGCCAGGATTTTTTCTAGAGGGGCAAAGCACTCTCCAGAAAGCAGCAAAGGGAGAAATCAACGGCTGTGGAAAAATCGAAAGGGGAGTGGGGGGGGGGGGCTGTGCTGGATATCACTCGACGTTTTTTTCAAGACCGCGATACCTAGGCCTATTGTATATAGCCGCATTTTAGGCTTCTTTCAGCAGGTTTCTAGTGTTAAATATACATTCAATTGAGTACGACATTGACTTCGACCCTCTTTTCTTTTCTTTTCTTTTCTTTTCTTTCCTTTCCTTTCCTTTCCTTTTTTTTTTGGGGGGGGGGATTTCCAGGGTAAAGGGGGGGGGGGGGGGGGAGTTTCCCCCCCCCCCTCGCAACGCCCATGCTTATCAAATTGTTTTTCCCACATTACCTTCCATAAGCTTGCCCTCAACACAAATAGCAGTGACAAATCGAATGCATTCACAGAATGTTAATTACAAATAGTTTAATAAATCTCTAACCTTCCCAAATCCAACACCATACTTTGATGGATTTATTACTGTAAAGCTTTGACACCATTACTTTCACAGTACATGGGCTTTAAAGTCCCAAATGTCCAAGTACAAAAAAAAAATGCAATTGTGTTGGATTTTGACAGGATGCTTTCTACAGGGGTGAGATTTGAGGAAAATGAAAAATCCACGAAACATCCGGAGTTATTTGATTTGTATGGCATTGCTGAAAAATGCATGAAGAAAACTGCATATTCTACCAACAGATACGGTTCCAAATTGAAACAAATAGGGTCATCAGAATTAAAAGAATACTGTTTCGGGTTGCAGAATTCTTTTTGGAATGATTAGGAACAATTTCAGTACCAAAACATCTTCTGGAAATCTGGAAAACGTCTCACAAAAAATCCTGAAATTGGGAAAAATCTAGAGCAATCTCACCCGTTTCTAGAAAATGGGTTAGATAAAAATAGAACAGAATTAAATGGAATGCCACTGGGCATGCTGGAGAAAAAAAAATCTACGAAATAATGTATTCAAATTTACCTAGTCAGTTTCCCTTGTGGATTGTTTGACGAATTATAAGTTAAAAAGTTGTATCCTCATTGAGTGATCCCCACAATGTCGCTTCCCATGTTGTATCGTAAAATTGGGTGTGATTCCTGGCTATACGGCATTCTGGGTTTATGACTTCTGACTAGCGCCCACCCGAACAAAGATACTGACAATTTGGGAGACCGCCAACATAAGGCAAGATAGCTTAGTTGGTAGAGCGCCGGTACGGTAACCCGGAGGTCGCAGGTTCGAATCCCGCTCCTGCCAGTTTCCCTTGTGGATTGTTTGACGAATTAAATAATGTTTCTGACAGCTAGCTGTATGGCTTGATAAATCTCTTGGTGTTCTGTTGTTTCAGGGTGATACAGGGGAGACAGGACCCATGGGTCCTCGGGGGCACCAAGGCCCACCAGGTCACGATGGTTTGCCTGGACCAGTAGGCCCTCAAGGAACAGGTATGTTAACCTCTTGAATACGGATGATGGCCATAGCCGCGGTTTGAAAAAGACCACCTGGCCAGTTGTCATCTATACACGCATTGCTGCGCATACTCAATCCATTCATGTTTAAACTATATTGTTCTTGAATGGGAGTGTAATGAATAGATGGAGATTTTTCAAACAAAGTTTTCTTTCACACGAAGGGGGGGGGGGGGGGGGGGGGGAAGGGGGGGGGGGGGGGAAGGGGGGGGGGGGGGGGGAGGGGCGCTCCAAGTGGGATGAATAGAACCATGCACTCTATTCAGTGTGGTGCCTATTGCTTGCATTTACCCTTGGCTGCATGCGCCCGTTTGTGGCATACCACTCCTCATCAATAACAGCTGGACACAAGTGGTTGAATGCTGTTACTCAAGTGCAAATCCAAGACCAAAGCCAATACCCAAATCTAGTTTGAAGTGGACTAGAAGTGCACTCAAGTCCATGACCAAGTCCAGCCTTGACCCAAGCCCTGGTTAGACTGTAAACTTCATACATGGACTCATCATCAGCAAGTCCGGATTCTACACTATTTTGTTTTGGGAGGGGATGGTTCTATTTTTTTTTAGAGGTGGTGCTTTTTGAAAAGGGGGCATATGCAAAGTTTCAGGATTTGAATTTTGATTTGTTTGTGGGATCTCAAGTTTACACAACTCAACAAAAGGTTTGTGTTGATCTTTCTTTTGGAGGGGTGAAAGAGAGGGGGTTGGCTGGGTAAACTCCCCCCCATAGCTCCCTGCCCTGTACATTTAGCAGCATAAGGTAAAACATTACTAAGGTTTATTTTGTTCAACACTGAGTTTTTTTTATTTTTTTTATCCATCCTAAATACATAATATTGCAGTCCTGTGGCCCTTTGAATACACCTCAATGATACTGGTATCTTAATTGGCAATGTCAATTTATTTGTTATTTATTTGTTTATTAGAAATTATTATGCAGGGTGGCCAAAATGGTGGTCTTCAATAGGCCTCTAACATAATTTTAAAAATGAACAATTTACATCATACCAGAACGGTGTAGACAAATCATTGTTAACCCATTCTGGCTGGCTGTTATTAATGGGGTGCTGGTATGCCAACACAAGCTTGTGCAGCAAAGCACAAACAATGGCCAAACAATGGATTGAATATGCGCAGGAATGTGCATATAGATGGCAACTGGCCAGGTGGTCTTTTTCAAACCCCCAGCTATGGCCGTCGTCTGTATTCGATGGGTTAAAGGTTTCTTTATCTTGTGTGCAGACTATGGAGTATGGAACAATATGTGTCCTCATCTGAACTGAGTTGTTTTGAATTTCCGTACCTCAGCTGGCGGAACTGGACCAGTAGGGCCGGTTGGTCCTGTTGGGACTCCAGGCTTGCCCGGTTCCTCGGGCGGTACAGGGGAGCCAGGGCTACGGGGGCTGAAGGGGGAGAAAGGAGACCCTGGGAACCAAGTCATGAAAGGGGTGAGTAGAATTTTCTTCTTATGAAAAAGTACCATGGTATTACCATAATATTCATGGATATATGGTAGTTACCATAGTAAATCTATTGTAAAACCATGGTAAAACCATGGCGTTACCATGGTTATATGATGGTAACCATGGTAAATCCATAAGAAATTGGGCTACAGTCCTGGACAAAGTAAAACGAAAAATAATATCTAAGACAATATTTAAGACAACCAATTATTGTGTGAATAGAAGAAATATTCTTAACACTGAGAGGTTTGACCAAGTCGCCATCAAAAACCTACTTAATGACTGTAGTGAACAAACTTGAATCACACCTACTCGCAAGAGGATTATGCATAAAAATGCCCCAAATTCTGCCTCATTCTTCCACCACCAGCAAATAATTATCGTCGCAAACGAGATCGCCATGCGCTCCATCCGGGCCGAGGCGGCCCTCGTCTATCGCATGGACGACAAGAAGCTCTACTTCCGAGACACGGAGGAGTGGAACTGCCTGATGACAGAGGACAACATGAAGGTGGTCTCTGGACCCCCGGGTCCACCAGGACCTCAGGGGGACATGGGACCCCCAGGGCCGCAGGGTCCTAAGGGGAATAAGGGAGAAATCGATGAATCCAGCGGCAACGGACAAGAGGTAAAAGCACACAAGACTTCGGGAAAAATGCTATAAATAGTTCTGAAGCAATTGTGAATACATCAGAAATAAAGATTTTGATGTATTTCTTTAGACTGGGGATTAAAAAAGAAAATCACTGGGCATGTCCCACCCACAGAAAAATGTATATACATGGTGATGTTTGTGCAAACATCAAGATTTAAGTCTTAACCTCTTGAAAAAGACCACCTGGTCGTTGAAGTCTATAGCCGCATTCCTGCGCTTACTCAATCTATTCATTTTTTAACTATATCGTCTTTGAATGGGAGTTCAAAGAATAGATGGAGTTTTTTCAAACAATGTTTTTTCTATTCACATGAATAGGACCACTCTATTCAGTGTAGTGTTTGCGTTTATGCTAGGCTACACAGCCCGTTCTTGGCATATCAGCACCCCATCAATAACAGCCGGACGCAAGGGGTTCAGGACATTTTTCACATACTTTACCTCTGTGGCTCACAAATCTGCTATAATACCAAATTGTACATCGTTACAGAAGTATAGTCCTGATAAGAAGGCTACAGATGTTTGATTGTGTTGTTTTGTGTCAAATGCAGAGTAGTAATCCGAGTACAATTAGATCCTTTTTGGAGTCCAGAAAAACCACAAGATGATGGCAGCTGGCTTCGCAGACAATTCTCAATATGGCGGATTGAGACAACGAAGGTAGCCGCTGATCTGTATTTTGTCAGCCCAAAGCACACCATCGTCTTAGTGTGGGTTTTCTGAATCCATGACTAGAGACTAATGGAGTTGATTTCCTGTTTTTTCCTTCTCTGTACGTTTTAGATGTGTGGCAATTTTCTGATCGAGGGGAAGGAACAATGTGATGACGGGAATGATATTGACACAGACAGCTGCATATGTAAGTCGGTTGCTCTCTGACTAAATAGAAGGAGCTGTGGCATAAATCATATTAGATTTGAAGCTTGCGTTTGTGTCAGCATCAAGAACAGGCACACATAGCTAGATTTTTTGGAGGGGGCCCATAAGGCCTTCGTTGCAACTCCAGCCTGTTATGTACATATCAAGAAAGTTTCCCTGTTTAATGTTGGTTCAGTTCAGTTTGTTTTAGTTGACAACTCAACATTCGCAGAAAGCACTTTTTAAAACTTTTCTTCTCTGTATGTTGCCACTTCTTCTAACATCCACTACTAGGGGCGTACATTTACGGGTAGTACGGGAATTGGATACCCGATTTAAAAAAAAGCACAGGTACTCAGGCACCTGTTAAAGAAAGCCAATCCCAAAAATGATATCTTGGAAATTGTTGTTCATATTGTTCGTAACGGTCTGCACGATAATACTACCACATCAGTGCATCAATGCTGCAAGTGTGCAAAGTGAGCTCTATAGCTTTATGATGTAAATTGAATTTTCGCAAACGTCCTAAACTTTAATCTGTTTTGTTTTTCCATGTACAATGTACCTTGGTTTTGATTTTGAAAATTCACCACAAATGACATTCAAAATCTTTCTTTTTCATTGTCTGAGTAATATGTTATGGGTAATCTAGATCTATTCCATAATCTGGAACCGGTTCCTGACATTAGCGGTCAGGTACTCGGTTCGGATGCACAGACCTATATCCACTACTTAAAAAAAATAATTGGGAACTTCAGCAAAGATAATAGACAATCTTAATTACTATGACAAGTAAACTAAAAGAGCTTTACTGTCTGTATTTGTATGGCTAATAAAGTTCCTTCATTTTTGTTAACACCTAATTAATACGAGATGGATGAACCATATTTCTTTTGGTTTCAGATTGCCGGAGGTCATACTGTGGAGACGGATATCGACAGGACGGTGTGGAGGAATGTGACACTTTTAATTTTAACGGAAGAACATGTGACGACTACTTTTCAGAGTAAGTTTTGCTTACTGGGGCAAAATGTGTGCTGTGCCCCAAACCAACCATCCATTCAATCATTCAACATCTTCCGAATGATGATCTTCGTTAGAGACCTGCAGGGTTTCTTTCCAAAGCTCAGTGATGTCCATTTCATTCACCCCAAGCATGAGCACAAACAATAGGCATCACACTGTATAGAGGTCCTATTCATTGCACTTGAAGCCCCTCTATCTTTCCTGTGACTGAAAGCTTTGTTTGAAAAAGCTCCATCTATTCATTACAATCCCATTCAAGAAGAATATAGTTGAAACATGAATGAATTGAGTACTCGCAGGAATGCGCATATAGACGACATCCAGACAGGTGGTTCCTTTTTAAACCACGGCTATGGCTGTCATCCGCATTCAAGAGGTTAAGATCACGATGTCTGACCTAATTAATTTATACGATACAGTAATGTTAGTATTCTGTGTCCGAATTCCCTGTAGGTACGAAACAATGGGCACGTTACGATGCACAGACCGGTGCCGGATCGATACAGGTGACTGTAAGGTTGTCCGGCGGAGAAAACGCCAGCTGCCTCCCGATTAGATTGGGATCAACACAAACAAATGACCCCTGACCCCCGAGGCTTCCGTCAGGATCTGACATGATTTGTATATGAAGCCAGCTACAAGACTGAGTTTGCTTGGGGGTTTACGGATGGCGTCCCCGCGGTGCTAGTCTGGGATGTACTTCACACAAAGAATAAAATCATTTTACTCTAGAAGCAGTTCGAATGACATACGCTGATGGCAAGGAGCTGTAAGTGGTACACTCTCTCAAAAGCTCCTGTAGTCATACTGTTTGATCACAAAGGGATATTACATCCTGCTATAAAACTTTAATCGAAAGGCTAGCTGCCACTGGCTTGATCTCACTCCAAGTCAACAACAGTCAAAAGTTTGAGGGCTTGAATAGTCACTCACTGAGCAGCTAGATATCAGTTCACTGCCGTTTTGAAAAGAATGGAAGTAGATTATTTGTGTGACGAGTTGGCAACTGATGAGAAATCAGGTGATATTGAATGAGCACTGCATTTAGATTTGGATGAACTATAGGAGGAAAGCGTATACTCCCAGACTCAATACAGGCACCGTTTGTGGAGATGACACCTTAGCATTTACAGGCTTCTTGCAGATCATAGGCACTAAGTAGCTAATAGGGGACGCCTCACGAATGAATCGCGGCCAAACACAAGAGTTATCAACGAGAGCAACAACTTTAATGAGATGGTAATGTACGAGGTGGAAACAAGATGGCTGCGCCCACTGGATAAATTTACAGGACACATGGGGGTGCTATAACCAACTTGCACATGGCCACTCGAATTGAAAATGCAACGGACGACACTCGCCACCATTTTCCTACTGTGCGAGCGCACATCCTGGTTTGTGTCTGTTAAAACACTGTATACAAGTTGTGCACATCAATTGCGTAATGTGCCATTTACTTGGCTTTTGGTATGTAAATATTGGTTCATGCACACGGTAACTCCCTCACCTGGGGTGCGTTTTGGTGGTCATTAACCCATTGCCACTGGTTGCCCCAAATACATGCGGATTGAAAATTGCCACCTGGTTGGCCTGTTGACTTCTATTTTTGCCAATCTCTGCAGTTCAATCCATTATTGGGGTATTGTGTACGTTATGCTTGGCTGCACAAAACTCTTGTTTCCGTTTCGCTTGGCAGCACAAGCTGGCCTTGGCGCCCCGGTGCCCCCTATATGATATCCGAGGTCAACGGGGTTAACAGTCATCACCAAGAATTGGTTCCATTGTTTCTTGTCAGTGAATTTCTTTGGGAATTTTAAGTAGGCGGGAATGACGCACCATGATGAAATTACTGAAGTACCCCAAATAATTTACCAACCGCCAAAACGCACCCCTGGCTCACACCGCTAGACTAGACAGTGCCCTCAAGAGAGGTGCACTGAGTGGATAGGGAGTGCATTTCAGCTTTATGGGCCAGTGTGATACGAAGTGATAGCGAAACCCCCCAGGATTTTATTTATCCAGACTGTTAGTAATCCCTTGGAGTCCAGGATGTTATCAGCTGCAGAGACGTTTGTGGGTTTGTATCCAATATGTGATTTGGATCACATGAACAGTAAGTTTTCTAGGTATGATACAGCTTTAGTAATGATCCAAAAGCATATTGATTACGGTAGTTTCAATCTATTGTTTACAAAAGATGACACCAGTATCAATCCCAGAGCTGTAGTCGAGTCCCTGCAAGTCCTTTCACAAGTCCTTTCTCAAGTCCAGTCAGAAGTCCTTTCATAAAGCCGGTCACAAGTAACTGGATGAACAATGACAAAAGGAATGCCTTTGTCAAAGCTCATTTGAATAGCTTGTGATTGGAATTAGGACTGGAGCGCTTGTGATGGACTTCTGATGGACTCGACTACAGGCTTGATCAATCCTCCCATCTGAAAGGCCGCCAACTTCCAGTAAGTTGTATCGGAAGACCTCCAGAAATGCCATGGCTCTATTTCGATAATGTGCACAAACTCACTGCCAAAGAAGAATGGCTTTTCACTATTTTCTTGTGACTAGGATGATGGATTGAACTCAAACTTTCACAGGTTTATTTCATGTATGCATGTGTATGTTGAATCTACTGATCTCTCCGCAAACTGGGTAGCGCATCGGCTGTTCAAGTTGAAGCCACCGCCCGCCATATTATCACTCTCAATACAATAGGTTTTCCAACCTTGCTCCTTGTTTGGGTCTACTTTCACCCTCGTTCTCCTTACATGGAGATCAGTGGTAAAGTGGGGGTGTCAATATGGCGGGTACTGGCTTCAGTTGCTTGTACAGTGCGCAATGGCCAATGAGCTATCCAGTTTACATAGAGATCAGTGGTTGAATCACACAAAGTATGAACACTGCCTGCAACTACACATGTATCTTGTCGGCTCTACCAATGTTATATCATACCTTTATTTACTGCATCATTATTGTTGTCACACCTGTGTATTGTTGTCAAGCCCAGTAACTGCAGCAGAACATTTTGTTTTAATAGTAAATTTTGGCCTGTGGGCACGCATACATACAGTAATTATGGGATTCAGGCTTTGAAGTATTCCTACTTTTTTCTTGAAATTCCTATTTTTGTTTTTAAATCTCATTGAGTATTTTTCATAACAGTGTTTACATGCTGTCATATGAAAATCACACAATATAGGGATTGGGTGCAGGAGTACTGCAACTTTACTTCAAAGAGCTTAGTTGAGGATGGAGCACAAGTGTTGTGAGTACAGAACATGCCAAATGAGGCTTGTGATGCTGTGGACATGGGTGAGTATCAACAAAAATCACTCTCAAAAGTTTGCCAAAGTCCTAATTTTATCCTATTTTTCTAAATATTTTGACCCTACTATTCTCCTACTTTTTCACCTGGGTTTGCTTGATAAAGCCTGGGTTAATGTAAAATTTCTAAAAGCACAGACTACCATGGTTATATAGAGCTATGAGATTTGGGTGTGGTTATGTGGGCAGCCCTCCCCAGATGGAAGCGCTGATTAGTGTAAATGAGGAAGGTGTAGTAAGCGAGGAAGAGACTGATCGGCTAAAATAAGCCCCTTGACGTATTCACCAATTAATCACACACACGCACCTGACATGTCAGTCACGGATGTCACACTTCTATCAATACATCAAGGGGGCAGAGCTTATAATACTGCACATGCTTACATGTACATCTCATAACTAAGGATTCTGTGCTTAATGGGGTTTGTGCAAAATTTCTTTGCTTGTTCGGTTAGCACAGAATTGTGTAGGTGCCATGAAACGGTGCCATGAACCGCATGCACCGTGTCTGAGGTAACAGGCCTGGAGATACCTCGCGTCCAATCTCAAGGACTTAACCATGAATTTGTTTGTATGTATATGTACTTGTAAATCTTTAGAACGTGTACACATCACAATTCATGTTGTTTTCTGTGATCTTCTGTTTTCAAACTTACCTCATTTTAGCTCTTCACATTCAGTGAAAACCATCGCTGGTTCATTCTTTTGTGTATTATATCCCATTTGAATTATTTCCTAAAAATGATATTTATACGATATTTGTACGATATTTGTATGGACAGTATTACATTTTTGTGATAAATGTTATATGTTATACTTGCTACAGAGTTCAACTAACATTTTAAATATGTATACATGTAGGTAGAGAAATGTGTACAATTGATATTGATGTATTATGCGTATTGGAAGGTGCTTTTATAATATTGATGGAATCCAAGTGTACATATGTTTAAACTGTACATTGTGAATGAATGTACAGATGTATTGCGCTGAGTATACGCACCGTTCTTTGTTGACTGGCACTTTTGTTATTAATTGTTAAGGTTTTAAAGTTTTTCACAACCTCAGCAACTATTTCTAGCTTTTATTCAGGCCGTATTAATTTGCAAATACATTTTGTGTAAAAAAATTATACCTCCTTCAAATCAGATCTTTCAAAATGAATGTCTTTGTGTATAAGACAATTATATTTACTTACAATTCTCGGTTGTGTTATTTGAGTTGCAAATACTGTGGGCAGTAGTGCTGGGCTTAGACCTTCCTGCACTGATTATTCAACACCTCTTCATTTGGCACTTATGGACCATGTACCAAAGTCCATGATTTAAACGTGCTGTAATTTATATGGGTTATGACAAAAATTCAAGGTAGTATAAAACTACTGCTTTGGCTTACATTTTCAAAAATGACTGGATTTGGGGGTTAGTATTTTATAGCAAATGCTGTAACACTGCCCTGTTTAAAGTTTTGTGTGCATAGATGCTGGGAAAACAAAGAGGAAATTGCCGTTCTTTTAGTCTGGTTCCCTGACCCTACTTCAGACAAAACACAGCAATTTTTTAGACGTCAGGGAACGAGGCTAGCACTCGTATATGGATACGGTTACCAATTGCTAAACAAAATGTGGATTAACTAAAGTTAGTAAATTTAGGGCAGTATTTGGAAAAGTTTTTCCCAATGATGGTAGGCCGACCAATTGCTGGAAATTGATGCGAAACATTTGCACTTTTCTTGAAAATGACAGCACACCAGGTGCCATGATTTCACAGGATGCTTGAAACTATATTTACTTACAGTCAAGTAAGGTATTATATAATAATTAATTGGTTTTGTTTTTTGATGTTTGCAAATGTTGTATGTTACCTTTAAGCAAAAGAGGCATATGCTGTGTGTTGAGTGTACTCAAGAGACCTCCCTCTGGAACATGCAGCAATTATACAGACAATAAGCTTATTAGCTTACACAATGACCGCAGTGTTCCGTGAGTGTACAGTCATGACTGGATTTGTCCCAGCCGTCACATCCTGCACCGAGTTCACAGCACTAGATTATCAGTTTCAAGTACAATCACAAGGTGATAATAATCAGAATTTTTTTTTATCCTTTGAAATGCACAATTTTGCACCATGACAACGTATGCTATTGACAACCTTGTAATGTGTATTACTGGTATGAAATGACAGATTGTACAATTTCAATTATTCTTTTTCTTAACACATGTATTTATTATCTCACCAATTTTACACCGCTTGTTTTATTTGCAGGTATTTCATATAGCATTAGTTATATTCTTCCTGGTGTACAACTTTATACAGTTTGGCCGTGCTTATTACGATGGCAAAGTCTTGTCTTGCATATTGAACGGAGAATGATTAAGGACATGTAAAGCCCATTTCACACGAGCGCTGGAAACACACATCTGCGATGATTGGCGCCGGGTGTCTGACACCCCACGATGCCTGCAATTTCCTCGCAGGCTTTCCCACGATACAACACAGTCCGGCTGCGAACGTCCCTCATTTTGTAGCCTTTGCGTGCGTGGGTCAAAGGTTACCTGTTTTTCGCTGGCACTGCGATATTTTTTAAAACGGTGGAATTTCTGCGCACCAGTGATTTTCCCGCATTCATTTTGATATACAAAATGTATTTAAACAGACGTATGAAGCCAAACCACAATCCACAACCGGAACCATGCACGTTCAATTGTGTGCCTCTGGTTCCCCGTTAACATCCAGTATTCTTTATGGGTATGTGCTGTTGGAACCAGTGAATTGGGATAGTCTCATTCGTGCCAAGTACAAGTCACACCAACATTGGGCGGTCCTTTCCATGATGCTCTCAGGTGGACAAATTAAATATTAAATGAACAACTTTTCTCCTAATATTTAGTCAGGAAATACAACTAGGCTAACATTTATCAGTAGAAAACACATGCCCTTGGCTTTGTAATTAGAGTTGCAGACCATTCTGCTGTGTTTTATTCCTCCATGGCTATACCAACACATCGAAACATGAAAACAACCACGAAATTCTGACGCATTAAAAAAGGCTAATGTGGCTTTGCACATGCGCATTTTCAGCGCAACTACGAACATTTGTGCACGTATCCTTCGACGATGAAAATTTTTTCGCCTGTTGCAGATTACCCTTCAGCCTGAATGTATTTACATTGTAGGCCTAAACGTTGGACGAAGCCCCTGGTTTCATTTTTTACATGAAAATATGCATGAAGTAAAGAAGTACATCAAATACAAACACTTTTTGAGGCAAAGAGGCCGAGTTATGTTTTAATTTTTGTTTTGTTTTGTTTTTTGTTTTTTTACGTCGACCCTGATTTTGTCGATTTTTACGGTCGGTCTGTCCAAGGGCAACACAAGGTTTTTTTTTGGCCTTATGAAAACGATATCTCATGCTGAGGAACTTTTTCTAAGAGATTAGCATATTTTAGGCAACTTGATTAAAATTTCTATTCAAATGCACTAAGTGGGGCGTCCAAAAACAAAAACAAATAGTGGCCACAATGGACTTTAAGCAAATTATCACAGGCCAAACTTTGTATGCCTTACACGTACTTAATTGATATTTTTATCTTAGCATTTTTACATGCTGAGAATCAGTCCAAAGCAGTGTATAAAAGCTTCTCAACTGGTAGTCTTTATTCAGTACAAGCAAAATCTTTATTTCTGTCAGAATCTCAGCAAAACAAATTGAGTCCACTTGTTCTTATTAAAAGACCAATCGATTAAGCATTACCATTGACATTCACCATTCGCAGCCACGACTATGATCTGATAAAAGTGACAGTGCAGCGTGAATTTCAGTCACTATGAAATACGAGGCCATCGGTAGCATTGCACATGCCTACTTGAGTGGTTTAACCAATAATGGGGAAAAGGAGTCCGATTTTCATATGACAACGCGTGAAGCTGTAATTTGCTCAATATCAAATGGGATTGACCTATTGCTCAATGGCACTTAGCCACGCCCCCGAGACAATCTTATTGTATTTTGCGCATTTCTCATTGAACAATATTTTGCAAGCTGCATTAACGTGATTTTACCGTGATACGTCATTTGGACACTTTGACTCAACTCAGCATTCTTTTTTTTAATGTTAAAAAACAAAACTTTAAAATGTATTTATTGTACTTTACACATTAATGTTTATGTACATTATTTAATTCTTAAATGTTTTTGTAATCTGATGTCACCTGTATTTATGGAAATAAATATTACAAAGGAAATAGAAGAGTATAGTGGAGATGTATTGGTAAATTACTTTTAAAAAAACAAAAACATGATTAACCCTCTTATACTTATAACTATCACAGCCTATCAAAAACTCTAAACACCAACTCTCACAGTTTGTGTGTGTTTCAATCTGTCACTTGATAGGTTTTGATATAATAGGGTAGCTGGCTCCATTTTGGCCTTGAGAACAGGAAGGTTAAAGCAAAATGTTGGTAATTATATATGCAGCCGGCAATATGATGCTCAACTCTCTCAATCAAGTCATGAACTGTCATTTTTGGTGCTTAGTAGGCATTAATTCATGTCCTTCAACCATGGTGTTCAATGTATTTAATTCTTTTAACCCTGCATGCGTGTTCGAAGTCTGTTTTGTACGTATCTCCATTTTACAGGCAAACGATGGAATCCAAGATCGAACATTTTAACCCCGTGTGGCCGGCTGACGTCCATAGCGAGGTTTGACGTGAGACCACTGGGCAGGTTGACGTATACATGTAGCTGCATTCCTGTACGTACATAATCTATTCATTATTCAACTACATTTTTCTTGAATGGAGTGTAATGAATAGATAGGCGTTTTTCAAACGAGGGTTTCATTCACAAAAAAGGGGGCTCCACATGCGACCACTATTGTTCGCATTTACACTCGGCTGCCCGGCCCTTTCAGCGATAGTTCTGGCATAAGCACACCATCAATAACAGCCAGCGCAGCAAGGGGTTTAAGATAGATTCTGTATAGTTGCAGAAATAAACACAAAAATCGCGCTACTCTGAAACAAAGGAGACTGCTTATGAGTACGGTAACAATAAGCAAGCTGATTGATTTCCGCGACAGATTAAGATTCTTATCATTAGTAGAAAAATGTTTCCTACATCTATGGTATTTACATTGCACATTCTTACTGGATATTTTATAAAACTCTGAAACGTGAAACTACCTTCAGGAAAGCGCGCCCAGCAGTAAATTCATAACTGATGATGCTGTGCACTGCTGACCTTCCTTGCACTTGATGTCAAAGGTCAAAAGGTCAGTCTCTGGATGAAGGTTGACCTCCACGAGATATAGCTGATTGGCTGTTGTCTCCTGCAGGAAATAGAATCATAGGTGAGTGAATCGAACTTGCAAACTAGCGGTGGGGGAAATCAGAGATTTCAAAATTTGATTATCATAATTGTATTCAAACCGAATAATGGTTAGGCCACCACTGAAGTTCCCATCTTGCTCACAGTCATGTCAACAAAAAGTTACAAGTGAGTTGTCCCATGAAGAGTCCTCCCAATGTCTGGATATATAGTTTGCAGGATTCAGTGACCACTGGGACTTTACAAAAACATTCCAGAGCTGTAATGTTAAAAAATGGATTGGTAGCTATTCATATACCAAGAAGACAACTGGCAAGCGAATGCAGTTACAATCAGAGATCACGGAGCAAATTGGAGGATGTTCCAGTTGTTTTCTTAACCCCTTGCGTACGGATGACGCAAATATGCGCAAAAAAAACCGTGCCACCAGGCCGGATGACGCCATTGGCCGCTGTTTGTGCAGTTTCAATCCATTGTTGAATTATTGTGTATAGGTTACGCTTGACTGCACAAACACATTGTAGCGGTTCGCTTGGCTGCCAGAGCCGCCGCGGCACCCCGACGTCTCCCGTAAAATACCGTACTCAAGGGGTTAAGCCTGTGTCACAAAAAAATGGAAGGCTGAATCTTTTTGAGGTTGCTATCAAATATCCGGTTTCCAAAATCGAAACCGAATAGCGGAATTCACCACTAAATGTCAACAAATCCGGATTTATATCCAACCACTATTACAAACTGGTATATTAGTTGAGGGATATATTAAAACTGAAAACATCCGCATGAGAACGGTTGAGAAAAAGAAATTGTTATGAGTTTTTTTGCATCATGATCTTCAGGTAAAAGGTTATTCCATAAATTTGGGGTCCAAATATGTGACATTTTTGGTGTCCCTGTTAAACAGTGACCTTGTACATATTTTGCAATTCAGGACAAATTCTTTAACCCTCCTCCTATTATAACTATCACAGCCAAAACATCTACACACTTCCTCTGACAGGTTGTTTGTGTTTCAACCTGTCACTTGATAGGTTTTGATATACAGGGTGTCCCCCCCAAAGAAATGCACAACTATATTTCGTCGTGTGCCCAGCAGAAGGGCGTCAGGACGAAAAATGGGTCAAAAGGTCAAATTGGGGTTTTGGGGGTAATCGATAGAGTATTGAAATATCTTTATTTTGATACACATTTTTTCTCAAGGGGTTACGTCATTCTGACGTAATTAACAGAATGAAAAGGGCGTAAGGGGGTTTTGCATTTTTTTTTCCCGTCAAAAGGGCGTTAGCGTGTAATACCAATGTAACAAAACATGATAAAAGTTCGTTCACCTCTCCACTTCAACGGGGCGTAAGCGCGCTTAGAGCAAAATTTGTTCCTGGCAAAAGGGCGTAAGCATTTCACATGCTGCTTACGCGCACGTTTAAGGCAGAAGGACTTCCCGGCAAAAGGGCGTTAGCATAAATATGCAAATAACTGTAAAATTAAGTAATAATTTTGTTTTGAAATGCACAGCATTATTGGAAATATTAATGAATTTGCATCTGACAAAAATGAACCTTATGCGATTCTTAATTTAGAAATGCCAACACAAAAACTTTAAAGTCGATTTTCTCGGAAAGTGTAATTACGCGTCAAAGCGCGCTGAGCGCTTACGCCCTTCTGCCCGGCACACGATGATTTTCGGGTAATCCATAACACTCATTTTCACACTATGTGATAGGAAATCTTCTTAAATGAAAAATAATCTTTATTTCATCAAAATCCGACCATCCGTTTAGGACTTACACCCAAATTCATGAAGCAAAGTCCGGTCTCTACATGTACTGTGCTGTAATTTTTGAAGTTGATCAATAAGACTGCGTTCCCACTCGAATTGGGAAAAGGTGGATCAAGATCCGGCATTTTGGTGTGACCGTTGTCTAACCGCAACGAAACCGCAAGTCGCGTTCCCACTTATGCTTGATCCACCTTTTCGAACGGAAGTGTCGAGTCCGAAAGGTCACCGAGTTCGGTATTACGCACCAATTGGGGGATCTGTATCCTGGTCTTTAGGTGGATCAAGAAAGGTGGATCAGATCCTGATCCACCTTATAACGGTTAGCGTTCCCACTAACACAATTGCAGGATCTGATCCACCAATTGGGGGATCTGATCCGGCAATTTGGCAAAAGGTGGATCAGATCCCCCAATTGGTGGATCTAGTGGGAACATTGAGGAGTGCTGTTTTATGTTTGCTTATGATTGTGCGGCCAACCATGATCCTACTGACCACTTTCATAATCAATGGTAAATTAACATGTAAGTGATTTAGTCCAAACAAAACACAACAAAGAGCAGTGTAGCATGTGGTATTGGCCCAGAAGACCAAACCCATGTCCGTTTCATTGACGGCATTGTCGAGATCAGGGTCCATGGAGGATCTGACTTTGCTTCACTAACTTGGGTGTAAGCCCTATAAAACGGATGGTCGGATTTTAATGAAATAAAGATTATTTTTCATTTAAGAAGATTTCCTATCACATAGAATGAAAAGTAGTATTATGGATTACCCAGAATTATGGTTGTGCATTTATTTTGGGACACCCTGTATAGGGTAGTTGGCTCCATTTTGGCACCGAGAGAGGGAGGGTTAATGCAATCTCCAAGAGTGATTATGTAAAGCAAAGTACCTGCCAAATAAGTAAAAAATAGTGTGAAGTCAATTTTAATGATATTTGATGGGAAATTACACAGCTCAGGTGTAACAGGGACATCAGAAATGTTACACTTTTGGACCCTAAATTGATGAAATGCCCCTAAACTTAAATCCTCAATACTGATTGACAGATACATACATTGTAGCCACAACAGCGGGCATCACTAATATTGCACTCGGCATTGTGCATTGGTGAAATTCACACGACACACAATATATCAAATTTTGCTACTTTTCACCCATTTTGTGGGAACATGTCCTATTTCATTTCATTTCTGATTTTGATGAAATATTCTGACATGTTGTGTATTACTTGCATGCATGGATTACAACAGGGCAGGAATATGTCTATGGGTAAATTTACATTTTCAAAAAAAAATTCAGAAATAAGAATATTACTACAAACCTTGTGATGTAAACAATAAGAATTTAGTATTCATCTCAACTACGTACCTTCACATACAGAAATGCTCTCCAGGGGTCAGAGTCTTCCGGGGTCGTTGCCATGGTTTTGCAACCCAGCGCTTCCAGGCGAATGTGGATGTCTTTCGGCGGTAGCGACTCTAAGAGAGGAACTTCCCGGATTTGGCTGACGGTAAGTTATTAATGACAAATAAAACAACTTGTAAAAATGCTGCACTTTTCATGCATTTTGAATGTTTGTTTCCATCATTTCATGCATTTCGGTAACAACAAAATTAGAGGCCATTTCCCGGGGATGTGCACACTTTATCCCAAGTTCAAAAAAGAAATCATCCCCCAAAAAATATTTGGAGAATGGATTCAGTTTATAAACTTTGATATATGATAGGATAGGGCTTGTTCAAATGTACACACTGTTGTTAAAAATTGACTTTTCAGTGAAAATGTTTGTTTCTGCTTGCTCATTTTTGTGTTGCCAGGTTACAATTGTGTAGATTTGAATTTTCAATATCCCTAACCCTCTTCGGGTTTTCTCTAGGCATACTGCTGAATCCATCAGAATCCATCAGAATCCATCAGAATCCATCAGAATCCAAAGACAGCAAAGTGCGATGCCTCCTGAATCCGACACAATCCAGTAGCTATACAAAAGGTATTTTGTTCATTGCTCAGATTAACAATATCCAATAGAAACTACCCACAGCTGGATAGAATACAAAAAAGGAATGTTTGTGAGTGCAATGGTACATGTATGAATAATGAGGTGACAGATGCAATGTTAATTCCATTCCACCAGGTGAAGCCGAGTGGAATGGAAAATTCCATCCGTCACCAAATGAAATTTTTCTTTGTTTTATACAACGCCTGATAATAAATCCTTGTCGTCTGATTGGTCAGAGCGTGACCGATGGTGTGACTGTGCAATGGAAGTTCTATTCACCGTTGAATAGAGCTTCTATTTTTGCAGTGCGGCCGCACCGTGCGTTGGGACGAATAATTCAATTCACGTGATCAACGATCCACCAATCAGATATCGGGGATTTATTCAGGTGTTGTATAAAATCGGAAATTGAACAGTAATAGTTAAAGCTCTGATTCTATCAAATTTAGTAAAATCAAAACATTTCAATCAGGCCCAAACAAAAGTTGTATTGCCCTCCGTGAAGGACACTAAAAAAGTCAGGTCGCATTTGTTTGTTTTTAAAGAAATTTTCAAAATCTCACCTTTTCCCGCACATAATGAACATTATTAAAATAATAATAATAATCTCACTTTTGAATAAGCTTACTTTTTGCCTCCCGACTTCCAGTTACGCGACTGGTTAAAAAAAAAAAAATCGACAACCGGCCCGCCCTTCCGATTTTTCCCATTCAAGGGCAACACAATTTTTGTTTGGCCTTATGACAGTTGCACAAAGTTGTTAACAGCCATGTTTGTCAGCTAGATACAGATAAATATGGGAGGCAGCACTTTAAAGACTAAAGCCCTGTCCGCACTGGACTTTTTTTGGTGAAACTTACCGAGATGATGGGTACTTTCCCCATTTTAAGTCCAGTGTGGACAGCCTAGGATGTTTTCCTCTCAGTTACTTTTCCTGAGTCCAGCGGGTACTTCTACCGGGCAACTGCTGCCCAGGAAAACTGACCAGGTAACTTTTCCCGAGACGATAATAAGTCCAGTGCGGACAGAGCGAGTCGGTAAATGCGGCTCAGGAAAGCGTACATCCGGCCCGAGTGCAAGGTCATGCTTCACAGGGAAACCACGCATGCGCTTTGCATTGTTTCACCGCGGTGCGGTGCATATGTGGCAAGTTTCCAAATTCCAGTGCGTTGTTCCTCTTTCGGTCGCAATCGTGGCAGATTTTATTATTGATACAGTCGGAAGTTTGATTGGTGCTGAAGACGTAGGCCTACTACGTGTACACATCGGCCAGAAAAATGAAAAGGCACGCGTGATTTGGGTCAATCTAGTCAATGTAGAAAGGTCACGCAAAGCGCCCTCATGAGTCATTATATTGACAGCCCGGTTACTTCTACCACGGTCTTGGTAAAATTTTCCTGTGTCGAAAGTCCAAGTGCGGACAGTGGTCACATTTGACTATTTTTCATTTTATTATCGTCTCGGTAAAACCTTCCAAAAAACAAAGTCCAGTGCGGACACGGCTTTAAAGTTAAAATGATGGCGTACAACGTCAGCTTTCGTAGCTACAGCTAGTTCATCAGATGCAATGAAGAGAGACAGTTGCACAGTTGCACAGTAAATGACAGAACAATTTACCTGCTTGGCCAGTCTGTCCATTTCTCCTCAAATTCTTCAGGTGATAAGCTGGCAGGCGGAAGCAACTTGACCTCAGATGTGACATCAGCCGATGCCCCTGGTGTGACCTCAGTTTCGACCCCATCCAGGTCAAGGAGTTGACCTGTTTCTGGTGAGGCTACCTCAGGTAATTCGTTGCTAGGCTGGGGTTCAGCGACCACAAATGCGAATTCTGGGTGATTGTCAGTTTTTGCATCAAGTCTGGTTTGTTGGATTGCTTGCCATTCTTCTGAACCTGTAAGGAGATTAGAAGAATTTCGAACTCTACGAGCAGGGCTGTGCATCCGAACTAGGTACCCGTAACCGAATTAACATATTACAATGAAAAATAAAGTTTCTAATGTCATTTGTGGGGAATTTTTTAAGGAGGTTTGAGGAGTGCTGGTGAAACGTACGGTTTTATTATCTGTGGTTTGTTACTTACCAAATAGTAAAGCTATAGAGTTGAAATGCTTGAAGTCGGTTGGAGCTGATGAGATAGTTTCATAGGCTGGTGGTATTGACAGCTGAGGTTGCAATGTGCAGATAATATCTCTGGCCTAAAATGAGAGAAAATTGCTTATTGCTGGTCAATGTTGTAGGTTTCGGCATCGTCCTAAAAAAGTCTCGGTCTCGAATGCTTGGGTCTCGGTCTCGAATACCAAGGTCTCGGGTTTTACTCTCGAGACCTGTCAAGACCACAACAAAATACAATGAGCCATGTGAATCTAGTCTCCATTCCAAACATAAACAACATTGTAAGTATAAGTTTTCATGCTGACGAATTAGATTGAAGCTGGAATAGAGACCAGTCAATGCAGCTTGTTTATCCCGAGTACTGGTACCCGCAGACGTGCGTCGGTCATGTATTTCACTCATGCACATCGTATGGTCTTTTGACGACGAGAGCGCTTAATTGCACACGTTAGTCTGGTTCCAAGATCAAAATATTCTGACTATTTCTGATGAATATTAGGTCCGGTAGCCGCCAATGTCACGTGACGAAAACTGTCAGAATTCTGACATTTTCCGAAAATGTCAGAAGTTTTCCGAACTTGTTTTCGGTAGCATTCGGCTGTTAACGTTGATGTTCGCAATAACAAAATGTTTGTCAGGCCCGTTACAGATCCTGGAATTTGAATTCTCAATTATGTATCAAAACTAAAAAATCAATGCCCGTACTCTTGCAGTATTTTGCCGACTGGATTTTGCAAGAATATTAAATTTGAATGATGCCACCGACGTCACTCGGACTAACACTGTATTTTAAACCGCGGTAGCTACCTTACCTAAGATTTAGACATTAGGGAATCTTCAGGTCAGGGAACCAGACTATTGCACACGTGTGCAAATAGATAGATGCACTCAACGTTCTTGCTCCGTGTTTTTTTTTTACATACGATCGAGTACGACTACACGCAGTAACTTACAAAAAAATTAACTTCGGTCTCGAAAGAGCTGGTCTCGGTCTTGATCTTGGTCTCAGTCTCGGACATGAAAGTCTCGACTACAACAGTGTCTGGTAACAGGGGTTGGGCAAATACTTTTTTCTTAGGTTTCATGCATATGCATGCTTAATTATGTACACCAGTCCCCCCAAAGGAACTGAAGGCGGGTAGCCAAAATGGACATTTGGATTTTATGACAACGCTTTTATCCTTTGGTAAATTTTACATATATAAATGCCAAATTAATTTCAAGGAAATACCTTTTGTGCATCTTTGTTGAGGAGTCTGTAGTACATCAAAGCTTTCTCTTGAAGGTCAGGATCATCCTCATATTCTTTCAGAATAAAAAAAACAGCGCATTGAATACATCACTTCAACAAAATATTTCGAACTGATAACTGGGAATTTTTTAAAACCCTAACAGTACTCAACCCATCAAAACCCAACAGCATGTTTGGTTGGAATCTGTTAGGATGGGTACTGGACCCCCAAACTGATAGTCCTTTACACTGAGTTTGGCATACCACCAGAATCAGAGTCCAACAATTTGTGTGTACAGTTTACCATATTGTGTTGGAATTGGACGGGTTGAGGAAGGTTTCTAGTAAAAATGCTTAGGGAGTAAGGGTTAATAATGGAATTTGACCATTTCAAGGTGAAAAGCCATTCTAGGTAATGGCTACCAAGTCAAAATTCAGGGGAAAAGGAAAAAAAAAACACTGATCTGTATAAACGGAATTAAGATTTCTCTTGAAAGAAAGCAGATCATAAGATGATGGAAAGCTTGGCTAACATTATACTGTCCGTGCACCAATCCGTGAGCCCAAAGTTAATTAGTGATTCTCCCGTTTGAAGAATGTTCAAGTACATGTAATCCTCCGCAGATGCACGTGCCCGTTTTGAGCAAACATTTTTAGAAACCAATTTTAGGGTACCAGAGTTTCAAAAAAAAATCTGTAATTGTAATTCTGTAAAATTAGTGTAATTGTTACAAAATTTGAGAACAATAATAATAATAATAATAATAATAATTTTAAAAAATTATTATTATTATTAAACAATTTTTTTCAAACTTAATTTTCTTTGGCTTTCCAATACACTCCAAATAAAGCATCCTACTGAAATTATTTTTAATGCACGTTTGCTCCAAACAAGGCTAAAAGCCACTCGAGGTACGGAGCTACAAAAAGAAAAAGAATCAAAGATACGAGAGGTAGAAATTTATATTCCTCTTGAAGCAGGAAAGATCGTACCCTAAAGAGAAACATTTCCCGGCCAAAGAATTACACAGAGATTCCGGAACGAGGGAAAAGCCATTATACCCAGCACGATATGGGGCAGAGGGGTACCCCCCTTTTGTCCCTGTACCCTATACACTCTCCAGACTATTGTTACCTAACACAGTCCCCCTAGTCCTCTAAAAAGAATTCCTGAGATGCCGGGAACACAATGACCAACACAAAAGAGGGGGGGGGGGAGTTCCCTCTGCCCCATATCATGCATCATATGAAAGCTATTGGCATAGCTTTTTGTTTTACATCCAGAAACAGCTAGAATATGTGACCCACCATCCCAAAACCAAGGCGGAAGTCCGCAAATGCCATATTTTAAAACTTAAAAACGCCAGCAATTCAATTGTGTAAAAATCTCCCATATCAAAACAAAATTACTTGCGCCTGGTTTGGGGGTGGTGGATCACATAAGGCCTTTTCACACTAGACAAAATCTCGGGGGCGGCCCCGGGGCGACGCGGGGGTGAGAATATGCGACGTTTCACACTAGCCATTTTCGCCGCAGGGCCACCCCGAGATTGGTCTCGCCCCGGGGCGAACTCACCCCTGCTCCAGGCCAGGATTGAGATTTTTCAACCCGGGGCGAGATCGATCTCGGGGGTGGCCCCGGGGCGAAATGGTTAGTGTGAAACGTTGCACCGCATGCGGGGTTTCGTACAACCCGGGTTGAGAAACAGGTGGCCTCGACAAAAGAATTCCAAAGGTCCTGTCAAAGCGCGCGCTATTGTTAATTGTATACAGCTTGGCCGAAAGCGCAGCGCCATTATTCAAAGTAAGGGTGGAGTGGTTAATCTGTGGTCAGGCAAGGCCGTTTAAAAGCCTGGCCAATCCCCTGGAAAGCCCAGGCCTTCGGGCTTCTATAATCCCCTAATTGTACACAATAAACTGCCCATTAATTTTGGAGTCCACCCAGATCTTTTGATCCTGCCGTGAATGGGTACAGATTAGTGTGGGAGGAGCTACAACTAGGCCTGGCCTGGCAGAAGCCGGGCTTTATTGATTAGTTGATGCTCTATTGTTAGGTGATTTGTGGCTCACAATAGCAAGAGTAAAAGCCTGAAGGCCCGGGCATGGATGGGCTTTTCAAAGGCCTGGCCCGACCACAGATTAACCACTCCTCCCTAAATGAACTATCGCTGTTTCTCACCAATGCAGTGCTCCAGGATTTTTCCCAGCATATGTTGGCACTCGGCCGGCCGAGCAAAGAACAGCTTGGTGGTAGCAGTGAGCAGGCTGTGCTTGAACAGCGTACTGGGCTCCTCGTCCAACGAATCAATCATGCTTTCCAGAATGTAAGGCGTGTTGGGAAGATTCTGAAAGGAGAAAGGTTATCACACCTGCTTGATAGAAGTCCATTACATCAAGGTTGGCAGCTGGTCAGAGTAACGTGAACATTCAGGGAGATTTAATGATAACAGATGTGTTTGCAATACAATTGCTCTGGACTTGAGAAAAAAAGCTTTGCTGAAGCCTGAAGTATTAAATGAATGCGTGGCAAGCAATGCATTTTACTGCCGAGTTTTTCTGTCTCAAGTCTCTCAATAAATTACTTAACGCATTGAATACAGACGACGACCATAGCCGAGGTTGGAAAAAGACCATCTGGACGGTTTCCATCTATATGCGCATTCCTGCACGTATTCAATCCATTGTTTGCCTATTGTGTGCATTACGCTTGGCTGTACAAGCCCATATTGGCATGGCGGCACCCCATTAACCAGTTCGCGCCGGGATTATTTTTCCCGAAAATGTCTATTTTCCACAAAGGCAAAATATAGCAGCCAACTTCTGATATACAGCTGATATACATTTCGGAACCAATTACAGCACTTTTACAATTTTGATTTCTGTAAACATTTACACCTGTATTCAAAGGAAAAGACCAACTATCTATTTTGTTTGTGTTTCAATGACCGTACGTTTCATTAAAGCACTAATTCTGGATGTTTCGGCTGCTACATCTTTTCGTGAATTCCAGTCCATCCTCTTCACTCACCTGGCCGTGTTGCGTTAACAACCAGACCAGTGCCGCTTTCCCCCTCGGTTCTTGGACGACGTGTTCACAGGCTGGTAGTCTCTCCACCAACCCGGCAATATGGGCCTTCAGATGCTCGTAGCTTAGAACGTCTGCCAGAAATACGAGTAGAGCTTTGAATTAAGCAGCAATTTCCCATTGCAGGAGAGTACGTAGGTTGTGGATACACCATGGAAAGATATCTATTTTTGAAGTGTTGGCCTGGGGTGAGATTCGCTGAAAATGAAATATCCACAAAATCTGCAGTGTTTGGGGGGTGGCCGAGGACACCAGAGCAACGTAGGGTCTATGGTTTGTAGTTGCCTAAAGGCACGCCTTAACCCCTTGAGTAAGTTTTTTTTACGGGAGACGTCAAGGTGTTGTGGCTGTTCTAGCAGCCAAGCAAACCGCTACAATGTATTTGTGCAGTCAAGCGTAACATACATGTGTACACAATCCAACAATGGATTGAAACTGCACAAACGGCGGAAAATGGCATCATCCGGCCTGGTGGCATTATTTTTTTTTGACGCTATATGGCATCATCCGTACGCAAGGGGTTAACATACCCATTTCTATTGGTCAATATCCACTTTTACAGGTACAAACACCTTCGGATTTCAAAAGAGATTCTTTAGAAATTCTGAAATCAGTAAATATCCGGACAAATCTCATTCCTTGTTGGCTCTGAAAAGAGCCAATGGTGAAAGAAAGTCTCTCTTTTCAAAGCCAACACAAAGAGATATCTTACCATGGTGTACCCGCAACCTACTTTTTGGCTAACAATTCTACCATACAAAGCTTTAAACACTATACCTAATTTCCCACTGACTGAGTCATGCTACATTTGTAGTTTCTACCAGAATGGCATTTGGCCTTCTTACCAGATCATTACACAATCAACTCCCAGGGGTGAGATTGGGCAAAAAATTTTAATCCACGAAATCCACGAAAAATCCACGAAAAATCCATGAGGACCCCAGATCAACATATAGATTATACATGTATTTGCCTAAAGGCACCCCTTTAAAATATCTGGTTTTATTGGTCTGTATCCACTTTTACAGGTAAAAACACCTTTAGCACAACACTTCAGGAATTCCAGAATGCAAACGAGATTCTTTGAAAAATTCTGAAATCAGGAAAAATCCTGACAAATCTCACCCCTGAACTCCTTTATGAGTGTAACATGTCACTGCCAAGCTTGCACAGGACCAATCTCTTCACAAATGAAAAACAATTGTAGTCAAGTGTCTTGCTCACGGACACAAGGTTAAAAAAACTCTTCTGTTCCTTAAAATTGGTGTAGCCTGTTGCACACCTCTGATTGCCCACTGCTTTTCCTTGCACATTTTTTTAAATATTTTTTTGTTTATGCAAGTTCGCCCTAAACAAGGCTAAAAGCCACTCGAGGAACAAAGATACACAGGTAGGAATTAATGTTCATCTTGAAGCAGGAAAGATGGTAAGATGAGGGGAAACATTCACCAGGCAAAATATTCCACAGCTAGATAAAGAACGAGGGAAAAAAGGCTTTGATTATTGTAAACAAACTTTTTAAGTACTCTATAAAAACTTTAACGCTTTCCTTACCAATGTTGAGTTTACTCGACAGGCCACAGCACCCGTGTTGCTTTATACCAATGTCTAGTTTACTCGACAAGGAAACCACACACCAGGGTATCCAAACAACAGATATATTCACCATGTTTCAATGAACTGTAGTGCTTGTGTTTTTTGCTGTTCATGCATGATCCTTATAAATACCAACGGAAAGAGCTTATGCTAATGGTGCTATCAAATTCATGTGGCACCATTATAATATATTTGAGACAACTCTTATCTGAACTTTTCCTGATATAGTTGTGTATATGGATTGCCTTTTGTTAATGTAACAAGTTTTTTGTTTGGTAAAGTGGGTCAGAAGAGAAAAACATCCATAACCTTGCTATTTTAGCAGTTATGACTTTCATATTTACAACCATATGAAAGAGTAATTTTCATGGAACAAACTTTGCACACAACTCTTGAGGGTAAAACCTTTGGTTGAAAAAAAAACTACCTTTCAAGCAGCCGTTTCCTGAAAGTGGTGTACGCAAAAATGAGTAATACTGAAAGGGTTAATACATCAAGCTTTCAACCAGACCCAGATGAAAAAAGTAGAACAGTTGGATACAAAATTTCCCAAAAACAGGACAAAAGTTTGGAGGACATAATCAGGATAAAAGTAGGACTTTTGTGCAGGCTTTCACCCATGTCCACAGCACCACAAGCCTCATTTGGCATGTTCTGTACTCACAACACTTGTGCTCCATCCTCAACTAAGCTCTTGGAAGTCAAGTTGCAGTACTCCTGCACCCAAGCCCTTTATTGTGTGATTTTTTTATATGCAGTGTGTAACACTTGTGAACAATCTTCAATGAGATTTCATTTTTTGGAGTTGTGGGACAAATTAGGAAAAAGTAGGAACACTTGAAAGCCTGCGTACATAAAAACTCACCCTGGGAAACAATCAGGATTTCAGACGAGACGGAGTCCAGCTGCAAGGAGAGTAGATTCAGGAGAGCTTCCATGCAACGCGGGGCGAAGGCTGCATTCGTCTTGGTGAGCCGTCCCAAAGCACCAATAGCTAGCTGAGACAGGTGGACTGATATGTCTGTTGCGTATACACTGCAAAAGGGTAAAAGGACAACCTCGGCAATTAGCCTATCGTGGTAGAATTGCGGTTTGTAAAACAATGTTCAGTCACATCAACTATAATTTGACGCAGAATTAGGGGTGTGCATTTACGAGAAGTATGGGAATCGGATACTCGATTTAAAAAGAAAGTATCCTGAATCCGCAAAAAATTCACCTATTTTGTCATGCACAAAAAGTTGGTTTTGGTGACTGCTCAATATGGAGGTATCCTAAATCCATCAAAATCCTGCAGTAACGCTAGGCTTACAATCCTCAATCCATCAAAATCCCCCAGGTTTCAATATGGAGGTATCCTCCAAAACAGGAAGAGGATTTTGATGCATTTATGTACGTTAGGGTTAAAGAAAGCCAATCTCAAAAATTAAATCTTGGAAATTGCTGTTCATAAAGGTCCACACGTTAATACCACCACATCGGTGCATCAATGCACCAAGATGCAAGTGTGTACGTGTATAGTGAGCTCTATAGCTTTATGGTGTAAACTGCATTTTTGCAAGCGTAATAAACATTATTATGTTTCGTTATTTCATGTACCCTGGTTTTCATTTTGAAAATTCCCCACAAATGACATTCAAAAACTTTTTTTTTCACTGTGAGAAATTACTAAGTAATATGTTAATAAGGTTACGGATACTCGATTCCATAATCTAGAACTGGTTCCTGACATTCACAGTCGGGTATTCGAGTACCCGGTTCGGATGAACAGCCCTAACACAGAATAATTTTCTCTCTCCTTTTTCCCCTCTCCCAACTCACCTAAGTTCTTCTACCACATCTTTCAAAGTTTCCTCACAGCAGAGAGAAGCTAGAAGCTCTACCTTCTTGTACTTGACATACCCTGGGTCATTGTATCTGCAATGATATTCAATCATTCACAACGGTCTTTGGCTGCCAGTAAACGAAGACAATAAAAGACTTTCATGCTGTAGAAATCTGGAACATGCTTCCTCCTAGAGCTGTCCCGAATATACCGAATATACCGAATATTCGATATTCGATCGTCAAGCGAATATTCAAAAAGATATCACGTACAGATACAACTCTGATGCTATTTTAATAGAAAAGTTACGGCACTTAGCAGTGTCAAATGCTGCATTTGTGTCAATCGTAACTTTTTGTGGACAGAGGTTTATTGTTGCCGTACGTAAAACCCTTGATACAACAGGGGCATGCAAAAAAATACCATTTGAACGGTCCATAATATCAATCGGCATACGTAAAACACCGGCATGCTTTTACATGCAATTTTTTGTTTACCGGTGCGGCATGCACAGAAAAACTTGATCGGCAAGTATCGAATATTCGAATATTCGGTCAAACCCAGTTTCGAATATTTGAATACTAAATTTTTCGAAAATGAACAGCCCTACTTCCTCCGGACCTCATTGGTCAGCCTTCAGAGAAGGAGTCTCATTGTTTAAAGGAAACTGTGTATCGCTGTTTGTTAGACCATACATTGGCCCCGGCTTTTTGTGAAGACGTAGTTTTACCATGGAGGTATTACCAAAGGAGTATGAACGACCAACACAAGACAAACGGGGCGTATTCGAAACCCTGTTCTAGTGTTGAATGAACACGCGAACAGAGTTTCGAATGACGAGAACCAACACGCAAACGCTGTTCGCGAACAGGATTTTCACTCCCCACTTAATTACTGGGGAGTAGATGAAGAACGTCAAGAACAAAGATGGCGGACTTCTAAAGGCCCTTCCGGAGCATGCGTAAATTTTTGTGAACTTGGAAGCACTCATTTAGTCCAGGAACAGTATAAATTATATAAGAAAATAAAATTGTACGTGAATTTTGGAGTGGGATTGCATTTGCCAATTTCTATTGCTTTTTCTAGGATTTCAATTATTTTCGTAAGATCCTGAATTTTCGTTTCTTTTCACCCGGAGTATTAATACGGCGGCTGCCATCTTGAATTTTTCGCTCAGATGCACTCAACACGGCACTTTGGCATCCGTAATCGGCAACCTGAGAAACACTGTTTGCGGGTTACCCGAGAACAGGGTTTCGAATACACTCACAGTCTCTGCTAGTCTTTAATAGTGTACAGGTTCTGTATATACTTCCGAGGACAAGAGGAGAAAGGAAATACAAAGAAACCTTTCAGTCTTCGCAAGTCAAGTCTTTTGTTGAAATCGGTCCTCGCAAGTAGAAGTACGTGCCTAGTCTATGGGGTTGGGTTATATTAAAGGAACAATAGGAAACACAAAGCTTTGTCTTTGAAAGTATTGGGAAAGTATGACTGTATGTACAGTGTTGTGTTCACTGCCGCCTATTCGCTGGTAACCCACTTCCTCACGAAAGTTGGTGCTCCTCACTGAAGTAACTAATCCTCAGCAGACATATTACTTTATTCGCTGTTCCTTTTAGCAGATTTTTTGCAGCCGAAAAACCTGGTACGATACATGATGAAATGTAATTTTCAAAGCGGTTTCTCGCATCAAAATGTGACATTTTAAGTAAACATACGGAACATTTTAATGAAAACATACACTTTGTTTTATCTTGGCATACCTAGTCTCACTTTCTTGTCATAAATCGTTTTCCCGACAGTCTCCGGTGGCCAAACAAAAGCTTGAAGGTACAATCAATATTCGGTGAAACGTATCAAACATGTCTTATGTGTGTCCTGTTGTGTCCCAAAGTGGAATGGCTTAATGCCAGAATGTCAGGGAAATAATTTTACAATTTTCACCTCATTTTCTTAGGAATGTCGATACGCTGTCAGAAAAATGTATCTTTTGCTACCAAAGCATTCCTTTAGCCTACAGTATACAATTGGGGGGGGGGGGGGGGGGGGGGGGGAATGGCACCCGGGGCGAAGTCGAGGGTGCCATTTGCTACCAAGAGTTTACAAAACCCATGGACTACATCACAGCAGACAACAATTGTTTTGTTATACCATGGTATTAAATACATGCCTGTACAAATCCCTGAGTCGTTTGAACGTGAAAGAGCAGACGAAACGTAAACAGTAATGGCGGCAACGGAAGGTCACTCTTCCAAACTTTACTTTCGTTTTAACTGTTCCCTATGCGCGTATTACATGGAAATATACAGTGGTTCGCGTAGTACCAGCGAAAACGAAACCTCTTCCCCAGGATCTGCTTCTAATAAACTTGTTGTTCAGAGCAGCCCTGGGGACGATCAAGGTAATGTACTCCACGGGGTACATCACTTTTTAAGAGTGATGTACCCCCGGTACATCAGTTTTGCAGTAACACATGAACTTTTGTAATAAACTGTGCGACTGGTTATCGACCAATCGGATCTCCCAATTTAATACCATGGTATAACAATGCTGTTTGTTGCCTCCAAGTTGCTTGTAAACATTGCCTCGTGACAGCGAACATTGCCCCTCTGAAGTCTTGCTGTTCAACTCCTTGTGTATCCTTCCTCCATGGTTTTACCTCATCAGCACATATCTCAGCTCTTGACGCTGCTGTGCTTGCTCTCATATGTGACCCGCTCCAGAAAAAGGTGATATAAGTCGCACTCTGCATTTACGTGTAATGGCCCTTTCAATGTTGAGAGGGTAAAATGTTTCGTCAAAATTCATTTCTTTTTTCTTTTCTTTAATGACATCTTAAATATCTAAAGTTTCAGGTTTGGTGCACAACAATGTTGATTTCAGTGAAAATAACCTTTTTAGAGTGCATTGTTCCATTGCATTGTATTAGAACTAGCTATTTCAAAGCCTGTTTTCTCTGTTGTGCAATTTAAACTCAATAGAACTAATTAATATGCAAAAACGCGATATCTCCAGAACGGAAAGGGCTTTGGAGCTCTATCATGTAGCAAATGAAAGCCTACATTGCGGGCTTTCCAAACATACATAAAACTCATTTTTCATATTTTGGGAGATAATATACCTATTTCCAGAGCGGGTCACATATAGTATGCTGTAATATTTCCATGATATGTGATTGCCTACTCGCTTTATATGCCATGTTTATTCATCATATCTGGTGGGATTGGGTTGTGTACAAAAACCCAATTGGCTCACCTGCAGAAGAACTTCTTGTAATATTTGTCCAGTTTCCCTGGTGTCCTGGCAATAAGCCATTCCAGATGGCACAACGAGGCGTACACCAACTCAGACCGGTCACTGCTAAGTAGACTCAGAAGAGGACCTAATGGTAGAGGTTACATTCATTGCATTAGAATCTACACTCTGTCCATACTTCATGTACACGCAATCACATTCATTACTTAACAATTACATCACCATTGTACAATCAAGGCTTTTGACGCAGACCCTGTTAAAAAAAGATTAGTATAGGGATGTGCGATGACGAGTAGTACGGGAATCGGGTACCCGATTGAAAAAAACGGGTTCCCGGGTACCCGTTAAAGTAAGCCAATACCAAAAATGTAATTACTGTTCATATTGTTTGTAAAGGTCCGCACGTTATTACTAGCATAACGGTGCATCAATGCAGCAAGATCCAATGTGTAAAGTGAGCTCTATAGCTTTACGGTGTAAAATGCATTTTCGCATCTCAATGTTAATCCGTTATGTTTTTCCATGTATCCTGGTTTTCTTTTTGAAAATTCCCCTCAAATGACATTCAAAAATTTTCTTTTTCACTGTCTGAGAAATGACTAAGTAATATGTTAATTCGGTTACGGGTACTCAATTCCATAATCTTACCGGCTCCTGACATTAGCGGTCGGGTACTCGGGTACCCGGTTCGGATGCACAGCACTATAATAGTAGGATCAAAATATAATTTAAAAACGGACAAAAGTAGGACTTTGGAGGACAAAAATCAGGATAAAAGTAGGACTTTTGCGAGCTTTCAGGAGTAGTTCTCGTTGATAATGAGCCATGTCCACAGCATCACAAGCCTCATTTAGCATGTTCTGTACTCGCAACACTTGTGCTCCATCCTCAACTAAGCTCTTACAGATGACGCCAAATTGCGCAAAAAAACCAGTGGCACCAGGTCGGATGACGCCATTTGCTGCTATTTGTGCAGTTTCAATACATTGTTGGATTATTGTGTATGTTACACTTGACTGCACAAGCACATTGTGGCTGTTTTGCTTGGCTGCACAGGCCACCCCGGCAACCCACTACGATAACCGTAATCAAGGGGATAAAGTAAAGTTGCAGTACTCCTGCACCCAAGCCCTTCATTGTCTGATTTTCATATGACAGTGTGCCGTAACACTGTTATGGAAGATATACATGTATATATTCAATGAGATTTCATTTTTCGGAGTTATGTGACAAAAAAAGTAGGAAAAATGTTACCCAACCCAACACGTGCGTAATGCTCAATGACGCGCCGTCCACTAAAAGTGCCAAAGAAGGCATGATGGAAATGCAGCAACCAATCTATACATATGGCCGACCAACATAGCGTAGCACTGCAGAGTGCACTGCAGTTCCAGGTCAGATCTGACATCGTAAAAATGCCAAGTAAACATCGATGGAGAAAGAAGATTTCTGCAAGTTAATTCACAGAACTTAATCTCTCTTGTCTGTGTATGTATTTTTCGTGTTCATGAATGTATTTCGAGGTTGTACCGCTTGTACTTGAAGTGATAGCGCAGCGTGTTTTCCCAACATTTCCTGCCGTAACACGAGGTTCGTCGCCCGCCACACACAGTACATCACGCATGCCTACCGCACGACAAAAGGACAGTGTTGGCCAGTTTCCCGTCGTGGCTAGCGTTGTGCATAGTGTGGTGTGCACAACCTAAATTCTGCATTATTTTTAAGAATTATCGACCGTAAATATTTTGGACATTAATTAAGGCAAGTTTTTATCACTTTTTGTGGCCATTTTGTACAGCTTTCCTAGCGTAAATGGAAATAGTTCAGACTGAAATTCACATATAATTGAATACCCCATTCAATCAGCACAAAAAAAAAATTATTAAAAAAAAATGTCAGACCTACCTACCCTATTTTTGAAAGGCATGTATTTTATCGGAAGCAGAACTTCTTTCTTTTTTTGGCCCAAGTTAAAAAGTCGTATCCTCATTGAGTGATCCCCGTAAAGTTGAGGTGTGATCCCTGGCTATACGGCATTCTGGGTTTATGACTTCGACTAGCACCCCCACCCCCCCTCCCCTCTTCCCCAAAGACACTGACAATTTGGAAGACTGCCAACATAAGGCAAGAGGTAGAGCTCAGTTGGTAGAGCACTGGTACGGGGCATTCCGGAGGTCGCAGGTTCAAATCTCGCCCCTGCCAGTTTTCTTTGTTCACTTTGAAAATTCATTCAAAATAACCAAGTCAGTTTCCCTTGTGGTTTGTTTAATGATAAGATTCTGTCTATTGGGAAAAGTTTGCACACCTTTGAGTCGCTTGTAAACATCTTGACTGACATCAGATAGGTCTTGTGTGAGGTGCAGCATAAAGCGTATAGCAGCTATGGACACACCGGAATTAGTATGCTTCAGGTAGATATCCACCACATTCTGAAAAAGGAAGAAAAGCTAAGATTTATACACCAAGTTTGACCGGCTCAACTTGAGTGATGGAGGATAAAGGCAGTGGAATGGCTAAAATAGTGATTTTTTTTCTCCCCCAAATCGTCAGATTTTATTGGGTCATTCCATAAATTTGGGGCCCAAAATTGTGACATTTTTGGTGTCCCTGTTACATAGTGACATGTATACAATTGTGCAATTCAGGACACATTCTTTAATAAATGCCTTCTGATTATGTAAAGCAAAGTACCTGCCAAACATGTAAAAAATAGTGTGAAGTCAATTTTAATGATACTTGATGGGAAATTACACAGGTCAGGTGTAACAGAGACACCAAAAAACACTTTCGGACGCCAAATTTATGTAATATGAAATACAATTTTTCAGGAATATAGAAATTTTTAGGATATTTTCTGAAATTTTTGCAAGCTTTTTTTCCATAAGAAACTTTTAAGAAATTGCTTTCCCTGCAAAAATCATTCGAGCACCATCCACATATTTGGTCGGGGACTGTGTGTGTGACAGCTTGGCTCACCCGATAGCTCTTCAACGTAACTGCCCCCAGAACAAAAGACTCACAATGAGCTAATTTAAATGCACTTGACCAGAAATTACCCTTTTGTTATCTTACCATCATGTCAAATATTTCTTCCTCATTTTGTGGTCTGTACTTCAACAGTAACTGTAAGACACAGCACTGGCCCCATTCAGTGAACTCGGACAATCTGAAATCAAAACGGTATATCAAACTGTTCAGTAGGGCTGTTTGAATATTCAAAGTGAAATGCAAAGGAAATATAAGACGGGGAAAAGTTCAAATTTCTACAACGAAATTTCATCAGTCTTTTGTTAAAATCGGTCCTCGGACGTAAAAAAAAAGCATGCTTAGTCTATGGGGTTGTGTAATATTAAAGGAACAATAGGAAACACAAAGGATAATCCTCAGTAGTATTCATGAATTCGCCGACGCCTGCTCGCGTGCAGGCTGCCCGCGTTCTTTAATTTGATTCGCGTGCGCATTTTGGCAAGTTGTAAACACCCTGTTGGTCGAAGCTGCGTCGAGCGCGTGCGTCTAACACGCACGCGAACGCCTCGCCACCGCAGTAAATGCTTCTAATTTTGGTCGCCGGATTAGTCTATAGGAAAACACAACTGCGTGCATGTACGTGCATGTACCTGTTTCTATTGTTCCTCACCAGGGCAAAAAAGTATTTCTGGATTTGTGCACGTGTGCTAAACCTTTACTAAATCATTCCTTGGTGCTGGCGATAGTCATACAAGTGAGAATCTATTATAATGATCAGTGATGTAGTCAAGGCCATCACAAAGCCAGCAAAAGGCTTTGTGCCTGGCCTTGTGCCTGGCCTTGTGCCTGGCCTTGTGCCTGGCCTTGTGCCTGGCCTTGTGCCTGGCCTTGTGCCTGGCCTTGTGCCTGGCCTTGTGCCTGGCCTTGTGCCTGGCCTTGTGCCTGGCCTTGTGCCTGGCCTTGTGCCTGGCCTTGTGCCTGGCCTTGTGCCTGGCCTTGTGCCTGGCCTTGTGCCTGGCCTTGTGCCTGGCCTTGTGCCTGGCCTTGTGCCTGGCCTTGTGCCTGGCCTTGTGCCTGGCCTCGACTACAACACTGATAATGATGATAATGACTGCCTCGGCACATACTGTTTACCCCCAAATCGGCCGTCCGGACAACCGGATATTCGATCGAATGGAAGGTCAAATATTCAAATATTCAATAATTCGATTTGACTCGGCCCTAAAAGGCAGTAGCATATTGTGTTGCGGTGCATACAAATAGGCTCTTAGTTTGCAAATCTTGTACAAATCAACACATCTTATTTTGTGTGAGTCCCTTTATAAGGTCTACTGTAAATGGAAATGACTGTTAACCTCTTGATACCGGGTATTTATAATGAGGTGCCGGTATGCCATGCCGGCTTGTGCAGCCAAGCGAAATGGACACAAGAGGATGTGCAGCCAAGCGTAATGCACACAATAACCCAACAAAGGATTGAAAATACAGAAAATGCGGCTATAGCCGTCAACCAGCCAGGTGGCAATTTTCAAAGCGCGGCTATATAGACGTCGACCGGGTTCAATGGGTTAATAAACTGAGATGAAGATATTGATCAAAAACTCACTACGACTGCCTGTTTAACACACCTGTTGATGAGATAGTGTGCGATCCTCTTATTGATGGCCACTCCCCCTTCTTGCTGTAACAGCTCATCCAGAGCCAACAAGCAGTTGGTGACAACAATCACGTCCACGTCTCTCAGCATCTCATACAGCGTGTTGATGATGCCGTGATCTACACGGTGGATAAAACAATTTGAGAGCTCAAGTAAAACAAAAAAAGTCTCAAATTTTTCGCCTTCAATCCTAACAACTGTTTAATTCTAACA
Organism: Hippasteria phrygiana; assembly: GCA_037893225.1. NCBI lineage: Eukaryota > Metazoa > Echinodermata > Asteroidea > Valvatida > Goniasteridae > Hippasteria > Hippasteria phrygiana. Next base: position 1,300,575 of record JAZGUH010000320.1, read on the forward strand.
ATGTGTTTCTACAATTATAAAAGTTCAAAATAATTGAAATTGAGAAAAGAACATGACTACCTTTTTAAACCTAACCCTGCTAAATCCAACAAACTCTAACAATGGTAAAAAGCTGTTGTAATTTGTTGGATTTAGCAGTCAACAGAAAGTACATGATGCGTTGCATTTTGTTGTATTTAGCAGGGTGGAAGCAGACTTCTCGTAAAATTGGATTTCGTTGAATTTGGCAGTGCTCATAAAAACAAATATCTATTGTGCTGGTGTGTAGGTGGAACACTGCAGAATCCAACAAAATTTGCTGTTGGATTTTGTTGTATTTTGTTGTATTTAGCAGGCTTCTCATTTCAGTTGTGTTGGAAATTTAGCAGGGCCATATGAAATCATTGAAGGGGGTTAGAGTTAATAAAACCAGTACCATGACCATGTTTCTTCAACAGGCTCTCAGAAAGCACCGACCATTGCTAAACATCATGCCAGGAAGGGCAAAAATGTCATTTAAATTATCCCCAATGCAAGTGCTATCTTTTGAAACCAAACATTGTATTTTGAGCTTTCCACAAACATGTGCACAAAATATGGACACATCCAGCAGGCTTCATTCCATAATAGTTAACCCTCTAGTAATTGAATACCGCAGTTCTATAAGAGAAGGACTAGGAAGGCCATACACAACTACAGGCAAAAATAAAACAGTGGATTGGACTATTCAACAGCAGGGTTGTAATCAAGTCAAATCTCACTCGTCAATCACAAATCAGCTCACAAGTTTCAGGGGATGAACAAGGACAAAAATAATGCTTCTGTCACAAAGCGGGACGTCAACGGTGGAAGTTACCCTGCCTGGGTGTATAGATCTGAAAATTGGGATTATTTCTTTGGTATCTATTGAAGATTTAGACTATTTTGATCTGGACCCAGAAAAAAATGTAAGAGTGGTAGGGCTGGCAACCTAAAAAGTGGCCAACCCAACCCCGTCTGTTTTAACTAGAGTGGCTTTTAGCTTTGTATTGGGCCGACTTCCATTAAATAAAATCCTCTAGTAATTTAATACAAGGTGCGATCAAAAAGTTCTGAGACTGTGCCGATAACAAGCAAAAACCGTACGTGATATAAATCTGGCCGCCATCCCCTTCAAAGTAGTCCCCTTGTGCAGCGATACACCGCTCCCAGCGCTCCTACCACGCTTGGAACGCTCCCTGGAAATCCTGTTCCGTAAGCGCGTCAAGCACCATCTGCGATTCTCACTGGTTCTCCTCCAGTGTCAAAACGGCGACCCTTTTGGGGGAACAGAAAGAAGTTGCAGGGAGCCAAATCCGGCGAGTAGGGGGGTGGGGACCGACGATTGTGTTGTTGCGGGCGAGAAACTCGCGCCTTTTCAACGCGTTGTGAGCGGGCGCGTTGTCATGTTGGAGCACCCAATTGCCAGCGCGCCACAGTTCAGGCCGTTTGCACTGAATGTTCTCCCTCAGACGTCTCAGAACGGTAGAACTCGGCGTTGACAGTCTGACCCTGGAGGAGAAATTCACGGTGCACAACCCCGCGAATGTGAAAGAAAACGATGAGCATGCTCTTAGCTGCGCTCCTGACCTGACGCGCCTTCTTCGGTCTTGGAGACTGCGGGCTCTTCCACTGCAAAGACTGCTGTTTGGTATCTGGGTCTTAGCCGCAGACCCAACTCTCGTCACCGCTGATGATCCTCGACATGAAATTTGGGTCATCCCGGGCCTGTTGACAGAGATCCTTGCAGACTCTGACACAGTGCTGCTTCTGCTCAAGTTTTAGGTCCATGGTGAAATCGCAAATGCACACATACCAGTGGTCACAAAAATGCGTGTAACACAGGTGCTGATTTTGATCAAGCGATGTAACTTGGAATACTTACTCACAAAAGTTATTGCTTACAGCTGCTAAATGCAGATTACTGTGCTGCGCTCCGTTTGTTCGCAACAGGAACAGTCTCGGAACTTTTTGATCGCACCTCGTACAGTTCTACTTGAGAAGGAAACTAGGAAGGCCATACACTAACTGCAGGCCAACATAAAACAGTGGACTGGATTAAAAGCAGAGCTGTAATCAAGCCAACCACTAGTCACTCACAAGTCAGTTCACAAGATACATGTACATGAGATGAACAATGACAAAGGAATGCTTTTGTCACAGTTCATTTGAATAGCTTGTGACTTGGTTTGAGACCCGACTTGCGATGTGACTTGTGATGACTTCATGCCAAATGAGCTTGTGCAGCCAAATATAACATAACACAATAGGCAAACAATGGATTGAATATGCATAGGAATGCGCATATAGACCACAAACAGTGGCTATGGCTGTCCTTATTCAAAGGGTACAAAGAAACAAATATACTACTCAAAAAAATTAAAGGATCAGACATTTGCCTTTGAAAATTTCAGTCAGGTGTGTACTGAAGTTGATTTTACTCATTTTACACTGCAGCGCATGCCCATGCTTTAAAGCACCACAGAATGTGAGATGATGCAATTGCTCGGTCAGGTGTTTCATCTGAAGGGGTTAAAAAAATTATAATTCATTTTGATCCTTTAATTTTTTGAGTAGTATATATAGAAACTTTGAGAACAGGGGAATAGAAAGATGAAATTGTGAAAGTAACAGCAACCCGATGATGCTGACAAGTATCGGGAAAATGTATGCATATTGCATAACCCAGGATATTCTACGCAAAGGACGGAAACCCCTCCGTCTCAAAGGCAACTCACCTGCTACAAACTTAGGACTGACGTAATGAATCTTCAGGCAGCATAAGACTGCAGCTCTCCTGACATAAGCGCTCTTATCCTTCAGGCCAGCTAGCAGCGGCTGGCTCGTGTACTCGATCAGCTCAGGAAGTCTACGGTACAAATGTATGTCCACAAACAGTTGAAGTTGGGATAATTCTATTTGTCAGTTGGGTCATTCCATGAAGTTGGAACACAACGTGTGACATTTTGCTACATGGCCATTTACATGCCATTGATTGACTGGACAATTTAACTGGATTTTTATTATTCATGATACTTGTCTTGGGAGTTGGACAGAATTTGTCCCAAGTTTTGTACCATTAAATCATTAGTTGCCTGAGAAGTTTGACATTTCATGAACAATGTACAGGAACGTCTTTTTTGTCACAAGATTTATTGTAAAAACCTTCTCTGCATACTAATAACGGACCACAAAATGGAACCATATGTATTATTTATGAGGTTACTGTAGATAAATTACAAGGGATATGTTGAAAAATATGTGAAGACTTCAGGCGCAAAAGCCACTAAACGCCAACAAAAAATATTTGATTATTGTATACTAGGAACTGAGAGCTTTCACTTGATATTGTTTTTTTGATTTTGCGCCTAAAGTCTTCATGTGTTGACACAGCAAATGTCACACTATTCGGTTTTGATTTTGGAAACCGGATATTCAAAAGCAACCTTTAAATTAAGCCTTCCATTTTGTGCAACACATGCTAAAGAAAACAACTGGAACATCCTCCAATTTGCTCCATGGTCTCTGATTGTAACTGTATTCACTCGCTAGTGATCTTCTTGGTATATATGAATAGCCTACCCATCCATTTTTTTCTCAACATTACGGTGCTTTTGTAAAGGCCCTATATGGTCGCCGAATCCTACAAACTACATATATACATGTATCCAGTCATTGGGAGGGCTTTTCATGCGGCACCTCACTCGTCACTTTTTGTTGGCATGACTATGAGCTACTTCTGGTAAAATCAGATAAACGTTATTCAGTTTGAATCAAATAAGGATAACCGGATTTTGAAACCTCTGATTTCTCCCACAGCAAGTAACTCATCTTTGATTCTTTGTATCATTTCTCACTAAGGATGGAAACAAAGTCAACCAAATGAACAGATGTGACGCTGTGCACCCAGGGATCACATATTATGAATACAATGTCAACCAATGTTAAACCTACGGAATGACAAACAGGAGATTACACATAAAGTATACATACATGCACACTTTGTACAGTTTGGTTTTTTTATTAGGTGGAGGGGAGAAAATCTCAAGTCCAGTATAATATATTTTTCCGTGTTTCAAGCAAACTTCCAGGTCGGAGGGGGGGGGGGGGGGGGGGGGGGGGGGGGGGGATTGAACGTGTAATGAATGATATAAATATCATTTGCCATTTGTTTAGTCTGTTTTTATTTTTCTGATTTGTAGGTTATTATTGATAGTACATGTAGTGTTATATGTAATATTGAATTGTTATCTATATTTAAATATTTTAAATGTTGGATTCCACAACTGTTTTATCAAGGTTTTTTAACAATTTGATTATCCTTTACTTTTTATTGCTCTTTTTCTTTGTGAAGCGCTTTGAGACTTTTGTATAAAGCGCTATATAAGCATTATTATTATTATTATTATTTACCTTAAAGAGCAGAGAGTTTTAAGAGCTAGTCCCCTGATCATCGGGTTAGCATCTCGGCAATCTTTCTGTATTGTGTTGACTGCTAGCAAAGCCAGGTCAGGCTTCTTGTGTGCATAGGTCCTCATGTACAGATAGGCTAGTTTCTTCTCAATTATGTCCACTGTGGCACAGAGCTGGAAAAAAATTGGAATTTCATCAAAATTTGAGAAAAACATATTTGCTTTCGTTTGGTTAGTTACCCACATTCTTGACATACGTGTATATACCATGTTTAAATACACAACTACATATGAATACAGTAGGAATGATTGTTGTTGTTGATGTTGTCGTTATACTACTTGCCAGAGTTGTAATCGAGTCAGCTCACAATGGGATGAACAATGACAAAGGAATGCTTTTGTTATATAGTGTGTTTGAATAGCTTGTTATACATGGCTTGAGACCAGACTTGTGATGTGACTTGTGATGTGACTTGTGATGTGACTTGTGATGTGACTTGTGATGTGACTTGTGATGTGACTTGTGATGTGACTTGTGATGTGACTTGTGATGTGACTTGTGATGTGACTTGTGATGTGACTTGTGATGTGACTTGTGATGTGACTTGTGATGTGACTTGTGATGACTCGATTAACAACTCTGCGACGAGCTAATCGAACCTAGCCTCGTGCTGATTTTAGGTTAAAGATAGACAATTTTGGATATTCTCTCATTTACAAATCACTGCAGAATTTATTAAGACGTCCTAGTCCTAGTCTTGATATAAGACTGGACTGGAATTGGATTCGGTCTCCTGGTGACACAGTTCATAAGACGCCATCTTGTAGGATTTGACAATGTCTACCAAAATTCTATGCACACGTCATGCATTGGCATTTTAGGATTTACTTTCGCTGTTAATATGCACAGCTAAAGTTTTCCTTCGCTGCTTCGCGTCATAATCAAAGGCACGTATTATTCGCACATCCGATCATGCAGGCAGCCATTATTGAAGCACCAAGAAGTTTCTATTTATCTTTTTTACTTAGGACCATTTTCAAACTTGTTCTCCCGAGGTACTGAACCTCCTTCCCTCGCTAAAATACCCCCAAAACAAAAAGGCACCCCTTTTAAACTTGTCGGTGTTTAGAAAACCCCAAATAGTGGTCGTCGGGTACGGAACTCTTATCATGTCCTCTACCAACAAATTATATACACTGTGGTGCTGGGAAATTAACGCATTTTAACCTCAACAACCTAGGCATTCATTTGGGGTCAAGTACAATATACTACAAAATACTACGTAATTTCTCATATGCCATAGCCTTGATCAAGGCTGTCAAGCTTGTTCCCGAAACGAGCGAGTGCCCAATGCCAGTGCTGGTCTAGCCTGCACGTACACATACGTCCCCACACACATCCGTAAACAGTGCGTAGAATACAGTACACTGTACATGTACCTACGTGCACAGTCCCCACCATACGTACACACATAGTTGAGGCGAATGACAGCCTTGACCCAACCGTGGCAAATTTCTTATGTATTTCTTTATATTTTCGGCCGAAATTGGCCGAGCCAATCAAACCTTGTAAACTTTGACTCGAATATGCATATTCATGTCAGCATAGCTGCATGCACGATACACGCACACAGTCCAAAGTAAACACGCGCTTCAAATGTAAACACGCATATGATGCGCGCGCGCGTCATCTCATCTCATTATCCAAAGAGAGAAGACTGTTTACCATAGCGCGTACTCATTATCATAGTGAGCAAACACGGTTAGGTCAAGGCTGTCTTTCGCCTCGACTATGCGTGTACGTATGGTGGTGACTGGGCACCAGGACTGGGCACGTACGTACTGGGTTGTGTTGGCCAGGTCAGCGCTGGGCGCCCGCTCAGCTCAAAGCTTGACAGCCTTGATCAAGGCTACATATGCCAGTGCAGTAAGAGTACTGCATACTACAGTTGTGTAGCTTTGCAATGAGGTTAGGGTTAAAACTCCAATCTTGAACAGATGGGCATTGCACAAAGTATACAGAATACCCTTAACCCTAACCCACCTCAATCCTCCAAAATCCTCCTTGCAGTTTTGGAGGATTTTGGAGGATTGAGGATAAATGGTATTTTTTTAAAAAGAGGATTTTGGAGGATTGAGGATGAATGGTGTTTTAAGCAAGGAGGATTTTGGAGGATTGAGGATGAATGGTATTTCTTTTTAAAGAGGATTTTGGAGGATTGAGGATGAATGGTGTTTCAAGCAGAGGATTTTGGAGGATTGAGGATGAACGGTGTTTAAAGTAGGTATAAATGTATCAAGTTATACATCAAAATGAAGCTCTTGCTGAGAGAGGATCAGTGGTGCAATTTGTTTATGAATATCTCTTTCGGGTTTTGAGTTATACTCCTTTAAACTTTATAAAAAATGTACTTTGTGTGCCGCTAATTTGACCATAAAGGCATTTGCGGTAGCCCATTTCATAAAAGTTATGTAAATATGTCAATTTATATATAAAAATGAAGCTACTAATGTGAGGAATTCAGGGATGTTATTTGCCTTTAAATTGACCTCTTACTTCTTGAGATATTAGCTTTTGAAGTTGTGTGAACTTGAAAAAGAATCAAAAACTTGATTTTTTTTCTTTAAAATCTCGGCACTACTGTTTTTACTTTCTAATAATACATTACATGTAGGGCCTATTTATGGTAAAAGCATATACAAATAAATAAAACTATAATCATTCAGGCCTAGACTACATGTTATACAAAAAAAATAAAAATACATATTTTACACTTCACTGTTAATATAATAACTAGGCAAGTCTAGAGCGGATGAACACTGAGCAAATCTTCACATGAGCTTTAATATTAATTCGAGACCGCGCGGTTGCATATGCCATTATCGCGCAAACAATTGACCATATGAAATGACCTCAGAAAACACGTTCTAGGGGAAGTTAGCGATGTTTTTCACAGAAAATGTGCGTTGCTGTTGCTCAAAAACAGTCCAGACAATGTACTAATGTGTGAATCCAAGGCGGGGTCATTGGTTTTATGTCAGTTTGAACACGTTTTACTTCAAATACACAATTTGTTTTGGATAAAAATGCCGAAAATTTCACGTTTTCTTACCCTTCAGATGAGTCTTCGTCCGTATTGAATAGCTCGATATCTCAATGTGATCGTGTTTCACACATTGACCTTTCAACTTTCATCAAAATCTCCAAGAAACTCACAAACAGACGAGATTTCAACGAGACCTCCAAACGCGGTCAGAGTTAAAAAATCACCTGAAGTCGGCAATTCCTGGAAGTCGCATGCGAAAAGTCGTCTTCAAAAACACGCACATTTTTGGATAACTGTTCTATCAATAATCTCACTAAAGATCTTAAATTGAAGAGTAAGTATTACTCTACATTACTGGGTCATTTTATGTCTAAATTTGGGACCGTTTAGGCGTTATCCGTGGTGGCACATAGGCAAATGTCTTAACTGGCGTTTACGTGTTATAGCTATTTAAAGCACATGAGGATTTTGGAGGATTGAGGATGAATGCATTTTTGGAGGCAGGGTAATCGGAGGATTTTTGAGGATTGAGGATGGTTCCTAGCAAAAAGGGTCTAGGGGGTTAGGGTTTTAATCACCGACTACACACCTTGACTATATCGGTGAAGAGGGGGGACATGTCCAGTCCCTGGGTGATCTGGCTCTGGATTTTCGTGAGGACTCCCCTCAGGTGACCACACTGTGCTTGGGGTGCGGGCTTACTCAAAAGCTTCCTATCAAAGAAAAAAACAAAAAGTACTGATTATTGACAATCTAGATTGGTCTGGGGCTGTGCATCCAAACAGGGTACCCGAGTACCCGACGGCTAATGTCAGGAACCGGTTCCAGATTATGGAATCCAGTACCTGTAACCAAAATAACATATTACTTATTCATTTCTCAGACAATGAAAAACTAAATTTGTGGGGAATTTTAAAAATGAAAACCAGGGTACATGGAAAAACAAAACGGATTAACATTATTAGCTCACTGTAAACACTTGCATCTTGCTGCATTGATGCCCCAATGTGGTAGTATTATAACGTGCGGACAATATGAACAGCAATTTCCAAGTCTTAATTAACTTTTTTAACGGGTACCCGGGTACCAATGCTTTTTTTCCAATCAGGTGCCCGATTCCCGTACTACCCGTAAATGCACACCCTAGATTAGTCAAGGACCTGATTTTTCCTGTGTAAGATTAGCAGTGTCGTTAACAAGTCATTTCCCAGTTATAACCGAGTCATTAGACAAATCATTGTTTTCTCGAAGGAAAGTACCCCACAAGAGATATGTCTGTGGAAATACAAATCATTTTTGTGCAATTCAAAATTACAAGTAGTTTGAGTGTATTAACAAAATGGCATGCGCAAGTAGGACCATTTTATTTTAAAACATGTAGCTCGAAAAAATAGTTACTCAAATGTACAAATGTATACTAATATGTTAACATACTCAAAGTTAATTTATTTTATGTCTGGTATTGCTGTTAATTTATTAATTTGTCAATCCACAAGGGAAACTGACTAGGTAAATTTGAATATATTTTCAAAGTGAAAAATGAAAACTGGCAGGAGCAGGATTCGAACCTGCGACCTCCGGAATACCGCACTGGCGCTCTACCAACTGAGCTATCTTGCCCCATGTTGGCGGTCTCCCAAATTGTCAGTATCTTTGTTCGGGTGGGCGCTAGTCAGAAGTCATAAACCCAGAATGCCGTATAGCCAGGGATCACACCCAATTTTACGATACAACCTGGGAAGCGACATTGTGGGGATCACTCAATGAGGATACTACTTTTTAACTTATAATTCGTCAAACGGTCCACAAGGGAAAATGTATTCAAATGTACCTAGTCAGTTTCCCTTGTGGATTGTTTGACGAATTATAAGTTAATATGTCGTATCCTCATTGAGTGATCCCCACAATGTCGCTTCCCAGGTTGTATCGTAAAATTCTGACTAGCGCCCACGCGAACAAAGATACTGACAATTTGGGAGACCGCCAACATGGGGCAAGATGGCTCAGTTGGTAGAGCGCCGGTGCGGTATTCCGGAGGTCGCAGGTTCAAATCCCGCTCCTGCCAGTTTTATTTGTTCACTTTGAACATTTTTTAATTTGTTTAATGATATAATAAATCACACATCTTTTTATCTTCAAAACAATTATCTTCCAAATAATTTAATAGTTTTTTTTGGGGGGGGGTTTTGGGGGGGGATGTCTCTTGTCATGTGCTTTTTCCTATGATTCTATTACAGGGCTACATCAGCTGTATCTTTTTGCCCTCTCTTCCTATAAAAAAGGGCGTTTGGAAACCAAATTAAATACTTGCTAAAGTGTGTCTTCCCAAAGCATTTGGCAATACTCATAGTAAATTCGGAAGTGTTTCGTGTGTAGGAGTAAGTTTTACCTGATTTCTTGAATGTCATCTTCATCCCAGTTATCCACAAGATATGCCATCTTCTTTACAAGTACCACCCAGACCTAGTAAGACGCAGCGTTTATGAGTACATGTAGCTCATTCAAACGGATTTCCACCTGCAAAAAAAATGACAGAGAACAAGAAAACAAAATGCTGACATTGCTACGGTTTATTGTTATAAAAATTGTAATGTAAACAATCAATAGTGAATATCGGGCAAGTGAGCCGAGACACTCGCCACAAAACGCAGAAGGCAAAAACAGGCCAAAAGTACTGTAGAATGTGCATCTGAATTTAACCCCTTGTACAGGTTCTGTATACATGTACAATGTATATACATTGTAACTCCGAGGACAAGAGGAGAAAGGAAATACAAAGAAACCTTTCAGTCCTCGCACGTCAAGTCTTTTGTTGAAATCGGTCCTCGCACGTAGAAGTACGTGCTTAGTATTGTACATAGAGGAAAAAATATATTTAGGGATATAAAACTTAATGCTGATTAATGATGCTTTTTGATGTTCAAAGAAAGTTTGTTTGATCTTATCCAGTCTGTATCAAAAGAAGATCAGTATTTACAATGTCAATCAGATTGTCAATATTTTTGTTGTAGACCTAGGCCTAACGACGTTAGGCCTAACGTTAATTATCGGAAACGGTTAATCTCAGATCTGTTTTGCATGCAATACTCTACTCCCCTCTAGTATAGCTTGCGATGCGAATCTAGCTATTTCCATCACTGATTCAATTATCAATCATATAAAAATATAGCCCTAGAATGACGCTATGATATAGCGTCATAGCGCCCAAGTATGCAAAACAGTCCTATGCTAGAAACCGAAGATCAAAAATCACACTTTACCTGCATAAATATTCTTGGCATCATTTTATTCAATTAGTTCAACAGCCCATCTCCCTGTTCGGATAGCAATATTCCTCCAAGAATGTCAAGAACAGGAGATATTTGCGGCGCAAAATCGTCTCCACGCGACGCTGACTTCACAAACACGAGGAGTAATACCCACATTTAGAACGTTCATCAACAGAGGGCGCAATTTACAGTCGCCGCGTGCACCACGCGACAGACACCACGCGACAGACATGGGTTATTTATGTCTGTGGCATGCACAGCCGAAATTGCGCCCTCTGTTGATAAACGTTCTAAATGTGGGTATTACTCCTCGTGTTTGTGAAGTCAGCGTCGCGTGGAGACGATTTTGCGCCGCAAATATCTCCTGTTCTTGACATTCTTGGAGGAATATTTCTATCCGAACAGGGAGATGGGCTGTTGAACTGTTTGAATAAAATGATGCCAAGAATATTTATGCAGGTAAAGTGTGATTTTTGATCTTCGGTTTCTAGCATAGGGCTGTTTTGCATACTTGGGCGCTAGGACGCTATATCATAGCGTCCTTCTAGGGCTAATAAAAATACATGATTTTTTACAAAGTAAAGTGTCTCCTTCCGTGTCTCCTGATAATCCTGAATCTAATATAAAAAAAACATCAACTGAGTGTGGCTGGCGGATTTTGACATCGGGCTGATGTCAAAATCCGCCAGCCACACTAGTGGGGCTACAACTGAACATGACATAGGCTAGTTAACACCCAAAGAGAACTCACCGAGAAACTTTAATGGAGGCTGCCATTTTGATTTTGACGAGTTGTATATACCGCCCTCAATTGTCTATTTGAACAGTAATGATCACGAAAGTACGGTGGCTGATCTCCGCCAAGAACATTTTTTTTCATTACGGCGTTATAACGCCCTATTACGGCGTTATAACGCCCTAAATTTACGGCGTTATAACGCCCTAATTTTACGGCGTTATTATACAAATAATGAATGTTTATGAGTGCGATGGTAAGAATTATTTCATTCGGTGACAGATGGAATCCATCTGTCACCGACATTCATTATTTGTTTTATACAACGCCTGAATATATCCGACAGATTGCATGCATGGATTTCTTGGTGTACAACGTGCCGTTTACCTTCTCAGTCCTGCATATAAACCGCGAAAAAAATGGTCAGTAATTGTTGTTCCTGCGTGTCTTGCAAATTCCTCTAATCGTTTGACTGCATATTCCATTTGTCTCCTTGTGTTAGCAGCGTCAGCATCGCCTACGAGTTCCAATATTTCGTCGTCTGTTATGAAAACAAACCGCGGTTCGGAAACACCGTCCGCCATTTTGTGTGAACGACAGCCTAGACTGGTTCCCGGTCCCCATATGTATATAATATACATGAAGTCCGAAGGACAACCGAGGGACCGGGAACCAGTCCAATGACAGCCGTGTTGTGGCGGCGGGGAAGTTCTATCAAACGCGTTACCGTTTGATAGAACCATGTGATAGAACTTTTTTGGCGGTGCGGGTTCGTTATTACGGCGTTATAACGCCCTAAATTTACGGCGTTATAACTCCCTAATTGTACGGGCGTATTACGGCGTTATAATGCCCTAATTTTAAGGCTGACTTTTATTCGTGACTTTCTAGATGTTCATACGGAAGCCGGATGGTGCCACTGAAAATTAAAAAGGTATGGATATTTTTTGGCAAACGTGCGAAAACATTTTTTGTACCGTTTATCCAGCAGCCGCCAATTAATTCAGTGGCGGCCGCTTCTGGTGACAGCTGCATAATGATGGAATTGTAATTCAGGCCACAGTCAACCCGTAAAATTTGAACGACAGGAAATATGAATCCCCAAAAATCAACCTTATTTTCCAAATTTTCTGGAAGCAGACTTCCTGACTTTTTAAGTCGCGGAAGCTTTTTTAAAATGTCAATTTTCTGCTAGCAGAAATTTCGGTGTTACTTTGAGGACTTTAACATGTGACGCGAGTGCAAAGCGCGCGAGGCCATGCAGCGGATGCAGACTTATAGGCCGGGAATCCATGTGTCCGTATTGCATTATGCGTAAAAATGAAATTACGCGGGAAGCAATGGATCACGCAAAACCGATAACGCAATACGCATTGCGGATGATCCATTGCTTTCCGCGTAATTTCATTTTTTACGCATAACGCAACACGGACACATAGATTCCCGGCCTTAGTCTGGTTCCCTGACCTGAAGATTCCCTGACGTCTAAATCTTAGGTCAGGTAGCTACCGCGGTTTAAAATATATCATTTAATATTCTTGCAAAATCCAGTCGGCAAAATACTGCAAGAGTGTGGCATTGATTTTTCAGTTTTTATATGTAATTGAGAATTCAAATTCCAGGATCTGTAACGGGCCTGACAGATATTTTTGTATTGCGAACATCAACGTTAACAGCCGAATGTTATCGAAAACAAGTTCGGAAAACCTCGGACGTTTACGGAAAAGTGCAGAATTCTGCCAGTTTTCGTCACGTGACATTGGCGGCTACGGGACCTATTATATTCTACAGAAACAGTCAGAATATTTTGGTCTGGGAACCAGACTATCGAATGCTCTGCATGCATGCGCGAAGGCGCGGTGTCCGTGTAGTTGCCAGTCTAGCCGGAACGTCATTGGCTGGTGCTCGACGTCCATCACATGCGAATACGCTTCGGAGACGGAATACCGGTTGTACTTGTAGTTGTACTTGATTGGCCGAAAGTGATTTCATTCACAAAAAACTATTTCGCGCTTGTAGGCTTGTTCTAGCATACTTCCCAACTGATATTCATGACATCATTAATCTTCTACATTTCAAAATTGTGAAGTACTTATTTATATGTCTGCACCATAGAAACATTATCATATTTTGTTTTGTCTGCTAAAATAGTTCGTGTAGTACAATTTAAATTTTAAAAAATCATTGTAATATTATGTTAAAGCTAAAGTTTGACCTACTACTCATCAGACTCAGATCGGGACTCGACCAGCCCTGCTAAAGAAAAATGTTCCCCAAGACCATTTTTTGAGTAATCAAACTAATCATTGGTTGAAGTAAAACAAACCTGGTTGAATAGACCCTACATTTTTATATTTTTTTATTTTTCGGTATAATTAAATCTCCAGGGGCAATTTTGGTTTGGGAAAAAAGACAGATAAAGTTTCTGGTGACGTTAGAGGCACATGCAATGCGTGATTTTTGTTCAATGCTGTTTTTCTTTTTTAACATGTTCTCTGCATGGTTGCAGTAGGTGTTATTTCTTTCACGTCATGTTTTCAAATTGGAATAAGGTACATGGATAGTTCAGTATCATCACAAAGCCCAGTAGTTTTTCTCTATTCTGGCATTATAATCTCAAATAATAATGGCTGAAATTAATTTCACAAGGTTGTGTCACGGCAAGGTTCCTTTGAAGTTTCTCAAACTACTGTGCAAATCCAATTTGTTTCAGGGATTTTTCGCTTGAGTGAAGTACCAGACAATACTTGCAGGTGTTTATGTGCCCAAAATCACATAGGGCCTACATACATGTATGTAATGTATGGACTTTACTTATAGGTTATATTTAAATGTCATTCAATAAGTGTTAAAAGCCTCTCTTATAGCCATGAATAACAGCATCTTATTACCGTAAATACCCTTTTTGACCATGCTGTTCCCCCGCCCCTGACCAGATTGTTTTTTTTTTCCTGCAGTTGTTTGAAGGGACATGCTAATGCGTTTTGTTTTTCAGGGGTGACTTCTGCTTTTATTTCAGATATGTGGCTGTCTTTTGTACTGCCACTCATTTGGAATTCAAAGTAGTAGTTAAGTTACATTAATGTTGTCTGCCGGATCAATTTTTCAAATTATTCGAATTTACAAACAAAATGTAGGCCCCTTGCAGAAATTGCACATGATATTTAATTCATGTACTGCCCCACTCATCGACAGATAGGATTTTTCGTCTGTTTTAGTTAAAGGTGTACCGGTACTGCCAGAGTTCTTGAAAAAACAAGCTTTTTCTGCTAACAAGCTTGGAAACTGTTTGTTTGAATTTAATTAGGCCCTAATTGAATTATTTTGGACACTAAACGATCTGCCGTACGGGAACATAATTGATGTTCGGCCGCAAATATTATAGTTTACGAAAGCCTTGAAATTAAACGGAAATCTACACATCACCGTGAATGTGCCAAGTGAAATGTCTAACAGAAAAATAAAACAGCAGTTGAAAACTATAACACTTCTCTTTCGTGTTGCAGCCGGATAAACCAGAAATCACCATTGACATTATTGGAGCTCATGCGGAAACGTTTCAATATCCGAAGGCTTTGACTGTATGCGTGCATAAAACACATGGAGCTGACTGACGATAGAGGGCAGGGAAAACCGAATTATACAGCTTCAAAAAACTTGGTGGCAAAGGCTTGGAGATGCAGAGATGAGATATGTTGACACTGTCAAAATACAAATTGCACAGAGTGAACAGAACGAGTGTTTCTTACATTTTAGAAACTGGGGGGGGGGGGGGGGTGTTAGACCAATAGCGTCAGGTTTTACATGACAAGAAAGGGGATTTCACTATGCGCCTTCTATGTATAGGAAGAGCGGGGTTATGGTCGTTAGATGAACATGACGCGCCTTGAATTGAGATGATGTTTTTTCTCGCTATACACACACATTAAGAAAGAAACATAATCAGTAAATGGAACATGACGGTGAATTTGGCATTTCACTGTACATTTTCCAAATAATTCATGTATCTTTTGCCGCTTGAACGAAACGCTTACGCCAACGGGATATTAGTTATGGTATAAAGAGACTCCCAAACGGGTTTAATCTGCGTTTTTTTCCTCGTGCTTGGAGTGCAGTCCTGTGCCTGTGCGTTAATTTGACATTGGCTATCATTGTAGGTATATACGGTCTATTGGTCTGAACATTTCTCCGGCTTCGAGCTTCTTGTGACGCGATTTATCCTGTAAAAACCTGGGCCCAGAAAACCGCTCGAGTGGTTAGCAGTCATATTATCTTGGCATATATGTTGGAAGCCCTTTTACCTTGAGTGGCTTTTAGCCTTGTAATGGACGATTTCCATTAAAAAAAATCAATATGTATATTACAAATAATGTTTAATATTCGAAGCGGCAATAACAGGCCACTCAGTATCAAGCTCAAGCCTTTGGGTATACGATATAAGAAATGAGCGTTCGTTCTTCCAACATAAGAAACCTTATGCGAGCCAAAGGTATATATCCCCTTTTAAACCATTTTTTTTTTCGAGTCTAAAAATACGAAGCTGTTGTTTTGTTTTGTTTTGTTCGACTTCCGTAGCTGAGAAATGCCCAGTATTGCCAACGGGAAAACTGAGTGGGAAGACGGGAGTGGGTTCGTGTTTGGGTCTCGGTCGCCACCGTACACTCTGCATCCATTTATTCCTCCACACTGCAACCATTAAAAAACCTTTAATATGCACGTCATAGGGACAAGTATAAAAACATTTAAAGGTAGTATACAACATTTGCTTTTGCTATAATTTTTATAAAAATTGGCGGTTAGTATTATAGCAAATACTGTAACACTGAGCTGTTTAAAGTTTTGTGTGCATAGATGCTGGGAAAACAAACAGAAAAAAATGCTGTTCTCGAAGTCTGGTTTCTTGACCCTACTTCAGACAAAACGGAACATTTTATTTTGACACCAGGGACTTCTCAGGCCGAGGATACCCTGCACGATATGGGGGAAAAGGGTACCCCCCCCCCCTTTATCCCTATACCCTAAGCACACTCCAGATTATTGTTATCTAACACATCCCCCTAGATTTCTGAATAGAATTCCTGAGATTCCGGGAACACAATGACCAACACAAAAGACTGAGGGAGGAAGGGGGGTTCCCTCTGCCCTATATTGTGCATCATTATGTCGCTGGAAATTGATACAAAAATTCCACTTTTCTTACAAAATGACAGTACACCAGGTGCCACGATTTCACACGATGCTTGCGACTATTATTTACTTAGTCGAGTAAGGTATTTTATAATAATTCATAATAATTCAGTAAGTGTTCTTTTTATGTTTGCAAATGTTGTATATTACCTTTAATTTATCTTTCTCCCTACATGTGGTTAGTACGTTTGTAATGGTAATATAAACTATTTTACTGTATTTCATTTTGCATGAGTAACTTAGTTTTATTTTGTCTGTATATATACTGCACTATTTTGTATTGTTTGTGTTTTAATTTATGTTTGTTTTTAATTTTAGTTCTTTTTTTCATTTATACTTAAATTGTTATATTAATATTAATATTTTTAGTGTTATAAATGTTTCTGTAACCCAAGCAGTCCTAAATCCTCAAATTCTAATATGATTTTGCATGCACCCTATATTTAACACTTCTTTTTTGTTGTTATCTTCTGTCCTTTCTCAATAATAATTTTTACTTGTATTCACGGCCCTCAGGGATAGCAGTTTCTAAGTGATGAGATCACCCTGTTTAAATAAAACCGCAAATAAATGAAATAAATAAATAAACCACTTTTACGTAGGATATGTTTATTGTAAATCTGTTAATGACGATGCAATTCTGCCTCACGGAAATAAATGCATGTGTGTTGATACATATTGATCACTAAATTGTTGAGAGATATTCGGTCTTGTAAGTCTATTTTGATGCACTAAAAAGATAAAAAGTGTTTAAAAAATACCTCTCAAAAACAAAGGCTCGTTATCTTCACTATTTTGCACCGTAAGGGTGGTGTGGCTGGCAACCTAAAATGTGGCCAACCCCAGCAACTTTGTTGTTTCCCTTTATCGAGTAGCCTTTAGCCTTGTATTGGGCGATTTCCATAAATAAGACGAATTTTGCTGTGTAGATCCACGAGAATAGACCACTGTTTTGTTACTTCACACCAGACTTGTATTCGAGTCACCAAACATCGAGTCCGAGTCCAAGTCACCTCTCCCGAGTCCGATTCCAAGTGTCCGAGTCCGAGTCCGAGTCCGAGTCCGAGTCCGAGTCCGAGTCCGAGTCCGAGTCCGAGTCCGAGTCCGAGTCCGAGTCCGAGTCCGAGTCCGAGTCCGAGTCCGAGTCCGAGTCCGAGTCCGAGTCCGAGTCCGAGTCCAAGTCCGAGTCCGAGTCCGAGTCCGAGTCCGAGTCCGAGTCCTGAGTCATACAGGTCGAGTCCGAGTCCGAGTCACGAGTCACAAAGGTCGAGTCACGAGTCCGAGTCACGAGTCACCTTTAACTACTGTATTGGAAATACATTTTGAGGTACCGCGAAAAGCTAACAGTGTAAATGGTTCAATTTTTACAGCTTTTCTCTAATTTAATGAACTAGAAATTAATGTAGGCCTACATATACAGTATTCTCTAATTTAATTAACTAGAAATTAATGTACCATATACAGTATGTCAAATAAACCACGATATTAGTCATTGAAGTCATTCGATCTAGATGTGACCTGTATACCTTGTCCTTTATTTAATTAACATAAGAAACGGAACTTTTACAAACAAGGGGATAATTTACACTTTCCATGTCGAAGCCTTTGACCAAATGATGCAATAAGAATTTTACAAAGTACGTCAGATCCATAAAATGAGGGTAACCAGGTGCGACTCAGATGCTTCATACAGCAATACACATGATTCAAGGCTACTGTATTGCCTGGAAAGGCGCCAGTCCGTGACTGGAACGGATACCACAAGTGACAAAATTTGAGTCACGCTACACCGGACAATATAAACTTGTATTCACGCAGTATCACATGTGGACGCCAGGGTACATGTTTCGAAACATTAATTTTCCCTAATCAATGGAAACAAGCCAACTGCACACACGCATGTATTATATTTGTACATGAGATCTCGAGATGCGTCGGATCTGCGGATCTGGCAGTCCTGTGCACGGCTTCCAGCCATTTTTTTTTACAAACCCTTAAGTTCATGGCGCACAAAATGCTCTAAAAGCAGAGAATTTGAGGGGTCGAAAATCGTGATTTGGCCGGCGTAGGCAATTTTCGGTCCATTTACTGGTCTGCGCCAGTGGACTTTGAGTGGCTGCAGTCACTAGCGGTGGAACAGGGGGGGGGGGGGGGGTGGCAGGGGTCATTTTCCCCCGCACTTTTTCCACTTAAGGCAATCCCCCCAACTTTTGGCAATTCCGCATAAAGAAAAAACATAGCACCAGCGCTGCTTTGCCCCACCCCAACTTTCAAAAGTGTTCCGCCGCCCCTTGCTGCAGGTATAAGCACTTATCCAGAACCACCAAAATGACATCGTCATGTATACTAAAAATGCACTAGGCCTTAATTGAACAGGCACAAGGCCTTATTGAATAGGCACAAGGCGCGATGCGCGCGACGATGTCATTTTGGTGGTTCTGGATAATGCACTGTGCATATGGTGACTACCAGAGCATGTTCACGATTCATCGACTTGATTGCCTGAAAGCAAAGCAAAGATCTGTAGAGCGATGCCTAGTTCTAGCATGAATGTCATTGAGCTATCAAATTCATTACAAAGACTGTCAGGAGCTGGGCTGACTATAGCTGAACTGGTGAGTGGGTAACGAACGGGCCTATCCAGGGGCCAATTTGAACAAAATGTTTAAGCAAAAAAAAACCTTGCTTAGTAAAATCAGGTTACTAGCCAAAACTCCAAGACTCCATGCGATTGGTATGCTAGCAAACAACAGCTAAATCAACAGCTACACCAGTCACAAGCAACATACATGTACATCACATGGATTTTTGGCTGGTAACTTGATTTTACTGAGCAAGATTTCTGTGTGTGCTTCAGCCAATGTGTGTGTTTGAGTAAGCAACTCTTTCAGACTGACCCCCCCCCCCCCCCCCCCCCCCCCGGAATGTTCTGTATTCCCAGCCAAACTACACTGCAACTCTCTGACAGAGGTATAATTCCACGGTAACTTATCTGGGACAAGTTCAAGCGTACTCCCGGCTGAGCCTATGTCATATTTCATGGCCGTTTTTTTTCTTCTCTCTGTTGTGTGAACACTCGATCGACAATCCCTGACCTTGCCACAACCAATGTACACCCTCTGCATGTATCGTTGTAAATCATGAACGGTCGCACTTCATGTACCAACAGTGGGCGCTAAATGCCGTCGGTATTATCGTAAGCCAAATCCCTTAAATCCGTAGTCAATTTACTCACGTTAACCCCGCAAACATTTTGGCATTCCTTTTGAAGTACTGTTATTATAAGTGTTGTTGGAATTGTATGGAAGGCTCAGCCTATGTTGCTTTTGCTGCAAGTTTCAGAAATGAATGGATTTGGGGGTTCGTGTTTTATAGCAAATACTGTATAGGGCCTACACTGACCTGTTTAAAGTTTTGTGTACAAATGTACATAGATGCTGGGAAAACAAAGAGAAAAAAAGATGTTGTTCTTGTTGTCTGGTTACCTGCCTTCCTCCATGCCTGACCCAACTTCATACATAAAACGAACAATTTAAGACGTCATGGAATTATCACGTCGGGGAACTAGATTATTTCCGGCGATGGTCGGCCGACCAAAAACTCCACTTTTCTTGGAACTGACTTACCAGGTGCCATGATTTGACAGGATGCTTGAGACTATTATTTACTTGTACAGTCAAGTAAGGTATTTTATAATATTTAAGTATTTTTTTGTTCATGTTTGCAAATGTGGTGTTTAACCTTAATGCACAGATCCTTAAGTTAAGAATATAAGCGAAAATCGCACCGATACATTCACACGACCAATCTCGGTGATCGTCGCACGGATGTCGCATCGATAATCCCTGTCACGAACCGCACGGGACCCATGCGATTTGGTGACAGAGATACACTTTCACACGGCACGGAATGGGTACGTTTGTGGTGGTATGCCAAGGAACCAACGTGTAGTGTGATATGAAATGCATAAAAAATAAGACGAATAAAAGTTATATCTCTACATTGGATGATCACTGCAAAGTAGTTCCTCACGATACCATTTTCCTTCTGAAAGAGGAGAAAAAAATTTCTTGGGGCCAGTGCGCTCAAAACCAACAGACATTGTTTACATTTTTCATCCAGCTTTACTACGGAATGCTCGATAAGATTAATATTATTTGAAGAGGGAGAACAAACGTAGTATGCAGCTTTATATTATGCTGCCGTTTGATCTACACTTACACTGACTAAAACTCCGTGCGGCATTCGTGAGTAGGCCCGCAGGCAAATCAAAATTGACTCACTTCCAAACATTTTCCAGCTCTCGAATCCCTGCACGACGCGATAAATGGTAAGCATTGTAGTCCTTAACGAACAAGGGGGTTTGCGTTGTTGGTCAAACAGAGAGCTACATTGAGCAGTGCACTTTTATGAATACTGTCCAATACACAACATCGTTCAATCATGTCTTTGCCTTTTGATAAAGTGCAGTCAGCATTTAACTAGTAGTACAAACGGTGTCGGGGGTTTGGAGGGAAAGAATTATAGGACATGCTAGCTAAGTATAGCACCGTGCGTGATTTTCTTTTGAGCTCGTTGAGTTTTAGATAAAAAATATTCCAAATTCAATCACAACCGCTATTCAATTTAATCACTATTTAGTCTGTGTTTCCCCAGTAGAAATATTTTATTGTCCCGTGTATTGTTGAAACAGGTAGGCCTACATCCCATGATTTATCAAATTTTGTATAGAATTAACGAGGTGAAATATTTTGAGGTGGAGCTTGGTAGGACTAAAACATAAACCACTTTTTCTACTAGTGACGTACCGGTAGGCCTACATCTGATCTGTGCCCAAACGTTGGAAGGGTGATGATCAAGATTTTCCTTAAAACATTCACCCCGAAAAGTGGCTCAAAAGTTTCTGCTTTGAAATTGTTTGGGGGTGTGTGGGTTTGTTTTTGCATTTAATAAAAGAACCTTTAAGGCAGAGGACAATAGGGTCCCCGCTTGAGAAAGGTCAGCGGTTGAAAATCGTGTACAAAACCAATGAGGGTCCTTGCCAGAAAGTTAAAGTAGGCTAGGCCTACATGTATGAACAATAGGAGGTCCCCGGTTGAAGGCGTGTGCACATGTGTACAGATTATCCATTACGACTGAGGACTTGGGACAATGGGGGATTAGTGATGACAATACAACTGAGGACCGGAGCCCAAGTCCTCGGTAGAAGTCATGTACAAACCTTATGAGGCATGTTGATAAGTACAAACACAGGGAACAATGGAAGGAAACACCCCAAGTCCTCAGTAGTATAGTAAATAAAACACCACTGTATGTGATTATCAGGAACTTGTGGCGCTGTTCAAATGGTTTAATATGCCTAACATGTACACGTAGGCCTATGCAAAAATTTACGTATTCAGTTATGAATATTATCACGGCTAACATAATGATTAGAATTAAGCATAGGCTTGTAATTAAAGATTCGGTTAATTATTTTGCAATTTGAATTTGGAAATGGCGTTGGAAATTCCAGGGGGGTAATCCCATGGATTATTCCCCTAGCCAAAAGGGAGGTAGATCGTCCCCTATTCACGAGATTTACGCCCGTCACAGCTACCCACGAGAGTGGTCGCGAGAAATATGGTCATATGCATGCGTGAGAATTGCGGTGCTGTGGCTGGGTTGCCCTGCCTGATCACATGACAACGCCGTGTATATGAATAAGGGGGGCCTGCGGTTACCATTCACTTTGTCAATGAAACTCGAGGGCAGTGTGCACAGCGTCGCTTGTCTCCTCAACAACACTGTATAGTATAGTATGGCACTGGGGAGATTCAATATTTTTTGAGGTTACCCGCGGACGCTTGTATCCGTAGCTGTGGAAGTGCCGTGCCTCGGGACTGATTTAATACACGTGGAAAATAAAAGTATCCTGGAAGCAGGATTCTATATAAGATGATACAGCGTACAAGTGGGACTGTCCAGTTGATCTGTCAACAGCTGATCGGGAAGGATCGACTCCAGGACTCTTGGGTCCTAATACAGTAAGCCCACCTGGACTTACAGGCCTGTAGACACTTTCCATGTGAATTTTGATCTCGCGAATTGGAGCCTTTCGTCCCGGACCTTTTGTAATGCCACACCGTCACGGCACAGGAACGTCACGAGTCACCTCTGTGCCCAATACAAAATCCAGCCTGGCTTGAATGAAAAGAGATAGGGCCTCTATCGCCCCATTAACTCAAGTTGCCTGCGGAGTGCTGGGCTTTCACCGGAGCCTGACACACCGGCGCGACCCCTTCTTTTGACTGACGCCACGCCGTCGTGTGTTGAAGCCTCGCCAGCGACTCACAGAGAACCACTGGAGCCTACGATTGCACTCGGAACGCCCCTGGGTTGTCTAGGAAGGTGTTTCCCTCGACACCTCTCCCAATTCAGCAAGGGGGAGATAGGGCAACACGGATAACTGTTCACCCAGAAAAAACACAGTGGGACCAAACCCATTTCTGGCATATGACAAACTGGCTTTGAGGCTTGTTATGACATGTGAGCTGTACCAACGTCATTATTTACCGCAGCAGCACGTGTACGTGAGATTGTGCACAAGGGTAGCGTGTGATGTGTGAACTGTTTCATGGTTGTGACGTGCGAGGATTGATTGTAAAAGCTCCCCAAAATGATGGGAAGAAGAGTGAAATGGAACAGTCGTGAACTTGCATCTCTCTTTAAACTTCTCCTATTCCTCTGGTGGAGTGCCAACCAGGCTTATGGCCAGCTTATCGGTAAGTGATGATAAGTGTGCGTACATTTAGGCACAGTAGGGCAAAAAGAAAACCTAACATTTTGATGAAGTCCGTAGTTTATTGATTGTTGATCAGTGCCCTCCCACAGGGTTTTAAATTCTAAACGAAACACCGTTAATTGGCGGTTATTAGCAACGTGCATTATCCTGTCCGTTGATCTGTTTATCTGTACTTCCGTATTGATTTCCCCTTCTGAACTCAGCTCAGGCTTAAATTAGACGATTGACGGGACTAACCCGTTGTAGCCGCGTCCTTCGCAATTCAGCATCCCAGCTGCGAGTAAGGATGATTAGCCTCCCAAATTATATATATTATATATTTTATCTTGTTTTTCGCCAAGTGATTTTTGTGTGTTCTGGATCGATGCATAATCCTGAATATGGAACATGGGTTTAAACATAGAGCAAGGAACAGCTCCTTGCTCTATGGTTTAAAGGATCCGGGGTTGGTATTTTGTTAGTATGTCAAACGCTAAAAGCTCTGTATATGGTGAATTTATTAACTCCATTCTTTGCAGGTTGTTGTTCGATAGGCTACACGTTGAGAATATGTTGCTATAATTTTAAATCATACTTTTAAATCATTTCGTATTTCCAGCATTCATCTGATTTAAAAGGACTCACTACAGGTACTTCTTCCGCGCTGACTAAGAAAATTGTCCATCTGTCAGACACGGTTGATATGATTCACCCGCCTCATAAAACAAAAATAGTGGGAGTTTATCACCGTCCACATGTCTGATTACAAACTGGGGTATATATACACAGCAGAAAAAGCGAACGCCGCAGGCTTGCGTTATAAAGCTAGGGTAGCGAGTCTATACTTGAGATTTGTGACAGTAAGGTGACAGTTATCTCCCCTAATCATCGTCTATTGTCGGCTTGTCGATGCCGCCGCGCCTCCACGCCGCGTGCTGCCTCCTGACCCGTCAATTAAAGGCACATTTCGGGCCGGTTTACGACAGGTAACTGAAGTCAGTCTGTCTAGCTGGCCGGGGCTGCGCGGTGCAGACGCGCCCACCCGACTGACCCTTCCCGTCTCCCCGTTACAGCTAATCAATTTGGACGTTTTTATAGCGGGCGATAAATTTCTCAATTGTGAGCTTGGCAGCGCTATCCGCGAGCTAGGGACCTCGTTATTTTGCCCAATGACGCTTTCGAATGTAAGGATGCCCGTATTAAGGGAAATGGCCAATTTAACCAGCCTATTTACGACCGTAATGTGTGCTCTCTAAATAAAAGATGACTTCCGTGGTCATGAATTAAAATAATGCAAGCAGGAAATTAACTTAATTTTAAAAATATTCATAAGTACTATCTGTCAAAACTATAAATGTTCTGTCTATTGTGGATGATCGATGTAAATGACATATCAAACATTCTGGCTTGTTTGATATAATTTTTTATAAAGGAAAATGGAAGGCACAAGAAACAAGAACATTTCTAAATTTAGAAAAAAATAAATGCATGGTTTGGGTTGGTGTATTTCCTTTAAACCTGTTTTAACTGCGAGTATAGTAAACATGCAATTGTACTGTCGCGCCAAGCAGTCCTCATGGCGAGAGTTAGCTTGAAAGCAGAGCAAACACCGGGGTCAAAATAACCGTGTTTGAACACAACATGCAACCGAGCATTCATTTGTGCGCTGAAGTAGCCGGTTCTTCACTGGCGAGCAACAGTCAATACCTTTTCGAGATCGCGCTTCGCCGGTCGTAAACAAAAATCACAAGTCTTCGGATGTCGAGGACGTTGTGTCGCTCACGCAGACCTAATATGACGATCGTCAACTTTTCGTCTGTATTTGTTTAGAAATCATCAATAGTATTGTTGATAGGAGCATGGCCAAGTTTGATTTGCATCATTTTGTAATGATTCCAGATAAATTTTGAAGGTAGCACTTTAAAGAATAACTAAAAATTAAAATTATGGCATAAGCTTCTCTCACGTTCATATTTAACTGTTGATTTTCATGTTTGCCTTTTTAAAGATATAAGATCAAAATGTGGCTACTTTTCCGTAAAACTGAAAAGTCTTGGCTAAAAATCGATATCAGGCAATGTAGCCTCAAATTCGGCCCCAAATAAGACATGCATGCAAAACCACGAGTAACCTAACAATAGAAAAGTATTTATAAAAAAACGACAGTTAAATATAAACGTGTTGATCTGTTTTCATCAGATGAAGGCATAATTTTTAGTTAGTCTTTAAAGGTACGGTAGTATACAACATTTGCAAACATTACAAATTCCCTGAAGTCAATAAAATTCCTCCCCGTTTTGTCTAAGGTATGGCCAGGGAACCAGACTACTAGAACATAGTTTTCTTTTTTCTCTGTTTTCCTAGAATCTATGCACACAAAACTTTAAACAGGTCAGTGTTACAATTATTTGCCAGCACACTATAAAATACTAACCCCCAAATCCATTTATTTCTGAAAATTACAGCAAAAGCAAATCGAGTATACTACCTCTAAAGTGCTACCTTCAATATTTACCTGCATCTAGCTGACTAACACGGCCGTTAACAACTTTGAATATACCCAGCACGATATGGGGCAGAGAGGTACCCCCCCCCCCCCCCCTTTGTCCCAATACCCCATACACTCTACATCTGAAAAGAATTCCTGAGATTCTGCTAACACAATGACCAACACAAAAGAGGGGGGGGGGGTACTTCTGCCCTATATCGTGCATAATATGACTTTGAATGTTTCCAGTCAAGTCCAATGTGTTGCCTTGATGTTTAAAGGAAACATGATTTAAGATTTATATTGCATTATTCCTGCTTAAAACAATAAAGTATTATCTTGACAATGATATTTTGTGTCCAGAGAAAATTATTTCCCAGATTAAATATGAGAAAAATTCTTGAAAATGTTTGTCTAAGCTACTCCGCCCCCTGAGTGGGACCCTCATTAACATAAGTGTGTGACGTAGACCGAGGCACATTACATATTCTGCTCGAGCCGGCCCCATTCATCACGCGTATGCATTGAGTGTACATTCTTCGTCCAAAATCTAAGCAAAATATAGTGTTTTTCGGCCATATCGACAAGGTGTGTGGCTGCTGGGTGCAGCAAAACAACGAAGGCTGGAGTAAGCCTTCATTTATTTCCAACTGATGCGAAATATCGGAGAATTTGGACGGCGAAAGTGAAGGTGACAAGAGCGTTATGTAGCGACCACTTTGAGCCGTCGTGTTTCGATACTGGTATTTTCAAATCATGGGATGACCATTAAAAATATGCTCAAGTCCACTGCCATCCCAACAAAGTTCCCAGATGTGAGGAGCTTTCGCTAAAAGGGAGAAAATCAGGGTAAGTTCGATGTTAGTTGTTGCAACTTACGAAATTGCACGTGTAAACCTAGTGTAGTGTGTATACGATGTACATGCGTCATTTACCGGGTCCAGTCAATCCATGAATTTCGGTGCCTCGTGTCTACGTCACGAACAGCGCCCTCAATTGAGTCTCAACAAATTCCAAAAAGGGGGGGTCAATTTTTGGGCTGCAAATAATCACACTAAAACTTCACTTGAACCAGTTTGGTTTTTAATTCACATTTAATACATATAAATGAATTTATTCATGAAATAGAATGTGATCCGGCCAGTTTGAGAAGCATGTTTCCTTTAAGTCATTTGCTTTGTTCCTGTTTGTGAATCTTTTTCCCTCAGTAGAGTGTCAGTAAGTTGGCGTAAGCATGGAGGAATCTGTTTTTCCTTCAACGGTGTAAGCAAGTCCTAAGGCGTTACCACGTGGTGAAGTCTTTGCCCTTCTCTATACATATATCACTAAAACGCTGTTTAAAAAGTTGTTTCAACTTTTTAAACAACCCGGGTTTGTTCATGTGTCCTGCTTAAAATAGCGCACATGGTTGTTTAAGCAGAGCACTTAACCCGGGTTGTTTAAACAGCGTTTTATCTGTAGAAGAAAGAGATATCCCAATATGCACACGTGTTCCTACGCCAGTACCTGCTTGTACCTTGTCGTCGTCTCCTAGCGCCTACAAAGGGATGTGTGTGCAATTTAACTCCTGTCAGTTTCATCTGTAGTCATCATTGCTTATGACAGGTTAGTCGCAGGGTCTGGAAGCACACGTCAAATTAAGGTCCATGTACTTGGGAGACATGTCCAAGCCAGGTACCAGCACTAGTTTCATAATGGACCTCATTTTAAGTGGTTCCTCACAAAGGCAGTTATGTAATTGTTCACACGTTTCCCCCCCCCCCCCCCCCCCCCCCCCCCGATGTAGTCATCCAAGAAGTCATTGAAAAGCAACCTGCTGACACTCTGCTGAGCCAAGACATTGTGTAAAGCGGATTCTGATTGTAAAGCAAGCAGGTTCTTGAGTGCCTGATGTGTTAATAGCCTGCCACGTTCGACAATCGGTGTTCAAACAGATTACAACATAGCGCCTCCACCAGGCTGGTAGCTTTGTTCGGTCTAACCACAAATCACAGGCGATGATTAATTAGTATCGTTCGGCCTCTTTGTCATAATGCTACTACTAATTAACATCGCATCCTGTTGTCAACAAGCAGATCCCTGAAAGGGTGAGCTTACAGCCCCCCGTAGAATTTAGAAATTATAGAGTGGTTCTTACCCGGCTTCCATCCCTGGTGACTTTGGATTACTTCCTGCCAGTTCAACTTTAGTTCAATTGGTTTTCAGTCCCCAGGTTCTCATTGCATTGGGGGGTTTTTTCGGACTAATTTTCCCAGCGGTTCCCTCAAGTTTTTAAAGTTTTTCAAAGGGGGAGGTGAGATGGTCTCACCAACGGCGGCAGTTACCCCGCCTGGGTGTATGGGTTTATACATGTGGGTCTGAAAACGGATAATTTATTTGGTATCAATGAAGATTTATCCTCTATGATCTGGAATCAGGAAAACCGTGGTAGGGCTGGCAACCTAAAATGTGGCCAATCCCACCACCTTTGTTGTAGCCCTCTACCTAGAGTGGTTTTTAGCTTTGTATTTTGGGCGAATTTCGTAAAAACAAAGGAAACAACAGAAATTCCCATACTTGTTCTTAATGAACTGTGTGGAACTTTGGTCCAGTGGTTACGGTGCCTGTCTCATTGGCGGTGGTATGTGGGTTCGAACCCCGCCGGAGATTATCATGCTTGGGGTGGTTGAGCTTCTCTCCACCCAGGATAGTGTAGAACTGTCTAGCCGTGACTGAGAGGTATAAACTGGCTTCCGGTGATCTCAAAAGTCAAGTGGCAACATAACTGTTCTCAGGGCCTGCCAACCAGGCCAACAATCGTGAAGCGCTGTGGTATTGTACACTACATTGTATAAAGAGTTATCATGCACTACTGCTCTAATTCTTATTTTGTTAATGGTCGGCTACGTTAATATGAAATTTAAAGTTCAGAGGACGTGGGCCAGCGGTGTAGCCGTGGGGGGGGGGGGGGGGGGGGGGGGGTGGCACACACCCATAAAAAACATCGTTGCTCCCATAAAATATCGTCGTCACCCCCCCCCCCCCATCAGTCGCCCCACTGAATATTTCGAAAACAATAGCATTATTAACTGTGCGCCCTGCGGCCCCACCCCCCCCCCCCCCCCCCCCTCTTCCCCTGTGGATAGAGCCCTGCATACGCCGCTGACGTGGGCTCAATATAAGAAATTATATTTTGGATTGAAGGTAGCACTTCAAAGACTTAAAATTATGGCACAAGGTTTCATAGCTACAAGCTCCCAAGTTCATCAGATGCAAGACATACATGTACATGTACATTGAGGCCACGGGGCCATTGGCATTTGGCAAACATGTACACTAAGTACGGGTCCTGCTATAAGTCCTTGTCATGTCTGGATAATTAATGTCAGGATGCAAGCCGACACAGCTCGACATTTGCCCCGTGAAAGATGTGGACAAATGGCGGACAAATGTGACTGATTTGTGTCCACTTGGGTCACGAACACTCCACCCGGCTTTGCAAAAAAGAAAACAGTTTATTCGTCAGCCCTGTTGTTTGTCTTCCTACTGTAAATATAACTAATGGGGATCATTTTGGTTAGAACTCAAAGGTATAGTGAATTATCTGATAGGTTTTTTTTTTTCAACATGATGGGCATACAGCAGCCTCCTTGCCCGTAACCAGATTTCCCCGGCGCCAAAGAGCCGGACACTCGGTCACTTTGCCGAGGGTTCTCGAGACAACTGCGTTTTGCTTTAATACAACCGTAAGGCTAACGTTTTGTAACAGCACGCGCCGCCATCGCTCTCCTGGCAGGATAATAATCGACCGTATTCTTAAAACCCCTTGCGTACGGATGACGCCATAGGGCGCAAAAAACAGTGCCACCAGGCCGGATGATGCCATTGGCAGCTGTTTGTGCAGTTTCAATCCATCGTTGGATTATTGTGTATGTCATGCTTGACTGCACAAACACATTGTAGCGGTTCGATTTGGCTGCCAGAACCGCCGCGACACCCCGACGTCTCCCGTAAAAGACCGTACTCAGTAATGGTTAAGAAAAAACGGCTGCACTGTAAAAATCAACGGCTAACACATTTTTAACACTTTAACGCGTTAATATTAATTCTTTACACGTAAAGGTGTAGGAGGCGTTGCACGCGATTAACACTAAAACGCGTTAAAATAGGCGTTGGCGTTGGTGATTTATCAACGCTTGAAAGTGTTAATTTTAGGTAGATATTAACACTTTAAAATGTTAATAATCATTAACACCAACGCCTATTTAAACTTGTTTTAGTGTTAATCGCGTGCAACGCTTCCTATACCTTTACGTGTAAAGTATTAATATTAACGCGTTGAAGTGTTAACAAAGTGTTAGCCGTTGGGTGATGGGCTATAGTTGGAGGGTTGGAGGGAAGCTGGGGATGGGGGGATTAACTCCCTCCTAACACAAATCGAAGCCCCCATGAAAAAAATGCCTTTTATAAGTTCATTATGAATCTCTTTCCGATAATTTCTTTTCTTTTCTTTTTATTATAATTATTATAATAGGGCGACACATAACTGTCGCCCTATTGTAAAAGTCGCCCCTTTGGAGTGTTTTTAGTAAGGCGCGTGGGGAAAGTGCTCTAAATGGGCGACACTCGTGTCGCCCAAATAGAGTTATTTCGGGAAGAGTCGCCCATTTGCCGTATCCAGGAGATTTATAATTATTATTATTATTATTATTATTATTATTATTATTATTATTATTATAATTACTACTACTACTACTACTACTACAATTTTTTTTCAAATATGCTAAAATTAGGTCCTTCCTTCTAGAACAGAATTTTAGTGGTATGGGATGTTGAAATATTCTCCAACTTCCATCGAACAAACAAATCGCAGCAGTAAAAAGGCGCTAATTTCGCTCATGAAACTATATAGCGTCTAAACTGCTTGTTACAAATGCTTAAAAACACTATAATAAGGTTACTCTGCGTTCTGTGTCGTGAAAATGTCTGATTGTCGTCACTTGGAACAAGAACCATTCAGCGGTCGAAACCAAGAGAGCTAAAAAACATCTAATCCAATTATATTATCCACAGACCTCTCATTGCCCGGGGTAGTAATTGAGAAGCACAAAATGGCCCGAAAAGTCAGATCATATTGTCTTGTAAAAATATATATATCTTTTGATATTACAACAGTGGGGTAGTAAGCAATGCAATGCTATTCATAGTTTTGCCGTTTTTTATAGGTTATATCGCCCACCACAAGGCCAAAAGGCCACTCAAAGTGTGGGCTACAAAAGACAAGAAAAGACAGAAATCACAGGGATAGAAGGTATATCTATTCATATTTCGTTTGAATTGTGAAAGACTATATGTGGAAGGTATCCAGGTTACAAGTAAGGAGTCCCAAAGAAAGGCATTACGAGGGATATCTCACAGTACTAGCCTTTGAAACAACACGAGTGAAATAATGTGATGAGATGAGATAGTCAGGCGCGTCGGGTGCGTGAAAGTTTGGACGGGGAACTAAAGGTAAAAGGCCACTGTCGATCTACTGTATACTTTTTGACTGAAGGTGAAGCACGAGATTTTATTTTGCAGGAATTTAGAAAAGCCCTTTTCATGGATTTCCTTCACATAATGTCTTGCTGTATAGAAAATCGAATACGGGGCATTAGTAGTTGAATGGTGTTCTTTTTTAAACCTCATTCAACCCTGTACCCTAGGCCTAATGGGGGAAAGTTCATGTGTATCCCTTTTGCGCTCGTAATTCATCGCCAAGACTCAAGTGACCGCGGTGTTGTGAAACCTAGTCCCTGTGCTGCACTTACCAGAGCTAGATTCTTTATTAATACCTGACACTGGGCAAATGCCCGTACACTCCTTCGAATTTATGTTCCTTCCCAAATTCCCCTTGGTGTGTGGCAAATCTTGGAGGACGCTGCTTGACTTGGACAAGTCATGGAGATGGACAAGTCTAGTTGCCACCAGAATGTCTTTGCTCTCGAGAGCTTCGGTAAACCATCACGACAGAAGCAAGAAAGAAATGTCTAGTGTTGTCGGGGAAAACGGCTTTTAAACACAGCCGTTTGTGGGAAAGTTGAGCGTGGTAGCGACTTTTGTTTGATTATTCAGAAATAAATTGAATGCTGGCATCATGTTTTGCATGCACTGAAGAAACCTGTGGAGAGAGGACGAAAACTAATAATGAAGAAATGTTCAGTTTTAGAGGTGGGAGGAAAACCCCAGACTAGTTTGGGGGAGACCCACGGAATCAGACAGGGACTGAAAACCCAATGTCGGCCCTTGTGGGATTTGAACCCGGTCACAGCGATGGAAGGCGATGAAATACCACGCAAACCTGACGCCTCTTTTTATGGAACTGGGAAAACTCACTTGGAGCTGAGAAACCAGGAAGTAAATGATTTAGAAATGACATGTCGAACTGTTTTGCGAGTTGTTTTGTTCCGGGGCTAGCCTATATTTGTCGTACACAAATTTTATCTTCGCTGTGCTGAGGTCATGTGGGCCTAATGATATGGCCTACAAGTCTTTAAGGAGTACCAGGTATAGTCGATTGTGGAAAAGGGACGTACTGAGGATCGCCAAAGATAAATTAGGAGCAGGTAGATTTTTTCCCTGAAATCGACTATTTTTGGGGGGGGAATCAGGTTTTGGCCTTCCATTTTCTGAGGCACTTAGGGAGTTTCTCAAACCCTAGCTTCGGTTTCGTCTCCAGCTATTCCCCAGTCCCATTGCCAATCTGAAGCCTTGAATACGTAAATATATTAACAGACTCTGGCTCCGGATTAAAACATCAGACTTTGATATACATGTAGCAAAAACAGTATCCAAGATCTTGCCAAATCTGGGGACATAAAATTATGCGGAGCCGAAGCCCGAGCCCAAGCCAGGGTTTGAGAAATGCCCTATTATGTGTGTCATCAGCCATACCCGTTAGTCTCTTTTGGAGGCGTACTTTGGATTGAACACGACGGATGCCATAGCCTTGTTATTGCTTCCTGTAGCTATACTCTCATCGGTTTCCATCCTGGTCTCATTGCCGACTTGAGCAGCACCAGATTTCACCCCTTGGCTGAGCCGTGCCGCGTCTGGGCAGCGGAACGAAATTGTAGCAAAACCAGACTTGCGGGACTTGGGAGCCTAGATGTTCCACCGGTCATGCGTCAACATCTGGCGGCGCGCTGCGATTGGAAGTGACAGCAGTTGACCTGATCAGCTTCTTTGGATCACATGCAGATGGAGCGCCATGCATGCTTTGAGGGGAGAAACCTGCCTGGCTTAACTTTATGAGGTCAATGTACATGTGGTCGAACACTACAGACCCCAGATACTTTTTCTTGGCTGTAGCATCCTGACTCTATCGCGGGCGGTCTGCTGAAGAGTCTGTGGTGACATCAGGCGCGACAAAGAATTGAGGTGGTGAGGAGTAACGGAGGGGGTCACACCCTACAAGATGGGCATTCTCATCCATGCAGGCAACTAAATTGTCATTGCGTGGTAGACTAATGAGTTGGTTTGAATGTGGAAATTGTTTTTGTCTGGTTTACAATTATTATCCGTGGATCTATGCACCTTTACACAGTAAACAACTTGATGTATTTCAACTTTATAGTAATTCCCTTAAAATGAATACAAGAAAGTGTATTGAAAAGCTCAACGCCGACCTAAGGTTCCTTTTATGTGACAAACGCGCCATTCCGTGTTCATTGCTCTATGGTTTGACCATGGTTTGACCAAGTATTTTTAAATCGGCCACGGTCATTGTTACTTGTTCCTCAAGGTTTTTTTACATGTAAAATTGAAGTGCTGTTTCTGGGTTTTTCCCGGTTGATGGTCAACCATGGCATAAAGAATCTTGTGCCATTTAGTTTTGGTCAAAACACATTTTTACAGAATTGACTATTTTTTATGGCTCCGGGATGTCGACATTTGGCTTCCAGGCGCTGCACGTTTGGTTGCATCTGGCACGAGTTAATCTCCCTCTAATGAAACAATTATAACGTACAACCCTGGTTCTTGTCCTCAGCAACAACAGTGAACATAATCCCTTTATTACCATCCTTCCCCAAAGCGTACGGAAACCGTGTGGCTAAGCACTGCACTTTCGATTGTATCCCGCGGAGAGGAGAAATTAGAATTTGGGGTTCTGGCGTCGGTGCACCCCACAATGTCCTGCGGGCCTGCAGTTTTCCTGATAGGAGGGGTTGACAATTGGGTTGTTACATTCAGAATTGATTAGCATTACATGAACGTACTGCAAGGTGTTGGGCTTAGTGTTACATGGTTAGGATTACATCCAGTGTGTTACGGTACACCCTCCTCGATTTCAGCGTGGATCAGGTGCGGTCCGGCCGGAGTAAAGTGCATCTTAGCACCCTTCGAGTTCGAGGTTTTGGCTGTGCCGGTGTCTGTATTGAGATGATTGATCTATTCACGCAGGTCAATGTATTAATCACACTTGCTTTCGGCTTTCCTTTCGGCTTCAGCCTAAAGTCGTTTGACTTCATAACAAAGGGTTCTTGTCCTGGTGTAGCACTTTGATGGAAAGTTGGAAAAAAAGTGACGTTGTCGGAAAAGCTGATGCGCTCTTCTTACGTAGTTAACCGGGTTCTTGGCACTTGTTTTTAGAAAGTCTTTATTAAATAAATTATACGCCGTTTATCATGGTTGAATAAAATGGATTTATCGCCGTTATTTACAGCTCCGCTCAGTATATAAAACTGCATAAAATCCTGGACCAGCTGGCGCGGGGTGAGCTAAAGGTGTCACGAAACTGCGCCGTTATGGGCATGATTCACGAGATACGAACGGCGAGGCATTCAAAAGGGTGGACCACGCTCAGAAATCCCCTTCATCAAATTGCGAATTCGCAGCGTTTTACCCGTCGCGTCGTCGTTGCAAATATAAAGAAAACCCCTGGCCCAGCTTTGCAGGCGACAGTAGGTTCAGAGAGCGACGTCTCTGGAACCAAGAGGGATGATTTTAGCAATGGGGTGATGGCGGAATTGCATTCCAAACATTAATCATGAGACATCCATCCCAGTCAGACCGTAACACGGCATGTTCGTCTAACCAATACGACGAACAAGAACGTCTTATGTCCTTACCTACGCTACTACAACAGGTTCCCATGAGTGATTTACACGCATTTAAAAAAAAATAATAAATCCAAACTGCATTTTACACATTCATGTATCGTTGCCCAAATAAACACGCATTCCTTATTGAGTCGTATTTCACGTTCCACTCTGGGGGACACGTGTTAAACCCGCCGTTGCAAATGGTTGTGTAGGTGGGGCAGGTGCCTTGTCGACTTTCATTGGCGCTTAATTTACGGCATTCCTCGGGAGTAATTTTCATGACCGAACGATGTGATAAAATCAATTTTCGCGAAGGACAGTGAACCGGCAACGTAATTTCGTTTTGGGTATATGAGTAAATTTGTACTTCCTTATTTTCTTAACAGACCCAAGAGTACGGTACGTGAGCTATGTCCAAAATGGTCAGTTGAGGGCCTGTACTTTCAGTCACGCTTTCCCTAACAATTTACTGTGCAATAACCCATGTTCCAGCAAACACTAAACATTACAGAAACGTTTTAGTTAGGTTCTGTTTAGGTTACTTAGTAGGCTACGTCGTCGTCTTAAAAAACGTGTTCAAAGCATGTCTTAAACGTTTCAATAACTCGGAGGTCTCAAGTACGTTTTTCCAGAACGATCGCGCAACGTGGTTTTGTTTTTGTTGGTTGTTTTTTTTTTTGGGGGGGGGGGGTGGACGTTACAAAATATAAGTCTTTTTTTTCTTTAAAAAACTTTTTTCTGGACGTATAACAACTGACCAAACAGAACTGAGGAAATTTGTGTTAAGAAAATTTTGGTTTTCAGTCCAAAAACACACCGTTACTTGACCATAATGTGTAATCATTCAAACAATTCCACAATACAATTTAGATTTGTTTTTGCAAACATAGATGAAACATCGCATTACATCTCATTTCGTATTTAAATATTGAAATTGTTCATGGGAGACCATGATTTCATCGTGGCGCAGAGTTGTAATCGAGTCAGTCACAAGTCAGTCACAAGTCAGCTCACAAGTTACATTGGATGAATAATGACAAATGAATGCTTTTGTTATGTGTTTGAATAACTTGTTACATGACCAGAATTGTGATGTGACTTGTGATGTGACTTGTGATGTGACTTGTGATGTGACTTGTGATGTGACTTGTGATGTGACTTGTGATGACTCGGTTAACAACTCTGTCGTGGCAGGAAAAGCTGAATATAAAGCTAAGTCACGCCAATATCCAGTTTGTAGTGTTTTAGGTTACGGTATCGTAGCATTTATATATATACTCCACCAATAGTATAAGTTACTTCTATTTACTCTGGTTCCCACTTCATTCGTTTCTGTAAATGTGCACTTACTTTCACTCATCTTAGCTAAATTTCAGTAAATAGAAATTTTGTTAGTGTATGTATGTTTTTAATATACGTTTTTACGTACTGGGAAAGTTGTTTGAACATCTCAAAGTCACGTGTTTAAAATGTCCCAAACTGTTCAGAAACTTTCGTCCTATAAAAACCTTTTTTTTTAAACGTCCACAAAACATAAAAGGTAGGGGTATACGTTCCAGCAACGTTCAGAAAACGTTATATGATTTGCTGGGGTCCTATGTCGTAAAATGTTATAAAAGGATCGCCCCCGCCCCATAATACACAGTGTCCAAAGATTCTTTCGCCCTCTGAGAAAATTCATACATCTATGTGGACCCACTGGCTATAATTATGGAGGAAGGAACACATTAGTTGCAAGAGAGATATCCTAACACCAAAGACGTCAATCAATTAAAAACGATTAGCTGATTTGAATTGGTTTTAGAGAAATGTGACACGTTCATTATGGCCTTGATGTAGTCAAGCCATTTGGAAACATTTATTTCCAGACTAATGTATTCAACTGACTCTCAACCTTCCCAACGGAGGATAATACGTTTTCAATTAGAAATGCATTTGGTAACCTTGGTCCCAAATATATATATAATATGCCTGTAGCAGGACTCAAAGCTCCTGAAAAATATTATGTTTACACATTAAGTGTTTATTTGTAATAAATACAACTTTTGTCCTGAATTTAATTCAATTAAGAAGCAATTACCTGCTCTCTGTTGTTTTTATGTTGTTTATTTGCATGGAAACTCGACACCAATTTACAATTCGGACCGCTCGGTCTCTCACCTCGAAGGATAACTCGGTTTGCGAACACTGGCCTTTGGTTTTTGTCTTAAGGGAAAATTGGCAATCTCTTTCCATCGTTGTTTCTTCCATCAATTCATGCTGCCTAAATTGATAACTTCTCTGATTTCCCTTCTGTGGGTTCGCTCACATCATTAGGCATATCGATTGGGACAATTTGTTTTACAGTTCGTGCAGTAATCGAACGCTGCCCCATCTCAGCACAAGCAGAAATGTCCATTAACGACCGTCCGCGCGTGAAGACGGGGTGCGGAACTAAAATGAAATTTTACGGCTGTTGATTTTCGACAAAATTTGAAATACTTCTAAAGGTGAACGCTGGATGCCGACCTTTTTCAGGTGCCGTCTTTGCTTTATCTTTGTCCTCGGAATTCCAGTAAGCATGACGATAGGCCAATGTGCGTATTGTACCTGGAGGGGCTACAATTCTCTATTCAGTTTCATATCATATTTCACCTGTGATAAAACGTCAAGTGTACAATCAACAGAAGCCCATCAGTTTGGAATTAATGCTCAAAATATATGTTGCTAATTGTTCCATATTTTCAAGCGCACAGGAATAAAATATTACTCATCTCATATAACGGAATGCTTAGGCCCTCAAAAACAAGCATAGCAAATTTAAAAGGAAGAACAGAAATTTCCCCAGTCGACTCGATGTGGTACATGTTGTAGATTCGATCGAAGCCGGTGGCCATTAAATAGGAAGGAGACCTTCGTTTTTTGAAGGAACAGACACCCCCCCCCCCCCCCCCCCCCGTGACGTGTTTGGGAGCTGATATGAATAACCTGATACTGTATACGTATGATACTATAATGAGTGAGTCTTTGGTTAGCATAAAGGTGCCATTTCTAAATGTTGGTAATAGTGTTCACTTGTCATTAAACAC
The DNA here is from genome assembly GCA_037893225.1 of Hippasteria phrygiana. Taxonomy (NCBI): domain Eukaryota; kingdom Metazoa; phylum Echinodermata; class Asteroidea; order Valvatida; family Goniasteridae; genus Hippasteria; species Hippasteria phrygiana. The sequence goes on from JAZGUH010000320.1 coordinate 1,338,604, forward strand.
TAAGATATACCGGTACATTTCCAACAAGTGTAGAGCTGAGCTGGAAGAAGGGGGATGCTGTTAATTACATATCAGTATGGTCATTCCTGACGATACTTCTGAAGGTCCAGGAAGTACTTCATATATTGTTGTCAAAAACATGGAAAAACTGACATTGATGCCAAGGTTTAGCTGTTAAAGTCTATCACCAGAAACATAAATGTGACAAACGGCAAAGCCATTGTGTATGTGTTTTGGGGGTGTGGTTTCCTTTTTTTGGGGGGGGGGGGGATTATGTTGCGAGTCACCCTCTCAAAAAAATGAAGGTCGAACCCTGGAATTGAACGAACAGGTGCCAAAGGCGAAATACTTTCCTCGGCAAAATAGGGAAAAAATGCCAGATATTAACTTGAATATATGTCATTGTTATTAGACTCAAAATAATACAATGGTAGGACGGCTTACAAGGGTAGAGATGTGAGCTTATTTGTTTACCCGAAAGACACCTATAGCCCTTTTCATTTCAGTATTTGTAGTTTCTTGCAGCTAAAATCTGACAGGAGCTATGTAGATTATGCACTCAACATCCAATTTGGACTTAGAATTGCATCTTTTATGTTATGAAACTATTCAAAGGCGCTGCAAACTTTATCGCTCCCACCAAATTTCTCAATCGAGATTGGATCTGAGAGCTAAACTTGTCAGAAAATGCTGGTTTTTGCGGATGAGGTTCGATATAAATCCAACAAAGGGTATTTTTTGTCAAGGCCCCCGTGGGCCATAAGGTCACGCACTGCTGCAAGCCTGTCAGGGAATAAAAGATGTAGCAATGCGCTAGATCTTGCCGCAAGATGGATCGACAGCGCAGTTTTCTATTCAGAGAAGAGGCTGAATAGGGAAGGGGAAAAAGGAAAAAACACTCCGTGACTCTCCGAATAGTTTGAAACCACCGTCACGCTGCATTGGCCGTCTGGAAACGTGCGGATTGGGCAGTAAGTGGAAAGAAAAGAAAAAACTTCACCATTTTGCATCGTTGCCATTCAAGGATTTTTGTGACATCAGTTTAACCCCATTTTCACAGATGAATTGGATAATACAGAGGAAAGGTCTCGATTTCTGCTTTATCAGTTTAAGTGGAACGGCTGTCCATAATTGTACAATAGTCGTTCAATCCGTCTTTCACTCGACCAAAGATATGATCACGTATACCGGTTTCATTTGTGTAAGTTTTCATCCTCTCTGTTCTCATTTCTTTTGCACTTTTCCTCTGTCTCAAATCCCACAGACTTAGTGCATGGATGTTCCGTTTAAAACAGTAATTTGATTTCTTCATTCTGTTGTTATTCGGCACAGAGCACATGCTATTTCTCTAATAAATTCCAAATTGAACACATATTTTGATTTTCAAGTTTTTACTGTACCAATTCATCATTTCTACGATCCCCTAAACTACATTTTATGTAGTTGGTTGATTTGTGCGCAAGCAGCAGACTCTAGAAAGTCTATAGGATGTTGCGTGTTTCCAGGTACAAACTGACAGCCCGAGGCTCCAAGGGAACAGCGGTCGACAAAACGGGGAAATGATAATGTGCACATCATTTGGCGGGAAATTAGAGGGTACATTTTGAACGCAAACCTCAGCCAGCTGCTAATTGGATTCGGCCATATTTGCCACCGTGTATTTCCACGGTGATATGTCTTTGTGTCGGTTCATGATGTGTGACTTCCTTGATATGCAGGGGACACTGCCGCCTGCCACAAGGAGGGGGAAGTGGTAAACCTACCGATTCTTCTGGGAAATCCATGCATACAGTGCTTCTGCAAGGTGGGTAACATGTATTTTTCCCTTTCATTTTCAAAGGCAGTATACAAGATTTGCAAACATCCAAAAACAAAACTATTGAATTATTACGAAATACCATACTAGACTGTTAGTAAAGTAAAGTAAATCGCAGTCTCGAGCATCCTGTGAAATCATGACACCTGGTGTGCTGTCGTTTTCAAGAAAAGTGGAAATTTATATCGTTTTCCAACGATTGTCGGCCGATCGTTGGAAATTATTTTTCTCATTGCCATACTGAGCTTGATACTGGAGAATGTTGACTTGGACCGAGTTGACTTGGTTCGAGTTGACTTGGACCGAGTTGACTTGGACCGAGTTGACTTGGACCGAGTTGACTTGGACCGAGTTGACTTGGACCGAGTTGACTTGGACCGAGTTGACTTGGACCGAATTAACTTGGACCGAATTAACTTGGGGCCAAACTGAACGATAAGTTATGTGTTCATCCAATGGGACCGGGTTGACTTTGTTGGGCCAACTGAACTTGGAATCGCAAAGCCGTGCTTGGTACCGAGTTTGATTGTGCATTCGAACCGAGACACGCTGGATGTCAATTTTCCTTATTGTGAGTAATTCGCGCACAGTGCAATGCCACAAATTTTGATGGAAACAAAAAAATAGAACACATTTACTCAAGTAATATTTACTATTACAATTCACTGGCAACAACGATATCTCTGTAAATAAAGGATTATTTTTTTACCCCAATTTGTGATCGCCGGGTCTAATTAAATTTCTAAAAACGTAAAAATCGTCGGCAATGTTAGTCGCCTCGAAAAACAGTTTAGTTCATCCAGAATCAATACAAAACTCATTGGTCACAATTTTTTTAAATACTCCAATTTATGTCCTCGACCTATTTCCTTTTTGTTGGAATTTGAAAGTGCATTCCTCCTCTCTGCTGCAACTGTTCATTTCCAATTTGCTAATGGGTTGTGAGAGAGCCGGCTGCTAGGCTGGCCGTCGGGGCTTCTCTTGCTGCAGAACACGGGGGAGATTTTGTTGTCAGCCCGGTCCCTCGAGCAACCGCAGTCTATTCTCACCAAATTCATTTTCCCCGACCTATTTTTAGACGATTCTGTATAAAAATGCATACCACAGTAGGACTGTGAGTTTTGGGGGGAATATTTTGAAAAAGTGTTAACTGTAAGCGTCACCTTTTTGTTTGTACTTTGTATCTATCGGTGGTATACCCCAGAACAACAAAATATGAAGCGCATCTGTTTGGGACCATATCCTCCTTCTTGCAATCCGTCAGTTTGTGAAGTTACCTGAAATTAAACTTTATGACTTAATCCATAAATGCACCTGTTTAATCAATAAGGCCCTATAGCTTTCAGTTTTTCCTAAATTCTGGGATTTCACGTTAACTATGTGAATTTCCATATCCTTGAGCGATTGTCGAAATTCAGTGAATACCTAACTTGACATCACAGCAACAGCGCCCTCATATGTCAGAAAAATAAGTTTATGCATTTATTTCAGGTCCAAAAAGAGTATCCCATTTTGTTTGCACAATTCAGAGGCGTCGATACTGTATCTTTACAGATATGCATTCAAGTAGACCTTCAAGTGAACCTTTAAATCCCTACATTTAGGTTGATATTTTTGAGAAGGAAAATAACCCATGACCTATACGCTCACCTACTTTTCTCCTGCGACCACAACTCCCCCCCCCCCCCCCCCCCCTTCCCCCTTGGATCGAATGAACGATGTTTTAGTTTAACACCGCTTAACTGAGAGCGCGCCGTTGTGACGTGAATATCCGACTCCAGAAAGTCCGACTTGTTGGGTAGAAAAACAATGAGAAGTATGGGGTAATGGTGAAGATTAGGCACTGATCTCTATGTAAACTGGAAAGCGGATCGGCTGTTCGAGTTCAAGCCGCCATCCGCCACCCGCCACATTGGTACTCCCAATGCACTAGGTTGACAACCTTGTCCCTAGGGTTTGCTTTAACCTTCGTTCTCAATAGTATACTGTTAAACACTACGGAAACGATCCCATACGATGGAAATGGTAATGTGGACGCTGCTCGCTTCATGTTTTCGTACAGCTTACAATTAGAGAATAGGGTGGGAAATAGGGTTAATGTTGGGGTTAGGGTTTAGCGTAGGGTTGGGATGAGGTTAAAGGTTATGCCACTGTGTTCAACTGTTCATTAAAAAAGCAGAATTGCGTTGCAATGCATCACGGGTAAGGAGTCGGATATTCATGGAGTCGGATATTCATATGACACCTAATTTGCCATGTTGATATCTGTGTTTGTTTAGTTTCAGGGATCAGACACACAATTATTTCTGGGCCTGAAAAAGAGCAATGCACGCCCGGTTGTATAGTGTCGCTGACCCGGTGCCTATTTCAGATTGGGATTCAAGTGCCTTGATATAGAAGATTAGTAGGACAGAAGAGATAAAGCAACAAAAAAGAGTTCGTCGGGCTGGCCACAAATAGTCAACGACCACCCGCGATTAGTTTCCTCTTACTTCACATGCATTCCCAGACCTTCCGTAAAGCCCTTCATTCACCGTCTCGTCTGTGGTGATGTGCTCCTAGCCTACCTGTACCCGCGAGCTACTGTCGGGGGCACTAATTACAGAAGAGGAAAGGGGGTAGGGGGGGGGGGCTTCTACAAGCTAATCGGATCAGTCTTATCGAGTCGCTTTTATTGTGATGATACCCATCTTGTCTCGGATGCCTCCTTTCTATTATATCGCCCAACTGACGATAAACAGACGGCTCCTGCCTTTGTGCTTTGCTGTGAGAATTGATGGAAGACTCGCAATCGCTATGAATGTCCCCCTCGAGCATTTTGGCAGACGTAATTATGACGTCATTGGGTACTGAGAGCTGTCGGAGCGTAGCAAGTTCACACGTGCACCCAGTATGTTGAACTTGAATTGACAGACAGTCGATTACCCGAATCTCCTTTTGCTCCCGTTTCCCTAATAGCCTTTTGTGCAACTCATTTAAGACTATTAAGGTTATTTGAGAGTGTGAATGCCATTATTCATGGCGAGATGACGTCATTCTTCAGCTGAGTTCTCATTGTCCATGTATTTTTAATGTGAACTAAAGAAAACATGGTTCATATTTTGTTCAGTCCGCAAGGAACGTTTGTTGTAATAAAACGGTAGCATTTGTCTCTGTCATGGAGTCAGGAAATCTAAAGATCGAGGACGTGCTTCGCGGAACAATGTCGAAAATATGACTGGTTTATACAAGAGGCTGTCCAAGAGTCGTAGACTGCCTAATAGTCCTAGTCTTGTTGCCATCTTGTGATCGGCTAATATTTGCTCATGAAAATATATAGTTCCCCCATAGTGGGTGTAAGCGTTGAATAAAACAAAATAAGGCATTTTGTTTTTGGTCGAGCTGGCTATTTTTGGTTTTAAATGTTGTTGACAAATTTTCTGTTAAAAAGAGTTTAGACGGTAAACTTTAAAAATTGCTTTTATTTAATTCGTGGTTTTGAGGATTTTTTAAAGGAAAAACTCCGAGAACCAGTCTTGCAGCTCCCATAGCAAAGTACACAGAATCTCGCCAGCCAATCACAAGATGACAAGGCTACGACTAACGAGGAGTTAATTATGTCAACCCGCCATATTTTTCGCGAAGCACGCCTTCATCTTTAGGTTTTTCGGGATCCGTGACAGAGGCTAATAGAAGATACAAAGTTAGCTGTTAGCTAGGGTGGCCCTTGTGTTTTCCCCAGTAACAAGATGTCGAATGTTTTCTACATCAGGGTGGGGTCGTGATATGCGAAAGGGAAAGATGTCCTAAGCTCGACCAGTGCGCCCTCATATTCACATCACTCGGCAAGAGTTGTTGTGAAAAGTGTAAAGGTGAGTGAATAAGCCAGTGCTGCGTTCCACTTACGCGAACAATGCAAACGTTGACCAACTACGCGAACAATTTTCCATTGGATGTGCACAAAAATTGGCGAACGTTCGCGAACGTTCGCGTGAGTGGAACGCACCCCAGTATTCGGGATAAAATTGCTACGTCACGTAATGTTACGCCCATTCCGATTGAATTTAACACGTGTGCGTTGTGCGACCACCTTTTGCGTTCACACGCGCGCGTTAGGTCACGCGGGTCATTCGGGATAAGATGTCATTGTGCACATGCGCAGTTGAAATACCGAACTGGCTTATGAAGGAGGTATCATATGTTTAGCGTCCCCGCGCGCCCGCTTCCATTAAAATGTTACCAGTGGGAAATGAGGTGAAAAACCCCAAATTGTCAACCGAGCCATCGGAAAATAAAATACAAGCTTACTAAAACTATACAAACCACTAAAACAGTTAAATTCTCTTGTCCAACATGTCTCTTTCATTGTTGTGTCTTTGAACAGTTGAAACTCCTACGGTTGTGGGAAATGTAAACAAGAATGGCGATTATCTCGAAAATAGAAAAGGGAAAACGGAAAAACCCCTCCTCCTGCTTTTTTTTAAAACCGGACGCTAAACATTTTTTTTAATCTTGGCCTAACGCTGAAAGAGCCAGGTTTTTCGTGCCACTCATCCGGAGGCGGATTCCCCCCCCCCCCCCCCTCAGATCCTAGGCAAAGATTGTAATGAAATTAAGTATGCAAATTGGGATACCTATGGTAATTACCTGTGGAAAATTTCAGTGCAATATTAATCAAAGGGTTTTGTAGCTATGATACATTTTACATACCAAACCATGTTCTGTGTATGCATGGTTTATATGTAAAAGTTCATTGATGGATCACGACAGTTTTCACCCACCGTTGGAAAATTTTGAATTGCTCGAGAACGGTAACCCCTATTTTTTTTTATTTGGTGTCGGAATGTGTACCTGATAAAGCTAATAAGACACTATCGCGAAAGAAAATAGAGGGGGCGGATTCCGGCCCCACCCGGCTCTTTTGGGGTTACCCCTTGTGTCCGGCTATTATTGATGGGGACGGGGGGGGGGGGGGGGGCGGTATGCCAAGAACGGGCTGTGCAGCCAAGTGTAAACGCAAACAATAGGCACCACATTATAGGCGTCCTATTTTCACACTTGGAGCCTCCCTTCAGATTTCGTGTCAACGCAAGCTTTGTTTGAAAAAGCTCCATCTATTCATTACACTCCCATTCAAGAACAGTATAGATTGAGTGCGTGTAGGAATGCGTGAATAGACAACCAATCAGGTGGTCCTTTTTTTCTTTTCAAACGACGGATATGGCCGTCGTCCTTAGTCAAGAGGTTGAGGACCCTGGGAAATAATAAATTAATGGCAATGCTGTAAAAATATAAAGACATATTTGATCAGGCTCGCTATTCACACCGTTTCAATTTATACCCCTTATTTTGTTATCTTTTTATTGGTATATGACTTTTTATTTATCAATATATTTGGGTGGGCTGTTCTGAATGACCGTGTATAATAGATTACCTTTGCTATTTTCCTCAATGTAATAAATACATCTCTGCATCTTTCATAAAAAGGAACTGTTTCGGGGAAGTTCTATTTTTAGAAATATGTCTCTCAGCTTTTAATATTTTGATGTTTTAACATGTTTAACCGGATGATGTTGTGCTTTGAAAAGTTTGTAGATATAACGGAGACGATTATGTTAGTGGGCAGCGGTGGAGCGCGCCAAACGATCGTTGTCAGCAGTTCGAATGCCGAGTAAGTCACTTGTTACTACACATTATGACATTAATTTTGAAATTACATGTGAATTTCCACGTGTGTTATGAGTGGAATTTAAATATTAAGTCTCGAAATATGTCTTAGTTATGATGCGAGTTCAAAGGAAACCCAAATTTGTGTTAAAAAAAATAATGTTTTTTTCGGTTGCCCCTCTGTTCATTTAATCACTTCACAATTTAAATTTATTCTCCACCAATCAAGGTCGAGATCGAGATCTTTGAGTAAATTAATATACTCAATCGTTTATTGTGATTGGTTCTTTTTTGTATAGGAAGGCGTGTTGACTGCCTCACGGACTCAGTGCGTGGTACCCTGTGATAACCCGCTGGATATACCGGGAGAGTGTTGCCCGATATGTACAGGTATGGTACTCACAGTTATGAAGACAATCAGTTGTTTTTGATCCTCAGCTCTGCCGCTACGCCCACTCACACGGGCGTATATCCTGGGGGTATGGGGTATATATCCCCCTCTTTTTGACCTGGTGAGGGGGCCATTGGACCACCCCCTCCCAGATTTGTGTGATGAGAAACAGAACAAAAATGCCGATTTCGAGGTTACGGTACAAAAGCTTTTAAAATTTGCAACGTTGTGTTGTCGCAAGTTTGCATTAGGCGTACACGGCCTACACGGGTTGACCAGATAAAAAAAATGCAAAATTCTGCTCGATGCATTTTCAAATTCTGCTAGACTTGACAAAAATATGTTAAATTGCCTAGCATTTATACCAGATAAACACTTATACTAGATGTAGACTTGATACGTTATAAAAACATTCTTTGGTAAAAAAACAGTTGAAAATGTTCTGCTGTTGACGAACAGAGCATACTGTTCGAAACGTCGAGTTTAAAACCAACCGGTTCTTCTCGGAACCACACAACTAAAAAGAGATCAATTTCACATGGTGATACCGCAAACCTGCTATACTTGAAAAATTCCTAAAATGATCTTCTGGTATTTCGTCATGTTTTTCCAAAACAATCTGCCTGATCTATATAGCAGAAAATCTGGTAAAATGCATGGTCACTCTGTATGTACATTTAGTGTACATGTATACATTTGTGTCATGAGCAACACCCCAATGCATGTAGTGTATTTTCTCCAGTGCCATTTTTCGTCATCAAATTGCAATATTTTAATGTACATGTCATTGTTGTACATGTATAACCATTTCATAAAATGTGACGCCGCACACAATGTAGCTCCTTATAATGTATGTATTCTCGCCAAATCTCGTTGGATTTTTATGTCACTACGACCTATTCATGTAATAAAACCACTGGGAATTTCCAGCTTGGTCACGTTATTTCAATGAGAAACACCTAGTTAGTATACAAAAGGTTTTCGTACCTGTAGTAAACCCTAGCTCCTGCAATAAAAATACAAGTTGCGGTGGGAAGATAGTGGTGGGGTGGTCTAATTAAACGTTGATGTATAACACGACAGCGCCAGCTTGTCGCAGTGACGTCATTAGGTGTGACGTGTCTCGTGCAGGAGATATTAATGGAAGCTTTTTGGACTACAGCCCCATCCACTAAATCTATATACAGACACACTTGTCGAACAACAGCATTTGAACAGGTTTTAAAGTGGGGAGGGCTTTGCTCAAAACGAAGTCATCTTAGCAGATTTATGTCGAAATACAGTTGTTAGGTGTCATTAAGTATGACGTCATCAGCACAAGAGGCATTAATGTAGAAGCACTTGCGAACGAATGATTCTATTTGATTGGACTATTCAAATAATATTGCGGACAAGTATTATTCTGACACGTTTCAAGACAGACCGCTTTTGCTAACAGACGAACCTAGCTTATGGTTTATATTAAGGCACACTTGGCTGACGCCATCAAAAAGGTTACGTGTGACGTGGCTTTGGAGGTAACGTTAATGACAAACGTTTTTGAACTAGACTCGGCAAATTGGCATATTTTATAATAGGTGTGTAATGACAGTTTTATGGGGAAAGTGTAAGTACTCGATCAAAACTAGTCAAACTTTTACTATGATTAAATATTATTATTACAATTATTATTTTTCTCAATTGCCGGTTAGGGCGACACATAATCCTGGAAAAGAGTGGGTTAGGGTGACCTGGTCGAATAGGGCGACAATTTGGTGTCGCCCTATTGTGAAAGTCGCCCCTTTGGAGTGTTTTTTAGTAAGGCGCGTTGGGAAAGTGCTCTAAAAGGGCGACACTCGTGTCGCCCCAATAAGGTTATTTCGGGAAGAGTCGCCCATTTGCCGCATCCAGGAGATTTATTATTATTATTATTATTATTATTATTATAATAATTATTATTATTATTATTGAGAAGGCGTAATAGCTTCTCAAACAACAAAATCAGTTCAGTTCAGTTCAATTTATCTATACAGCGATGGAAACGGCTGTAATTGTAGATTTGATCACAATTTGTAAAACGGCACTATCATATTATTTATAGCTGTTCCCTCGTTCTGTATCTCTGTGGAATTCTTTGCCTGGTGCATGTTTCCCTTCATCTTACGATCTTTCATGCTTTAAGAGCAATATTAATATTAGAGGTAGGAACATTAATTTCTATACCTCTTGCATCTTTGATAATTTTTTCCCTTATAGCTCTGTACAGGCCTACCTCGAGTAGCTTTAATAGCTTTGTTTAGGGCGATCCTATCTATACAAGTTTATAAGACAAGTTTGTGTTGTAAAACAACAAAAATGAAGACAAATTCAGGATGTACATTGTAGAAGAAACTGAGTTGCGTGAATTACAAATTTGTCAAACGATCGAGGAATCAAAGCCTTAACATTGGAATAATGATTGCGTGTCTGTAGATGTTTCGTGTAGTGGAGCCGTGAATAAACCTCTGCAGACATATGCCAGTTAGTACACCCAAGCCCAATTAATTCTCTTTTTTCTTCTGCCCCGGGGGAAAGCACCCTTGCCGCCACATGTCCCCTGCATCGTGCCGACCGCCCTACCCTGTATACCTCGGATCTGTCAGTGCTGTACTTTTGTTACTGAACCATGTGCTACCTTTCCCCCGCAGAATGCTCCTTTGAAGGTAGTCGGTACACCGAGGGAACGACCATTAGATCTGCTGATGATGCCTGCGTTGAATGCACGTGTGAGGTTAGTGCGTTCCCTTCATTCAGCGCAAGTTGATCAAAATGTCCGTGGTCCAACTTGCACGATCGTATCTCTGGCATTGAAGTCTCGTTCCTTTATATTGTACTTTGTGGTCAGGATGCAGACTTTTTCCATGTCCCGTTTTGTCATGTACTGAATAAACGACCAATCACAGATAAACAGAGGATAAAACAAGCCACTTCAGGATACTAGATTTTGCCCTTTGCCCTTTGCCCTAGAGCAGGTTCATGACTAGGTCAGAGACTAACAATGAAGCTAGTTCTTAAATACTTATAACTACATGGAGGAATGAATGAAGCCCATCATATTAGACCCGTGTGGAATATAATGTCACGGCTGGACACTTATATGTTAAATAACACTCTAAAAACTGTGTTTAGCAATTAATAAACACAATCTTGCTATCAGTTTGTAAACATGTTTAGAAGCTAAACAGTACGTGTCCAATTCCTAAACATCAGAGTGTTCAATAGCTAAACACTATCCGTCAACTTGTTTAGTATGTAAACGTGTTTACAAACTGATAGCAAGAAAGTGTTTAGAAAATTGTTTACTTGCTAAAACACTGTTTTTACAGTGAATAAGTGCCGTTACCGGTATTATCTTACGCCTGTCACACAATATGGCGGCCTATAAGTGTTACTCTGGTGACGTAGGTATTTTATACGATCTATAGCAATGATAAAGATAATTACAAAGTTGGAGAATGTGTTATTAAACATTGGCGTATGCACTTGTATTAAGCTTGTAAAGCACGTTAATTTTTATCTTCAATTTTATGTTTGCCCTTTTGAAAGACACCGCGATTACAGTATGTAAATTAAAAATCGACTACCTGCAATAAAAAGTGCAATATACGCCATATTAAGACATGCATGCAAAACCATAAAAAAAAATTACCGGGGGGGGGGGGTAGTGGGTCTCACCGATCGTGGAGGTTAGCCCGCCTGGGTCTATATATAGGTCTGGAAATTGGGATAACTTCTCTGGAATCTGTTGAAAAATTATCCTCTATTTAGATCTGGGCTCGGGAAAGCCGTAAGGGTGGTATGGTTGGCAATTCAAAATATCGCCAACGCTCCCACGTACCTCTGATCATAACCCTTTATCTAGAGTGGCTTTTAGCCTTGTATTGGGTGACTTCAATAAAAAGAAGTGCCTTATGAAAACCGTCAGTTTAAAATAGACGGGTTTCTTTCTCTTCATTGGGTGTAAATGGCTACTCTGAGTAATATATCATGAATTGTCACGAGGCACAATTCGAGTATTCTGAATCACGACCTTCGGCTTCGCGGCACCGTCAGGTCTCCCTGGCTCTCCGCCTCATGGTGCCAGCGTAATCCAAGACCTCAACCCATCCGACTTCTCACCGAGCTTGGCCGAAGATTTCCTCCAGAATCCTCGGTTTATCTCCGCTCAGGTCCTCCGCCGGCCTGCCCCCCCCCCCCCCCCCCCCCCCCCCATTTGACCTTGGGCGAAGGGAAGTTTTTCAGCCCGCTTCAGTTCAGTCGCAGGTGTAAACTTGGGGCTAAGCAGTTATTCATTTCCTTCCTCGAAACACAGAAATCTGGTCTGACGTGTCAGAGGCTCATGTGTCCGGTGTTGTCCTGCCCTCGTAACCAGCAGAAGACACTGCCCGGGAAGTGTTGCCCGGAGTGTGGAGGTTCGTCAAGCCCCTTTTCCCTTCCCCACCCTCCTGATACGAAAACCCGCACCACGTCGTCCACCCCTACTCCGACAAAAAGAAATCACTTCCCAAAAAAAGTTTCGAGATTGAATTTAGATTTTAAAACTTTGGGATATGACAGAATAAACATGTTAAAATCACAAAATGGACTTTTCAGTGGAAAATTGTTGTTTCTGTTTAACCCAGAAAGCCAAAGTGCGACTTAACAATTTAGAAAAAGTTAAATACCTTACTGCAATAGGCAAATAATAATGAATATTAAATAGCCCATTACCGGATTATGCTAAATGGAGGCAGAATTGAAACAGCCCCTAGCTAGCTGTACACGGCTGCTCATTTCAGCATGTGTGCATGTGCAGTGTGCACACAGCCTGAGGCGCAGGAAGTGTCCAAGAGTCAACATACTTTTTAACACAGGAAATATTAAAATTGAATTAAAAAAAGCTTATTATGCATGTCTTATTTATATGATCACACGTTTGTGTTTCTGTCATGCTAGCTATTTTTGTCTTGTAAGAGATGACTGAGTATCGATACCGACATTGCGTTGTTAATCCAGAGTCGATCATTCTTCTTTCCCTCTTCAGCTCCCAGGAAAGTGTTCGATCTGGGTCATCGATGTTTGTTCGGTTCAAGTGTATTCGACGACGGGCAGAATGTCCTCGCGGAGAAATGTACTAAATGCGTGTGTCTGGTAAGTGGTGTTGATGACTACAGTAGGGTATCCTCTCTTATTTTGAACTTAAAGCCAGGAGCAACACTGCGTTGTCAAAACAGATACGACTGCATTAACGCTGTGGACTAGTCAGGTAGCAATGTTTTGGGCAGCTTTATAAGGCTTTTTTCAGTGAAAGTGGTTTGAGAGAAAACCACGAACTCGATCCATTTTTAATAAAACATTTACTCGTTCGTTTATTTATTTATCTCTACAATATTTATCAAAATATAAATTTAGTCTTCCATTAACCAAAACGATACAAATCCAACAATTTAAATAATATTGGTACAAAGAGTAAACACATAACAACATTGGTAAAAAAAAGAAAATGAGATAAAAGAAATCGGAGTACGAGAATATAAATACATGTATAAACTAAAAGAATGTTTGCAATAAACACCTGTTCACAAATCAAACTGCAACAAATCTTTGTAAAACAATTAAGATTGCAATAATATCACAACCACAAAATTGCGCACATTTAAACTATACAGAGTAACTTGCGTGACGCCTTTGTAGTTTCTGTGTGTGTAACAGATTACACCTTGAAACGGTTAATCATCAGAGGTAAGGAATTAGCCAGACTAACCAGCTTGAGAAAAGACTACCTACGCGCTCATTTTTCTTTATTTTTATGAACAACTTTATGAAATGAGAAACCAAAAATCCAACAGTGGCCGGACCAAAACAAAGCAAGAGATATTAGGTAAAAGACAACATTAATTGTTGCTGTAATTTTCAGAAATGAATGGATTTGGGGTTAGTAATTATAGCAAACACTGTAACACTGACCTGTTAAAAGTTGTGTGTGCATATTATAGATGCTGGAAAAACAAAGAGAAAAAATGCTGTTCTAGTATAGTCTGGTTCCCTGATCCTACTTCAGACAAAACGGAGCAATTTATAGACGTCAGGGAATTGTCAGATCGGGGAACTAGACTAGCTGGCTTGCACCCATTCACGTATACCCAGCACGATATGGGGCAGAGGGGTACCCCCCTTTTGTCCCTATACCCTATACACTCGCCAGACTATTGTTACCTAACACATCCCCCTAGACGTCTGAAAAGAATTCCTGAGATTCCGGGAACACAATGACCAACACAAAAGAGGAGGGGGGGGGGGTTCCCTCTGTCCCATATCGTGCATTGCATTCACGGATATGTAACCAATTGCCCAATAAAATGTGGACCAAAGTTTGTTAAATTATAGGCAGTATTTGAAGAAAAAAAGTCAGTTTTTTCCAACGATGGTCAGCCGACCATCGCTGGAAATTGATAGGAAAAAAATTAAATTCATCTTTTCTTGAAAACAACAGCACACCAGGTGCCATGATTTCACACAATGCTTGAGACTATTATTTACTTAAAGGTAGTGTACATGATTGTCCATTTTTGCAATTTTCAGAAATGGGCGGATTTGGGGGTTAGTATTTTATAGAAAATATCGTTCCACTGACCTGTTCAAAGTTTTGCGTTCTTGGATGGCGAAAAAACGAGAGAAAAACGGCGTTCGTTTTTTAACCGTCGGGCGGTAAGCTCACTGGATTTGTTATATAGTGCCTTCTTGTAAAATAAGCCTATATCTATAAATAGGATCGTGTTCAATTGGTCACACAACATGTACATAGGCCGAGCGGTACGTAGGCCCTACATGTACGCCGTACGGCGAACGTCCAAGATCCACTGCATGCACTGGTTACAACGCGTCGCTTCGCCAATTCGGTACACTACGCGTACGACACGTACATTGCAACCTTGCGCCCGTTTTTGGATTGTTACCCCATTTTAGACACAACGCGGACTAACTACATTCGGTCAAAAAAGGGCAGTATTAAAAAAAAATCCACTTTTCTTGAAAACGACAACACACCTGGTGCCATCATTTCACAGGATGATTGAGACTATTAACTTAGTCTAGTAAGGTATTTCGTAATAATTCAGTAAAATAAATTGGAGGATTACCAATCGTGTACACTGCATTTAAAGTCAAGTAAGGTATTTCATAATAATTCAGTAGTTTTGTTTTTGATGTTTACAAATGTTGTTTATTACCTTTAAATTCTCAGTGCTGATTTTCTTAAAGGATTCCACAGTGATGTGTCAGAGCACGACCTGCCTGGAAGAGCTGAACTGCCCAGCTGATGAGGTCATTCACAACGAGGGAGAGTGCTGCCCGAAGTGCAAGCCCAAAACATGCCGATACGGTGACCAAGAATATCAGGTAGACTGCACCAGAGTATATTTGACCTACTGCAAAATATATAACCCGGCAGCACAAAATGAGCAGAATGTCGCGCTTTGGTTTTCTAAATTACAAACAGAAACAACGATTTTTCATTGAAAAGTCAATTTTAGGATTTTGAAGAAATAAATTTTGAAATTCTTATTTTATCTTATTCCAAAGTTGGAAAACTGGATTTGATCCCAAATTTTGAATGTGAGTTATAGCATGCACAGGTCACTAATTTTGAGCTATATTTTCTTAAAAGGAGGGGTCAACTTCATAAGGTTATAGCAGCAGGCCCGTTGCCTGCGCTGAGACTGGGGGGGGGGGGGGGGGGGGGGGGGGGGTGGGGGGGGGGGACGTCAAAAGCCCAAAGTGAAACTTTTGGCAGATGGGCAACATTGTGAACACATGCATAAATACGCACCACGAAGTGCTTAATTTAAGGTAAGCACTTATCCAGAACCACCAAAATGACATCGTCATGTATTACTGAAAATGCACTAGGCCTTATTGAATAGGCACAAGCCGCGATGCGCTCGACGATGTCATTTTGGTGGTTCTGGATAAGTGCTTATCGGTACCTTAATTTAAATTAACCCTTGCGTACGGTTGACACAAATATGTGCAGACTGAAAATTGCCACCTGGCCGGTTGACGTCTATACACGCCAATTTCTGCATTTTCAACCCATTATTGGGGTATTGTGTACGTTATGCTTGGCTGCACATACCTCTTGTTTCCGTTTCACTTGGCTGCATAACCCGGCCTGGTGCCCCGACGCCCCCAAGAAATACCCGGTAATACCGGGTTCAAGGGGTTTTAAGCGTTGTAGAAGCTGCATTTACCGTATTAAAGTGGAACATTCAGTGATACGTGTACTTTTAAGGGCAAAAGTTGTTGTAGGCTAACCTGAGTTATAGGCCTAGTGACTTACAATTTCTGAGCGGAACTCGTCACCGCCTGAGTAGGGCCTAGGAATGAGCTAAAGCAACACACAATACATCAAATTAAAGCTTATTACATGGATATTCGGGAAATCCCACAATCCCAATTTTCAATTTCGGCTACTTTCCATCCATTTCGTGGTGTCAGGTCACAAAGTATTCACTGATCCAGACGTTTGGGGTAAAGTAGCAACAGTGAGTACCAAAGTGTGACGTCAGTTGGCATGCCTACAGAACTTTTAAAAGTCTCTTTGCGTGATAAGTATGTTCTCTGAAGGGAGCGATTATCTTCCTGAGATTGGTTGTCCTTAAAATATGAAAATCATAAGTTTCTATATATTTTGTGTTGATCTTCATGAGGCTGTTGGCCGTGCCCATCCGCCCAGGTTGACCAAGTGCCTGAAGAGGGTTGAATAATATTAGTTGTTTTTATGCCCTGTGGTTTAAGCATCCCGTTATAACGGAACTCTTTCCAATTCTCTATTCTTAAACTGCAACGACGTGAATAAATCTTGGCGTTATTATTGTGCCGCTTTCTATTGTCCGGTATTTTTGTTTTGCTTAAAATTGCACCAACTTTTCGCTGAAACGAAAATAATTTCCTTTCACAAAATATCCGCGGACACGGTGTTCCTTTCTTCCGGGGAAAAAATGAGCAGTGACGAAACATAACAGATGATCGCAGTGTGACTAATTGTTATCTTTTCTCTCTCATAGGGCATTCATTGGTTACGTCCGAATATCACAACAACAAAACGGAAGTATAAACTGTGGTCACACAATACAAATGTAGCCTGTCCGAGGCCGGCCCTCGCACGAACTGAAAGTGACCTTTTCGAGCGTTTGGAAATCTGTTGTATCTCATAACCACGCGGACCGTTAGAGCTTGAATATTATGTTGACGTCGGCCTATTTCTTTAGCTGTAATTTGTATTTCCAAAAGGTTACCCGTGACCGCCAGCCTTGTTGCAAAGGTTCACTGGTACCCCGAGGCTAACACAACACTCGGGCTTTTCAAATATACCCAACCGGATGTCACCGAGGAAGTACCAACGAACAGTATAATTATAGAAACGAAGAAAATTCTCCCGTTGTTCCAAAAGATAGGCTTATAAACATGAATTATTTTCACTGTCTTCAAAGCTATGGATGGTTGCATTGTATTATTTCTTTTTGAATTAGTTGATGGGCGACTCTTTATCCCACACGAACACCCATCTTTAATTGCAGGAAGGGGAAAGGTGGGAGCCACACGTCTGCGAGTCGTGTCAGTGTGTGGGTGGCGACACACAGTGCTCAGCGGAAACATGCCCAGCCAGATCAGATAGCTGTCAAAAGGTGGGCTCACGCACAAAGAAACCCCAGAAACTACCCGCCAGATAATCTCATTTCAAAGCCCAGTTTTGCCCCTTGCAAACCCAATTGAGCCCAGCCTGGCTGCTAGTACTCCCACGCCCTCAGACGCCTCTTAATTGTTGGTGGGTCAGATCAGGGTGTCTCGGGTGGGGGCGGCGGGGCAATTTTGATTTTCGTCAGCGTTGTTTGCACCCGGTCGCGTGTTCGGCCCCAGGAAGTGGTCTATGGGTTACCAAGCTGGGAATGGGACCACTCGAGTCATTTTATAAATGTCACACTATTAAACACTGAAATAGTAACTGATTTAGATATGTTGAACTCATGGTTACTTCATATTGCAGTCACAGACAGGGAGTTGATTCCAAGCTCACATTGTCTGTTCTATCAGAGCCTTGATTTCAAGTTTTTCAATCCTCTATATAAAAATAACTTTATTTACTAATGGTAGCCATGTCACCCCTAGGATGATTTTCAATGGTCCATCATTAAAACAACATGGGACATAGGCCTACAACGGTAAACAAAAAATATAACATTAAGAACTAATAACAGCAACAATCGTTGGAGATAGTCTAGTTCCCCGACCTGATAATTTCCTGACTCTATAAATTGCTCTGTTTTGGAACCAGACTACTAAAGCAATTTTTTTCTCTCTGTTTCCCAGCATCTATATGCGCACAAAACTGTCAGTGTTACAGTATTTTCTAGCACGCTATAAAATACTAACCCCCAAATTCATTTATTTCTGAAAATTACAGCAAGAGCAAATGATGTATATTACCTTTAAGACTAATAATATTTTGATTGAGGTTGCAATGACGTCATCTTTTTCTTTCAGAATCATGTTTTACGGATACCAGAGGGCGAATGCTGTCCTCGGTGTACAGAAAGTAAGTCAAAAAACGATTAACCCCAGAAAGTCTGGATTTTTAAACAATATTTTGAGAGTTTATTTACTTGGGCATTTCAACAAGGAGAGCAGCAGTTATGCTTGATTCTAAGCTTAAGACAGCGTTTTGATTTCTCGTCAAGGTTGGAGGGGGGGGGGGGGAGGAAGAAAAAGCACACAATCAACAATAAGCGTTTTGTACTCGGTGTCTCTTGTGTATCTAGGGAATTTTTTTAAATGGGTGCTGATCTTTGTGTATTCTGGTGCATACTGGTGCATGTAAAAGTCAATGAGCCATAAAATGTATATGGCAGGGGGAAATTATTGAGGGGACACTGCCATAGCCGTCCCCTCCCCCCCCCCCAAAAAAAAAAAAATGGGGGGGGGGGGCATGTCCCCCGTGATCGCCGCCCCTGGCTTTAGATGTCTGTATGCCTGTACACTGCAAAGACTGTGATTTTTAATCATGCCTATAGCACTTTTACGTTCAGTTCAGCATCTTCCTGTAGTCAGCCAGATTAAATGTGAATTTTCAAATAGAAACACTGTTTGAATCATACGTATTGATAAAGAAACGAATTCTAAAGTTCAGATTGTAATGCAAGTATCACAACCAGATTAATACTTTTGTTTTGGAAGATCATTCGTAGATGATGCTTTTGATGCGAATGTTGATGAGAATGTGAGGATTGGAATAATTATTATGAGCGGAAGTGGATGGTTAACATTTTAGAAACTCCCCGCAAAAAAAGGAAGAAAATCACGAGAAGCAATCAGGGGCGGATCCATGAATTTTTGCAGGAGGGGGTTTCTGAAATTTGCCAAAAGAAGTGACTCCCAAAATGTTCCGCCTGCCAATTTTTTTTTACAAGTGGGGGGGGGGGGGGTACACTGCGCCATTTAACCTCTTTGTTTTTTCTCACCCATAGACAAAATAAGACCTGTATTTGCAAGGCGTAGGCCCCTACAAGCAAAAGCAAAAAAATATATAAAAAAAAAAAAATTGCCAACGAGCAGGGGGGTTCGACCCCCCACCCCCCCCCCCTCCCCTCCCCTGGATCCGCGCCTGGCAATATAGGAAAACGACAAATATCATTACTAACCAGGGAATTTCAACACCTCCATCAAGCTCAATTTAATAATTACAAAAATCGATTTGCATGTGTTAGAAACTTAGTAATGATGCCACTTACAAAACGCCTGTATAGTGCCATTCTACAGGGGCGCACAGTAAGCTTTCACAACGATGAAATTTTCACTGCAAATAATGAAAAACCAAGTGAATTTAGATTTCTCTCTGTCCATTAAAGTTTCCGCAAAACCCGCCTAGGGACCGATATATTACATATATTTTTTCTTGTGATGACAGTTATTCCGGGTGTTCATAATCCCACAAAGCTGTGCATCCTATCCCTATTCGTGTTCGGCCAAAAAGAGAAAGGTTCTCCGAAAGCAAAACACGAGCTCTTTATACTCCCAACCCGTTGTAATCGAGAAAGGATATTTCAGTTTTGGAGGTGTTGGGGCGAACACGAGGGAGTGATTTGGGCTGGGGAAAAACCCACTCGATCACGGCCTACTCAAGCCCTAATGACCAGCCCAGTGGGAATCGATCCAGGGTAGTAGGCCTTCCGGGTGATAAGTTTGGGGAATTGTCCGACTTTTCCCAAGTTGGAAGTGTTTTGGGTTCAGAGATGGCTGTAAACACACCATCACTACTAGAGCTAGGCTAATTTATTGTCTAAGCAAAAATTGGCTGAGACCCCGCTATAATTACTATAGATCACATGCTATTTTGGCTGGTAACCGGTTATTACTAAGCCAAGCTTTTCTGTGCTAAGCAAAATTGTGTGCTTAGCGGGTCTGTTGGCCCCTGGACGAGCTAAGCCATAATTTGCAAAAGCTCCAGACTGGCACACATATTGTTGCTCAGTACTGGGCGCTGCTAATCACACGATTTTTGGCTAATTACATCTTTGTTAATTTCACTAAGACTGTAAACTGGAAGCACACTAACTGCAGGAATTTGCTCACAATAACGAAATCTCCAAGCACGCAGAGCGTTAGCACTTGGCCGTAAAATACCCCGAAGTGAGCAGATGTTTCTGCATTAGTACAACTTTGCTGCATTCTGTTAAGCAGCGTAACCCGCAATCCTCCATGTTTGTGCCAACATTTTGGACCCCTCATGTCGTATCTAATTCGGCACTGTGAGCTTAAGAGGGCGCCCTCGAAAAGAAACTGGTAATTATTTAAAGAGGGCGCCCTTTGCCGAGACGACCTTCGTGGTCCAATTAAGAAGTGTGGTCATTTGTAAATAATGCTGAATCATTTCCCGTAGGCAGAAGCTGTAACATCGCAAAAGAAGAAATGCATTCATGCCAGCAAGCTTCCCAATAAGGATAATAAAATGCATCCGCCTCCATCCGAGACTAAGACGGTTATGAGAATAATATACAAATAATGAATGTTTATGAGTGCAATGGAAAGGGAGGCGTGTTTTTCAAAGAGGCGTAGCCCAGTTGAATGGAACAGCCGACCTTTCACCGAATGAAAATATTCCTTCCGTTGCACGAATTCAAAAACATTCATTATTTATTTCATACAACACCTAAATAGATGCTTGTAATTTGATACTTTATTTTTAAAATACTTTAATTTTACTGCACTTCCACGACCTTCTACGATAGCAAAGTTAATGCTCTGCGATCGATATCGAGGCCGCGTGCAATGGATCGAAACGAACATGGTGCCAAAATACACAGTGAATGGAACCAAATTGCATAATGTATGACATAAATCATACAATGGAATATTTTGTCAATGACATGGGGCAAATGATTCAATGTCATGTGACTAAATTCCACCAATTAATGTACAAGGATTTATTTAGGTGTTGTATAATCAACATTATTGAGTCGAATAACCAAACACCGAATTACCATTTTCTCATTCTGATAACATTATTTGCTCTTTTCCCAACAGAAAATGCTTTATGTTCCGTCTTTGGTGACCCGCACTACAGGACCTTCGACGGCCGACTTTATAACTTCCAGGGGACTTGTAAATATATTCTCACCTCCGATTGTCAGGACAGGACATTCACAGTGCGCGTGCGCAATGATGGCAGGCAGACAAGTTCCTTTGCGTGGACCAAGACCGTCTTCATTAGCATACTGGGCCACCAGGTCACCCTAATGCAGGATTACGCGGTCCGAGTGGACAAGAAAGATGTGTCGTTGCCGCATGAGATTCCTGAGATGTTGAGGGTTCGAAGTGACGGGTACCTGATCAGAGTGTACACAGAAATTGGTGAGTTGTTGGAGTGCTGAACAATAGATTCGCTGCTGGGTGTTTCAGTGTATCGTATACTTTTTTTTAATCAAGTAAAACAAAATTGTGGAATTGGAAATGCAAAAACTACGAACTTTAGGGACAATGAAATGGGAGGCCTCTTTGTATTTCAAATGATTGCTACTTAGCATGCATGTGAGATTTGTTTCTTGAACCAAGAGCGAGTCTCTAACAGTCTTTGCTAATATCCAAATAACACAACGCGTAACTTAGAGCATATATTGTGCAAGAAAGAGTTTCTTTACACATAACTTCCCTTTAAAGAAAACCTGCTGGATTTAAATAAACATCTTTTGTCGTATTCAATTGTTTAATAACTTTAGATGATCTGAGAATGGGCATTACTGCCCGAGAACCTCAACAACGTCAGCCGCTTGGGTCACAGTACTATCGTTTATTGTTATTCTCTCGTTTATGGTTAGCAAAAAGGGGGGAGATGAGTTAGTCTTACCAATGGTGGAAGTTACCCCGCCTGGGTCTATAGGTCTGAAAATTGGAATAATTTCTTTGGTATTTATTGAAAATGTATCCTCTAATTTGATCTGGACCCAGGAAAACCGTAAGGGCGGTAAGGCTGGCAACCTAAAATGTGGCCAACCTCACCTCCTCTGTAGCTTCCCTCGGCCCTTTAGCCTGCCCTAGCCTATAGAGTGGCTTTTCGCTTTGGGCGACTTCCATAAAATAAGCAGGAAATAGGCCGACTACATGTGTAAAGAAATACAGGAAAAGAGAAGCCCTACGAACTGTTTTTGTGACTCTGACAGGTCTGGAGATCACGTGGGACGGAGATAGCCTGGTCGAAGTCTCCATGCCGCCGGCATTCAAAAACAAACTGTGCGGACTCTGCGGAAACTACAACGGCGACCGGCTTGACGATTTCCGGATGCGAGAGGGCGCCATCACCACCGACCCGGAGCTCTTCGCCGAGTCGTGGGTCTCCGGCAACAGGGATAGGTGTGCAAGGCCGCCCTCAACGACGCAGAGCGTCCCATGCGGCGACAACCCGAAGAAACGGCTGAGGGCGCACCGAGAATGCAACGCATTGAGGTCCAGGAGATTCGAGAGTTGCATGGAAGTGGTGGACGTCTGGGTGTATTACAGGTATGTTGGGTGGTGTTCATGCCGCAAGAGGGCTCATTTTATTTGCATACCCTAAGTTGTAAATGGACAACGCCCTCAATCGTTCCAGATTACATCGTTTTCACTTTTCTTTGCAGATCCTGTATAACTGACATGTGCGAGTGCCCTAAACACAAAAAGTGCTCTTGCGAAGCATTGAGAGCGTTCGTAAGGGCGTGCCAACAGGAAGGGGTCGAGGTTGAACTGGATAGCATTTCCTCGTGCACAGGTAGGTGAAATTGGCTTACAATGAGATCCACCTTGTCAGAATAAACCAGTTCACTATTTTTGTGCCCCTTAGACGGTAATTCCGTCACCCCTCAAAACTGTCCCGGGGCGCAGAATTGCCTACAGCAACGGCGCCGGGACACTTTTGAAAGTGGGGGAAAAAGTAGCGCCGGTGCCGGGCCGGCTGCTGCCATTTTCTATGTTTTTCTTTATGCGAAAGTGCCAAAAGTGGGGGTGGGGGGGACTATTACCCCCAAGCTACAGTATCACCGAGATCTTGATTCTGATAACACCATGTAGGAAGGATACGCTAAGCCACGAGGCCACAGCGCTCCACCTCATGTTAACAAACTGGTGATTAGACCATGAAACCCATGAAAACAGGCTGGATGTTAATGCCAAATGTCATAATTTCAATTTCTCTCTGTAGTGCAAACCTGCCCAGAGGGCGCTGTTTTCGACGAGTGCGGACCCCCTTGTCATCGGACGTGCGCAAACGGGGACAAGCCCTTCAAGTGTCGGCGACCGTGCGTGGCCGGCTGTCAGTGTCCTGCTGGGTTTGTGATGCACAGGGACCGGTGTATACTTGCGGAACAGTGCCCATAACCGTCGAGAGAGCGTCATATTAAGCGTGGAAGAAAAATATATGAGCTGTTTCCACTTAGAGGTGACGGAAAATGAGGGAGGGCGCCCTCTCCCATCTGGTTGGTCAGCTTTAACACCAACATATTCTTCTCCTAGATGTGAGTGAGTGTTCCAGTTGCAATCCCTATGCTGCTCTCTATGAAGTACTGAGTACTTCGAACACAGAGTGTTTGTTTACTACAACGATATTAATTGTGCCCTGTTTGCCACGAATTTAAGGTAATTTGTTATCGTCCTGTCTGTGTAATCCACGGTTTAAAAACCAGCAAGCCTGCAGGGACATGTCACCAGAAACAAAATTATGACAACTCAACCATTTTTAGACGATTTTTTTCTGTGTTTATTCAGTTGATGAACTGGTGTGCATATCAGCAACGTTCGGCGCTGAAATTGCGACTGCCATGGAAAAACCTTTCTCTGCGGCTCTTGTTCCCAAGAGCCAGAAAGATAAAGATTTGTGAGAACGGGTGTTTCACATTTGGACACAAAATGGCTTTAATACGTTCCGGCGCGCGTACAGAATCAAACAATCAGAGACTACACCTAACTCCACACGGAAGCCATTTTGTGTCCAGTGTGTTAGGATCTCATTGTCGTAAACTCGCTCTATCTGCGGTTCTGCTTTACTCCAGAGCGGGTTCTCTCTTTCGAAGCGCGGCCTCGGATGGAAGATCTGCTGCACGACTGTGCGATAGCGCCAGGGTCGAAGCCAGACAGGTTCCTTTGAAAAGAAAATCTTCCAAAACTACAAAGCGCATAAAGAATAATGTTTAAAATCTACAATATAGGCCCTATCCTTAAAATTTAAGAAGAAAACAATGTGAAAGAAAAACATTAGAAAAATAGGAAAATTAAAAACCACAATATGCACCGGATTCGAACCCGTAACCTCGAGACTGCGGCACCGTCTCTACCTATAATAGCCATAAGCCGTTTCGCGGACACCGCCATCTTTGCTCGATACCGTCATCTTTTTGGGGACAAGCTAAAAATTCAGGGCCTGTTTGTTTCACACAGATCGGGAGGTGATCCAGAGTCGGACGAAAACAAACAGGATCGCGAATCCTTTAGGGCGCCCTCTCGCAACAGGGAACGTTGCGTTGCAATGCATGTACTATGCGACAAAATGTCGTCTGCTTCAGATTTTGCAAGCAAAAGTGTTCTTTTTTTATGATAAACCTGGTCGTACATAGCTTATAACAAAAATACACTGTAAAAGAATTATGACTAAATACTGCCACTAAAGCTCATTAAATGCTTCAAATCTACGAACAAATACTTTTTTTTCTCTGTCCGTCTCGCACGTCGCCATCTTGGATCTTGCGAACCTACCTCGCGAGCAGGATCCCTAAAAACGTGATCCAGAGCAGCTTTCGACGGTCCGGATCACTGATCGCGATCCGGATCTGTGTGAAACAAACAGGCCCTCAATGCATGGTCTCCATGGAGATTATTGGCTTGTGCATACTCGAAGCGCGCGCATGTGCATGCTACTTACTCCATTAGCCTTTTAGAAGTATGGTGGACACAATAGGAGGGCGCTGTTTGATTTGGGTAAACCTTTTGTATGGCACAAAAGGTTTACCCAAATCAAATAGCGCCCTCCTATTGTGTCCGCCATACCTCTAAAAGGCTAATGGAGATCGTGAATCGAATTTTGCGCTTTCCCCCTAAAGATGACGCTATATAGAGTACCGAAGTCTGACGTCAGTTGGCACGACAACTGGCTCTAAACAAATGGAGATTTCGACTGTTCCTTTATCAACAGCCAGTCATGAAAACAATATTGACACAAAATAACAAAAGTATTCTGGTTCCAAACATTGCATTGCATTGCATCTGTAATGAATTTATCTTCCTAATTATATGATGAAGTACAGGCGACCTTATTATTGCTAGTGGTAAAAGCTTTAGTACATTTCTTTAAATAGATGTCTTGTGGCGTCCGCATGCTAAGCATGCTTGTTTCAAGGAGTGCGAAACTTCGTAGAGTACACTGTGCTTTGTCCAAAGGCCAGATGCACCTAGTAGTGACTTTCGTTGTTAATTACTTTGGCCCTCGTCGAGAAGTCAAAACCTTGAGACTGACAGAACTTTGCTGATGTTTTTTTCGACATTTTGTCTCTGTTGAAATTGACGTGTCGACAGTTAAGGCCAAGTTGGGCTAATAAACACAGAGCCGGTTGTACAGATAAAAACGGCCTGTGAAAATAATGTGAAATATTGTTTTAACCTTGGCGTTGTACCTAAACGTGCTTCCTCGATCGCGCGTATACGTTCTCCGCCGAAGTATTCCTTGTCACGTAATAAAACACTGCGTATTAAGTTGTCTGAATTTGGAAGGTCAAATTCGGAATATTTAGCAATGGCTAAACCATCTCTGAAGCTCTCGCATTGGTTTGAATTTGAAAACCTTAAAAAAAAAATGGAAGTCCGTGCTTTGAATGTAAATGTCAGTGGAAGAGGATAACGGGGATGTAACGAATTAGTAAAACGGGAATACAGATATTGACGATAAATCATATTGAGAAAAATACCGTCGGTTCGTTAAGTAATAAAGTTATTTGTACATTTACATCGTCACCTTATATCTATATATAACAACTCCACGCAAGAACTTGTCGTTGATAAACGTTTGCAACGTAGGCCTAGGAATCTTGTGTATATGTATTTATTGAGTTTTCTTCTTTCAAGATTAATTGGCGAGCCAAAAACAGTTGGAAAAAATCATTAGATTGGGGATAATATCATGGTTTTTCTGTATAGTGTGTGCTGCTGTTGAATACATTGGCGTTGTGCTTCACTTGACAAATATTGAAGTCTACATCCGTTATCATTGTTATGGGAGATTGGATGTATTAGATGCCGGCAGACCGTGGGGAGATACAACTGGTCAATATGCATCCAATGATTAATCTAATTAATAGTTATCGACACAAATATCTGGCCTAACGTTTCGAACTCAAGCAAGTTCTTTCTCAAAGGTAAATGACAGCGGTACAAGGAAGAAACATGCGGAGAACAAATTTTGTTTCTTGTACCACTGACATTTGCTTTGAGAAGGAACATGAATCAGTTAGAAACGTTAGGCCAGCTAATGTTGTTGATTTGTGTATTTCAGGTCAATCTATAGTCAGTTAGCAGTTTTCAGCAGGTTAATTCATTTTCATAATTTATACTTACTATGCTGTAAGCAACAAATTTCGCATTCAATGTTTGCCAACACAAAATATTTGGATTTTTAAATGTTAGCTTGTATTGGAGGTCGCAGGTTCAAATCCCGCTCCTGTCAGTTTCCTTTGTTCCCTTTCAAAATTATTTCAAAATTACCTAGAACACGTTTATATTTAACTGTCGTTTTTCATAAATACTTTTCTATTGTTACGTTACTCGTGGTTTTTGCATGCATGTCTTATTTGGGGCAAAATTTGAGGCTACATTGCCTGATATCGATTTTTCGCCAAGACTTTTCATTTTGACGGAAAAGTAGCCACATTTTGATCTTATAGCTTTAAAAAGGCAAACATGAAAATCAACAGTTAAATATGAACGTGTTCTAGCCAGTTTGTTTGACGATTTTTAATTTAGTGATATAAGATCATTTTGGCTACTTTTCGGTAGACTGAAGTTAATCATTTCAGCAGCATATTAATTAGCTACGATTTAACACCCCCCCCCCCCCCCCCCCCCAGGCTCCCTCCGACGTGAATTTAATAACTGACTTTCTAGAGAGAAAATTGAGATTACTAAAATTACCGCAAGGGGGACCAATGAAGAATCTGGTTTTGTTTTGTGTTTGTTTTTGCTTTGATTGCTTTTGTTGACTTGTTTGTTTATTTGTCCGTATAAAGTCTAACCTTTTATTTACCTTAGGTGGGATTGGTTTGTGTGAACGAAAAGCCGGATTGATTAGGCGGGTTACCTGAACGGTTGTACTACAAACGCTCAACCGGATACCTAGGCCATCTGTTTTGTTTTTATTTGACGTGGGTGTGCTTAAAGCTTAAATTTCCTCTTTAGATATGAAGCAAAATCCCGCGTTTCTGCTGATATTGCTTTTCCGAAACACCTGAGCAATTTCATGTCATATATGTGTGGTCAATCAGGATGTGCCATTTGTTAAAATTAGGTGTCAATTTATATTCCTCAATCACGAAAAGCGCAAACGAGTTTTGTACTGCATGTACTTGAAATGCTCCATGATTCATCTTGGTACTCGATCAATGTTTTGTAGCAAAAGATCCCTATAAATTTGGTTCATTTTTTGGGCTGTCGTCAGTATGAGTATTCGTGTATGGATTTCTATTTCTGTTATTTCATTTAATCTCTATCTTTGACACTGTTTGCCAAATATATACTGAATTTTGATATACAAATGTTTAAAGTGGCTAAACGACATTGTTACGCGTGATAGATTGTGCAATATTGGTGTAATATACGTGTTATATTTTCATTTTGTGGATTTGGAATGTTCCGTGTAGATTTACCGAAATATTTAATAGTATTAGATTATAAAGTATTTCTAAAAAAAAAGTGAAGCTTTTTATTTACAGGTGTTAAATTATACTGCAAAAGTGTGTTTCTATATTAAAGGGGAGCTAAATGCTATTCTGTATACCACCGTTAGTATGCATGTACATTGTACTCGAATAACTACGTGTACCTGTATCATTCAGCGTCTTTGTCGAATTGCTCTGACATTCGTTCCGTTATAAATTGGTAGTATGCTAATGAAGCAACTGGTTTTTATAATGTAACCTATGACAATACTCTTTCCTTAAATCTTGGAAATCAGAGCAGGTTATGTGACCTGTCCCCACGAAACGCGTGGAAAGTCGCACAATTTGAAAATCAAGATTATGGTATTCCCTGAAAGTACAGGTTAAAAGCTTTAATTTGATATTATTGTGTGTTGTGGTATCTCATTCCTAGCCCCCGATACAACCTTTTGGAGTTGTCTGAGTCTTGACGCCTTGTTTTGAGAAAATGAAACTTTAAGTTTGTGATCTGTGCACACTTTAATACGAGTTAAAAAAAACAAAAAACAAGAAATCATCCCCCCAAAAATATTTCGAGAATGGATTCAGTTTAAAAACATTGAGATCTGATGAGATAGGGTTGTTCAAATGTACAGTTGTTAAAATCCCAAAAATTGACTTTTCATTTAAAAATTGTTATTTCTGCTTGTAACTCAGAAAACCTTTCCGCTCATTTTGTGCTGGCAGGTCACATTATAGTCTGTGAATTGATGCTAAGGCATGGCAAATTATCCCCTGAAGAATCGACGAACATTAGCTAGTTTGTAACACTGAGCTCATTAACATGTATACCGTGTTACTTTTCATCGCTAAATTATTTACTGTTTCCTTCTTTATCCATAAAGTTTCACCATACGGTAGCCAACACACACATACACAAGTGTGTAAACGCCTTAAATCTAGGACCTCTTATAGTCCTCCTATTGTTCATACTTTTGGCAAGGACCGGCCCTCGTTTGTTTTTTACACGATTTTCAAACGGGGACTTTTCTCAACCGGGGACCCTATTGTCCTCTATTGTTAAAGGTCCCCCATTGAATGCAAAAACAAACCCACTAGAGTATAAAGCATGGTAAGTGAACCTAGAAGGTGGGACAAGAAACTCACAACTTGCATTCAATCAGGATCGGGGCTTGATTCCAATCAGTTAAATTTAAAAGCCTGCATATAGGGCCTATACATGTATGTGACTTTGAAGCAAATTGAAAAACTGGATTAAAGTGAAATCCATTATTTTTCAAGGATGACCGCTGATCGAAAATACTAGGCTATAAGTTGATTTAATTTTCATTTTGATTTTGTAAAGACTGCTCGTGCACATGAATATACATTTTACCTTTTTCTTTATATACGCCGTGTTATTTTATGAATGCGTGGCCCGAGTGAGCATGCTAAAATGTCTGGTAACCTTCGCGTCTATATTTAGTAATACGTGCTGTGGCATGGCAACTTGCCCAGGCTAGGTAGGTAACAAGACACGAAAGACCGCCACACGTTAATGGTTGCTACATCTGATAACATGCATGTTTGGAGCGATCCCCAAATTGTGTCCGTCCCTCGCACATGAAGGCCGAATATGTCCTGCCAACCATCTGATATGGTCAGTTTTGAATCTTATTATGAATTCAGTACAATTCATTGCAGTTCCGTTCAATTTAATTCAATTCAGTTAGGCCTATTCCACGCAATTCACATGTTTTTCCTATCCGGTAAAACACGCAGAACAATTGTTAATCCTCTATATGCTTTCCCCAGAGTTTCGTGAAATGCTTTCCGCGGAATATAATAAAAATAATTACACCACACACACTGTGAAAAGTAACAATGGATTCAGTGCCAAATAACAATGTATTTTCATTGTTAGTGCACCGTTTTTCTTTTGTTAGATCTTCATAGTGACAGTAAGGTACATATATATTGACATTTGACAAGAAGTTATCAAATTTCACTTGTTAAACATTCAGTTAATAAGATGTGAATTCATGAAGACTTAAAGTTAACTCTGGCAAGTTATTAAGTGTTTTTAATATATATAAAAATTATACATAAATGTTTTTATTTATCGACAATAAACCTCCATATTGCGTTGTAAAGGATACGTCGCTGTTATAGCCGTCGTCATTAGGGCTATTTTGGTGTTTTGCCAAATTTGCAAATGACTTGCGTCTAACTTTCAACCGGTTCATTAGAAGCACTTAACTGATAGGTTAATTACGTCAAAGTTGATGAACGTAAAAGTTGTCAGTTTTGTTCGCATACGTCTTTGGAACAAGTTCTCAAAGATATTTTACGTAAAAATATCAATACTTCTGAACTGTGTCAGCATAAAGGCGTTAACTTTTTAAACTTGAAATAAGAATTATTTCCTTGTTCGCAATTCAAAATGGCCAGGCTGTTTCTTGACATGTGAGGGCGCTGTTGCTTTCACTGTACAAAACAAAATTAAATTAAAAATTTGACTTAATGTTGCAGTTTGTACTAACCATTCAAATAAAGTAGAAACACAAACATTTAGCAAGTCGACCCGGGAAAAGTAAATAACAGAACTCTTTGTTTAAGCAGAAACCAGCTATGATACTAAAGCTTTCTCCTTGTGTGATATTCACGCCTGTGCTCATGAAAATTTAAATTCATTAGCATAAAATGCCTTCGGAATGCAGAGTTAACCAAAGGTTGAAGTGGTGCACTGGATGTCCATGTTGACCTACATGGTGTTATTGGTGTGGGATTAAGGGTTAAAAATGCCTTTATGTGATCTTTAAAAAGATGAAGAATGAACAATGGCAAAACATCTTTTGGTCCCAATTAAAAGTGCACAGGCATGGACAAATGATAATTACCAGAAGAGTTAAGAAACCAGTTCATCACCTGCTAAAATTGCTTCGACTCTGCTGATCTGTAAGCACCCCGCTCTCCCTACATCATCCCTGACCCCTTCTCTGTGATTTATATCCGTCACGGTGAACAGGTAAGCCCCGAGTGGCCTAGATCCCTAGCTGTTATTCCGAGAGCTAGTGTTTTGTGTATACCAAACGCCGTCGAAAAGAACCAGGCCTTGGCGGAAATTATACAGATCAATACATCGATTAATGCATCCATGCAACCCAAATATTTCCAAGAGGTTTTTTCCCCGTTTCCTTTTTTCAACTCTGCATTTAACGGGCACGTGATAACATAAGTGCCCGGCATCCATCAACTGCGGGCAAGACCTGTCAAGCGCGTTTCTCATCTCCACATCGCTGACAGGTGGGGAATTATTTTGTTGCGAGAAATGCTTACCCTAATTAAACTCACGGGAGGCGTTTTCCCTGTTTGCTTTGATAGAGGAATTACGGCTGCTCAGTGCGCTTGCGCTAATTACGCTTCGATGAATGAGACGGCCTGTTGCGTGAAACTGTCTGGGTTTTAGTCAAGAATTAACACGCAAAGCTTCCTATATATTCGAGTGCAAAGTTTGCATGGTGCCACAGAATAATGCATATTTGGAAAACTGTTTAAAAGTTTGAGCAAGATCACCAACATTTCATTTCACTGCATCACTGTTGTATGGAGGGAAAAAGTCCAGGCAAGTATTTTAACGCTTATATGGTTCCCTTATATCAATGAATGTACAAATGTACCAACATGTTGCTGTTTGAAAAGAAGAAAAGTTATGCCGGTTTACGTAGTTGGGCTAACATACCATGTGCCTGTCGCTTAAAGTCTTGGTATGAAAACAAAATCGATTGCTACCATGATGGAAGTAGTGTAGTAAGAGCATTTGGACCCCGTTTGGGTGGCACGAGGTGACAGTGAGGTTCCAGCGTGACGGCAGTGAACTGAGGTAGCTAGGAGGTGACCACCTCACGACCTGACTCACTCTCCCCCACCGTCACCTCACCTCCCACCTCACTCTACCACCGCCACCTCACCTCCCACATCCCACCTCCCACCTCACCTCCCACCTCACTGCCACCTCGCTGCCACCTCAACGGGGTCTAAATGCTCTTATTGCGCTACTGATGGATAAGTGGAGTTATTGTGTGTTTTCTTTATCGCAGAATGCTGCTTGGTTTGCCCATTTATCAGGTCACTTTGTTACGTTGCAAAACTCTGTGATATCTCTATGGAACCATTCATTCAATATAGACATCACATGGTGTTGATTTAATTAATACCACAGTTTTTGCAGTGTAGCTGCTGATTGCTTCATTCGTTCTAAAATTCAAAGTGACAGCGGACGTGGATATTATATGAGAGATGAGAATGACAATGAGATAAGCTGCCCCCAACCACTTAAAGACCTTGTATCACGATGTCGAATGACTAACAAAAAGTTCAAATATTCTGACCCCACTTTCACTGAGTGCAGCGCATTATCGCGGTTAAGTTGTAACAACAACAAATCTCATTGTCCCATAGACCAGCGAAGAATTCGGTCGGAAAGCGCCAATTGTGTACATTCGCCGTCGGAACACTTTTCACTTTCCTTATTCATTTATAAAACATTTC
This sequence comes from Hippasteria phrygiana, assembly GCA_037893225.1. Taxonomy (NCBI): domain Eukaryota; kingdom Metazoa; phylum Echinodermata; class Asteroidea; order Valvatida; family Goniasteridae; genus Hippasteria; species Hippasteria phrygiana. The sequence continues at coordinate 1,371,422 of JAZGUH010000320.1, forward strand.
ATAATTTCAGAGGAAATATTATATTTCAACTAGTGAATGTCGACAACGTAAGACGTCCCTCCTCGGCTTTCTGCGAAGGAAGGATGAGCTCACAATTTCCAAGTTTTCCCGCCACCCGAGATACATTTAATTTGTTTAAAGCGTTTACACGATCCGCGGATGCGCCCAAGTGAACAGCAATATAATAACACCATATCAATCATGTGCCCTGGGGTAACGGGGGACTGGCGTGAAATTACAGAGCAGATATTTCGACTTCGATGAATTTGCTGTCCCTTCCGAGGTCTGGAAGTCCTGTTGGTTTGGAGTAAAATGTCAGTGGCCGACGATTTTCCCTCTACCTCACGACCTAAATCCTGCGCTTCTTTCCAAGAGGGGGGGGGGGGGGGGTCGTAAGTACCCAAATCGAAATTTTATGATTTGTATCTCCAGTAAGTTGCTGATATGAATCACACAGGGGAGTCAAAGACCTTGGGGAAAAAACACAGGTCCCTAACCTGGATAAACATTTTTTGCTGATGACAGTGTTAATGTTTTTCTCTCAAAATTTTCTTCCGCAAATTAAGGCAGATCGTTGGATCACCTAGTGGAAAATTCTGCCTTTTAGCATGTAAGCTAATACGAGGACAGCAATACATGTATAATAACCAAAGATGCTTTAATACGGTTCATTGAACCGTTTTAGATTTGGAGTGCTTTTAAAATTCAGATGCGTTTTATGCTTTCTACTAAAATACCGATTAGGCTAAGTACAATTTGAATTTTTGCTATAAGACATTAAAAACTCACATGTATATTCGTAAGTGGCATTCAATAACATGGGGTAAAGAAAATGATGTATTCGGGTAAAAGTAAAATCTGTTTACGCTTATTGCAGGGACACATCCAACGGGTTTGGGGTCAGCCCCGGTCTGTTCTATTTTTTAGTTTCGTCTTCTTTTATTTTATTTACGTTCAACGACGTTTTTTCATTTTTCTTTTACGAATACAAAAAAAATTATAAAATCGTCTGGCTTGCCCCCCCCCCCCCCCCCGCCTCCTCCTTCAACTTTGGGTTGCACCTGTATGGATATTTGAGTTACATGTACAGTCGTTGTACCTTCCTTTAAAGAAAATAGTGAGTGATGTGTTCGACGAATAGGAAGAAGACACGAAAGGACATAATATCCGCAGGTGAATCGAGGAAACTTGGAAGAGATTCGAAGGAAGAATGATTCGATAACATCGTGAAAGCTATAGAGAGAGAATGCCGAAGTACAAAAATTACATCGGGGAACGATAAGAGGTAACACGGCTTTGTTTTTCATGACGATTCCAAATCATCTCTAAGATCGCAGTGGGCTAGTCGAGCATGCCGTGAATTGAGGCCTCCGGTTGCGTATGCCGTTGCCCCCAAAGAAATAAGCTCATTGTTCTTCTGCCGATCAGTTTGTCATCTGCCTGGCTGTTACTTTATTCTCAACAACCTTTTCTACGAACCCGCTGTTGAATTGCTCATTCTACTTGAATTTGCCATTATGCCAATAGCTTTTTCTCTCTTTCTGTACCTCTATCGATGGAATTCTTTGCCTGGTGTATGTTTCCCTTCATCTTACGATCTTTTCTGCTTCAAGCGGAATATTAAATCCTGCCTCTTGCATCTTTGATTGTTTTTTTCCCTTTGTAGCTAAATACCTCGAGTGGCTTTTAGTCTTGTTTCGGGCCAACTTGCATTAAGGAAAACATGGACCGACTGCATTTTATTCCACTGATCTACAACATGGGAAAAAACAAATAAATAAATAAATAAATTGACTTGTGTTTTTCAATGCTGCGTGCATATATTTAATGACTACCTCTTGCACGGGTACAACACGGCGCTTATAGGATTTGGCGATTTTACGAAAGAGACAAATTTCAAAATGTCCATTCAAAACAGGGCATAGGCCTACTACAGCTAGCGTTAAAAGAGGACAATTTCCAACGATTAGGGAACACGAGATGGAATATTTTTATGATCGTAGAGCCAATATGTTAATCGGTTAATTATCGTATAGCTACAAGTATACATTTATAGACCGAAAAATTGATGCCTTCAGTTATTCCACTTGTTTTCATACGAAATGAAGAAAAATAGATTCTACAAAGAGTGTCTTAAGGAGCATTTATTTCCCCCCAAACCTGTCGTCGTGTTTGTGGAGTGTGTCTCTTCCTAAGAGCCTCGTCAAAATCAACCAGCATTAATGAAAATTGCAGAGCGTCCGAATCTTTGGTAATCTATAGACGTGTTTTTATATTGCTGCAGTCTCGCTGAAAATGGCTAGGAAGAGGTTACTTTACTCACAAGAAGACAAGCAACTGCCCTAGTCTATAGGGTTAACCAAGTTGAAGCCGGAGAGAGTTTAGATTTTTGATACCGACAAGATTTCAGGCAAGGCATCTTCGTGATCCTCAATCAAAACTTGGAGAAGAGAGTTAGGCACAATAGGGTGTGCATTTACAAAATAATCACGCGTACCCGGGTATACCGTTATAAAGAAAGCCAATCCCAAGGATTAAATCTCGGGAATTGCTGTTCATATTGTTTGTAAAGGTCCGCACGTTAATACTACCACATCGGCGCATCAATGCAGCAAGATGCAAATGTGTACAGTGAGCTCTGTATAGCTTTACGGTGTAAATTGCATTTTCTCAAGCGTTATAAAAAAAAACTTTATGAAAATTCACCACAATCGATATTCAAAAACTTTCTTTTTCATTGTCTGAGAAATTTTAAGTAATATGTTACTTCAGTCATGGCTACTCGAACCGGTTCCTGACATTAGCTGTCGGGTATCGGGTACCCGATTTGGAGGCACAGCCCTAATCTTTGGTAATCTACATGTTTTCGTATTGCTGCAAACTCACTGAACTTACCTCACTCACAAGAAGATAAGAAACTGCCATAGTCTATGGTTAATCGAGTTGAAGCCGGAGAGAGTTTAGTTTTTTTATAGCGAAGAGACTTCAGGCAAGGCAATCTTCACTCAGGCATATATACGTACACTGTAAAAAAAACGTTTTTATGGAAATTTTCTGGCAGTTTGGACGCCAGTACCATCCCGTAAAAAAGCGGGAGCCGTGAAATTACGGCGCAAACTGTTATCTAACGACATACAAATCACGCCACTAAAATATATGAATTCAATGTTTCCCATGAACAATTTCGATATTTGAGGACGAGAGAGGTAGTGAGATTCTTAACCTATGTTTTCAAAAATCAAAATTTTATTGTGGAATTGTTTGAATAATTACATATTATGGTCACGAAAGTTATTATTTTTAACTTAACATTGCAATGTAGGCTAACATCACTTTTGTGAACACAAATTCTCTTGATTGATCAGTTGCTGCGTAATAAGATTCGGGTAGGAGAACAGTAGATTCTTTGTAAACAACACTTCGTTGGTGTTGTCGTATATTTACAGCAAATATGTTGTATTTTGACAAAGTGATCTTGTAAATTTACATCCTCTTTGTATAAATTAACGTTAAAACGCGAAAACTACGGACGCGTGATATTTTGTAGGTCGCAGTACCTTAATTTGCGTCAACAATCCGTTAAAACCAAAATACGGTGATTGGTTTTTTTTTTACCCTGGGAAAACCCGTTATTTTACGGGTTTAGAAAAAACACAGCAAAACTGTGTTTTTTAGATTAATGCGGTATACACTGAACGAATGGTTCAGTATAGATACCACGTGTTGTTAGTTTAACACACGTTTTTGCAGTGCAGTGCTTAAACGCTTAGTGTTTTTGTTGCACCTGACTATTTGAAAGCGATAAAACGTTTCAAAGCATTTTGCTTTAGGCCCCTACCTGACTATACACTAATTATAGCACTGTGTTACAAAAATACTTCTGGTGTACCTTTTTTTAATACCAATATTGGACTCGGAAGGGCCAGACCATAGCTTTTATACTGTGACACCTCATACACATTATGAACGCATCATAATCCAATCAAAATTAAATTTCCAATGCTCGCATAAAAAGCAATAAATCTCCCATGCTACAGTCTGTGAAATCAGACAGACAGGAAATCATTTCTAAAGCTACGCACGGATATGTTTCTACAACTTGATCCGCTGTAGTTCCCGCGCGTTTTTCAATTCGTTCTACGGCATCGCACGGGACTCGGTAAATCGAGCGAAATATTATGAAAAGTACACCCAAATTAAAACTCTGACGGCCCCGTCTGTACGGATGCCTTCACGGGACGGTCTTCGCGCCGGCCCTAGCTACCGCGCTCGTCCCCCTCTCCCTGCCGGCACTCGAGACGCGCTAAGGAGTAGGATTGCCAAGGATGAAAGTCAATATTCACGCCTCGTCTTTGCCTTTCCTTCTGACAGATTCATTGGCTTTTTCCGCCGTCGCAGAGCCTCGGCAGTTGACAGAGAGGCCAATAACGAAACGAACGCGGTGGCAATATATTGGGAGGTCTACTCCTGCGCTGGTGGTAACCTCAGGGTATTTATTTTGCCCGATTGAACAGCCACTGATTGTTTCTGTTGGTGGAGGCGCGTTATTGGTCATTTTGCCGCTCCCCCCCCCCCCCCCCCCCCTTCTCTCTCTCTCTTTCAAGCCAATTTTCTCCCCGAACATCATAATTGCTCGTTTTCAGCCGATTGTTTATTTTAAATGTGTTAAATAAGCACTATTGATTGAGCGCCGTGTTTATTTATGTGCCGAGACAAGTTCATTTAAAGTCAGTGGCACAATTTGTTCAGAGACATCCTTCCAAACTTGCACTTTACTTCGCGTTAATCTCTAGGGATATCTTTCATTGGTATTTCTCAGTTTATAAATTGAGCCTGTATAGATGAATTTCTTACAATTCGTTCCTTACAATTTTGGAAATGAAATCATTTTTAAAGAAAATGACCAAGATGGTAAGTTGTGAACAACGTGAACAACGGTGCTGACTTCCGAAGATATGAAATAAACTGAAGATTAATAAACCTTATGGTGCACGGAAAATGTAAATGAAAGGCCCCATGAAATGAGTATTTCAAGAAAATTTATTTTGTGCATACAGATACATGAAATCCATATTGGCGTGTGCTTTGGGATTTGCAGTGAATTAATAGGTTCCTTTTTCAATTGCTACACAGTGTTCATGTTTTTCCCCTGAGGCCCGAGGGCGATGTTACAGGTTAAAGGTAAAGGTATGTTATGTTAACGGAAGGTGTAGCTTTACTAATAATACAAAATTAAAACCCATCCTACAGAGAAATATTTTCGTATAAAATGCTAGAAAATTGTATGTGATGACATCCAAAAATGTTTTGGCTCGTTTCGATTTCAACAATGGAAATAATATGCACATAATGGGCGTGCACAAAGCCACCGTTAAAACAGAACGGTTTTTCACAATTTCCCTGTGGGTTAAACATTCACAAGTTTGTTATTTTATGTTTTGTGTGGAGGGGACGGCTGTGGCAGTGTCCCCCTCAATGCTGTTACATGCACCAGAATGCACCAGAATACACAAAGATCAGCACACATTTTCCAAAATTGCCCAGGATACACAAGAGACAAAATGCTTAACGATTATTGTTGGTTTTGTGTGCTTTTCCTCCGCCCCCCCCCCCCCCCCCCAACCTTGACGAGAAATCGCCGCCGCTGGTATCATACCTTGGACTTGGGCACTTTACGTTGAGACATTTACTCACTGCTCTAAATATAACCCATTCTACATTCTTTGTTAACTAAGTCCGAACTTAACAGGAAAGCACAAACAAGTTTGAAAAAATACCTAACATAATCTGGAAACTTTTATGCACATGTAAATTCTACCAGGAAAAGTCCACTGAAAGGTCCTTTATGTTTGATAAATTGATATTTACACGATGGTCACCAAAAGGCCATCATTTCGAACGAAGTAGGGCGCTATAACGACTCAATTATGGGGGTATATTAGCAAATCCATGCTTATTGAAGTAAATTTACATATTTTTAAATTAAAAATACACTTTACAATCTCATATTGTTTAAGGCAAGGTTACTGTAAAGATAATCTTCAGTTAACGTGTATTCACTTCTGCTGTACGCCCGTGTGACGTCATAAACACCGTTTGGTTTTCGCGAAATTTATCTCAGGTTCTCGAGCTTGTTATACTGAATGTCTGTTTCTAGTTTTGCTTGTATTTTTTGTAAGTTTCTGATCAATTTGGGCAACGATCCAGTTCATTTTATATGCAGAGGTTACTGGAAGATGTCTGAGACAGGACCACGTATTGGCTCTTTGCCAAATGCATTCAAAACTCACCTGTTTTAAGTTTTTCTTTGATAATTTTTTTTCCATTATCTTGTGTTGCTTTAGCGACACGATGTAGATGGAATTATTTAGTTATATTTTTGCAAGATATGGGACCGTTTCTCAGATGCAACTTGATAATCAGCGAGCTCGGCCGAATAAGTCCATCTCGTCCCACATATGTTTTCCTTTCCTTGGCCCTGCGTCTTCCTTTTGTGTTCTGCCTGTGTGACAGGTCCAAATGGAACCAGTTCAGGTGGTCGCTCCGTCAACGCAAGCAGAGTGCAATAACAGAGGTTGCGAATACGATACAGTCGATATTTTGCGAACAAACAAACAAGGACAGAGAACAAGCAAATAGATGAACAAAGAATCAATGAGAAAAAAGGACTTGGCTAGCGCTGGAGCTGAACACACAACTTGCAAAGAGCAGAGGATGCAAATTAGAGAGTGCATCCTATTATCATCACAGATCCCCCTACATTCAAAGATACTCTCTCCCTCTCAGTTCCCTCTGCTCATTTACAATCTGCAGTTTCCACAAAAAAAGCAGGCGGTAATGTAGATTAGGCCTCCATACCTCTCCTTCCACTTTAACTTTGTTACGAGTTGAAACTCGAGCGGGGGATGCCGTGGAAATCAATACTAAACACAGACTGCACTAAATACACATTTTTTTCCCGAAACGGGTGCACTCAACTTTGCTTTGCCGGCGCGTATTTACGATCGTGCCGTATCTCTGCGCGAGAGTATTCACAGAATGTTGTCCATATAGTTCGCACCATACATCATGAATCCCATATCCTTACTCGTATTAATGACTGATCTCCCGTTTCTTCTAAACACTTGTGCAATATGCTCCTAATATTTACTGTCAAATCCATCATCTTCTTTTTCTTTCTTTCTGTCTATACTACAAGACCTTTTCCTCTGTCTTTCCTCCTTATCAGGTTTCCACTGCTCTGTAAAATAAATAATCGCGGCGGCAATTTATCAAAATAGAAACCAAGACCGAAGCGGAACTAACTTGAGCAGCAGCTCTGCCGATTGGATTTTTCGGCTGCGTGTGAAGGGGTCTTGTTGCTTTTCACCCATAGAGACCGTTTGCCGTACCGGGGTCACTCGAGTGGGCAGTGGTGAATGAGACTTTCTTGAAGATGTTCACTCAGAGCCTTGTCACTTCGAGCCCGGCGGATTGAATCCAATAAATCCCGGGCAGATGGCGGTATCAAATTCTTGACAAGAAGTCGAAGCTTTTGTCATACGTCAGCGCTCGTCTTTTTTCTCCGCCGGCGGCGCCCCGAGTTTACCCGTCAGCACCTCCCCTTACGAAACGCTACGGGAGCTGTGTGGTATTTTTTTTTCTCTTTGTGGGGTATGGGGGGAAAGGTCTTGAACTGGCAATCAGAAACACAATGTTACTCAACATGTTACTCAACGGACTAAGGGTGGGCATTTACGGGTATTACGGGAATTGGGTACCGGTACCCGATTGGAAAAAACAACAACGGGTACTCCGGTAGCCGTTAAAAGAAGCCAATCCTAAAAATTAACTCATCGGAGCATCAATGCAGAAAGATGCAAGTGTATACAGTGAGCTCTATAGCTTTACGGTGTAAATTGCATTAACGTTAACCTGTTCTATTTGTATATGTAACCTGGTTTTCATTTTGAAAATTATCTATGCACAAATGATATTCAAAATATTTCTTTTTCTTTGTCCGAGAAATTACCGGTACGAAGTAACATGATAATTAGGTTACGGGTACTCGATTTAATAATCTAGAACCGGTTCCTGACATTAGCGGTCGGGTATCGGATACCGGTTCGGATGCACAGCCCTAAGCCAGACATCCCTTGTAAACATGAAATGCTTTTCTCAATGAAATGACAAAGAAGCCATAACAATTTATCATATCGACTCAGTGAAATTGTGTATCTTTTCCCGTCCGAATCATTATTGGGGTCTAAAAATAAAGCCCCTTATATTTAATGTTCTTTAATATGACAGCCAGAGAAGTAAACAAGTACGGTAATTCGTTTAGACGTCGAATTGTATTGGTTGAACTTACTGCCACAGACATGTTCGTAATTAAGACTGTAGACAGGTTTGGCATGAGTTTAATAGTTGTGACGACATTCTGAATTAAGTAAAGCAGGAATTTAAGTGAAAGTTTGTACTTCTTTGTGTTATGTTGTATAACATGACGCACACACATTGGTAAAAGTTATGACAGTGAGTGATGGACATGCTATTATAACGTCTTTTTCAAATCGGATCATTTTTCTTGGCGCTGTTATTAAATTAATGAAGTTTATCTATCATTCCATGAAGTTGTGACAAAAAGTGGGAAATGTCCAGTTAGATGCCATGTATCGACTTTTTTGAATATTTATTCATATTTTCAAAGTGAACAAAGAAAACTGACAGGACTGGGATTCGAACCTGCGACCTCCGGAATACCGTACCGGCGCTTTACCAACTGAGCTATCTTGCCCTATGTTGGCAGTCTTCCAAATTGTCTTTGTTCGGGGGCACTAGTCAGAAGTCAAAACCCCTAGTCAGTTTCCCTGGTGGTTTGTTTGACTAATGAATATTTATTTATTAATGATATTTGTCTCGGAAGTGGACAGATTTAGGCAAGTTTTGTATACCATTCGAACATTAGTTGCCTGAGAAATTTGGCATTTCATGAACAATTTAGGAATCTGATATAGCTGAGACACAATGTCTCTTTTACATCTTCTTGAAGTGTTGCTAAATTTATTTTACAAACCTTCTCTCCATACTAATAACTGACTACAAATTGGAACCATACGTATTTTTTAAGGGTACCGTATGGATAAATTACAAGGGATGTGTTGAAAATACGCAGCAAGAGCACACCGTGTTAAATCGTTTATATCTACTGATTCACTTGTTTTTCAAGTGAAGAGTACCGGTAACTAACATAACGTTTGTATGGGGTCCATTCTGTGTGTTGTACTTAACCATGCATAGCAAAGCTCTGTGTAGAAGTACTGAAATTACCTTACAAATGGATGTAACAGGTACACCGTTTTCCATTTTGGTGGACTGACCCCTATACAATTTATCAAGCAATACAGCTTTAACTGTTCTGTTTGTAGTTACCTTATTTAAAATGACAACCTAGAAAACAAGCTTCCATATACAGTGTATATCATACCGTGCTAAATGGTTTCCATAGAATCTTTAAAGACCGTCCTTATGTCATCATAACTCCCCATACGTTAGAGGGATGACGTCCAAAGACCCCCATAAAGGGTTTCGGGCAGAGAGGTCTAATTTAAGACAAATTTCTTGCCATTTTTATTCTCTGGAATGAGCCGTGCGGGAACTGAGGAAGGTCTCGGGCTATAATGTGCGCAAGGGAGGTCCCAAAATGAAGCGTCGTTTGGTTCCCTTTCGGCTAAATGTAACAAGGTTGTTTATAGCCGTGTTTAGGTTAAAGAGAATACATGAGAAAGTGTGGATTTGTAATTAAAGAATTGTTTGAGGGGATGATGGCGCTATCCCATTCAGTGACACTTCCTTTCTGTTGACTTGAGAAACTTCAATCCGAGCTCGTGTTGAGTTGGTTTTAAGTATGAGTCTGTGCTCGTTATGTCCGTAGCATGGTGGAGATGGGCGGACATAGGGGAGCTGTGACCAGGTTAGGTTTGGTGGCTGTGGTGCGAGTGGAGGATCGTAGTTCTCAGATCCTCTTATGAGCAAGAGCATGCTTTCGTGCCTTGGCGTGTGGCACTCATCAGTTGCGTATGGGTGATTCAAAAAACGAATCGGAGCCAACTCGCAGGTTTTTTGGTTGGGTGTTTCCCAATCAACTGGGAAACCAATATTTCCAAGGTTTTGTCTGGTCCAAGTGATTCGTTGAGAAAGCCTGGGTCTGTCGGGAGTGGTTTAAGCATTGGTTTGATAGTTTGGCTCGTACCAAATTTTCCCGGATGTGTGGGCTTTTATTACAAATCCGCACTTGCGAGTGTATTCTCTGACTTAAACCATTGCGTCAACAGAAGTACACGTATTGTCATTAACTATGCAGTTGAGTGAAGATGAAAAGGAATGCATATCTCGTATCGTGGCCATTAAGAGATGTAATTTACATAAAGGAGTTTTTCGAAGCTCTTACGTAATCAAGCTCTGGATTAGGGTTGAGGAAATGAGTAACACTTTACTAAAGATTCGTAGTTCCGAATCCACACTTTTTGACCAGTATAACAGATTCGTAGTTCCGAATCCACACTTTGAACAATAGTGTGACGTCATAGCAATGGTTTAAATACAAATATACAGGGTGTCAAAAAAAATGTCCAGGCCAAACCAGGCAACCTCAGAATCTAGATTTCGACAGATCTTGATTCGGGAACTTCTTACATGAACAATAGTCTTTATTTCATCAAAATCAGTCAAGTTATGTCAATTTTTGTGCAGCAAGTTCAGCCGCCAACTCCAGGTGATCCAGAGAGGATGCGGTATTCCAGATGGTTCACTGCTGTGCGACGACGATTTATTTGTGGTGATGAGGCAAAGTTTCCTCTGAACGGGTGCATCTACAGAACACTATACAGGGTGTCTTAAAAAAAGGAAACCGAGATTAATCTGTTTATTTCTCAGATACTGCTCAATTTTGTTTAAAATGGTAACCACCATCTATTACTTAATGATGTCCTCTTTCTTATGACACCAAGAAATCCATGCTACCATCACGGATGACTGAGCACAAAGTTGTGCAACGGACCATGTCAGAAATGGCTTTGTACTAGATGCACCACAGGTCTATTCGCACAGCGTTCAGCATGTCTAAAAAATAGGAACAAAGACCAATAAAGACCAAAATCATTTCTTCAATGATTAAACAGTTGGAGGCTTATCCCTGTCCCAACCTAACCCAGTGTCCTTCAACATGCCCCCCCATTTCTTTCAACGCAAACTTCTGCCCTGGTTCGCATTGCTCTGACCGCATTCCTGATTACGTCTCTCTGTCCTCTTAAGGTCTCAACTGCAGCCACGATTCTGGCCCTTATGTCATTGATGTCTCTGGGCGGTGACGTGTACACTTTGTCCTTAAGATGCCTCCACACAAAAGAGTCACAGGGCGTGAGGTCCGGGGACCTTGGTGGCCACTCAAGCTCATGGTTCAAAGCAATTACTCTCATGTTAAATAGACCTGTGGTGCATCTGGTGCAAAGCCTTTTCTGACATGGTCCGTTGCACAGCTTTGTGCTCAGTCATCCGTGATGGTAGCATGGATTTCTTGGTGTCATAAGAAAGAGGACATCATTAAGTAATAGATGGAGGTTAACATTTTAGACACAATTTAGCAGTATCTGAGAAATATACGGATTAATCTCGGTTTCCTTTTTTTTAAGACACCCTGTAGAGCCTATGCAGCAAAAGACCATCCACCCAGGGAGTTTACGTCAGACTCAAGAAACAATCAGAGGAATTCCTTTCATGACTGGGCTGCTATAACCACAGACGGACAGCTTCTTGGAATGAAAAATGTAAAAAACGTCACAGTCAGTCAATCCTAGTTGGGGGCTGACCTTGCTGCACAAAAAATGACATAAGTTCTGATTGGCTTGACTGATTTTGATGAAATAATGACTATTTTTCATCAGGATCTGTCGAAATCTAGATTCTGAGGTTGACTGGTCTGGCCTGGACATTTTTTTGGGATACCCTGTATATTAAAGGTAGCACTTTAAAGACTAACTAAAAATTAAAATATGGCATGATGAAGTAGCTGTAGCTAGGAAAGCTTATGCCATATTTGTTAATTTTAGTTAGTCTATTTAAAGTGCTACCTTTAAAGGTAGTATACACTATTTGCTTTTGCTGTAAGTTTCAGAAATAAATGGATTTGGGGGTTAGTATTTTATCGTGTGCTAGCAAATACTGTTACACTGACCTGTTTAAAGTTTTGTGTGCATAGATTCTAGGAAAACAGAGAGAAAAAATTACGTTCTAGTAGTCTGGTTCGCTGACTAGACCTTAGACAAAACGGGAGCAATTTAAAGACGTCAAGGAATTATCAGGTCGGGGAACTAGACTATTTTCAACGATTGTCGGCCAACAATCGTTGGAAAACGATATAAATTTCCACTTTTCTTGAAAACGACAGCACAAAAGGTGCCATGATTTCACAGGATGCTTGAGACAGTGCTATTACGCGTATTTCGGAATAATACAGTAGTTTTGTTTTTGTTGTTTGCAAATGTTGTATACTACCTTTAATATTTATCTTGCTAAATGTAAAACAGTTAATGTCTCACTGACTTTATTCTGTTTTGCGATAAAGATTTAGAAAGGAGACTGCAAGATATCGAGATGTGGTTTCTCGGAAGAATTTTTAAAGTTTCATGGCGGGACAGAGCGTCAAATAGAAGTCTAATGAAAGAAATCAAGAAAAGACAAATTAAATTTCTCGGCCATATACCGAGGAAGGGCGGCGTTCAACAGAATATGATATGTGGAAAAAATCGAGGGAAAGAGAAGCCGAGGGCGTCAATGCACAACATCAACAGTCAATAATAATCATCTCACAAACAACCATTTCATTCAAGCCGCTCACAACAGAGAACTCTGGTGATATATGGTCATCAACGCCCTGCAACCAGGCATGATACCAGAAAAAGAAGAAAAGGAATTGTTTATTGTCAGTCTACACTGTATTTGTTTACACAGCGAAGGTGAAGTGTGGAAATTATTATCTTTTGTAAGTGTTTGTTGGTTCTGAGAAGAACCGGTAACTGAATGTTTCGAACACTGGCCCTATATGCTCTGTTTGCCGTCAGAACACTAGATTCCATCAGGAGACGGAGTTTATCTCGGATGTACTTTTTATTTAAAGAGCATACGCAGTTCTCCTCAAGGAAATGCTAAGGGTTTTATTTCTTTTGGGGTTTCATCCAAGTTTTAATAATTGGTCACTGAAATTCACGACCAAACGGAAAATGGTAATCAGTACTGTGAGAGGTTCACTGACCGCCTAATCACTTTACTAAGTAAATACATGTAAATACATGTAAATACGTGACTGTATTGTTTGTGGCGTTTCTGTTAGTACACACAGCAGTTAAATACCCAGTGAATTATTTTAGTGCTAGTGTACCCAGCTTGTGTTGTCATAACTTTCGTCCTGAAACGCTAGTTCATGGAAGAAACTTGATTGGTTAGCGTGTAGACAAGCAGACTAGCCTATAATATTAAGTCGCAAAATTTGAAAAATTAGTTATATACATAGTTGAATTTGTCACATCCTAAGCTTTAATTTGGTGTAGGTTTAACCCATGTGGCATTTTGTGTTCTCGAGATATCTTGACATTTGTATACTCCTATTTTCCCAATTTAACGGAAGTGTGTTTAGAGATACAAGCCTTTAAACACAAAAAGTGCAAAGAAATAAGTTAGAAGTAATTTTTATCAACATTTATTTTTTCATCCTTATTCATCAATATTAATGTTTCTGAAAATAGATTCTTAAAATATAAATAAAACAGAAGCCAACAAACCAAAAACAAAAAAATCACTTGAGTGAAGATTTTTTCACCCACTTCACATAGAACTGCCCTGTGTGTGCTTTCACATAGTGCGACATAATACCCCTTTTTGCAGAGCCGGTCACATATACACAGTGACATTTTTCATCCCCATCGATCGGTGATTTTTTTGTATATTCCCCTGGGTGCGTCCTCAAAATATGACTTCTGGTTCGGCAATATCATTAACAGTACCGTACTAGCTACTGAGATGGAGTCGGGATTATACAATTGTAGGTAAAACGAAATGCATCTACATGTAAGATATCCATCGCCGGTAGCAGTCAAACTTTAGGGGTCTGAGATCCTCACCAGGGCGTGCGCTCATTCATAGCAACATTTTTCTTTGAGTGACACAGGTGAGAGAAAAACTTCAACCTCTATCTCAGACAAGTAACAAGATATGCAGGACTTTTTTTAAACTGGTAAAATGAATGGCCAAGAAAAACAGGACGAGAGGTCGGTGGACAATAAGATCGCTCGAGGGTAAACTTGCTAGAAAGCAGGGGACGGAGGGGGCTCACAAAGGAGATCTGGGACCCTGGAGTGCGTGAAAAGAGCTCCAATATAAATCCAAATCAGAGAACTGTTGGTTCCATTTTTGTCTGCAGTCCGGGGTTTTGTATTTCGGACGAATATTTGAAGGAAACTCAATACGGTTTCACCTGCTGGCCGGAACGCAACGGGTGGATGTGTTCTTGGGCGTTTCAGCCTGTCGCGAATATCCCCTTTCGGGCCCAGGTATCACACAGGATTCGCCCAGAATATTCTCTCTTCTATTGATTTTGATATTGTCTTTGCTCGGTGTGTTAATGGTTACCACTCCTATGTCCTAGTCTCTATTTCTTGTAGGATGCCAGTCAAGACGAATTACCTCCACTCGAGTGATCCATCTTTACAATTATCTCATTAGGCTCCTTCGTGACTTTCCTGCCTAGCTGCTCCGGTGGCGATGGGGGTATTCGCATGCTTTTAACTTTAAGTCTGAGGGTTCGGTAATAATTTCTTTAATGGAGCGATCAACATTCACGTATTGGCTCGAATCGTACGAATTAAAATGCTGGGGCATGACTGCTTCACTCATTGTCTTGTTTTAATTCCTTGCGTTTGGTCTACTCCAATAGCCTGGTCTAGCCAGGGCTTGTAGTCTGACGGCTTGAGCTTGTCGGCACATTGTCGGTTGCACCAAGACTGATTTCGAGCTACCCGTGATTTTCCTCAAGAGATGTGCTTCATTTGGAAGGATAAAACTCCATCAGTGTCAGCTGGCCACGCCCACACGACTACATCCATTAAGTTGATGTATAAATGGACTAAATAATTCGGTGTCCATTTCACTCTGTTGAATGCGCCAAAAGGTTTGCTTAAAACGTAGTCCATGGCTTCATTTAGTGGCTAATTATGCATTTTATAATTTTCGGATTGGAAAGTGAAGAATTTGGCACCAGTAGCTGTGATAAGGCAAAAGAAAAACTGCGTTAAGTGATACTACAGGAAATGTGAATCTTTGTGGTTGTGAATTAATTACCGGCTCTTGACAATCGCTTGGAAAGCTGGTAAAGTGTTGAAATCTGCTAAGCATACAAAATTGCTCAGCGTGAAAAGTCTTCCTTGGTTACATACAGAATAACGAACCGAATTTTAATGTGATGTATTGCTTGTGACTGGTATTCAGCTGCTGAATGCTTAGCATGGAAATTACGTCGAGTTTTGGCCGGTAACCTATTTTACAAAGCAATATTTTGTTGTGCTAAGCAAATTTATGTGATTAACAGCTCCGTCGAATTGACCCCAGCTGAAGAATCATTAACTATAATTGCATGACTCCGCAACGAAGAATTTTTCTGGTTTAGCTATTTTAGTTCTATTTTTCTAAAGAGAAACCACTCAGTGGGCTCTGTTTTAGTGATAAATTGGTTTCCCCCTTGAAAAAGTTTCCTTGGTATAACCTCTTTAAGTCTACAAGCATACGGTCCTTTTCAGAAGCAGGCCTTTACTATTTGGGGCATGCAAATCTTCGAGTGTCATCCACCGTTGAGCTGCCTCGCACATTGAAATGATTAACCGGAAAATGTAGGTTAGCCACAGTGGCATGGAATGGATAATTCCAGTACAGGCCATGGGTAGCTGGTCTGCATGGCCAACCCTACAACACCCCCCAGCGGAAATCTTCTGTGGAGAGGTCCTCCACGAGGGGTAATGAG
This sequence comes from Hippasteria phrygiana, assembly GCA_037893225.1. Taxonomy (NCBI): domain Eukaryota; kingdom Metazoa; phylum Echinodermata; class Asteroidea; order Valvatida; family Goniasteridae; genus Hippasteria; species Hippasteria phrygiana. The sequence continues at coordinate 1,387,467 of JAZGUH010000320.1, forward strand.
GCACTTGATGAGCCGAGTCAAATGGCTGTTGATTCCCCGGAGGGGTGGATTTCCTCCAACGGTCGGGCTGCTGCTCGCCGGAGTCGCGCAGACAAACTCGGCCAGATGGGAAAACAAGGCGGCTCGGTATATCGTCTTCTTCGATGCAAAAGGGGCGCAATTTCATTAGCTTGGCGACGGCAGTCAAAATGCTCAACAGCTGATGAAAACATAATTAAATAGTTTTTTTAATGTACATTTAAATGACCTTTTTATGGAGGTTCGCAGTCGGCTTTTTATGCAGATGTAAATGTACTTTGAGCTATTTTCTACTAACTGCAATCCACATGGCATATGGTAAATACACATTTGTATAACTTCCTACGGGAAAGAAAATTGTTTTCACGTCGTGAAGCTTGTTTTTCAGTCATGCATGTTGCATTCCACTGGGGAGATATTCGAACACAAAAATCAACACAACGAAATCCATTTGCTCCAATATCTGATTTCAAATTCCTATGTTTATTTATGAGTACTTATTTGTTGCATTTCTTTACCCAGGGTGTGCCCAAACCTTTTAAAGCTGGTTTTCACTGGGGGTCCTTAACTAAACATTGATATTTACACACATACAAAAATATTTATACAGATACAAGAATGTTTGCACAAATATATCTATATACGGTAAAATGTTTCGGCTATCCAGTGTTAGACTATTACTGATTTACTGGATGGGCGAAAAAACTGCTAAAAAATCTTTTGGGAAATTCCCATCCGGCTCCACATTACCGTGGCAACCAAGTATATAACTCCGTAGATCAGTGCAAATGCAAGAGATGGTTGACTGACCCTTTCTCGTCAATCAAATAATAAGAAAGCCAGCCAAAAAGTAATAACAACTACAGACACTATAACAAGTGAAACATAGAGGTAACTTTCAAGAAAAAAATAAACGAAACTCCTTACTTGCCGGAAGACTATGATTAGAAAAGCCAATCTCTTGGATATGACTGTCCGACATCTGTTTACACACATCAACATCCATGCGGAAAGAGCGGCATGAAACATGAATTAAAATGAAATCATAGACATGTGCAGTAATCAATGATGTTCCCAAGGGTCTTTTTGAGCCCCCCCTGTCGTTGTTTACTCCTGATATATCCCATCATAGCCAATGTACAAATTGCACTCCGTCTGCCTTGTAAATTCTCTGGGGGAGATTCAGGATGTTGCACCAATGAGCCGGTATTCCCTGACACAACCCATGCTAATGTTTAATTAATGCAAAATTAATGTAAATTCCCTATGTGTATTTTTTCTCATGCTCATATACAATTCTTATCAAAAAGGTCTATTTTTGTATTTGCTTTAATCCAACTAGTAGCAAAAGGTGTCTTTCCCTCTATATATGACAATTTTCTAAGGATGCCAAAAATCCTTAATTCTGCGATTTCCTCCTGTATCGCGTTTCAGTCTCTACTCCCGTGTTGCCCTATCACGGTACAGAAAGCAACCCGGCCCCATCCTCTCGTTCAAACCTCCAAGCAGGTCGCATAACGGTCAAGTGAGACCATTGGATGGTTTTCTTAAGGATTATTGTCCTCCTTATTGTTGTCCTCCTATAACCGGTTGACTTTAAGACGACCCGTGCTGTGTTACTGTGATAAATCTCCGGGCGAGCGAGCCCCTTTGAGGAGGATTCTCTTAACTCGTAAATCTGAGTGATTCAATCTGTCATAAAGCTTGATTCTGAGATTTTGTTTATGTTGTGTATTGTCATCCCTAGGAGACGGTTTGAGATGAAAGCATTTTGTTTTTGCAATGCATTCAAACTACAGAATATAAGTTTGAATGCTCATCGGCGGGACTGTTTCTGCAAGTTAAACACAGATTTTACAGGAAAATGGGCTCAAAAAATCCAATAAAAAGGATACTGAAAAAAAAAATAGGTTTAATACAGTAAATTGCTCTTTTTGATATCAGGCACCCACTTCAATGTTCTTGACAACGTATCAGAAACCTATATTTTAATAATATCACGATATATGAAAATGTTTAGGTTGAACACAGTAAATTGGCCTTTATATATCACCTACTTTAATATTCTTTAGACAGTGTACCAGAAACCCATATTTTATTAATACAAGATTTATGTTTTTCCCTCTCACTAAAAGAATATCCTTCATGAAAACATGTTGTGAGGCATTATGTGATTGAAGTAACTGTACCTAAACGAGGTATAAAATTCCGCTTTAGTTTATACCAAATCTGAAGAAAAAAATTCAGCCACCGGAGGATTGACGATACGCTAAACAAAGATTTAAAGGCAGTGTACACGATTGGTAATCCTCCAAAATGTTTTTACTGAATTATTACGAAATACCTTACTAGACTTTAAGTTAGTCTTAATCATCCTGTGAAATGATGGCACCAGGTGTGCTGTCGTTGTCAAGAAAAGTGAAAATATATATCATTTTCCAACTATTTCCAGCTGGAAATCGTTGGGAAAACTGCCCTGTAGCCGTTAGTCAAGGCGCGCGTGGCTACCCAGACAATTGGCAGGCTCCGGATGATGGCGCCATGGCATTTCCGGGGCGCGTCACACGCCTAGCCACGCGCGCCTTGACTAAAGGCTACCGGTATCATCCGCCCGACGGTTGAAAACGAGCGCTGTTTTTCTCTCGTTTTTTTCGCCATCCAACAACGCGAAACTTTGAACAGGTCAGTGGAATGATATTTCCTGTAATACTAACCCCCAAATCCGCCCATTTCTGAAAATTGCAACAATGACCAATCATGTACACTGCCTTTAACAAAAATGACACTTATCGTGCTGTTAAATTATGAAAGGTTGGGTAGGCCTACTGCGATCAGAGAATGTTTTAAGTGAACGAATAGTGCATGCGTAGTGACCTCAAAATCCCACGAGATTTGGCGAGAATGCATTTACTTCCGGGCACACCGTGTGTGAGCGACATTGTGTTCGGCGTCCCATTTTATGAAGTTATTTTGCTTTCTAACTAAGCTGCGCTGGCAAATTACAATAATGTGGTGAAGGAAAACGAAGCATTCCTATTTACAACATTTTAAAAGTATTGCCAATCGATGACCCAATTTGAATAATGATGACACATTTGACCTGAACTTCCGATCAATAAACATTCACATTGCTATGGGGTTTATAAGGAGAGTCCGTCGCTAGACTAGTCGGTGTTTGGTACCAAGACGTCCACGTACAAAGTGAATAAAGAGTGATTGTAAAGTCACTTGCACAGTGTGTAATAGCTTCGCGATTCGAAACAGTCAGGCATTCAAATACAAAATGGCCAGACATTGTGTCGTGACACACTAATGGTAAGTGGACGGCCAGCCTCATTACAATTACTAGACGTGAATGGGTCCAATTTGTTGCTAGAAAGCGGTTGAAATTGGCGATTCACCGCGATTGAGCCTGCAGCTTTCCACCATTGTCCCAGATTACTCGTGTTTTAGGAACCAAACGTCCAGGACTATAGTGGTATACGCGAGGGTTTTCAGGCCCCACCAAGTGGTTTGTAGAGTAACTTCTTGTAGCGCTTGCGTCTTGGTCTCATGTGTGCGGAGGAGGTAGGTACGGTGCAGAACGAAACCCTGTTCGAGTTGAATGAAGGGGAGTCGGCAGGATATGGTCTGGCGCCCGCCGTACACGTGGTGTATTTGCGGCATCAGATCACTCCTGACTATCGTTTCATTGATGAGCTCGTGCTGGGTTAGCAAGTCAGTCGCTTCCTCGAGTGTTGCCGTTTAATTTCAAGTTGCTGCATGCACGGCAGACACCGGATAGAACGAATTCAGTGAACCGCCATCAACATTCAATCGTTTCACCTGAACTGTACCGGTATTTGGGCCAAGTAATGCAACATAAATCCGACATGAATCTACGTTGAGCGGATGTGTGGATGTGATGCGTAATACAGGTAACGTCTCCCCTGATTTTATTTATGAAAATATGGAAAATTTCAAAACTCGCAAGTCCCTTGGGTATGTGTTTTTATTCAGTAATCAGTCCAGAAAGAATGCAAAAACACGCCGGCAAAACGAGGTTGTGGATATATTGTATGCGAGTGTAATTCGGTGAACATTTTAATGTGTTTTTTTCCCCAGACAATTAATAATCTATTGTACAAACTGCTTGCTAAATGGAATGGAAATATAATACCCCCACCAACATCGGGTAGGCCTATACAGCAAAATCTTGGAATACAACCATGCATCCGTGTTTAGATAAATGCATGGCACAACCTTTGATTTTGAGACAGGAATGTTTTGTGCAATATGGGGGAAGAAGGTTAAACTTTGTATTTACTGTGCTTCTTTGTACTGTGTATGGTCACTCATAGTTTTTCACATGCATGTACATTTCAGCCATATTTTGACAGATTTTGCCGACATAAATCTTGAAATAACAGGTTGTGCCACATGCTTAGATGGTTGTTATCAAGAAGGGTTTGGTTATTTTCCCACGATTTTGGTGTTCCTGACCCATTTTGTTGGGGATATTAAGATAAAATCTTTCCCCTAAAATACTGTCAAAGAGCCCGACATTTCAATCTTAGCAGAATCTGAAATGTTTCTTAAACACAAACTCGTTGGAGTTTTCAAAGCTTGCGCTCTGACTGATCAATAAGCCAGTTCGGTATTTCAACTGCGCACGTGCACAATGACATTTCATCCCAAATGACCCGCGTGACCTAACGCGCGCGTGTGAACGCAAAAGGTGGTCGCACAACGCGCACGTGTTCAATTAAATCAGAATGGGCGTTCCCGTAACATGGCGTGACATTACTTCAGCAATTTTATCCCGAATAACGTTTGATCTTTGAGATACCGAACTGGTTTATTCAAAGGTGGTAAAGTGGCGCCAGGATACTCCACCACCTCCTCCTCCTCTTTTAATTTCTCCTTGAACTGATATCTTTCGTCTGAAATTCAACCCCTCCATCATTCTGTATGTCATGATGCAAGTCGGTCGTTGGAGTGGAGGGGGCGGGGCGTGAGTCTCCCAACATTTAGAAGCTCAAATACGACAAACAGGAAGTCGCTGTAGTGCCCGGAGCGCCGTCGGGGACACATTAACAAGACTTACCGCGGTGGGAAAAAGTGCTTTTAGGGATCACTTGGGGGCGAGGCTTTGGGGACAATGTGGGTGTCTCAGTGGTATCTGGTGGGACACCGTCTGAAAATGAATCCAGACGGCAGACTTTCACACTGTGGTAAAGCTTTCGTAAATCGCTCATGACTTTCCTTTGTTTTTTAACTCTCGTGCCCAGGGCTTTTTCCCATATCGTTAATGGGAACGAGGTGTAATTTTTCCCTCTCTCTTATTGATCCAGCAGTTGTGCTCCACTTGTTCAGTCAATTTACAATTCTGGATTCGAGGAGGCTGTAAAATAAACAACAAAGAAACAACAACAACATCGTGGCAAGCCGCCTTTAACAATTCCATTCAGAAAGGTGCTTAGAACTACGTGCGCGCTACTTTAAACCGCGATGTTTTCCAAAATGATTATATATAATCACCAACCTCGTTTTTGCACATAAAATGTCAGTGTTGAAAACAAAATTGTGTAAAAAAGTTAAAGATGGTACGAGTCTACATAGGGTAAGCGACTGTAGATTTTGCTTCAAAATATCGCCCACACGTTGTAATCGTATCTGGATTTCAATTAGATTGAGAAATCTGAGCACCCGAATAAACTCCGTAGACTTGCATACCGGTAGGGTTGTAAACAGTACGATTTGGCAAGAGAGAATCATGTATGTAGTTTTCATGTAAGCCATGCATAACAAGTATGAATTTCAGATCTAGTATTTCGGATACGTTGATTTCAAATTGGTTTGTTTTGAAGTTCTTGAATTTCTTTAAAAAAAAGATATGTCCTTTTCCTTCACTTTCTCTGCAATTTCGTACCTCTGTACATGTATTACACTTTCTTGTACAAGCCATCTGGTGCCTTCATATCACTATTGTTCCTGTATACGTATAGTGTTGTGTTAAATATAATGATGACGTAAACATGAACAAATATCCGGTAAAACTGCCGGTTAAAAAGGCTACACGTGCAGTTAAGTAGAGTGTACTAATCACCACAAAAAAATGACTCTTTCCCTTGGGTGGTGAGAATTTCCCGCCAAAATCTCTCTCACAGGTTACTTACTATGATGAGAGACGCGGCAAATTCCCCTGCCATTTGCGCATTTGCTGTCTCTTTTTATATAACTTCGATATCCAACTGCACTTTTCCATCGCAGAGTTTCATCAGAAATTTCAATTCCGCTCCCACTCGGAGATTTCAATAGTACATCGGCCGCAATGCGGTAGGCATTGCAGTTTGTTTTTTTTGGTCTGTTACATCAGCAACACAATATAGATTACTTTGTAGTATTTAAAGACACGATATAGCATTGGTAGGGCTGACAACATTGTTACAGGCATTGTTAATGATTCGTGGGTTCAACGTACAAATGAACTAACATACATGTGTAGGTTTAAGCTCAATCCCTTATTACTGACTCATGAGAAGATAGCGAAAAACTATTCTGTTTTAAAACTGATTATATTTTTCAAATAAATTAGCATTTCAGGTGGAAAGATTTCTCAGGAGGATTGGTACTGGTGCCATCTTTATAAACATTGAGGTTTCAGATTGAAACTAATCAAGTTGGTGTTTGGTCATTACCAAAGCTATATCATACCATTACGTAATGTAAGCTTCATTTTGCTTTATGTATTGTCCTGACCTGAGGTGTGATGCGTTATTGACGACATGTCCAGTTTAAAGGCAATATACAACATTTGAATGAATTTACTGAAAATAAAACATCTTACATGATTGTAAGTAAATAATATCAAGCATCCTGGGAAATGATGGCACCTGGTGTGATGTCGTTTTCAAGAAAACTGTTCTATCTATTTCCAGCGATGGCCGGCTGACCATCGTTGGGAAAAAAATGATTTTATTTTTTCAGATACTGCCTCCAGTTTACCATCTTTGGTTAGTTTACATTTTGTATGGCAATTGGTTACACATCCGTGAACGGGTGCAAGCTGGCTAGTCTAGTTTCCCAACCTGATAATTCCCCGACGTCTATAACTTGCTGCGTTTTGTCTGAAGTAGGATCAGGGAACCAGACTATTGGAGCAACATTTGTTTCTCTTTATTTTCCCAGCATCTATGCACACAAAACTTTAAACGGGTCAGTGTTACAGTATTTGCTGTAAAATACTAACCCCCCAAATCCATTCATTTCTGAAAATTACAGCAAAAGTAAATGTTGTATACTACCTTTATAACCATTTCCTATAACAACAATAGCATGATCTAAATGCTTGTTTTCATTTAAAGTAAGAAGGTGATGGTTGAATGTCGTGTAAAACTTTTCAATTTAGTCTTGCAAGAGATCGCTAATTTGTTAGCATTACATAAGTTATGAGTTTTCCATTGAGACATTCCACACACACAAAATGAGTTTCAAATTTTTAATTAGGAGCGGGCAGTGGCGGCGCTGCTACGGGAGGGGGGCATCCCCCAAGTTTTTCTCCCCCCCCCCCCCCCCCATCCCCCACCCAATCCCCCACCAACACTGAACACTTTGTCTTGCCTTGCCTTGCCTTGCATTGTCGGATGTAGCCCTCTTCATGTGCTTTCCATGTCCTTCTTTCTTGTGCCTGTGTTGTCCATGTTGTACCCATGTACGATGTGATGTCGTCTCTCCATCTCTTTTTCTGTCTGCCTCGTTTTCTCTTTCCTGTTCGTGGTTGCCACTCTGATATTCTTCTGGTCCATCTGTTATCCTTCAAACATGCCACATGTCTAGCCCATCTCCACTTTGCTTCTTTTATTTTGTTCAATTATGTCCTTAAGTCCTGTTTTCTTTCTGATATCACTGCATCTTATTTTGTCCCGGATGGACATGTGTAGCATTCTTCTCTCCATTGCCCTTTGTGCTGTTTGTAGTTTGGTTTCTAGGTATTTTGTTGTTGTCCATGTTTCTGCAGCATATGTCATAATTGGTAGCACGCACTGGTTGTATATTTGCCTTCTCCATGCCATTGGTATAGTTTTGCCACAGAGAATTTCTTTGTGCCTTCCAAAACAACTCCACTTTGTCTACAAAGTTTTGTTGATTTCCTTCGCTGTTCAGATTCATAACTATGGTGTTGAAAGTAGAGAGTGAAATTTTGGTTCTGTTTATTGAAAGACTTTATTCTGTCGTGATAGTGGACGTTTTATTTACACCTGCTATTTCATTACTTGCCCCAATTCGCTTTTAGAAATTATTTTGCCTGCCCCCCAAAATAATTCCTTGCCCCACCCCCCCCCCCCCCCCCCCCACTTTGCCTCAAAAAGTGCAGAGTCTGGCGCCGCCACTGGGAGCGGGACGCCTACAATTCCTGCTGTCTTAACATGTATCATTTTTTGTGCGTATCACAAACAAACAAACAACAATTATTTAGGAAGACCGAATACAAGGCACAGTATGGTATAGGTGTTTTTTTCTTCTTTGAAAAATACAGTTTTCTTCCATAATTCTTTAGTTGGGGGAAAGCCAATAAACTAAAATCTTAAGTCAGAGCACGGACATAGCGGCTTCTGTTCAAATTACGATCTGGAATCATTCTTGACATTATTAAAAAGCAACATATTATACATGCATTGCAAGGAAATATCAATTCCTTCGGAACATGTTTCCTGCATTCACATTCACTCAAGAATAAACCACTCAATGCTTTCGAAAGATCAGCTCATGGAACTCAAGATTCAAGATTTAAGATTCAAGATTCAGGATTCAAGTAAATTATATTAAGCACCATAACTGGGCAATTTAAGCTCGCCATAGAAATATAAATATAAGACACAAAGATGAAATGGAATAAGAATAATAAACTACGAAATAGTCTAAGAAACCTTAAAATACATATTGCACATAAAAAGTAAGCCTTTAAATATTTAATTTAAACCCTAGCCTACTAAATGAACGTTTTGAAAACTACTATAGACTACGGTACCTACAATACTATGACAAGGAAGACAAAATTACATATTGCACATGGATATTAAAAGTTTAGAAGACTCATCCTAACGTGTAAATATACAAAAATGCCTCAAACCAATTATTAGAAAAACTACATAGAGAATACAATCCAAGAATATAGACTAAAAACCTAAAAACCTATTACACATGGAAAATAGAACAGATAAAAGCCCCACCTATCGTGTGTAATTACTATTAAAATGTGATACAGACATTAGTACAAAAGTATGTTTGTAACGGTTTGTACTGGATGGTAAAAAGCCTCTATCGATATTCAGTCAAGGCATGTTTATTCCGGAATTAAAACTGATTAGTACTAAGGACTCTAGGCATTATATAGTTCCCAGTGTGTCTTTATTCAGGAACATCCAGGTCAATTAAGTAAATTCCGGTACGGTTAAAGGCAATAAGTGAGTCCGTCTAAAGCAGCAGACGAGACTTAATTTCGATCCCAGCACTGTGTGCTTGATGGTTTCACTTAAAACACTGTGGTGTTAAATTAACACCATGCAGTATCCATATTGAAGGAATGGTCCAAATAGATACCGCATGGTGTTAATTTGACACCCGACGTTTTACAGTGCAACCGAAGATATTGAGATGGGTTGGAAACTGTTGCACACACTGCAACATGTTACTGCGCCGTATTTACCTCTATTCCCTAGTATATAGGCATTTGTCCCAAACTCCTCAATATTTGAAGCACCTCAAACGAGGTATCTAAAATTACGTAGACTGTGCATGATGCAACAGTGACAGCTGGTTGGCAGATCCATTCCAGTGCCTCTTGTTGTTTTAGTAACTTTGAGCCTCACATGAGGTGAATACCTCACCACACCTAACGTGCCATGAAGTACCTCATGCGCTTCAGCATGACGCGCGTACATGACGCGCGCACATTTAAAGGTAATATACATCATTTCCAACCCCCACCCCCCCCCCCAAAAAAATACTGAATTATGAAATACCTTACTTAACTGTAAGTAAATAATAGTCTCAAGCATCATGTGAAATCATGGTGCTGTCATTTTCAAGAAAAGTTTAATTTGTGTATCAATTTCCAGCGATAGCCGGCCGACCATCGTTGGAAAAAACTGTTCCCCCACCTGATAATTCCCTGACGTCTATTAATTGCCCTATTTTGTCCCTTTTTCTTTTTGTTTTCCCAGCATTTATGTACACAAAACTTTAAACAGGTCAGTGTTACAGTATTTGCTATAAAATACTAACCCCCAAATCCATCCATATCTGAAAATTACAGTATAAAGCAAATGTTGTATAGGCTACTACCTTTAATAGTGTACCAAATTAAACATTAATAGAAACAAAGGTATCAATATTAATGAAACAGAGTAGGATATGAAACAATATCTTCAAGCAAACTTGAATTATCGATCTTGATTGGTCGATCCGTGGCAGCTGAGAGTGTGATAATAATAATATCACACGGCCCATATACACGCTCCGAATTGCGCTGTTCAAATTGCGCATTACGCAAAACGCAGTGCTGCACAATCCATTGGTAATTCAAAACCTGCGCGTTTGCGTCCCATGTGGACCGTTACGTCTGTTTCGGCGCACACTTGTTACGTTTTTTTCCGGATAGCTCCTGTTTCTTCTGGCTGTTATTGATGAGTGGGTTAGCCTATACGAGAGAGGACTTGGGACAATGGGGGATAAGGGATAACAATGACACCGAGGACTTGGGCAGAGTCCTCGGGAGAATTTCGTGTACAAACCTTATGGGAGCTGTTCTGAAAAAGTTAGAGTACAAACAAAGAGAACAAAAGAAGGGTTCCATTCATGGTCCTCATAAGTATAGGAAAACGCACATCGATGTGTGCGTGTGTGTGGTACAGGTTTCGCGCACAGCACCGTGCGTGTTCCATCTTTACTGTGCGTCAAGTTTGCTTGAAGATAAATTCGTTATCCCACTCGCGCTCGTGGAACACGAGTATCATACGGTTTAGAAAACAGAGAGTTTGTCCGTCCATTAATTTGAACAAAAGTCGCCTTGAATATGATTCCTTGGCAGTTTCACCATGTCTGTAATTTGATGGTGTGTATTCATGTTTGTCATTAAGTGTAGTGTTAAGTGTAGCTACACGATGCGGAACTTTTGGTAATTGTATTTGTTTACCCTAGTGTGTACGCAATTAGCCATAAGACATTAATTCCAGATAGCCGGCGCCACATAATAATTACTTTCTCGCAAAGGTGATATTGTAGTTATAGCGTCTTACGTAATACGTACTTAAGAAACATGTGATTAAACACAATGAGACAACGTTTTCGGACATAGAGAAAATTAATTCGCCAGACAGTAATCTTGCAAATATACGAAAGTACGAAAGCCCATTAGCGCCAAGCAAAAAAGAAATAATCGAATCTGTTATTACGGAATCACAATCCGTTATTACAGATTCACAATTTGTTATTACGGATTCACAATCTGTTATTACAGATGCACAATCTGTTATTACGGATTTATAATCTGCTATTACAGATTAACCGTAATAATGGATTGTTAATCCTTAATAACGGATTGATAATCCGTAATAACGGATTGTGAATCCGTAATAACGGATTGATAATCCGTAGGCCTATTGCTATATCTCCGTCTTGGATACTGTATTTTGATTGGTCTAGAACGATCACGTGTCAGGTCTATAAAAACGACTGGCACACTCCAAGCATGATATTACACATCAGCCAACTATTGGGCTGTATCATTGGTACCCACGCAGTTTTCACCTACACTGTTTGACGAGAGTAAACTATAGTGGGAGAAGCGGACCAGCAGACGATTAGCTGTTTTGATCGCGTAATTTGTTTGAGTTAATTTCGACCGAGCAAGGCAAGTTGCACTGGGAAAAAAACCTGCTTTTGGCGATATAACAAAACAATTGTTGACTGCTGTGATGTGAGATATGACGTTTTTAGGGGTGTTAAAAACGTCATATCCCACATCACAGCAGTCAACAATTGTTAAATAACAGATTGTGAATCCATAATAAGGGATTGTAAATCCGTATTAAGGGATTGTAAATCCGTAATAACGGATTGTTAATCCGTAATAACGAATTGATATAATCCGTATTAAACAGATTGTGAATCCGTAATAATGGATTGCGAATCCATAATAACGGATTGTGAATCCGTAATAACGGATTCGATTATTATTATTTTGTTGCTTGGCGCTAATGGGCTTTCGTACAAATGTTGCCTGTGCATTACTAGTGGTAATTATGTTGGTTTCGTTGGGAGCCCAGAAAATCCTCCAACATTCAGGAATGCACAACAGGAAGAACTATGCATAATTTAGATGGAATGTTGTTGGGGTTTTTTTTTTGGGGGGAGAGGGTTGCTGTCAGTGGAATTTGGGAGACATGCGTTAGCTATTAGGTTTTGGTTTTGTTTTCATAATGAACGATTGTAAATATTTCTTTGTAAACAAAAACGAGAGACAGGGGCTTCGGTAACGCTGTGATTAAAGAAGAAATACAAACATGCTGTACATATTAGAAGCAAAATTGCGGTTGGATGAAATATGTTAATGTTAGCGAGACTTCAACCAAAGTATTTGTTGTCAAAAGATATCTGATCCTAAAACCCTGCTGCAGATAAATGACGCATTGTTAGTGCGTGAAAAAGTCATCGATGCTCTAAAGGACTGGCACGACATCCGATGCAAAGCCGTGAAACAAATCGTGTTTATTGCGAAAGGTAAAAGTGAAATATTTGTGAAACAGTTATACTCTGCAGCAAACTGTGATACATGTTACCTTCGTATGCTTCAGTATGTTGCCCATGGCTATCCGCAGCAGGTTTGAGTCATTTAATAATTATGCTCTCTGTGGTTTGTCCTATATGGTTAGGTTCCAGATAGAAACTGTGATCGTTGAGTCATCTTTATTAATCACGGAGTGGGTCTTCTATGTTTCCTTTTTATATTAACTTTTCTGAGGACCTGTAATTATGATCGATAAGTCTTTCATTTCATCCGAGTACTTAGAGTTACTGAATATTCACACGAAGGTATAGCTCACTAAATATTATGTAGTGTTATTCCGCATGCATGATGCTTTTATAAAGGAAATTGGTCTTCAGGTTGAATAATTCATGTTTAAAAGTTTATTACATTTCAGTCAGCTTGTTTTGCAGATGTTCCAGTGGGCGTCGAATGTACAAGTGCCTTAAAATGGTTAATGCTTTAACCATTGTTTTGGGGAACTTTGCAATTGGGTGAATAAATTCGAAAGCTCTTAGTTACAATTTGATTGATTGTTAGGCGTCAGTAAGAGTAGAATTATATTACGATTGTCAACATCGTGATGAAATCAAAGACGTAAATAGTAATTGTACTGGGGAACGAGAGAGGTCCTGAAAACATAGGCCTCAGTTTTACAGTTTAAAAACTTTCAATTCCAAGGACTGTAGTTACCAGACATCCCGTAGACATATAACGTACTTCTAACATGGACGCTCACTAAGTATGTCAATAAATTTCATCACGGGTCGGAGCTATAGCTTTTTGGGAGGAAAAAAAGCAGGTAGGTAATTTCTTCCTTAGCTTACAGAAGTCAAACGCATTCTTCAACCTCCGTGATCAATTTGTACATACCGAAGTGAAATGAACGGGTTCTCAGAGCCAGTGTCAGTATTTATATGTTCACTTATCCATTTCATTAGGGCACAGGTATTTTAAAAAGCACTTAAGGGGATCTGTCTTTACAGACGCAAAAATACACCGTAATATTGACAGAGTATCGCGTTTGCGAGATGGGTCGTTGAAATTGTAATAGTTACGAGTGCGGTTAAATGCATTATACTGGCGAAAGTATAACGTACAGCATGCTTTGCACATATTGGCATGGAGGATGGGTTACGGATTGGAGAGGCCGGGATGTCTATGTGTAAATCATACAAGGTTGACCAGTTTTTGATTGACGCCGTTTGTATGGCACTGACGTTTTTGTCACAAATTGTCATATATACCTTGTGTTGACACTTAAATAGATTCAATGCACTAAAATTTCGTTTCCAGCATGCTGGGTGGGGTAAAGACAAAGCCGCAGTTGACCCAATCTTATCTCGACTGGAATGGGGTCTAATTGCATATAATGGAACGAACTATATGTACCAGAGTCGGAGACAGTCGCAAGGACACAGAAACACTACACAGCAGTGATACAGACAGGGAAAGGTACACAGCCATAATACACCCAGAAAAACCGACAGTCACAAACAGTCAAAAACAGAGAGAGAAATAACAAAACAAAATAAAGGAATAAACAAACAAACAAACAAACACACATCCCAACACAAACGGGGGGACGGGTTCGACCCCCAAACATCTCTCTGTATCCGCCCCTAGATGTACTCAAGACCAGTGTTGTAGGTCTCGAGACCGGTCTCGGTCTCGAGACCGGTCTCGAGACCAGTTTTTCCTGGTCTCGGTCTCGGTCTCGGTCTCGGTACCCTGGTCTCGGTCTCGGTCTCAGTACCCCGTGGTATCGGTATTTTGCTGGTCTCGGTATCGAGACCACCAATATTTTATACAAACAGCACATGTGCAGAATCGATTACAGCACGCTCGACTCGACTCGAGATGTATAATTGTGCAGTATATGACAACTTCTTGTTTACAGAATCGATTACAGTACGCTCTACTCGACTAAAGATTTATAAACGTGCAGTACATGACATGATGACAACCTCGTTTCTTTGCCGTGTACGCGTGCCCAAACGTACATGTAGCGCATTAGCTTCATGTATGGGAAGTTGGGAACTTGTACATGTATACTCCTTTGCACATAATGCATATGGACATTTGTGATCTTTTTGCATTCTTTTATTATGTAAATGACAAGGTCTCGAGGTCTCGGTCTTGGTCTCGGGCCATTAGGTCTCGGTCTCGGTCTCGGTCTCGGTCTCGGTCTCGGTCTCGGTCTCGGACCATCAGGTCTCGGTCTTGGTCTCGGTCTCGGACTTCGGGGTCTCGACTACAACACTGCTCAAGACAGACAAACCGACACACAGTCTATTTCGAAACAAAGTGAAAGGACTACACGTGCAATATTAAGAAGAGAAAAACACCCAGTTGCATTGACAACTGACAGTCAAAAATAGGACTATACGGGCGTATTTTTTACGGTGAAAAGCAAATATTCACTGTGAGTAACCGTGGCGTAACCACTGTAACATAACCGTTACATTTTACGGGCAAACCCGTAAAAGGCCGCTCATTACGTAGCAATTGCACGACCAATCAGAAATGAGGAAACTGTGTTCACAGAAGTCGGGTTAAATTGCAATGTTCAGTACAGAAATACACTTTCTTGACAATAATATGTTTTATTCAAACAATTCCACAATAGAATTTTGATTCTTTACAAACATAGGTGAAGATTCTCATTACATCTCCTTTCCTATTCAAATACTGAAATTGTTCATGGAAACCATGACTTAAGGTGGGATAAGCTGAATATAAAACTAAAGCACGACATCATTCACTTTGTAGTGTTTAGTAGGTCGTTTGTACACTCTACCATAGGAATGTATAATAATTTACTTCCGTTAAGTCTGGTTCCCACTATACAGGGTGGTTGAAACAAGGTAACCCAAGTTTGAGGTGATTGTTCACGGGCCATATCTTGAGATCTAATTAAACTAGATCCAGCTCAATTTTTCAGGATTATTTCTAAACACCCTACTCATCAACACAAATTCTCTGGAATTGTAGGAGGTGGGTGAACAATCACCTTAAACTTGGGTTAACCTTTTTAGAACCCCCCTTTAAATTCATTTATGTTAACTTGCAGTTAATTAACGAAAACAGGACTACCTTTTCCATTTTTCTAAAAAACGGTGCCCGTAAAAATGACAGTATAAACACACTTTTCACCGTAAAAAATACAATTTATCAGTAAATTTAAAGACGGTTCAAACGTAAAAAATACGGTAGATAGATGACATCTTGCTGCAAGCCTTTCGAACGTTAATTTTACGGGCATTTTTTACAGTGCAGGCAACATAATATTAGACAGACAGACGGGTTCGCACAGATTTAGGCCAGAGGATACATATGCGGACAGCTGAGATATTATGTGGAAACGATTTTACGAAATGGTCGACAAACAATCCTTGAAATGTCACTCAAATTCTTTTCAGTATTCTCTTCTGTAACAAATCGAAGAATATTCTCGACATGTGTCATTTTCGTTTGGAAAATAGCCAAGTGGACTAAAGGTCAAATACGTAATTGCGCTAATTTTTAAGTCTCAACGTAAACAACATTTTTTGTTTAAATAAACTTTTCTGCCAAATATTCCCATCACTTCAACAGGGGCATAAAGAGAATATCCACAGTCAACAAGCTTGATGTGTTTTCTCTAAAAACAAAATGAACTAACAAGCTATACAATTTATACTTGACGTTGTCAGTACTGTGCAATATCCAAAGTACACTGCGTTTAATGGTAACAATCGCCACGGTGGCCCTAAGCATTCAGTTGATAAGAAACAATAGACTTGATTAGTTTATGGTGGTAGAATGTTGGAAACAAAAAGTTGTCATCAACATCCTAACTGCAAGTTAAGAACACCCTGAAAAAAATTGGGGAAGATAAGCTTAATTTGTTTATTCCAAGAAGATTGAATTCTTAAGCCAACATCCAAGTTGACTTAAAAATTTCCCTTATCGTGCTTTAAGGTTTCGATGGGGCAGCGGAAAATGTCTTAAATTTGGGCCCAGTCTAAAATTGGGCCCATACGCTTACACGCCAATCAAATCTTATGTGCTCCATGTGAAAAAGAAATCGATCTTTGACTTCGCACACGCAGTTCCAATTCAGTGATAGGCGACATGGTTAAGTGATTGAGGACGATCACTAGAATTATAAAGATATGACAAGCATAACGAATGCATCATGGGTTTCCTCTCCTCTACTAACCAAAATGGAACTATCATTTCCATTGTGTTTTTATAGCAATGCCCGGTTGATTTTACGACGATGCAAATAATCCAGAATGACCAAAGCACTTCAGTGTGTGCTGATAATATCAGTTGTAATTGAACTTGTGTTAAAATGTAGGTGACTTAACATTTGTAGTCTTGAAGCGTAAATTCTTGTCACATGTATGCAATGCACCCGGCCCTTTTTATTTGTGGTTTATTTCGACGGTAATTTAACACTGTTAAAATGAATTCGGGCAATTTAATTTGTCGACATGAAAAATTTAGTCTTCATATTAGTCTTCACTGAATGACTGCGTAATTTAAAGCGAGACTAATTTAGCGTTTACAATTTTGACTAAAATTAAATGTCATTCCGACAAATTTATATTTGTGTCTTGCTTCAAAGTACACGAAATTGTACAACGGGATGGTTTTAACGAATTTCGCACAGGCAGTCGTGGTACGACAATGAGTAATTCAAAATGCGTCAGTTTACAAATTCCGTATACTATCTGAATAAGTGAGAGGTGTCAGCCACGTTTTCTGACTAAATGAGCTTTGCCATTGTCCCGCCTTTGGTCGGCTACGTCTATATTTCGTATATTTTACACTGTCTATCTTGGTCAGTGTAAAGTCAGTGTCTACCGAAGTGCGTAGCTTTAAGTTGAGACGAGACGGGGAATTATCAGTTTAATAATGAAAGGGAAACCCCGAGCGAAAGGTTACTCCGGGAAAACCCACAAACAGTCAGGTAAACAAATCCAATCCACTACATGCCCGTGGCGAGAATCGAACCGGGGTCTCTTGAGTTGGAAGAGGAGCTACGACTCACTTGAGGCAACGTGCGTGTACCTGACACTCTTATAGTCTAGTGATGACGTATATCTGATGAGTCTGACAAATATCGGGCATATGTGGAGAAAAAGGTATTGAACTCATTTTCAAATTATTTATATAATGACGTATGTCTGATCTAACACTGTGGTGTTAAATTAACACCATGCGGTATCTTTATTAGATGCATTATTACAGATACCACGTGATGTCATAACACCATGGTATTTGTAGTGTAGCGTAAACCCTCCAAAATCGAGATATTGAAGTTCGTGGGGAAGTCTGTCGTTACATGAAAAATATGTATTTGGGTTTACATTTTCTGCTGAAACTTTTTCCTTGGACGAGCTTGTCAATTAACGGGGTATTTATTGCGTTTTAATGGATCAGACACTCTAATGTAAAGTTAACACACCTTGGCTAGGATTCGACAATTTAATAACTCTTATTTGCACCCAATTACACATGTTCCAAATATCAATAGCTGGCGCGCGCCTATCTTGAATCGCACAACACGGACTGTACTTCTTTACACTTCACTTGGCCAAGGGAAGATCTGTTGCGACAATATTGGTGCAAGAATCGGGCACTTCAAAGGTTCCCCAGCCGGGGGCCCAAGAGTGTATTCCTCCGCGGAGAGAAAAAAAAATTCTCGTCCTCGAATAAAAACGCAATTAGGGAACGGTGCACCGGATTTATAGCCTCTGTCAGTGGTCGTTCCAGCTCATTTATCCAGGGAGAAAGTGACGGACCTGACACCCGGTTCCCTCTTGTACTGTGTTGACTCGCCTTTATTGACCAAAGAATTGGGGGGGTTATTAAGATGTTTGGAAAAAAAACCTGCCATTGATTTGCTTTATATTTGCCATAGGTTTTGAAAGCTCGGTTTTCGTAATAATTCCCCCTCTTGGAGGTCACTAATCTTGAAGTCCGAGCAACTGGGGTCAGTGGCTTTAACGGACGCGGTAAGCAGCATGTAAAACAGTTTATTGCAACCGATGTTCCTGATGCCACTTGTAAATGTTAATTTAACCACTCATGAAAAGTGTTCAACAGCTACATCGACGCATGTAATCTTACACAATAACTACAGAAGATTGTATTAAATTCAGTTGACTTCAATTATTCTCTTTTTCAATTAGACTTATATTGTATATGTTTACATTAAAACTTCGTAGATTACGTGTAGATGTTACATCCAAAAGGTCATTGTAAAAACCAAAATTTATAAAGTACGATTTCAAAGCCTAAAATAATAATGTGGTGGTATAAACATATTTACTATTGTTGTGTAAGAACATTAAAACCTAATTATTTGCAAACATTATAAATGAAACTACTGAATTATTATGAAATACCTTATTTGACTGTAAGAAAATAATCCTGTGAATCAAGCATCCTGTGAAATCATGGCACCTGGTGTGCTGTCCTTTTCAAGAAATGTTCTGCCGTGGACTAACTAAAGTTGGTAAACCTGGAGCAGTATTTGATAAAAAAGTTTTCTTTTTCCAACGATAGCTCGTTGGAAAAAGAAAACTTTTTTATCAAATACTGCTCCAGGTTTACCAACTTTAGTTAGTCCACATTTTGTTTGGCAATTGTCACACATCCGTGAACGAGTCAGCCAGTCTAGTTCCCCGACCTGATAATTCCTTGCCGTTTTTAATTGCTCCGAACACACTTTTTTCTTGTTGTTTTCCCAGCATCTATGCACATACAACTCTAAACAGGTCAGTGTTACAGTATTTGCTATAAAATACTCACCCCCAAATCCATTCAATTCTGAAAATTACAGCAAAAGCAAATGTTGTATATACTTCCTTTAACGAGATCTAGTTGTATTCATATCAATGATCAGAAAATACAGGTAGTATTATAAATATACAAATACTAGACTAAGCGTAGGATGTTGATGCATTAAAGTAGGAGAAAAATATTATGACAAACCTTAATCACCAAAAGAAAACAAAAATTTTCATTATTATCCTAATTACTATTACGGGTGATGGGTCATTTGGGAGACATTCCCATAGACTTGTGCAAAAAAAATTTCAAACTTTAAAACCCTCCTGTGCACCTGGCCAAAATCGACCCAGTTGTTGTACAGATCAAAACCTATCAAATGACAGATTGAAACTGTGAGAGTTGGTGTTTAGAGTTTTTGATAGGCTGTGATAGTTATAATTAAGTATAGGAGGGTATTAATTTAATGTAACCTAACCCAAATATCCCCTATTCTACCCCCACGAAATTTGGTATATTTATGTTTTGGACCATCCTCTATCGATATAACCCAGTTCCGACAGTAAAATATTTCTCAATATTTAAGGGGGCTGTGACATTAGGGAGACTCCCTAATGTCACTTGCTTGTCTCCCTAAGGTACAAAAATAACTAAAACATGTCTCCTTAAGGGACCATTGACAGTTATTACCATAATCTCTTAATGACTGAGTTTCATTAGATGCTGTTTGGCAACTTTTTGCTCGAGATCAACTTGTGATTAAAATCGAGATCAAATAAGGAGTAAGATCGCTTTTTTGTTATCCTGCAGGGGTGCTGCTTGTGGTCTTGTCCTGTTCTTTTTTATGTTTTGTCGTTTGGTTTTAATAAATTTGTTTTAAAGTCTAATGTAATGTGTTGGTAATTCTGTTCTTTAATATAAATGAAAGGTGTATGTCTTTTACCTGCGAAATAAATGAAATGAATTGAAATAGGAAGCACTTTTTTGATGAGGCAATGGATCTTATACCTAAGACCACGTTGTGATTGATGTGTAAGCATACATGTGGCCTTTGGGGGGAGAGTGGCCATAACCTAGGCAGTCTGCACAGGCCGCAGTACAACCGTTCGCCGAAGGGGCCACGACAGCAACCGCAGGATAGCTGTTCTATTGGATTTTCGTTGCTATATATTACCACGATGTACATCGATTCACGTCGCCCCTGGCCAAGTATTTATTGCAGAGCGGACTCGCAAGTTATCCGCTCGGCTTGCCATGGACGGAAGGGGTTCAATACCGGTGACTTCTCGCGAGAGTTGGGTTAACCCTGTCACAGGGTACCCGGGAGTTATTGACAGTTGGGGAGATTTTTTGAAACCATTTTAGGCTTCTTCTCTTTCTTTGCTTAGGCCCTAAAGCTTAGGTAAAGTGTTGTAATAGAACGCTATAAGGAGCGCTGTGGACTGATGGCTTGGTGTACCAGACTCAAGATCTCGGTGATACTGCAGATTGGGGGTTCGCGACTGGCTGGGGTCATGGTGCATGTGTCCTTAAGCAAGGCTCTTTGACAGAAATTGCTTCTCTCTACCCAGGAGTAAATGGGTACCTGTGAGGGCAGTGATGGTTATGTGTTTGATTAGCCCATGTGCGCTTAAAGGAAACATGATTTAGGATTTATGTTACATTATTCCTGCTTAAAACAATAAAGTATTATCTTGACAATGATATTTTGTGTCCAGATACAATTATTTCCCAGATTAAATATGGAAAAAGAAATTGAAAATTTTGTCCAAGCTACTCCGCCCCTTGAGTGGGACCCTTATTAACATAAGTGTGTGACGTAGACCGAGGCACATTACAGATTCTGCTGCGCGAGCCGGCCCCATCACGCGTATATGCATTGAGTGTATACGTGTGTGTGCAGAACGGCGAAAATTCTTCGTCCAAAATCTAAGGAAAATACAGTGTTTTTCGGCCATGCCGACAAGGTGTGTGGCTGCTGGGTGCAGCAAAACGACGAAGGATGGAGTAAGCCTTCATTTATTTCCAACTGATGCGAAATATCGGAGAATTTGGACGGCGAAAGTGAAGGTAACAAGAGCGAAGTGGTCCGGCCCCAGCAGCTTCTCAGCGTTATGTAGCGACCACTTTGAGCCGTCGTGTTTCGATATTTTCAAATCATGGGATGACCATTACAAATATGCTCAAGTCCATCCCAACAAAGTTCCCAGATGCGAGTAAGGTACAGGCGAAAGCAGTTAAACGGCCCATTCCCCAAGGAGCCTTCGCTAAAAGGGAGAAAATCAGGGTAAGTTCGATGTTAGTTGTTGCAACTTACGAAATTGCACGTGTAGACCTAGTGTGTATACGATGTACATGCGTCATTTACGGGTCCAGACTATCGAGTCGAGCTATGAATTTCGGTGCCTTGGTCTACGTCATGAACAGCGCCCTCAATTTGAGTCTCAACGAATTCCAAAAAGGAGGGGTCAATTTTTGGGCGGCAAATAATCACACTAAAACTTCACTTGAACCAGTTTGGCTTTTAATTCACATTTAATACATATAAATGAATTTATTTATGAAATAAAATGTGATCCGGCCAGTTTAAGAAGCATGTTTCCTTTAACATGAAGCCGGGGCTGTATGCTTCCAGGGAGTTGAGAAGGTTTCATGAATGATTAATAGGCCTGATGAGCAGGGGTAATAATAATAATAATAATAATGTAAGCGCTGTGATATAGTTTACTATTTGAGACGATTATTTGTCTAATTAGTACTATTATAAGGTGTTGGATGGAACAGTTAAATAACAGAACACGCTGCTATAAAAGGCACTAATTGGTTCTTCTATAATTAAATGCTTTCAACATTTTGCCATAGCCGCGGTTTAAAAAAAAATACCTGGCAAGTTGACGTCTATAGGCGGATTCCTGAGCGTACTCAATCCATTCATTCATCCATTCATGTTTCAACTATATTTCAACTATATTGATTGGATGAAGCTTTTTCACACAAAAGGGGGCTCGAAATGCAATGAATAGGACCACTCTATTCAGTTTGGTGCCTATTGTTTGCATTTACACTTGGCTGCACGGCAAGGTTCTTGGCACATCAGCACCCCATCAATAACAGCGGGAGGCAAGAGGTTGAGCATTTATATGATTTAAAATAATAAACATTTTTACTGTTCCTATTGGTCAAGAGTCTGTCAAGAGCCTGTGTGTTTAAACCTTTGTCGAAACTTGAAAATATGCATATAAACGTTTTTAAATCCCCCGAAAATGTATGTAATCGTAATTTTCTCCTTAATTTCCCGAAGACTAGTACAATTTGATTATAGTTGTTTATTTTTGTGTCAAAATGTATCCGAAGAAGTCGACGCACTATCCCTAATGGTATAACCGCTGTATTATTTTTCTATGTAAGAAGGTGTAGGTTTCGTGAATAATGTCTATGCGTTATCTCGATATACTTTGGACAGTGGAGACTCAACACTATGACATTTAATCATCCGTCCACGGGGCTGTCTGCACAAAACCTGAGTGTGTGAATTTGTAATTCGACAAGGATAAAGTGATAGGATTTTACCACATGCTCCAATTGTTACCAATTTATCAATGTTAATCAATCAGTAATAATCATTGATGATCTTGCATGCATTTTCATTGCATGTTATGGCGCTAAGTAGAACTATTTGTTTAAAAGATCGAGTATTTTTTTTTGTCAGGCATTTCTTATCAAATCATCTTAGAGTAGGGTCGCAAAGTTTAACTTAACACCATCGCTTTTGTGTCCATACGGTTTTTATAATTTGTATGGCGCTCTAGGGGTGCCATCTGACTGTTGAGATCCTGTAATAATCTCAGGCTGACGACATCCTGCACTCCAAAACTGTGGTGTTAGATTTACACCAATATAGTACGGTGTTAACTTAACACCACAGTTTTTGTAGTGTAAGGTGTGGACATCCTGAGAATCTTTCATTCAGGATGACGACATGAGATGATTTATTAATTAAGGACAACATCCTGAGTGTATAGGACGCTGTCTATCTTCCGGGGATACAGTATCTTAACAAGTCATATGGCACCTCCAGAACACCGTATAATTACGCGTGTGGGGCCAGTGCATTAAATCGTTCGATTTGGTGACGTTGATGTCCACTACAATCGTAGAAATAGTGTCAAGGTGCTCCATGGGATGTTTTGTAAATTGCCTTGATTAGTTTAGCACACCCCGGACAAAACCGACCTGTGCATCAATACGCTAGGACACCCAAAAAGACCAACAACTCCAGAATAAGCGTTAAGTCAGCCTACACTCTAAAGAAAAGATGTTCAAAATGGGTTGATATTTTGCCCAGTGTTGGGCAACATATCAACAACCGAAAATCTTGGGCAAATTCTTCCCAATAATCGGTCCATTTTTACCTGAATTAACCAACAATGTGGTAAATTAATACCAATGTTGGGTAAATAACAGTTGCCCAATTATGTTTTACCCAACGTTTTTACAGTGTACCAGAAGATGGAGTAGGATAGAAGAATGGAGGTGAATTCAGCAGGTGCAAAACCTGTTATCGGAAATGGAAGATTTAAGGTGTAGGCCTAATTGGCCCCACAGCCTAATGATGCGCAGTTTGCTCCTTGCTAATCGAAATGTAGCCTTGCGGGATAACGTAATCCCTTAACATTTTTCAAAGTCATGTTTTGTCTCATTGTAAATGTTTTCTAATCTTTAACGATAATAACAATGCCAAGTCGAAAGAGGAACGATGCCAGAAATATCATGCGTGCATAAACCCTATCGGAAGTGGGTACATTTAGTTCACATATTAGTCCACTTGTTTCGTACGTGGTGCGGCGTGTATATATAACGCTTTAAAACCCATTGAGTACGGTTTTTTACGGGAGACGTCGGGGTGCTGCGGCGGCTCTGGCAGCCAAGCGAAACGGCCACAATGTGTTTGTGCAGTCAAGCGTAACATATACACAATAATCCAACAATGGATTGAAACTGCACAGACAGCGGCCAATGGCGTCATCCGGCCTATGTTCCCACAACACGTATCGATCTCTGCACCAAATATATTTAAGCGTAGTATACACTATTTGCTTTTGCTGTTTTTTTCAGAAATAAATTGATTTGGGGGTTAGTATTTAATGGCGTGCTAGCAAATGACCTGTAACACTGACCTGTTTAAAGGTTTGTGTATATGCTGGGGAAAACAGAGAAGAAAATTCTGTTCCAGTAGTCTGCTTCCCTGACCCTACTTTAGACAAATCGGAGCAATTTGTAGAGTCATGGAATTATCAGGTCGGGAAACTAGACTACGGTCCAACGATTGTCGGCCGACAACGTTGGTAAACGATATAGATTTCCACTTTTTCTGAAAACGCCAGCACCCCAGGTGCCATGATTTCACACGATGCTTGAGACTGCTATTTACTGAGTCTAGTACAGTATTTCGTAACAATTCAGTTTTTTATGTTTGCAAATGTTGTATGCTACCTTTAAATAAAGTCTTCAGTCTCCATATATGGTCTTCATTCAACGGTGTCTCAAGATAATCCCAATGATATGACAAATTGTTTGCCAAATCAGATTTGCATTATTTTTTATTTCTTTTTACGGTTTTGGTTTAGTTGTAGCTCTAAACATTTTTCAACTGTTAAGATTCTGGGGCCGATTTCACGGGACTGTTAAAAGTATACAAATTTGCTGAGCACAAAATAATTGCTGATGAACAATCGGTTACCCGCCCAAATTGTATGTGATCATATTTCTTGTGAATAATTCTCAGCTGTTGTTGTTCGAAAGGCTGTACTGTGAGATACTCTTCAAGTTTCTTCCCTCGTACAGCCTCTCTTTGGAACTCCTTACCTGTAACCTGCTTCCCTTCCACCTATAATCTCTCACAATTCAAACAACATGTGAATAGATACCTTCTGTCGCTGTGATTTCTGCCCTTCATTGTCTTTTGTAGCCCACACCTTGAGTAGCTTTTTGGCCTTGTGTTGGACGATACTCACACAAAAAGGCACACTTGCTTAGCAATCTTTTTCCGCTTATGAAATATAACAGTGAAATATATAGTCCAGATATAACAGTGAAATATATAGTCCAGATATAACAGTGATCAGAAATGAGTTTCCGTCATCCAGAGTAATTACATTAAGGCCGAGAGTCCGGCTACAGCAATGGACCGTCGGTCCAGCACATGTATCATTAGGCGTTGAGCTTTACAGACATGAAGCGTGTAAAAGTCATAAATCTTGAACAGTTTTGTAAACAGGATATCCAACCCACCCCAATGATTGAGACATACCCCGGGGTCTGACTTCAAAGTATCATCGCTAATGACACAAAGTAATTAGATTCATGTTATTTCATATTCCTATACATTTTTGGATATAAATAATACATTTTTTTTCCGGATGCAGTTGTACCGGTAATAAAGGTAAATTGCCAAAAAGAACTTCAGGAAATTTGACCCGCGGTATATGCATTTTGATATAGCCTTCCCACCCACACAAGATGGTGCGTGTATCATCGGCGCATGCGCAGATGCCTCCTCATCTTCACAAACCCTCTCCAGTGTCGTCAATAAATCCCGACTGCGGTCAATACATCGACTGTGCCCGGCCAGGAAGAGCTATACTTGAAACTTTTTGCTGGAAAAGAAAAATTGCCCGAAATCGGTTAGCGCATGTTATTAGAATCGGAATCTTCCAGTCAATATATAACTTGGGCATATTCCCCGGCAATAACTATTCAACACAGCCTGTCGAGATCTTTACAAATATCGAGGCTGCGAGCTAGGTGCGCCATTCTCTTTAAGCTAGGGTACACCTGTGGACTGAATACAGTAGGCTGTTCTTCATTTGACAAATTATGGGCTAGATAGCTACTGAGTACAATTAGTGATAAGCATCTTGATCCAGCCACAGTGAATACTTTCCATCGAGCTTCCAGGAGAGCTGTCATTATCACCTTCAGGTCCCATCTTCCCATCCTCAATATCTCGCCTGTCATTTTTCTCTCTTTTTTAATTAAAGTCACTCCGCCAGAGCTACAGAAGTAGCGGGACGTCTTGTCAATCAACGCGGGGGGACTGACGGCGACTAGGCAGGGGTAGCGTCAGTGACGCTGCTGGCTGCGCGCGGTGCAATCATACTCTCTATTCAGCGATTTTGAGGAGAATCCGTATTTGATCAACTGCCGATCGCCGTGTACCACGGCCATCAGGGGCAGCCGCGCGATTAACGCTCTGAGCCCTGACTTCTGACTTGCTCGACCTTTTATTTTCCCTTCCACTCTCTCTCCCAGGCTCCGAGTCAATTGTACGTGTTTTGTGTTTGGACGGTCACTGGAGGAGACACACCGCACTCATTTCGACGAGGGCTTGTCAATAAATGTAAGTGAAACCTTTTCGTCTTTTTTTAAATTATCAGTCGGGTATACTCTACAAGTGGCGGATTGGAATCAGGGCACCAGTAGAGTGCGCCAGGATACGTGCATAAAATCATTCTCGAAATCAGAAAGAAACCTGTTTCTTGCGGTGGAATAAAAAGGCAGTCCTTGCTTTGAAATATTGCTCTTTAAAGTTGCGTTAAGTTTTATGACACATGCTGGAATTACAGGAAACTTGTGGAAACACTACAAAATGATGCAAAAAAGAAGAAAGAAGCACCGGTAAAACATGGAAATGTCTTGAGTTTAAAACTAAAGTCATTCGTCATCTATTAACTTGGCTTGAATTTTAGATTTTGTTTAAATAGATTTTATTCACCGCCATCTTTTAAACATATGCAAACTAACTATGTACGACTCTGCTACACTGTAAAAAAACACCGTTTTTTAACGGGAATTTCCTGGCAATTTGGACGCAAGTACCATCCCGTAAAATAAGAAGCAAGCTGTTATCTATAACGACTCTGAACACTGTTATGTTACGTTACTGTCCCTTAAAATATTCCCGTAAAACGACGGGTTATGAAAAAATTCACTAAGTTACGGGAAACTTGGTGTAAGTAATTATACATTTACAGAAATGAGAACCAGACTAAAATTAATAGACGTAATGTATTATACATTACTATAGGTATAAAGTATACAAATACTACGATAATCTACTAAACACTACGAACTGAATCATGTCGTGCTTTAGCTTTATATTCAGCCTTATCCCGCCATGATGAAGTCAGTTTCCCATGAAAAATTTCAATATTTGAATACCAAAGGAGCTGTAAGGTGATTCTTCCCCTCTGTTTACAGAAAATCTAAATGATATTGTGGAATTGTTTGAATAATTAAGTATTTTCGTCAAGAGACCGTGTTTTTGGACGAAACACTTACAACATGACTTGTGTGAACACAAATTTCCTCAGTTCTGATTGGTCAGTTGCTGCATAATGAGATTCGTGTAGGAGAATATTATATTTTACGTATAAAACCCGTTAAAACTAGAATACGGTGATGGTCTGTTTTTTACAGTGAGAAAAACCCGTTATTTTACGGATTTTCTTTACAGTGTAGACCCTCTTATTGCTGGAATTTGTACTGAGCATTTCCTGAAAATTAGTTCAATCGCATGCTATTGTTTGGTTTAATGGCAATATGGCTCACATTTCCCAATTTTATGACAAATATATCTTGTTTGCTTTGTGTGCATTTTATACATTTTACCTTCTACAGTGTTCTACGACAAGGGTGTTTCAAAATTCAGAATAGACATCTTCGATAATTATGTTATACATGGATGCAAAAGCAACTGACTTAAGTTTCCTAGCAAATAGATCTCTCATGAACATGCCGCGTTGGCTTCCCAATAAAATCGTTCACTGGAAGATGAATTGACAGCGATCCAGTAAAACAAACGTTGTGTTACAGTATACGCTTCACTCCATCAATCTCCCCATTCAGTATAATAAATCTACCCCACAGACAACCGCGCCGACGGTCTAGACAGATCGCCCACTTCACGGGTCGAGGTTGTGGTTAAGCATCCTGTTAACCAGTTAAGAGTTTTTGCCACATATCAAACGACTTGCAGAGAACAAAATCCTAGATGGTTTTCTAGGTCTCTTGACTTTTATTAAGTTAGGAGCCTTAAATGTACCGGTAGTAAACAACATTTGCAAACATCAAAAAACAAAAATACTGAATTATTACTAAATACCGTATTAGACTGTAAGTAAATAGCAGTCTCAAGTATCCTGTGAGATCATGGCACTTGGTGTACTGTCGTTTTCCAACAATCGTTGGAAATAGTCTAGTTCCCCTACCTGATAATTCCCCGACTCTATAAATTGCTCCGTTTTGTCTAAGGTAGGGTCAGGGCATCTATGCACACAAAACTTTAAACAGGTCAGTGTTACAGTATTTGCTAGCACGCTATAAAACGCTAACCCCCAAATCCATTTATTTCTGAAAATTACAGCAAAAGCAAATATACTACCTTTAAATATAACATAATGAAATCATGGCATCTCTTAATTTTCATTATCTACTGTTGATTCGTATACTGTGAAATCACACCATTACTTTTTAGCAAAGATGTGCATGTTTTTATTGATTTCTAATAAAGCTGTAAACCCCCTTGATTTCCAAACGATAAAGAATCCTTTCGTTATATATTGCACCAGGTCCAAACTTGTAATTCAATAAACAGAACTAGTTCAGTCTATTCAACGTCATACCGTACATGTACTGTGAGCCTTCTTATGGCTTGGTGAAATCTCAGCCCCGGTTTCCCTTGAAACGGTTAACCATTTATTACGGAATTAATATTTAGCTCAACACGCGCCTAAATTAAATAATAAACAATTGATCGGAAACCACATGAATTGCGGTATAATTTCACGCGCCAATAACACGAATGACGTGATTCAGGATAGAACGCTTTGGCGCACAACCACGGATGGGTGTCTAGTTTATCTGTAAAATGCTCTCATAAGCTTCAGTCACTGACCAGTTACTATTAACTTCCAACAAAACAAATATTTATTTCATAGGAAGGCACTATACTGTCAAAGTGATAGCAAGTCGATTCTTTTTGCTTAATATTTCATCGGGGTGTTTGGGAGCTCGTTAGAGTCACACGCCCGTGAAAACAGATCGAGTGTTCTTCGGCAGACGCTAACCCTCGGCTCATTCGATTACTGTGGGTAAGATGATCTTCACTTGGTCCTAATTGGTAGACGCAGCGGAAGGTTGGGTCAGATATTCTAGCTGTCTGTTACGATGTGTGTATTTTCTCCCCCACGCAAATCTGTTGTATTTCAAATTGCCATATGTCATCCTTTACGTCATGTACAACAGTGCAGATAGGGTCATGCCTATTTCTTTGATGTATTCAGGCTGTTTGTAAACTTTGATATCAAGGTAAGTGTTTTACACAAACATAATTAATTAAGTTTCTAACTACACCATGATATAGTTCAGTTTTTCTATAAACGTGTTTAGCAAAATCACATTGTTGTCAGTTCCTTTTAAACGGTAGGCAGTAAGCTGAAATATTGTGAAAGTACTCAATTTGCCCAGACAGTTGGCTCTGTGGAAGAACATTGACTTCGATATATACTTGGATGAAAGACAGCAATATTTATTGCTTGCATTAGCATGCCTAGTAATAATCAATAACTTGGTCTGGGCATGACAGACCCTTGTGTATATTTCATCTGAAAAAGAGTCAC
The DNA here is from genome assembly GCA_037893225.1 of Hippasteria phrygiana. Taxonomy (NCBI): domain Eukaryota; kingdom Metazoa; phylum Echinodermata; class Asteroidea; order Valvatida; family Goniasteridae; genus Hippasteria; species Hippasteria phrygiana. The sequence continues at coordinate 1,417,737 of JAZGUH010000320.1, forward strand.
GTCCTTCGGATGGGACATTAAGCTTGAGGTCCCATGTCCTATGGTCAATGCACGTAAGCACTCTGAGAACCTGTCGTGAAAGATTAAGGGTTTGCTTCGGCGCCTCTGGTCCCCCAGAGAGACTTAGTGCCCATTGAAAATCATCTTATACAAGACATACATCTATTCTCATTATCGTCGTTTTCTTTGATGATCTCCTAATGGCTCATTAGCAATGTTATATTTTCCAGAAGGGAGATTTGTGGCGATAAATCTACCGGTTTTGTTTATTTATAACTAATGTTCTTGTAGTATCCTTTGATCCTGGGCGAAGCAGTGATAAATGTTGCCGGTCCACAGTCAAGAGTTTGCCAGGCCACAGCTGGTAAAGCTTCTGTCGGATCCACCTGTTATATACTGCGCATATAAATGATGGTGGGCACTTGTCGTTGCAAGTCCAAATGTTCCAAACAATGTAACACACAGAAACCGAATGTTGAACTTGATACACGTTTGTCCAGGCAAATGTAATTACGCTTGCAAACCAGTAGGAGCGGCGATCGAACATTCGATATCTGGTCTGTTTTGATGGCTGAACATTTGGCAAACTGTGTTGATGCATAATCTAATTTCTTAGACAAAAAGGGAAGTGAAATTTAAGGTTTGTAAAAGCAACTTTGGAATGACCGTTGATGAACTTCATGTAAGCATAGGTATATCAATATTCTACATTTGAATATATCGACCGGCTCTCGAAATGCTGTTTTGTTCTACATGGTAAGGATTTTGCAGTGCTAACAAAAGCCTATACCTATCAATGGATGATTTGAGTCTAATGCTGGAAAAAGTCTCCTTAAAAAGCAGCAATAAGAAATATGATGTGTGGCGCACGCGCCATTGGCGCACTTAGTAGCCCGGGGGGGGGGGGGGTTCCCAAATTGTGTCTCCACAGATTTCCTAAAAGGCGAACATGGTAAGGGTTCTGAATTATACTAGCTAAAACTCGCCTATATTTACCATGCGAATCAATGGATGATTTTAATCTAGTCTGCACATATAATGGTGAGGAATTCTACTTTTTAAATACAAGCAAAGTTGTATAGCCGTGTCAGTCAGCTAGATATAGATTAATATTAAAGACAGCACTATAAAGACTTATTTAAAACTTTCGTAGCTTTCGTAGCTACAGCTACTGCATCTGATAAAGTAGCTGTAGTTTTTAATTATAGTTAGTCTTTAAAGTGCTACCTTTAATATATGATATATATATATATATATATATATATAAAAGCAATGAGAAATAAATATTATATGTGTTGTACGCGCTGTTGGCGCAGTTATATGTCCGAGGTGTTCCACAATCAACACACATTTCCTAAAAAGCGAACCGAAATTTCCCCGGAAGATAATTTTAAAATGGGGGGGGGGGCTTCAAAATATGTCTGTGTGTACAATGGAAGCGGTGTCGTCTTACCTACATCCTTTGGACATCCATCCTGCCACACATTGTACAATTCGAAAAGGGAATCACTTTTTGCCGTGGAGGGGTTTAAGACGTCAGAGCCTCCCCCCCCCCCCCCCCCCCCCCCCCCCTCCGGCTGGGTTGACAACACGCTACCCATCACCTGGCTTTAACATTGTCTGAATTTGAACAAATATGCCTTTATTAAAGGTCCTGGGAAATTATGATCATATTTAAATTGTACATAGGCTCAGTTTTTCTTGGTTCTAGAATTGTATTTGTCCCCTTTCTGTCTTTCAAGATCAATACTTGTAGGCCATGTTGCTAATCTATTGTGCATTATTTGAGGTTAGTTTGAAAACTAGCATTTCACCCTTTCACAAGCAATTACCCTTGGGAATATTCGGGTTGGAGAAAATCTAGTACCAGTCAATTGTTATCCCAGTCATTAAGCGTTGCGTTCACACGATACTTTTGTCAGTGGTCGCTGGGAATATTTACCCTGGAGACTATACTGTAATATACAGCATTTGCAAACCTCAAAACACCAAACTACCGAATTATTATGAAATACCTTACTCGGCGGCAAGTAAGTAATAGTTTCAAGCACCCTGTGAAATCATGGCACCAGGTGTGCTGTCATTTTCAAGAAAAGTGGAATTTGTGTATCAATTGCCAGCGATTATCTTCCCAACAATTGTTGGAAATATAGTTCCCGGACCTGATAATTCCCTGAGGTCTGTAGATTCTCTATTTTGTCGTAATTAGGGTCAGGGAACCAAACAAGAACAGCATTTTCCCCTACGTTTTTTCTGTTTCTTAGCATCTATGCACACAAAACTTCAAACAGGTCAGTGTTACAGTATTTGCTATAAAATACTAACCCCTAAATCCAATCATTACTGAAAATTACAGCTAAAGCAAATGTCGCATACTACCTGAACTACGTCCATACATCATCACGTTAACCCTATAGTTTGTTGTGGTTTGAATACAATGTCCAGTGAAGGTTTGTGTTCTGTGTTCACACTAACTACGTCTGTAAATTTGGATATTTGTTTGGGGTACCTATATTGAAGATGTATCTTCTGTTTAGAGCTAGACCCAGGACAACCGTAAGGGTGGTGCGGCTGGCAACCTAACATGCGGCCGGCCCCAGCCCTTTACCTGGCTTTTAGCCTTGTATTGGGCAACTTCTAAAAAGAAAAGTTAATTGAATCGTAAATGTAATTTGAGTAAAAATAAAGTGCCTTTTGCAGCATGTAAAGAAAAGTGTGGTAGGCCTATGGAGTCGACGTTTCGGTTAGTGTGCTCTGATCGTCATTAGGAGAATGGACTCTAAAGCGGGGAATCCCTGTTCTAGCTTGTAATACATCCCGTTTCACAATTCACGGACCTGCACTTGATCCATCTCTTGTCTATAAATTGAAGGATTCGCTTCTTTAGAGTCTTGGTATTCTCCTGATCGGAATGTCTAGTTTATACTGTCAAGAGTGTAAATGCCTGCAATCGGGGACCTCCTATTGTTCTCCTATTGTTCATACTTCAAACGGGGACCTTTCTCAACCGGGACCCTATTGTCCTCTATTGTTAAAGGTCCACTATTTAATGCCAAAAAACTCACCCGGTTCTGCTAAGAACCACACTTCTTTTTCTTTTTGAGTTAGTCAATTTGTATCCACAAAATTTCTCTGTTGCTGATTGAACTGTAACAATTCCCGGGTTAGGTATAGTGTGGGAAAACAAGGACTTTAAAGTTACAGCGTTGTACCGGTACTTCAGACAAACGGAAACATATTGGTCTCATGGATGTCGTGGACGTTCCTTGCAGGCGCAATCAACATCGCAGACAGTTGGCGACTCATCATCTTGTTATTATTATTAACAGCCGCGTTATTCTGATAGATACAGATTGATATTGAATGAAGGCAGCACTAACTAACCGACATACTAACTAAAATGGCATAAGCTTCGTAGGTACATCTATACTTCATCAGATTGTATCCAATGAAGTAGATCCGAAAGCTTATGCCACAATTTCAATTTTAGTTAGTCTTGAAAGTGCTACCTTCAATATTTATCTGTATTTATTTATTAATTTATTTATTTAACATATACCAAGTGCCCGGTACACGCCCAGTGTAGCTTGGGGTGGTAAAAGGTATCATACAATATAATTGTATAAAAACAGTTATGACTTGAATACATGTGTGACCGCGTTATATTTCCCTGTTGCCATGAATTTCTATCTCCTTTGTACAGTACCAATTTCAAGGAGTAACATTTCAATATTTTGGTTTTTACGTTAATTATAATTTCCATATTATAAGCCAAAGGATGATTTTTTAATCAAAGGCACAACAGCAGTGTCTCCGTAGCTTTGTGTGTAAATATATTAATCTTTAATAATATACATGACATTTTTTCTTGTTGGGATTCCATTAGTTGTCAAACTTTTTTCAAAACTTTTCTGTGGGTTATGTTAGAGAATTGATTTTAGTACCGTGTTTATGTTCTTCTGACAAGGAGTTCCTTGTAATACCAATCAAAAATAGCGCCCTCTTGCATAAACCGATGGAAGGATTTTCTTAGAAATAAAAAAAACACCTACTTTTTGTCACTTCCAACGAAAACAAGCAAGATCATGTTGTAATAGAGTGTAATATGCGTGAAAACAAATTGAAGTGGATATCCGCTATAAATATTTATTTCCACTGCGTGAAAACGCTGATTGAGATTGTTCCTGACAACGGTGTGTCCCGCGCGGGACCAGTAGAGAGAAAAAGCTTAACAAAATGCAGAAAATGTTTACATTCATTTGGCACTTTCGATCATCTGTCATTTTGTTTAGCTATTATGCGTTTTGGGAATTTGAAGGAAAAGATCCGAATACCAAAGTCTGAGACGTCCAGTACGAAGTGCCAGAAAATGACATCTCAATCTCATTGACGGCAACCTTGAAAACGAAGCATAGTGTAGACAAATGTGATGATGACGTACATGTTTATTTCCCACCGTTTGTTTAACATTGTGTAGGCAGAAGCACTGCTTCCTTGAATGCCCCGAGGTAGGAAAATTCGTGTGGGGAAATTTTCTTATGGAATTTTACCGTCAGAAGTAAGCCTACACGTTCGTTCGACTCTAGGAAATGGACAAAGGCCCATTGGTTCAAAGTTTCTTTTTGGGAGGTGAGTTGCTCTGATCAACGATAAGTTACCCCACCGCCTTGGTCTATAGGTCTGAAATTTGAGATAATTTATTCAATATATATGGAGGATTTATCCTCTATTTGGATCTCGACCCAGGAAAACCGTTAGGGTGGTGGGGCTGGCAGGCTAAATTGTGGCCAATCCCGCCACCTCTGTTGTAGCCCTTTACTTAGAGTGCCTTTTAGCCTTGTATTGGGCGACTTCCATGAAAAAAAGAGCAGAAATCTGGTTTTTAGCTAGAAACCGAGCTGTTTGTTTTTTGGGTCACACATGGCAATAAACGGGATCAGCTGTAGGCACTCAGGAATCTATATCACAAGAAAAGCAGGCAATCGCCAATGGTGTCAGATTTAATTACATACAAACAGTTCCCGTGCTCGGTGGATTGGCGGGCTTTACTTCAAACCCCCCGGTTAATATTGATGTGTATTTATACAATGCGGCAGCTGGGCGGTTTAGAACACAGGCGTGTCTGGCAGTTGGCGTAAATAAGTTACATTTCCCGTAAGCTGTGTAAAGTGTATATGTATTCAGATTGTTTCTAATAAAATCTCATCTGGCTAGATGGTCCCGCGATACAATCCAACATATACACTGCCAGTTGTTTGGGGGATCAAACAATTCACCGAATTCGATATTAGTAATTATCAGTTTATTCCAGGAAGTAGGCCATGCACAGCTGCACGTGCATCAGCAATCAATGCGCGTTAGGTTTGATTTTAGGCATCGCTTTTCGTTTAAACAAGCAGTGGGTACGGTTTCTCTTGCAAGTGTATTAACATCGTGTGTTTGGTTAAAACTTCATCTCCGGTGACTTTTGTAGCTTATCCTAAAATAAATCTATTTTCTCTCCGGATTATGAGGGATTCATCTTGTGGTGTTCCCTTTCGTAACCTGCATCTCAGGTGGCTTAAGCCGTTCTAGAAACCGTTCCGCAAACGGACAGTGCCCTCAAAGGTTTGTGCATAGAGTTGGATAGGTTGAAAGTCACTCATATCCCGTGCACACGATGCGCGCCTCTAAAGACAAAGGCGCGGTCCGGTAAAGAAGCATTGCAAAATCTAAAGCGGCCAGGGGGCTGATGCGGTTGGTTTTAGTATATCAAACAGCATTGATCTACATAATTGGGCAATAGACCGCATCGAATATGACATCATGCAGCAGCCATGTTGTGGGACACACTCGGGCAGTAATACGTGCCGGTGTTATCATATGCCTGTCTCACAATATGGCGGCCTAATGTTGTTACTTTTGGCGACACTGGGGAAACGATAAGGCCTATAGCCCTTATTTATGTATGTATTTATTCATTTATTCATTTATTTATTACATTTCTTTACCCAGGGTGTGCCCAAACAGTTTAAAACTGGTTTCCATTGGGGCCCTAAATATTATTAGTTAAAACTGAATATTTACATACACATACAAAATATTTTAACAATTACAAGAATGTTCACACAAATAAATATATTTACGGTTAACTTTTCCCTGAATTCACCGCCCTTAAAAGAGTTCGATAATAATATACTGAAAGGATCACTTTTCATAATTGTTTTCCATTTTTTAAAATGATAGGCATAAGTCCGTAACTAAAAGGACGATTTAAACTGTGTAAATTTGACACCAAAGGTGATAATTCGGTATAATGTATTTAGTTTTTAACGAATAAAGGTTCGATTGTTTTATTATCAGTTGATCGTATCAAGTACCTTGACGTAAGAAAAAGAAACAATATGCCATCAGGTTGTTCTATTCTTACTTCAATTTATAGACTAATCAGTATTTACCAAGGGTGTATAACTAGTGGCTACGGATCTGTTCATCTTTGCATAGCTAATAATAACTTATTGTTTACATTCCCCCGTGTTGCAGCATCCAACCACTGCACTGATACACTGCCTGCTCTTGTGTATACATTAAGATGCTGTAATCAAACTTGACGCGATCCGTCAATGAGAACTAAGCGGATTTCACCGCATGTCCCGATTCAATTATCCCGAACCGGCCCAAGTTTACTGCACTTAAGTCTTGAGTCATTAATGAAACGATACGGTCTGCTTTCATCAATAGCACAAGAGCGCTCTCAATTTCTTTTTTCTCGTCTTCGATAAACATATGCCTGGCTTGGAAAGGGAATCTTCCTTCATGAGGGAGGACTTCGTACGCCGCTCGTTTAGGAACATGTCCTCCTATCGCTCGACCTCCCGGTATTGAGGAGCGCTGATAAGTGATTACGTGACGTGGTTCATTAAAGCAAGCTACGTGCCTTGAATGTCAGTCCTTCGACCAAACTAAAGCAAACTCTCGTAACATTTCGGTCCAGTAACCATTAGTTAAACACAGAAACCACTCCTCACCGTTTAATGCAAATGAGGACTATTCATAAAACGAGTATTTTCCCTTTTAGAGGAATTTTTTAAAACGTTGTGTTTATTTTGATGTGTTTGGATAGGCTCAGTGGTGTGTGTCACAAGTGTTCTTACATTAGTCTCCTTACTGGGTACCGGGAAGAAAGGGTAACAATGGGGACAATGGTACCCCACGAGGGAGTTTTTAGAAATCCAGGTACCCCACAAAGTTAACGCTATGGAGTTTGAGATTTCAATAAAGACAAAGAAGAATAATAGAAGGAAAGTAAAGTATACAATAAAGGTACCCCATTAGGGTGCATTATGTGAGGATGTGTGACCGTGGTAATGGTTGGTTTAGATTAAAGAGGATGTTGATTGCTTAGAGAGTTCTGCGTCATTTTGTAGTTGTATGTAGATTGTGTATTGTAAAATAACACAGCCCATTATTTCTGCCATGGATAACAAAAAAGTGACTTTTGAGAGCTATTTATTTGTATCAAGTCCCCTCTAGCGCAGCATAGCCCGCTGGGGCCATTTGTCTAAAAGTCGTCGCTGAGGGCAGCAAACAAATCTGACGTCATAACATGAACTCTTCTTTTGTGCCTAGTGCCAGACACAAAAGGGGAGTTCGTGTTAAGACGTCAGATTTGTTTGCTGCCCGCAGCGACGACTTTTAGACAAATGGCACGAGCGGGCTAGAGGGGACTTGATAAAAATAGCTCTCAAAAGTCACTTTCTTTATTTCATGGCAGAAATAATTGGCTGTTTTCTTTTACGATACTCAATCTACATAAAACTACAAAATGACGCAGACTTCTCTCAGCAATCAACATCATTACTTAGCACGAAAAGTCTCCCTTAGTAAAACATTACCAACCAAATTTATTATAAATCTAAAAATTAGCTGGCCTGACGTTTCGAACAAGTTCTTTCTCAAAGGCAAATGACAAAGTGCAAGAAACAAACATGTAGGGAACACAGAAACACAGAAACACAAAAGAGGGATGCAAAGGAGCATGGCAGTGGGTAAACATCAAAGGGAGGGGAAAGGACAGCCAGAAAGAAAGGAACAAAGAAGTGTGGTTAGGGTAAGGATGTTAACGCCAATAAAATGGACACCCCTGTTGGTCATCACTTCAACTTGCATAACCATTCCATTTCTGATATGATTCTACAGGGCATAGAATCACTTGGCCACCGCAAGGACTCAGTTCGCCTTAGCAGAGAGAAAGTGTGGATGAAACGTCTTCGGACTATTCAACCACATGGTCTCAACATCCAGGAAGAAAATGATTAACTCTTAATTTTCTCCCATTGTCATTTGTTTACAGATTATACTCCTGGCAAACCCTCTTGGGGTCTCTTGCCCACTTGGCCACATGGGGTTGTCTTTCCATTTCCTGTTTATCCCTGCCACTTCTCTTAATTGTTCCTTCTCTTGCCCTATTACCACCTTCTATTCACCCCCCCCCCCCCCCCCCCCCCCCTAACCACACTCCGTTGTCCCCTTTCCCCAGCTTCATCCTTCATCTTAATCCCTCCCATCCTTCATCCTTACCCTAACCAAACTTCTTTGTTCCTTTCTTCCTGGCTGTCCTTTCCCCTCCCTTTGATGTTTACCCACTGCCATGCTCCTTTGCATCCCTCTTTTGTGTTTCTCCACCCACCCCCTCATGCATGTGTGTGTTCCCTATACTCTGTCATTTGCCTTTGAGAAAGAACTTGCTGAAGTTCGAAACGTCAGGCCAGCTAATTTGTTTATTTGTATATTTCAGGTCCATTCAGTCAGTCAGCAGTTTGCAGCAGTTTAATTTATTTTCATCTGTTGTTTGCATTGCATGAACATCATACGGAGTTTTATCTAGTAATCTGTCTTTACTGAACAACACTTTTTTGCGCTTAGCATTTTTTTTTGTGCTGAGCAGCTACGCGAAATTTGCACAAGGAGTGAATACGGCCGTCTGTAGCTGTCAGGGGTAACAGTGGCTTCGGGAGTGTTTAAAATCTCAAATAAATCTGTACAGTGTATACTATAAGTTAAATCAGTTGATAAAGGGTATTAGGCAGACGAATTTACTGACAAAATACATCTGAGGAGACATTTGCATGTCTTGTCTTGTCCAGCTCCGATCACCAATTTCTAGGCAGAATGTAAGCGTCACAAAATGGACTGCTATTGTTCTAGTGGCGTAAAACATTTATCTGGAAAGTCTGGCTTGTGTAGGTTAAGTTGGGATTGGGGTTACAGTCATCAAAAAATGTTGTGCACGAGCCTACGGAAAGTTTCCAAAATATATCACTTTCGGTTGTCGTTGTTATTATTGTATTTTTGCAACATGCGCAAAAGGCGTCGAATCTGCATCTGTTAAAATGGATACACAACATCTGCGCGATAACGTACGATAGTTATGATTGCAGCTGCAGGGATGTTTACCAACTCAATGTAGCTGGTACTCAACCAATACGGCTACTTTAGGCCTTCGCAATACATGCTATAATCCCTTGCATTCAAAAATCCTGACGCCCTAGGACACTATGTTGTACTCGTGGGCTGGGAAAATCAAGCAACCCACAAGAGGTGCAAGAACTGTGTTTCACGGCGGGATTCGAACTCACCTGCCTGAATTCTCATCCACAATGATGTGAACCTGTCCTCAGAAATAATCACAAGGTTCCCTTTTATTCGAATACCGTTGCTATGTTTACTTTACACGGCCCATCATGAAGAGCTACGGAATTGGCCGGGCAAATTCAAGCATTTTTCAGTCTACGCCAGTGAATAACTGCTATCAAATGGCTTGGTGGAAGAAACGAAGGTTCTGACCATACACAGTTTATATTGATAGGGCACCCATATACCATGAACCCCGTAAATATATAGTTAATAGTGACTTGGTCATTCTAGTCATTGATATCCAGCTCTAAAGGCAGTAACACTGATGACAATCATTTTTCAATCTCTGTGGACGTTAATTACTCAATTTATCAGTCTGCTCATAAGAAGTACTCATGAAGTAAACCAAAGAACGCTTCCCTGGAAACAAGAACTGCAGCTGGTTCCTGCGTGTGGTCACTATCATTAGCTCCCTGCGCACGATGGAGGCTCGTTGTATTGAAAATTTACCCCTAGACGAACTGAATTTTTCAATTTAACGAGAATACTGATGTAAACGACTGTGATTTAACACCAACCGTAATATTTACTCTGACATTAGCCATTCCACTTTACAAGTGCATCCAGTGGACTGGTTTTTAATACTTGGCATTCTCGCCAGGCTGTTGGCCCGTTGACTCATCTCACCCCGGCCCAAAACTTCCTGGAATTTCTGCAGGACATTAAGTCTGAAATGGCGGGAAACTTCCTGGATGATCCATCCAATTTTCACGGTCGGTTTGGCTTTGTGTCGTCCTTTAAACTCCGTTGGGATGTCCAAAGAGGTCAGCTAGGAGAAAAAAAACCTAAACTGCAGTTTATTAGTTTGTTTTGCTCTCAAAGAGCGTGCAGCTTGTGGCGAAGCTGAAATCGATACGCAAATTCAAATGATGTCTCTGCGACTGGAGTATTTAATTTGAAGAACTAGAATTACAAGAATGTAACGTTAGATATGCAAACAACACTCGTTTTCTGGTAAAAGTGAAAATGTTGCGTCTATTTCTTCTGTTCTGTTTTTGCTCATACCAAACGCTTCGTTTCTCTTTCCGAGGAAATTGAAATAATTTAGACCTGTTCAACTAACATTATAGCGACCTGTTACTGGGTAACAATGTTTCATTTTTCTTTCTATGCATCAGTTCGTGCTTTAGCCTGGAAAATACATTTTCAAATGGAATTGCTCATTGTTAGCATTAGATAGTTATGAGCTTTCCAATGACACATTAGATAGTTATGAGCTTTCCAATGAGACATTGAATAGTTATGAGCTTTCCAATGACACATTAGATAGTTATGAGCTTTCCAATGACACATTAGATAGTTATGAGCTTTCTAATGACACATTAGATAGTTATGAGCTTTTCAATGCGACATTAGATAGTTATGAGCTTTCCAATGAGACATTCCACATAATCGGCCGAGAGTAACAGATTTAATATCAAGTTTTAAATGTTTAATTAGGAGCGGGACGGCCCTAATTCCTTCATACAGTATTAATGCACACGTATATCAGTCTTCGCGCGTAGCACATACAGTACATTGCAATTGAAAGTTGACTGTGAATGGGAATGGGAAATTGTGTAAAAAGAATTCACATTTACATTTCACTTTTTTCACACAACTTTTCCCACCTGTGAATTCAAGTGGGAAATTATTTTCCCACTTTGACAAAATGTGTGAAAATGTTTTTCCACTTGTCTGAAAAGGCGTGAAAATGTTTTCCCACTTTGTGAAAGGACGTGAAAAATGTTTTCCCACTTGTAATGTGTGAAAAGGTGTGAAAATGTTTTCCCACTTTGTGAAAGGACGTGAAAAATGTTTTCCCACTTGTGTGAAAAGGTGTGAAAATGTTTTCCCATTTTGTGAAATGAAAAGAATTCCGTGGAAAGAGAAAAAAATGTGAAGAGAAATTCCCATGTTTAGGTTAACTTTCCATTGCAATGTAGGCCTACTGTAATAATTTCCTATAATAATCGGAAGATCACACACAGCGTATATATATACAGTGTAGTGAGAGGCTTTTTTTCGTTCAAATGATAGTTTTCTTCCATAATGAATCCACCCCTTTCATAAATTAAGTTGAAATTTTAAATCAGTGCACGGACATACAGCTTTAAGTAAATGAATCTTATGCTGTCCCTGCGTAGTTCTCAAAGTGACAAAAAACTACCCATATTGTGACATTTTCAGTAGAGACGCGCACAGAACTTCGTATTGGCTTTGAAAACCAACCGAATTCGCCAGTTCTGGGGTGCGCTTCATTCACGCGAACAACGCGAACGTTCGCGAACGTTCGCCAATTTTTTGTGCACATCCAATGGAAAATTGATCGCGTAGTTGGCCAACGTTGGCAACGTTCGCGTAAGTGCAGCGCACCCCTGTTTAGATATAATGTTTTGCCGTTCAGGTCATATAAACTAAAGCGGCCATTGGCTGTTTGGCCCATTTTGCCTGTCTTGCCTCATCTTCTTTTAAGCTACTTGGGCTGCCCTTCCCCACCCCCTAAACAATCTAGAATAAAAAGTGATTCCTCCAAACGCTAAAAGTTTTAAATGTTGATATATTTATATTAATTTCGTAGAGGGATGTGGAATATTAAGTACATGTAATCCTTCATGTTGAATACAATTAATCTATAGTTGAAAACACTTAATGAACTATACCAGCTAACGTTTTACATTTTCGGTCAAAGTGCATAAGAACTTCGCCAATAGGACAGCAATGGTTAGATTAAATCATCTTCTTTTTTCGGTGGAGCAGTTTTTGGCGCCAGTGCATGGTAATCCAAATAAACCGCCATCCAGAATGTCATTCTGGGTATACAATTCCTGACGATTTACAGCCCTGTGGCTTAAGTTATCTCAACCACTATATGCGAATTCTTTGGCAATTCTCATCAGGGCCTTTTGGCCCGATTTTCCCCCCCGTGTCTTTCTCGGCCCGGGACATCGTCACCGCGGAATAACCGGCGCGTATCACATTTTCAATTTTCGCCAATAATTGCTGTAGCTCGGGTTGCATACAGGACTTAGTGCACGGTTTAATGCAAGATTTATTTGCAGTGAATTTTGTATTTTGGGACTTATGTTTGTCCGAACCAAGCACCGAACTGTAGGCGCTAATGCAAATTGAATTCTGAACTTGTGCCGAAATTCTATTTCAGTTTATGGTGGAATTTACAGATTTTGTACTATAATTTTAAAGCTCGGTGCAATCAAGTTTAAATATTCGTATGTCTATCTAATGGATGTCAACAATTAAAAGTATTGTTTTATATTCAGATCTCAGTTTGTTCGCATATTAACTGGAACGAAGATCGTTTTTTTACAAATTATAAACCTTTAAGTGAACACAAGCCTTATGTATATCATTAGAATAAGTATTAAAATGTCACTCTCATGTTAAGCAAGGTCATCGATTGCTGCTCCTTCCAAACATTTTGAACCAGAAGGAGTAACAGACCCTGTTTTACGAAGTGAGATTGTGAAGGTCTTTTCTTGTCCAGTTAAATGCAATAACTTTTTTTGCTTCGTGCACTCCTTTTTGTCAATGTTGAAATTTATTTTATTATTAAATACCGGTATTTCTCCAGTTGCATATCCAGGTTTTGGGTCAGAGGCAAATTTTGTTCAAAAGGTGACCACATTTTCGCGCCTTAATTGGGTTTGAAAAGGTGATATCTTGTTTTTCGACCAGAAATATATTTACAAGTGTTTATGGGCGAGTAGGTAAGTACCAGGTGTGAAGCGGTGGCGCTTTTTAATTTTTTTTTACAAAAACACCCCAACAAACAAACAAAAATTTGGCAACATTTCTGCACTTTTAAGGAACATAAAAAGGATCTATGATATCATTAAATATCTAGATAAATTGAATTATTGTAAAGTTGTAAAAAGCCATACAACTGACGTAATACAGACTTGCTTTCACAAAGAAAAACCCCACTCAATGTGTGGGCTACATAAGACAAGAAAAGACAGGCCGATAGAAGGTATCTATTAACATTTCGTTTCAATTGTGAAAGACTATATAGGTGGAAGGGAAGCAGGTTACAGGTAAGGAGTTTCACAGAGAGGCAGTACGAGGGAAAAACTTGAAGAGTATCTCACAGTACTAGCCTTTGTAACAGTGAAAGGATGTGATGAGACAACCAGGCGAGTCGAATGCCCGGTGCCTTTTTATAATGAATTCGAGAGAGGCAAGCCATTTGGAGAATATTTAAAACGTCTTTTCAAATTTTAATTTATGATTTGTGAAGATGCCGAAATAAACAATCATTGTTATTTCTATATAAAAGTCATTTTAGGAAGACCAATTGACAGTTTTTTATAAATATTTGGAAACGAACCAAAATTAGAAAAAAAACTATACGCTAGAACAACACACGTTGATATCTTCTTCAGGTTTTACCCGTTGTGAGCGTTTGATCTTGTTTCCCCCTTTAACCTCATAATATTTCATAGACAGCATCGTTAGGACCCTGTATAGCCCTTTCGACGAAGAACCAGGAAGCACAGGGTAAATAAGATAACCAGCAGAAGTCGTTAATCTTAATTTCACATAAAGATATGAATAAACAGATCAAATTGATCGTGTTGTAAATAAATCATGTCAAGATCGTGACCGCTTTGCTCTGCAATAACTCCTTGGTAAACAAGGAACTCGACTCATCGGTCATACCCCGTATACACGCGGCAATGCAATTAGGGGCCGATTCCACAGAGCAGCTTAGTAGAACAAATTTGCTTAGCATGAAAGGTCTTTATTGCTGAAAACGGGATTACCAACCAAATGTCCATCTGATGTACCGGTATGTTGTTTGTGACTGGTATTCACCCGAGTGTGTGTGTGGTGTTTTTTTATTCAGCATAAAAGTCACATAGAGTTTTGGCTGGAGACTTGTTATTACTAAGCAAGATTTTCTTGTGCTAAGCAAATGTTGTGCTTAGCAGCTAGTGAAATTGGCCCCAGACCTGTCAACAAAGTTCAAGATTACACTGTAAAAAAACATCCCGTATTTTTACGGTGAAAAGCATGTAAATATTTACTGTGAGTAACCGTAATTGACTGCGCGCTACATTTTACGGGCAAACCCGTAAAAGTGGAGCTTATTACATAGCAATTGCAAGACCAAGCAGAACTGAGGAGATTTGCGTTCACAAAAGCAATTGCACTGTTTTGTCCAAACAAAAAGCACTTTGTTGACCATTATATGTTTTATTCAAACAATTCCACAATAGAAATTTAGTTTTTTTTACAAACATAGGTGAAGAATTTCATTTCATCACCTTCCGTATTCAAATATTGAAATTGTTTATGGGAAATCATGACTACATCATGGCGGGATATGGCTGAATGTAAAGATAAAGTTCGACACTATTCAGTTTGTAGTGTTTAGTAGGTTATCGTATTGTACACTTTTCCATAGTAATGTATAATAAGTTACTTCCGTTTAGTCTGGTTCCCACTTCATTTATTTATGTTAATTTGCAGTTAATTAATGGCAACCTTAACCTCAAGTACTAACTTTTCCGTTTTTCTAAAAAGTAGCGGTGCCCGTTATTTTTATCTTAGACCGTAATTTTTACGGTAAAATGGCATTACAGCTGCTATTCTTTTTAACGTAAAATTTACGGGAGTTTTTTTACAGTGTATATTATTGTTTTCAAATTGATTTAAAGAATTCAAAGCTATGTTGTATTCACTTCGTCTTGAAGAAGTCGTTTCTGCATGTAGGCCTATGCACTTTTACTTGATGAAATTAATCGAAAATATTATATAAAAAGAAGGGTGTCTAATTAGATGCGCAATATTTCATAGAATAAATGTTACTATCTGTCTTGAATGATATATCCTGATATAATAGAGATTTGATGTCATATCTTTGTATTAAACACATTTATCTTGTATCATTCTCGTGTTTTAGTCATCGTTTGAAAGGAATTTTGGAATCAGCTAACTTATACAAGAATGATCAGTTAACGTACGTATGTGCAAAAGTGATACAACATTGATTAGTTTCTTGGTGACACCAAGCATTCCTTCGATGCGCGGTATAGCTTCCAGTCGTAAAGAAACATGTGTACAGAAGATGAAGTGTTTGTATCTGACTTCCCCAGCCAAACCCGTAATCGAAGGTCTCTCATAAGATCTCCAGCCAAACCCGTAATCGAAGGTCTCTCATAAGATCTCCAGCCAAACCCGTAATCGAAGGTCTCTCATGAGATCTCCAGCCAAACCCGTAATCGATGGAAGGTCTCTCATAAGATAGCTTTCTATTTCGCCATTCTCCTATAACGTAGACACACTCGTGGCAGACGTAGTAAATAGCTTTGGCAGGTCGATTGTCGTGATCGCAGAAAACGTACTTGAAATAGAAATGTTGGTATTTTATGTTTTGGTCAAGGGGTGGGTGTTGAAACGACGTCAAAATCTCAGTTTATATTTGGCGAATCGGCTTTTAGAAAGAAATTAGCCGATGCACCATGTGAAGTAACTAACTCGAAAAAGGATTAGTGTGGTTCTTAGAAGAACCAGGGGCACACTGCAAAAACTGTGTTGTTAAATTAACACCATGCGGTGGGCGAATGGTTCAATATAAACACCGCATGGTGCTAATTTGACACCACAGTTTTTGCAGTGTATAAACTCGACGTTTCAGTCATCATGCTCTGACCGTGATTCGAATGCCTGACACGGGAAGGTATCAGGAGAATATTCCCGTGATGACGACCAGAGCATACTGATCGAAACGTCGTTTCTACATCTGGTTCTGCTAAGAACCACACTTCTCTTTTTGAGGTACATGGTACATATCTTTAAAATGTCTTCCAAGTTGTACTTTCCACCATGCAAAACCTCTTCTAGCCACGCAGAATTAGCATGAGTCTTGAGAAGTCCTCCAACTCCTCACCATGCTTCTATAAGGATGTTTACCATGATATGACGCCAGAGCAAAGTCTTATCGATTTCCTGTGTTTTGTTGCTTTGTTTTCTTTCTTGTACGTCGCGGTTCCCAATTCCAGACGATTTTGGGTACGGTCCTGCGAACCACCGAGACATTGGTTGCATTCTTTGCCTCCCGGAGGGAAACCGAAGATCCCAAGTAGCCGAGAAAAACTGCTCCCCAGGTAGCCATCACATCAGCAGCAAATGTAACAAATTACTTGTGTTTCGGTCAGTGGGAGATCTGGCCGGGCGCGCACGTGACTGCGGTAACAACATTTGCGGGGAATTAAAGTCAATTTTGCCGCGCTAACAGGCGCGACTAACTGAGTAGACGAGGCCCCGTGAGGACACGCGCGGTACGTCAGTTGTGATATTCTCGCCGTTAACAAAATTCGCCCAAAGACGTAATGTGATGCACGGACATTACTCCCATCAGTGCCGAATTCCCTTGTGCTGGGTTTGTATTCTGGTTATGTACGCGCGTCGCAAAGCCTACCGAGAGTTTCAGTACACACATGCGCGCACATACACGAATACACGTTCGTCTCGGGCACAAGCTGAGCACCTTCCGCCGACCCAGATACAGCAGCAGCGCAAATGTTTGTCTGTCCGGAAAATATGAAACGTGGTTTAAGACTGGCCAGGGAGTTATGTTACAGACTTTGAGTCTTAACCTATATGCTGTTACTCATTGCTATGTGCACTTCTTGACAAATGCATTTCTCTGCGTGATTGATGGAATTGGGTCACGGTTTGAAAAAAGAAAAACCAGAAATCGATAGGCCATGGCGACGAGGTTGATGTATTCTTTTTCAGGGTGGTTTGGGTAGAAGTGACTCTGAAAAAAATGCAGTAAAAACGGACCTGCAGATTAGACACGCTGTTTGGTTTAATTTCACTTCTGCCTAAAACAAACTCCTTATCAACCAAAGACTGCACTGAAGAGATAAATCATTTCCTTTCCCCAACGATATTTTTGTTTAAGGATGGCCATGAATCGTCTCCTTTTACAATAATCCTCGTTTTCTGCGCCAAATCATAAATCGTGAAACTGACCGAAAACGACACCAGTGCTAGCCACATCGGTGCAATAAAACGCGCAGTCCGGTCGTTTAGAACGAAAAACAACACCAAACGTGTATGGAAATCCGTAACTGATACCCGCTTCTGTTCAGAATGTCGCTCCGGGGACTCACAAAAGTATTACTTCAGCAATAATGACTACCATAAACCTCGCAGTTCCCCTCACACTTCGCATTTTTTTGTAAAAAAACTGACGAATTCGTCTGTATTATTCGAAACTTGTACACTTTTAGGGTTGTATTTACCGTTGTATGTTCAAGATTTGTAACTTGGCCAAAGGATCACTAACGCCTATACGACTTTGTGACAAATTATCACTCATGATCGGCCGTTATTGTCTTTTTATGCCACATTATAACTGAAAGTTTCACACCCTGGAGATTATGCAGTTTTGCCGGGGCAGGGTTGACCGAAGTTCAACGTTTCGGTCACTATTCTGTGGTGGTCGTTGACGCTTCTGTTTCAAGTTCAACGACCGCAGTGCATTGCTCTTCTGAACGCTTAATTATTGTTGCTGCCAATGTCACTGCATGTGAAATAAAAAAAACTAGGTGGTGATGATGAAAAGTCATCAAATTTATCAGAAATGTTTCACAAATTCGGAAAAACATTGTTCAAAATGGCAGGCTCCCTTTTCTGTGACATCAGTTCCAGCCAAATTTATTCTGATTGTTATAGTCAAGTCATGGCGACCCGTATTTTGCCGATTGAAAGAAATCCCTTGTTAAATCAACTTTCAAATTCATCTCGCATCTTGAGGCAGCGACCGGCTGTTATTGTAAGTTCCTCTATAGACGCTCGCGCAACGGACGGGAGAGGGTTGCATTTTCTACATATAGCAATCAGCACAAACGCTCGTAGGTAGATATCTAATCAAATTGACTTGTGGTCTAGCTGAAAGCGGACAATGCCCAAACGTCTTCCCGCCTGATGCACATCAGCAATTAAGAGCAATCTTTCTTTTTTTCGTGAGCTTCTCTTTCTTCTGAAAAGTTTTCATCTTTTTTCCCGATCAACGGAATTAAATGTAATTTCTTCAGTGTGCATGCCGTGCGATAATCCTACTCTGTCAAAATCGGTTAGATTGGCAAGTGTTTCGGGCAGAAGCAAGAAAATCTTCCACCGCGTCATTAACGGACGTTCCTGGATTTATGGCGCCAAAAGATTACGCACTGGGCCTATGTTGGATATACCGTCGCGCGGTGCAATGCCGCCGATGTCGATATCCTCAAAGCCAACAGACAAAATGATGACATAATTCAGTCCTGCAAAAACAGAACACGCTTTGATTGTATCGTATCGTAATGACCCCAGGATAAATGTCCAATGCATTGACGGTGTTTCCTTTCCAGACGCTTTGGAATCAGACACTGATATTATTCCAGAAGCTCTCCAGAAAGGATGGGGCAAAAGACGTCGCAAATAGCCAACACAAAGGGGTGTGTTTTTATTAGGTCAGAACCTCATTGTACCCCGATACATAGGTGCTCATCTACGAAACCTCACTTAATAATTTATCGCAATCGAGAGCCTTAAATAGTGCCAGCAATTCCAATGTGTGCTCAGTTTGATTTCCACTGAGCGAGCGATGCGAGTCAGCAAGACTGTGATATGAAGTTACGTCAGTCCGTGTCCGACTGAGCCAAATCTTTGAAAAGCCCCACGCCACGAACGTGTCAAAACACGCAAGCAATAAACCCCGAGTTTTAAGTTTCTGAAACCTTTCCCGTGCCCCGAGCGTTTGCGTGTGCTGGTTTATTGCAAACGGCTGGACAAAAATGAGGGCGAGAACAATAAATTGAGAAAAAGAAGAGATCGTTCGATCGTTTGATTTCTTACCTTGAAAAAAGGTGGAATCGAATCACGAATTTTGTTCGGCCCCGGAGTTAAAACATTGAGTAACATGTTACCTTCAGTCATTGGTGTTATCTAAAGTTTTTTTAATAATATTTTTTTATCAGACTTGCAAAGAAAATATTATCACTTACCAGGCCCGTAGGCTGGGAGGTTCGATGGGAAGGGGGGGGGGGGGGGGGTTCGCTCCCCCCTCCCCCGCTCGGTGACGAGTTCCGCCAGAAATAGAAAAAATAATAAGAAAAATAATAAAATAGCATCGCCGCCCACAAAATCAACACGATCCAACTCACGCATTTGAGTTGTAAACACAAGCTTTTAGTTCAATCATGCAATTCCGGCATGCAGCACTTATAAGCACTTCGTGGTACGTATTTATGTACCGGTTCTGTATATACTTCCGAGGACAAGAGGAGAAAGAAAATACAAAGAAACCTTTCAGTCCTCGCAAGTCAAGTCTTTTGTTGAAATCGGTCCTCGCAAGTAGAAGTACGTGCTTAGTCTATGGGGTTCGGTTATAATAACTCTTTCGCCACCAGGAGAAATAATGCACTCGCTACCTCAATACCAGTCCCCTTTGGAAAAATGTCATTGTATATAGCGCCCTCCTACTTTAGCGAGGAGAAAGGAAAATTTGCTTGCCCATAAAATCTAACACAATATGGGAACAGGATGGACCCGCCAACCTATGTTGGCGGTCTCCCAAATTGTCAGTATCTTTGTTCGGCTGGGCGCTAGTCAGAAGTCATAAACCCATAACTTATAATTCGACAAACAATTTAGGAACTATTTCAAAGTGAACAAAGAAACTGGCAGGAGCTGGATTCGAACCTGCGACCTCCGGGTTACCGTACCGGCGTTCTATACCAACTGAGCTATCTTGCCCTATGTTGGCGGTCTCCCAAATTGTCAGTATCTTTGTTCGGTGGGCGCTATTTAGGAACTAGTTAAATGCTCCCCCTCCCCCTCCTCCCTCCTCCCTCCCCCCTCCTCCTCCCTCCTCCCTCCTCCCATATCCCTCCTCTCCCCCCCCCCTGTGAAATTGGGTGTGCAGGCAAACCGGCTAATTCTCCCACCCCTATCAACATTGCATTGGGGGGGGGGGGGGGTGGGGGTGGGGGGTGGGGTGGGGGGACTGGAAGGGAGGTGTGGGGGAGGGAGGGGGTGGAGAAACAATTATGTATATTCACATAATTCTGTAATCTGAAATGCTTCAAAACTACGGTCCACGCAGATGCGAGATAGACTTTTTGTCAATAGGGGGCGCTATTCACATTTTCACAAAATACAAAATGAGCTTGGTGCCAAAAGGAGCCACGGTAAGGAAGTGGCGTGGAACTTTGGTGCCAAACGGAGCCCATGGTAGTGAAAGGGTTAAAGGAACAATAGGAAACACAAATCATTGTCCTCGGAAGTATTGGGAGAGCAGTATTGTATATGCATGTGTTCACAATGTTGCGCATTTGCAAAAAGTTCTACTTTGGGGTTTGGCGAACCCCCATTCTCGGGGCAGGGAACGGGCGTGGCATATTTTGTCTGTTTTTAGGTTGATATTGAACAGAAAATTGGGAACAGTCCAAAAATGTTGGTTCCCTTGTTCCCTTGTTCCACATTGGGGATAGCCAGTTCATTCTTGGTAGATTTCCTGTTGTGGAGGCAGCGCCTCATCCACGTGGCTTTATAACTGTAGGTTTGAAAATGAGTGGATGCCACTGGCATAAATCCGTGCCGTGGACCATGGGCTTTGATCGCGGGGGGGGGGGGGGGGGACGGGGAACACGTCCCCCCAATATTTTGGGGGGAGGGATCGGCTATGGCAGTGTCCCCTCTCAATAATTTCCCCCTTGTCATATACATTTTATGGGTCATTGGCTTTTATATGCACCAGAATACACAAAGATCAACACACATTTTCAGAAATTTCCCAGGACACACAAGAAACACCGATATTGTAAACATATGAAGTTGAATTGAGAGTGAATTCTTACGAGGGAGCATTGGCAAGGTATGGGTATATAATCTTCAACATTCGTTGTTTAGTTTTTCTTTATTGTTCAAATGACTGGCCTGGGAAGGGATCCTGACAACAATTGATTATGTTCCCACTCTCTATATAATTTTGGTGGACAACGCTAATGGGCAGACTTAGACAGACTTCTCTCAGCAATCAACATCCTCTTTCAGATGATCATTTTATCCAAAATAAAGACTTTTTGGTTCTTTTCTCTATTTCGTTTCTTTGCAGAGCATGCGTGTTGAAGTCGTGACGACATTGTACAAGAATCCTCTTGAACCAAACTGATTTGATAAACTACAAATCTCCGGAATTATAGCTAATCCAGGACAAAGAAAGAGTCAGAATAAGACCAAAGGCCTGTTTGGCGCCAACCAGGAGAGGCACTGACAAACAGAGACCGACTACGAGACAAAGAAACAGCCGTTGTATATCCTGGCCCACGATTACTCTGAACGCCCATGGTATAGATATTAGCAAGTAGCAATGACGAGTGGTATTGCAACAAGTTCTCCCTACGGTCGTTTGGTGAATTATTCCACTACCGGGGGCGCGTCAGTCATGGCAAATCTTGGAGGGATAGACTCGACTGCAGAGGGCGCACTCAACGCGACCACAACCGAAAATCCATTTGCCGATGGAGAAAACAGAATCTCATTTTACGGGGTAAGATCTGCTTATGTTTTTGATATAGAGTACATACAATAATAGAGTACCGAAGTGATGACGTCAATCAATGCAGTGTTTGGAACCAGAATACATTCTAAACTGCATGTGTTTGGAACCATTGCCGCGGCAACTGACGTCAAACTTCGGTACTCTATAGCATCTCACATAGGCAGGAGCTGAGCATTACGGGATAGCTATAGCAATCAACAACCCCTGCGAGCCATAAGAATGTGCTACTTTGTTGTTCGGTAAGCCCGAATTCTGCGTTGGTATATTTTGAAAACTATTTTACTGAACTTTGAAATGTTTGAGTACTTTGAACATTCAACACCTCGCACATTATATAAGTGCTAATCGTGCTTAGCATGCGCACGTGAGTAGAGTAATTTTTCACGTGCAGTAGTGTACTGAATCTGATAAAGTGCTCATTCAATTAAACCAGTCAGGCGTGCCGCATGCACGACATGGTTTAACCTGCTTCATACGATACATATGAGGAGATCCCTCCATGGCGGTCCTCACGGGGTGGTTTTGTTTATAATTATTTCACACCATCTGGTCACGTGAGTGAAAAAAAGGTCTGTTTGTGCAGAACCCTATTACATTGCGCTTAATTCGGTCACGAATCCAGAGAAACCTGCCACCAAGCGTCTTATTAGCCAGTCCTTTTTTGACTGCTCCTACAAGTCTTGGATAAAGTGCCGTATCACGACCGTTTTGGCACTGATTCAAATTTCCACTTCTTTGAAAGAAAAAAAAATCCATTACCCATCAAGCTAAATATACCGCTTTTTCCTTAGAGAGTGTACTGTCTTGTGGAACACCTGGTAAAGTTCATTCAATCAAAAGCCAAATGGACACACTTCTCAAGCGGATTCCCTGTCTGATATCAGATGGCTTCTCCCCACCAGTTTCCTTTAGCTTGAAATCACAATTAACAAGCCATTAACGTAGCCACGGGAATTGCCTCTAAGAGCACCTCCAGCACGGCATTCAGAAATGAAAACACGGCCGAGACACGGCCGGTGGTGTCCATTTCCCTGGACTATGGCGGGGGGACTCAGGGGCGATGCGACTGACCGCTCCAACTTTTATCTGCCTCCTAGGATCTTCAGCTGATCGTCTTGTGGGTACTCGCTTCATTGACGGTCGTTGGAAACTCCACAGTCCTCCTGGCACTCTATGTGATCAGGCACAAGAAGTCTAGACTTAATTTCTTCGTAGCCCACCTTGCCGCCGCAGGTAAGTTTTGCTCTATTTTGCTCAGAGTTCTAAAACCAAAACACTTTCCTGGCCTGTTTTTTGTTCTGGTTGGCAATTATGCATTGAAAACGTCCCAATCCATGATTTGTATATTTAACTCGGCGTGTAGGCCTATATGCCATTTGGGCAGATGGTTATTAATAGGGAATTCGCAGTAGTGCGCCACCAAGAGTTTGCAACGGAGAGGCCATAGCCGGAGAGGCCATTTTTAGATAAACTACATTTCTCAAAACTTGGCTCAGGTTTGGCTTTGGCTCCGTCCCCAGCTATCCCCGGCTCCATTACCAAACGCAAGGGCTTGAATACTTGAAAAAAATAAACATGTTCCGGCTCTGAGTTCAAATAAAAAGACTTTGATGTACATTCAGAAGAACAGTGCCCTAGATGTAGCCACATCGTAGGACTTAAATCCGAAGCTGAAGCCACAATCCCGGCCAAATCTCGTTCGGCCCCTGCCCCCTACCCCCGGTCAATGTTGGTGCGCGGGGGAAGGTATGTTTATTGTCACTTGGCCCAAGCATTTTGGCCTGGATTGCAGGTTGGTCCCATCCTCGACGCCATTGGCTGCGTGCGCGTTCCTCCAGTAGGAAATTTCTCAAACCCTGGCTTCGTCTTTGACTTTGGCTTCTTTGAGGCACATTTTTTGCTACATGATCATCAAAATCTTATCAAGAGCCAGAGCCATTTTATTTGCGTCTCCAAGGCTTCAGATTGGCAATGGGGCTGGGGAATAGCTGGAGACGAAGCCGAAGCCGAAGGTGAAGCCAGGGTTTGATATATGACCTAACATTGCGCAATGCATGGCAGGAAACAACATGGCGCGGCAAGATCGTGTCATTGAACGTGTCGACGTTATCAATTGCGCAGTGCGTACAACGGCCACTCTTGGTGGCGCACTAATGCGAATCACCCACTAATCTCCATGTATACAAATCTGGACAGTTCAATGGCCACTGGGCGCGCGCTGTATATGTACGAACAACTGTCGCCAGCAGCAGCCGACATATTACCACACGTGGAACATCCACGAATCATTCCTGCCTAGTCTAGCGCCTGCTTACATCATGCTTGTAGGCCTACTAGTTTTACGTCGTTCGCGCATCGCGTGGAGTTGAAATGTTGCGTACGGTGTCGTCAACTTGAACAGCCAATGTATGTATCTAGATTTTTATACCGTGGAATCAACCTAAGGCAAAACAAAATTGTTGATTTGCCCTCGGACCGACCGACCGTAAAAATCGACAGAATCAGGGTCGGCGTTTTTTTAACATATCTATAAAACCATAACTCAGCCTCTTCGTCTCAAAAAGTGTCTGTAGGCCTATTTGATGCTCCTTCTTTACTTTATGCGTATTTTCATGTAAACAATTAAACCTGGGGGTTCGTCCAATGTTTAGGCCTATTAAACACGCCCGGGTGAGCGTGAAGATGACTTCGATCCGTCGCGCTCGTCAAAGCTCCATTCGGGCTGAAGAGTACAGCCTTAGCTAAAAACCTTGGGTTTGGTGAGGTCTCGCATAAAAAAAAACAAGGACAGGGCATCGAAAATGCTATGTACATACAACCAATTCCATGTATTTTAAAGATGTATAAATATATTGTAGCGGAAGAGTCCAAATGAATCGGCAAAAACTTCGTCGTATCTCATTTAATCGGTTGATGAAGCCAAAAGTTAGAATACCTCCATTTGGTTTGCTTCTCGGCAGTGGCGTAAATCCCTGTCGGCCAGTGGGTGGATGGGGATGGCGAGTGGGGGTGCTTATGGAGGTGACCAAAATCCCGGCCGACCAAAGAAATTCGAAAACCTGGGGGGGGGGGGGTACTGGAGACAATATAGGGGCGCTGTTCATAATACAAAGGTCTGGCTATGTACATCTTAAAGAGGAAGTTCGGTGGTGAGAGAAATCTGCGTCATTTTTTTTTTCTTTTTTGTAGATTGCGTATTGTAAAATCAAGCACTAGGCACAAAAGGGTAGTTCGTCCTATGACGTCGATTTGTTTGCTACCCGCAGCGACGACTTTAAGACAAATGGCACCAGCCGGCTGAAGGGCACTTGTTAAAAATAGCTCTCAAAAGTCACTTTTTTGGGTATTTCATGGCAGAAATAATTTGCTGTTTGATTTTATAATACGCAATCTACATAAAAATAGAAAATGACGCAGATTTCTCTCAGCAATCAAAATCATCTTTAATGCAAATGCACACTTATGTCCATGCCTTACAGCACAACGGTACGTTTAAAGTTTTTGTTCTGTTTGTTTTCCGTTTTTTACACATTTTGGATGTTGAAAAGTTACAAGATGACCTCGAAATCAGCATTGTTTTGTTTCTCACCACACAAATCTGGGAGGATGATCCATTGGCCCATACCCCCGGTCAAAAAGTGTGGGGGTATATACCCCATCACCCCCGTGATTTACGCCCATGCTTCCCGGTGATTCAAGAAGTCGGTGGCGAAGCCGAGAAAGAAATTCTTCCGACCGACCGACCCTCTTTTCAAATTTTACCTGTCCGAGGGCAACACAACAATTTGTTTGGCCTTATTGCTATCGCCCAACGACGTAATAGCAATAGTCGTATTGATGATTGAAAGTCCATGTTTTTGTTTTAAAAAATACAGTTTCACTGTGATAAATCGGATGGATGAATGAAAAGTAAGGCCTTGTTTACACAGCAAATAATAGAGTGGACGTCCTTTTTTATGGAGCTGCCAAAAATACAAGAAGGAATATTTGAAGCTCTCTGTTTTAGCTTGTCTTACGGGGTCATGGTCTAGTTTTAGGACAATGTTGCACAATAAGATTAGGCATAAACTGACAATTGTGAAGCTGTCGTTATCGTTTCTTAATTCAGTTTCCCTTTTGTTTGTGTCGACACTCCCCTTTTTGCTTGTAAAATTTTAGGACATTAACCACGATTTATTTGTGTAAATATTCATTTTTAAATACATATGTATGCAGGGCCCGGGCACACCCTATGGGTAAAGAAATGTAACAAATAGTGCTTAACTTCTGAAGTCGAAAGCCCCGATTTTATCCCTCTCCTTGTCCTTTTGTTGTCTCATACCTACCTTTCTCCCATTATTACTTTGTTGTCCCATACGTTACCTACCTTTCTCCATTACTACTTTGTTGTCCCATACCTGTCTTTCTCCCATTGTTACTTTATTGTCCCATACCTGCCTTTCTCCCATTATTACTTTGTTGTCCCATACCTGCCTTTCTCCCATTATTACTTTGTTGTCCCATTCCTACATTTCTCCCATTATTACTTTGTTGTCCCATACCTGCCTTTCTCCTATTATTACTTTGTTGTCCCATTCCTACATTTCTCCCATTATTACTTTGTTGTCCTATTCCTACATTTCTCCCATTATTACTTTGTTGTCCCATACCTGTCTTTCTCCCATTGTTACTTTGTTGTCCCATACCTGCCTTTCTCCCATTATTACTTTGTTGTCCCATACCTGCCTTTCTCCCATTATTACTTTGTTGTGTTATTCCTACATTTCTCCCATTATTACTTTGTTGTCCCATACCTGTCTTTCTCCCATTATTACTTTGTTGTCCCATTCCTACATTTCTCCCATTATTACTTTGTTGTCCTATTCCTACATTTCTCGCATTATTACTTCGTTGTCCCATACCTGTCTTTCTCCCATTGTTACTTTGTTGTCCCATACCTGCCTTTCTCCCATTATTACTTTGTTGTCCCATTCCTACATTTCTCCCATTATTACTTTGTTGTCCCATACCTGCCTTTCTCCCATTATTACTTTGTTGTCCCATACCTGCCTTTCTCCCATTATTACTTTGTTTAATCAATTGTTTGTTCCTTTTTACTGAAACAATAAAGATGTGCTGGTCGGCGTTATCAACAATGGGTTTGAGGTCATATACAGATACGTCGGAGAATTTCACGCTGGAACGATTTTCTGCAAGATTATACGCTACCTGCAGGTAAAGTCACATCATGACTGTTTCTGAGTTCATTAAAAAAAATTCAACAAAAGAAGGGGAGGCTGGCTTTTCTACTAAGACATTACTTGCACATACCGGGGAAAAATCTACATTTAAAGAATCACTGTACTTTGTGCCTTACTGGTCCCCACCAAATACATATATTAATATGCTAAAGAATTGGTCGATATAAAGCATTTTTGTGAGCTGATATTTTGTCCCAAGTTGTCAGGCTGCATTACATGTACGATTATAATATCCTGAAATTACCGACTTCAGTTTTCTGAAGATATGTTAGTTTAGTGGCATTGCCATTATTAATATCTTAGTTAGGTGTGTGCACTTTCAAACAATACAAAACGTAGGTACAAGTTGTTTTTTATGCATGAATAGAAAAGATTTTAAAAACGGGAAAAAATAGAAATAGATAAATAAATATGTAAATCAGTGCAATAACATGGAGATCGCATTTAAACCCCGCTCCTGCCATTCCCCCCCCCCCGAATTTCCGCTCTGAAAACATAAAATCAGTAATATCACTGTATTTTTTACATTTGCCCTTTGAAGTAGTGCCCGTAAAAAGCACCAGAAATTGTAAAAACACGTGCGCTTAGTGTCTGATTGTGATTCTTATTGATTTTATACAAGGCATACGTTATCAATGCTTCATCGTTTCAACTGGTAGCGTTGAGTTTGGACCGATTCTTCGCGATTGTGTTTCCCATGGACTTTTCTGGGAGTGGTAAGTATGCTAGTTTTAATGTCTCTATTTGATTCTCGCTCCCAAGCAATAAGCGTCTAAACTTGAATCTTCTGTTTTACAACACACGAATAAGCGAAGTGTAAAAGACTGCGCGCTGACACGCGAGAAATTACGAGGGCTTCTAAACACACGAGATTTATCGAGACAAGGGAACTCAATGGAAGCTAATTGTCCCTCCGATTAAAAGTGAATTCAGATGCAAAATACAAAGATTACGATCAAGGTCGTAGATTTGAGTCTAGGAGTGGGGGGGTGGAATTCCCGAAACCCGCTTACCGGGAAAATTTCGAAAGGCGGGGGATCCGACATTATTTTTCTGGCGCTGTTTATTATATACACGCATTTTAACCCTCTTTCCGACAATTCTACTGGAAATTTTACGTGAAATTTAGATTACATGGCCTCTTCTTTTCATTTTCCTATTTTCCGATTTTTGTTTGTTTGTTTGTTTGTTTGTTTGTTTGATTTTGTTTTGTGTGTGTGTGCGTGTGTGTGTTTTTTTATAATCAAGAATCGGGCGGGGTTGATCCTATGACCCATCCCCGGGTCAAAAAGTGTGTGCGGGGATATATCCTTCATCCCCACGGAATCTATGATCTTGGTTACGATGGCAACCTAAAGGTAACATAACTCTAGCAGAGATAGAGATGGTCACTTTTGTGTGCACAAGTCAATGTTTCAAATATTATCTTTTATGTGACCTTTTTGTTTAGTGCTAAATTTGATATGTTCTCGAGAAGAGAAAAATCCTGATGTATAAAACATTTCAAAGACAAGGGGTTTTAGCAAGATCTTCTAACCTTTTCAGTGAAATTGGCCATTATTTTTTTAAGCGAGTGAGGGCGGTGTGGCGACTCTATTTTCGGGGTACAAGTAATTTCACGTTGTATAGAAGTAAAGTTTAATATTTTAGTGATTAAAGCAATTTTTTTAAATAAAGAAAAATGTGAAATTACTACAGTTACCATTACCCCCAAAATATGACGTCGTCATAGCGCCCTCATTTGCTTAAAATTGAAATGGATTGGAATATTTGGACCTTGGCAGGCAAAAGGGCAAACCTAATGGCAGGCACGGCGTGGGTGGCGCCCTTGTTCGCCTCCATTCCATCGGCCATAGTGTTTGAAGCAGCATTGGACCCATGGAAGAAGACGCATTGCTTTCCCCCTCCACTTGTGCCAGGCAGTTGGCAGTACAAGGTACATCCTTCAATGTTAACTGAATGGTATAATCCAAGGATATTTATAATTCAAATTTCGGTCGCATTGCTGTAATTTTTTTATACTTTTGAGGCTTTAATACACTGCAAAAACTCTGGTGTTAAATTGCTAACACTAAACTGGTGTAAACGTTTTTGGTGTTAAAATAACACCAATTTATTCAAACGTGCAGGCAGAAACTTGAATAACTTAGTGTTAAGTAGCTCTGGTGTTAAGAAATTACACAACGTGCGCATGATCGAGTTCCAGCAATCCGATTGGACGGCATCACTTCTTCGTGTAGTATGGTAAGGAAATTTAGTTTACAATAGTCACGTTAAATTGTGGTGTTTCGTCCAAAAACACAATTTCTTGACCATATTGTGTAATTATTCAAACAATATTCCACAACAAAATTTACATTTTGTGTAAACATTAATAAAGAATCGCATTACATCGCCTTCGTATTCAAATATTGAAATTGTTCATGGAAACCATGACTTCAGCATGGCGGAAAAATGCTAAATATAAAGCTAAATTACGACAATATCCACTTTGTAGTGTAAGTAGGTTAGCGTAGCATCTGTACACCCTACCATAATCATGTATAATAAGTGTCTTTCAATTAGTCTGGTTCCCGCTTAATTCATTTCTATAAATTTGCAATTCTGCCTGGAATTTCCAGTAAAAATACGCCTCTTAATTTTTAAAGTACATGTAACACTAAGTATACTGCAAATTAACACCGATTTCTGGTGTCATACAGTTAGGCCTACACCATGTTTGGTGTTGGAATAAATTACCACCAACATTTAGTGTCAATTAACACCATGGGTGTTGTCCTATATAGATACCGGGAAAGAATCAAATTTGACATCGTTGGTGCTATTTTTAACACCCCAGTTTTTGCAGTGCATGTTCTTGAATTAATTGTGTAATGTATGCAAGGGTCTCAATTGAAATCACTTGAACTATTTGGGTATGGCCTGGGTAAAGAAATGTAGGCCTAATTAATATATAAAAACCTAATTGTTTAGTTTGTTCACGGTTTTAAAACTGCATTTTATGCACAATATTTGGTATTGTGATTCTTAACTTCATTTTATCAGTCTGATTGACGCAAACGGCAGTTATTGGTTACTTTTTATGTCACAGCTTGAGAAAGCGCGAAAAGCACCAGTGCTGCAGAAATTGGATTTCTATTTTTTAAACAGTTCCATTACCAACAATAGCACCCGCTTACAGAACTAAATTTGCGTTTTAAAACAATTGAAAATCACCTCTATAAATAGCTCGTTCTTTTTTACTAAATGGTGCTCGTATTTTTTGTAGAAGACATGGTTTTACGTGTGACAATAATTCACTGCATGGTTCAGTAAAATTCGAGAGAAAAAATGCAAAAACAAAACAAAGTTGTCATGCATCAATGATTGACCACAGCACAAAAACGATTCAAAGAAAGCGCCCACCCGAACAAAGATACTGACAATTTGGACGACCGCCAACATAGGGCAAGATAGCTCAGTTGGTAGAGCTCCGGTACGGTAACCCGGAGGTCGCAGGTTCGAATCCCGCTCCTGCCAGTTTCTTTGTTCACTTTGAAAATAAATACATAAATGTCTAATGTCTAACAAACATTCTCTTTCCTTTTGCCTTTACCCCAAAGTACATTCTAGGGCCGTTCCGCCCTCTACAAGCCAATACTATATTGGTTAATTCCGTTCGTGTTCAGAAATTTTCTTTGTTTTTTTTGCTTCAGGTGTATACTCTGTACGTTGTCTCAGGATTCTTCTACATCCCCCTCATCGTCATAAGCACATGTTATATTTTCATGGTGGTGTCAATCTGGAGGCGGAGCAAGTACATGATGGGGCAGAAACCAGACAAAGCCAGAGGAAAAGCAAGCAAAACCGGTTAGAATCATATTTGTAAATGACGTCATACTAAGAGTTGATACGTCAATGGTTAAAGGAGTTTTACATAATCATTCTCTCTCTACCCACTTATTTATTATAGAGTGCCGAAGTCTGACGTCAGTTGGCACGACAACTGGCTCCAAACAAATGACACAAAATAACAAAAGTATTCTGGCTCCAAACCATAGGCGTAGCAAGGTAATTTTTATTGGAGGGGGGGGGGGCGGTAGACGTGAAAAAGGGCACTCGATATATCCATGCTGAGAGGTAGACAGGGACTTTTTACAGATCAAAAAGGGAGCGAAGACATAATTTTCCTGCTGTTTAAAGTGGACATTTTACAGAAAATAATACAATAAATAAAATATGCTTCACAATTATGTAATAAAAGTAGAAATAACATTTCATTCTTTCGAATTCTGCTACAACCCTGAGAGGGGCATTTTTTAGACACCCTGTATAATATCTGAATGGCCTATTGGCTGTGAGAAGTGAAAAAAAAACAATTCGCTATATAACCACTTATTGATTAATAGATTGGTTTTGAAAGATATGCAATTTAATATACATGTACACATTATACTTTTTTAAGAAATCCTTTCATTAACATTAAATTAAAAAAAAAAAAATTTATGTAAAATTTCTGTTGCAAAACAATTCATGTACTTTTTAGCAAAACTCTATTTTATTTATTGTATTTCATTCAACATCCAACAGCGCAAGCGCCAATTACAGGATGTGTGCTGAGGGCACCAGAAGCACCGGGGCAAACCCCTACTCTTTCACGACAGGTGCTCTGGGTTATTTTACGTGCACTGATCCTATATAGCACACGAGACCTCCGGCTTAACGTCCCATCCTAAGAAAGTGGCCCTTTTGAGATGAAGAGAGTACCGAAGTGATGACGTCAATGCAATGTTTGGAGCCAGAATACTTTTGTTATTTTGTGTAAATGTGTTTGCATGACTGGCTGTTAACAAAGGAACAGTCGAAATCTACATTTGTTTGGAGCCAGTTGTCGTGCCGACTGACGTCAGACTTCGGTACTCTATAAGGGCCTGTCGTGCCCCAGAACAATTAATGCACTATTTCCCAGCCAGCAAAGCCCAAGTGGGGCCCCGTTGGGCCTTTGATTGGCAACTGAGTGGGCCCCAATTGGGTTGCCCATATGGACCCCATACAGTTTTGGCCGATGGGGCCACTTGGGTCCCAAAAGGGCTAGCCCAAAACCTGCTCAAAAGGGTCCAACATGGGTCCCAGCCAGCAAGCCCAAGTGGGGCCCTGTTGGGCCTTTGATGGGTAACTGAGTGGGCCCCAATTGGGTTGCCCATATAAGCCCCATACAATTTTGGCCGATGGGGCCACACGGGTCCCAAATGTTTAGAGCACAGGGGAACTAATACTTTTCCGTCGGTGGGGGCACTGGGGGAACAATATTTTTCAGTGGGGGCACAGGGGGCACTATAATTCCCAGTGAGGGCACACTAGGGCCAGCAGCATGAAGGAAATTATATTAGTTTAATGTTGCGGCGATTGTGTACTTATACGGGCCCCGTTCATAGCAAGGTCATTTTTATGGGGGGGGGGGGGTAGACGTCATCACTTCGGTACTCTATACGAGTAGCTCTTAATTCTCTAACGGATACATCACAATTCAATTCAGAGGATACCAAGAGTTGCCTAGAAGCAGTGTATTATGGGAAAAGGTCAACATCAGTTCAAAGCATGTGTCGTTATTTTACTTGTGGCTAAAAACTGGCAAGTTGCGTTTGTCGGACGTGCGAACTAGTTTAAAATTCTAGGAACTGCCACTTGATAGCTAACAGTTGCTTATTTTATTCCACGTTTCCGAATGCTGGTTCAAATACTGGTAAACTGAAATATCCCGAGAAATGCCGTTCGATCAGTGGCGTGATATGGATGGGTGGAAAAAGGCCCCTTACGTGCAACCGAGTTTCATGTTTTCTTGCCATCTTGAATGCAGCGCCACAACTGAGGGTAACAAACCAGATGACATGTGCTAGAATGCTGTTACCCTCCGAAAAAAATTAAGGCGGTTCAAATGGGGGTGGGCGCTCTAATGCGCATGCGCAATTGGAACGTGAAACAACCTTATTGCGAATCGTTGGCATTTGGCTTATGACAAAGGTACCACACATTTAATTTTGTTTCTATTTTTCGAAAGTCTTCAAAGAGAAGGAACCGATGAAGCACCGTGCTAGTTCGCGGGGTCTGATTCCGAAGGCAAAGATCAAGACACTTAAGATGACCGTGTGCATCATTGTCGGTAAGTTATACCTGCATTCTCCTAGCTCCTGACTAGAGATCTGACGTTTACCAATAAGGCCTACTTCGTGGAGCGGCTAGCACACAATTATGAGAAGCACAAACAAGATTCGTTCAGCAAAATCATTTTATCGACCAAAATGCCCTGTGATATATGGTTGTCAGCTTGTTTTTGCTCAATTATAAAATGTGGCGTCCGCAAGGGAAATCGGACATAAGTCGCACGGCCTATTTTTTTAGTAATTGCAATTTATATGAAAATCGTCAAAAAATCACGATTCCTGTTTTTGTCAAAATACTGCAGTTTAAAGCATATTTAATTCAAAATGCCCGTTTTGCTTTTGTGTTGAGACCATTAAATGTGTACAATTTGACATTTGAGTCTGGCGTACCTACTTCCGAAAAAATCGTGTAAACTACGTAGGCCTATTATTTGAGTTTACGGCTCTATTCGAAAAACCAAAATATCGTATAACAGTAATTTTTTCACCATTATAAAGCTTACGTTATATACCGCTATTTTATTATGGAATGGAAATCTATATTTTCAAAATTTCCAAATTATGTCTGATTTCGCTGGCTGGTGCAATATAGCAATATCCGTGCTAAGCAGCTAAATGAAATCTGGCCATTCCAACCATGGCATTTTTAGCCGCATCGCATCGCAGACGGGGCTCTATAAGCACTTAGCGTTGTTCTTCTTCTTCCTCTTCTTCTTCTTGTGCCAAATTCGTTTAGTCACGTGACAGTTTTCCTTGACGAAACTCTCACACATGCAAAGTCTATGAGACCGCAGGCTGTACTGTGCATGTGTCTATGACGGAACTGTCACACACGCAAGTCACCAACGACGCGGCTCCTGCACGAATTCGTGCTTGTTCGCAGAAACGATTTTGATAGCCCAATTGGGGGATTCCAAGGCAATGTGTCCCATTAGCAGGATAACGTATTATATGTATACATCTGCACTCTCAAGCTGGAACAACCTTCCCTATCTAGTGTTCACTGTTCCAAACTTGGATCAATTACAAAATGTAACCCTCTGAATTTGGGCGATTTGCTGTGCAGTGCGCCACCAAGAGTTTGTCACTGAGTAGCCATTTTGAAACCGTGCGTTAGGTCAAAGATCGTAGAAGGGAAAGATCAGACACTCCGCTGAAAAAGTGAATCAGGAAGTAGTTTCTCATGGGGAAGGGCGCCCTCGTACCTTTGGTAGGTAAAACCAAGTTAGTACTGTCGCTGCTCCGCACTGAATTAATTGCACTAAATTACAGCTCAAACAAAATTTGACAAGGATTGTCTTAACATTACTTATTTGATGTTTCTCCCTCTTTTTTCTTTCTTTCGGTATTTATTCATTTATTTATTAATTCTGAATTTCTGATATTCAATTGTGAAGAGCCACCTTTTGCAAATATCATTAAAAACAAAGACCTACATATGGCACAAAACTAAATTATTTCTCAGAGAAATTGATCATTAAAAAGTATTTCAAAATAGAAAATATAAACAATTTTGTTATTTACTATAATATTTATTTATTGCAATTTTATTCATCTTCAATGGTATAATATAAAACATTTTTTTCCAAAATCATATTACTGGGTGTGTCTTACTGTCTGAAGCAGGAGTTATGAGTATTACTAGTGAAACCATTGACAGAAATTAACACTTCTCGAGTGGAGCAAAGTTTGATTTCATTTATTGTTCAGATGCTTCATTTAGCTTTATTAAATCGTTCAAGTACAACATGACTCAACAAAACAACTCAACTATTGATACCTTTTTCTTTTTATACATTTAAAAAAAAATTCCACCCAAGAGGAAGGAATAATATCTGATACCTGCCAACTTAAAACCAATATCTCAATATTTCAATCTGGTTTTCACATGTGAACAACTTCAATCCTTAATTGACTGCATATTGGCCCGTCTCGTCACCTCAATAACTAAATGACATGCTACAAAAATGTATTCCCTGATTTATAAATACCGGTATCACTAAATCATGTCACTAAAGCACGTAACTACATGTATTATAATGGAGATACCTCCGTAATATTATTTATCCATTCACTTATTCCTATATTTGTCTCTTAATTTCTTCATTTTGTCATCTTTGTGAAGTTTTTTCTTTATCAATGAAAATCCCGCTCGATTTTTACACCCGATGCTGTACTTCTCGTATAGATTCCTTGTAGCCGCTAGCACGCATTTACCTATCAAACGCTAGGGGCGCCCTTCCCCATAGTCGAAAATACTGACGTCATAGCGTTTCATCGGGCGCTGTACAAAAAGATATCCAGTGTCCGATCTTTCCCTTCTACGATCTTTGGTTAGGTAGATTTCGCTCGTACCCACCGCCCAAGGAGGGCGCTGTAAACGTCTGATGCCCTTCACAGATTTGGGTAAAGAAACGCACGACATTCTGGGTAGCCTGCCATGACCTTTGCGAATTGCATGCAGCGCTTTTGCTCGTACCAGGTAGGCTACGAGCGAATACAGCGCTGTGAAAATGGCGACACCGGTGAAACTTGTGGACGTGCAGTATCTGTGTTGTCTACTGGAGAAACATGTTTCATACGTAGGCATATTGCTGACAATACAGCAACCCACCGAATGAAAAATGCCCAGCAATTGTTGGTTCTTTATGGGAAAATCAGCGTGTTTGATGTGGAACTGGTGACCTCCAGCAGGTCACAGGTCACACAAAATCCATGCAATCAGAGCTCAAAGCGTTTTGGGCGGTTTGGGTACGAGCAAATAGGTAGAAACGTCCGTCTATACGTACAGTATGCAATTTTTCACATACTGGTAGGCCTACTGTGATACCCATAATCTTTGATCTTTTGCTGGATGGTTTAGGCCCTAATGCTTATATTTACCAGACTTCCCAACTCTTTTCAATGTTGCTATCCTAATACATCTTTAGAAATACTATTTGATCAACGACGTGGGGTGGGTAATCTGTCAACCGCGCATTTTGGAAAATGGCTCCTCCGAAGCAACCGCTTCGTGGCGCACTTAATTATGGATCGCCCATTTTGTTCGGCACCTGTACAGCCCGACGATATTTCTAGAGATGAGCTGAAAATTCGTAAATTTTGAATGATTTCAACTGATTTCAGCTTTCATCATGTGCTGGTGCCCTTTCTCCATCTTCTACACGTTGGACGCCTTCGGTGTGATTAAAATAGACGAGGCCAATCTCAATGTATCGTTCCGTGCCGCCGCCTTTATCCAGAACCTACCATTTCTGAGCAGCGCTATCAATCCCTTTATTTATGGTTTGTTCAGCACCAACATTTGTCAGGAGCTAAGGTAAGCCCAAGTTCTAAATATTCTGCTGTTGTTGTTGTTGTTGTTAGAATTTAGTTTTTATTCCATCTGGATACAGCTGGACAGTGTGTCCTCGTCATATTTGCTTGTATTTTAGAGCAAGCTGCATTGTCGAGGGGACACGTCCCCTCCAATATTTTTTTTTTGGGAGGGGATGGCTATGGCAGTGTCCACCCCCCCCCCCCAATAATATCCCCCGTGTCATATATATTTTATGGGTCATTGGCTTTTACATGCACGAGTGTGCAGCAGAATACACAAAGATCAGCACACATTTTCAAAAATTTCCCAGGATACACAAGAGACACCGATTACAAAATGCTATACAATTGTTGGTTGTGTGCTTTTTCCTCCGCCCCCCCCCCCCCCCCCCCCCTCCCAACCTTAACGAGAAATCGCCGCCGTTGTCACAGTAGTCCTAATCTAGTGTTACGCAGAACAGGTTATCGAAAACCGATTGAGTTCAGCTTCATTTACTTTTTGTGAGTTATAAGACAAACTGTTCACCTGCTATACAGTTTATACTTTCGGGGGTCTATAGGTCTATAGCTGCCTTCACCCACAAAAAGCCTATGTCTGTGACTGTTTCATGTCCATGCTTTAAAAAGTGCCTTCCGGAGCAGCACCTTGGTGCGTCCGAGTCATTTTTGGGGTCGTGCTGCACGCTAAAAAAATTTTTTTAAATATGGATAAATTAACACTATAGTAATTAAAAACTAAAACAAACACAACACATTACAGAATAAAATTAAGTAAAAAATGCATTCTAAATTCAAGATAATTAATTAAATGTCGCCAGCCCTTCTCCTCTGATCATAACCCTTTACATAGAGTGTCTTTCAACCTTGTATTGGATGATTTCAATAAAAAAATAATAATCTTCTAATTATTTGGAGCTTGTGGTTTGTTTGACGATATTTGGAGATGAAATGAGTTACTGCGTGTCATGTGCCTGGTTACGTTGTTTCATCGTGTATTAGGACCATCATCTTTCCTTTGATTTTTAGTTTTTAGACATCATTGTTTGTCTGATGGTTGTTCTGTTCCCGTTCTCCGTGTGTGTCTCTCTCAGAATGAACTGAAATCCAACCTACTATTTCTCCTTACCAAATAAAAAAAGACGATTCAGAGTCATTAACTGGATGGCTACGAAGCTGCGGTGCTGTAAATCCTGGCGACCATCCCACTACGGACGCTCCATAACCCTCCGCACAGACACCAACCTGACGGACATGTCTGAGGGAGCCAGTGGTACCCACCGCGGCCACAGCCGGCCCACGTACGTCTACGCGCCCGCCCGGACAAGTAACAGTGACAATTCCAAGGAGATGCCTAACAGTGCCATGTGATGTACAGCAGGCACACTTGCAAAAGTATTCTGGGGTAGACATCCTTATCAAAAAGGCGATGTTGTCAGCGGTACCGCTGTTCTCG
This sequence comes from Hippasteria phrygiana, assembly GCA_037893225.1. Classification (NCBI taxonomy): domain Eukaryota; kingdom Metazoa; phylum Echinodermata; class Asteroidea; order Valvatida; family Goniasteridae; genus Hippasteria; species Hippasteria phrygiana. The sequence goes on from JAZGUH010000320.1 coordinate 1,456,119, forward strand.
CTAAGGTACCGCAGCCAGTGGCTTATATCACGCTTTAGAATGGCTATCCCAATTAACACTATATGCAGGAGGTGAACAAGTATACAGCGGCGAATCATGAATTCTGAATTAATTCTGCTCTCATCAGGCCTATCAGAGCCACCTGGCCTGAAATGCCAGTACCTTAAACAAAAAGCGGTACTGTTATTAGTACCACCTGTTTAATAAGGCTGTCCTCCCTTACCAACCTAGTCTTGGTTTAAGACGACAGTAATCGATAATGGATCGTGTAGCGTCGCGTTTATTCTTTCCATGCAGTGCGCACTCTGACGGTACGATTAGACCAACTCATGGGCTCGCACTATTGTCTTAGGAATCCTGCACCATGCAGCGGTTTAACTTTTTCTTTATTTCTCCCTAGGCTTTCCTAGGGAGCCAATCAGCGATCGCAAAACGGACATGCATATGAATTATGTGATGACCTGAATATATTAACGGGTCGGGATCTGGGGCTAATGTAAACATGAATGACCACTGTATATGCGATACGCGATTATCGCACAATTAATTACAAGCAACTGTGAATGAGAACGACCGTTTCGTGAAGGGTTTGTGTTCCTTCTATCCTCCATGGTGTTTACCGATTGTGTTCGGGGTAAACCATGGAGGAAGGGGTAACCATGGAGGAAGAGGTAAACCATGGAGGAATAAATGTGTTATATTTTATGGGTAAACCAGGAAGGAACCTGTGCCTCTCTGTTTTGATTTCAATAACAACTTCGCCTCCAATTTCCAAATCACTCGTCACAGCCTCGTAGTATCATATTGTACAAAACCTCTCAAGTTGGCTTTGGATAAAACCTGACCGACGAGGTGCTGAAGAAGGACGCTCAGGGCCAGTATTAATTCGTTTTTGTTTGCAATCCTGAGCCCCGAGGCCCTTTTTAGCAGTCGATCGAGGACGGGAATTCTTGCGTGCAGTCGGAGTCTGTCTACAATCGGAGTACGAGTATGCGGTCAGGCTCTAGAGTGAAAACGAAACCCTGCACTGTTGTATTTATGGACCTGCATGAAATATGGTTTAAATTTAGCTTGAAAATTCCAGCTCTAGGCTCATGGCGAATCATCACTTACATCGATCCAGCTAGCTCATTTGCATATTACAGCCGCGCCACATTTTGCAGGATTTCCAAGACGATAGTGCGAGCCCATGAGTTGGTCTAATTGTACCGTCAGAGGGCGCACTGCATGGAACGAATAAACGCGACGCTACACGATCCATTATCGATTACCGTCGTCTTGAACCAAGACTATTACCAACCTTGCTACACACAAATAAATTGATCGACTCCATGCTTATGGGGACATTCAAATCAGGGGCCAATCAATTAGCTCCCGGTGTTGAGGCGAAATAAATGAGCAAATCCTCTTTCAGTATCACATTGTTTATTGGCTTATCTTCTCCTATACCACATTATTTATTCAGTCAAGCGTAATCCACTCAAGAAGATAAAGCTGTCGACTATTTCCCGAATGGTTGTATTTTCAACCAAAGATTTTACCCTGCAAGAATTGATTGAAAAGAAAAAAAATTTGGTGTAAAGTTTGTTCCATGATAATTACTCTTTCATAATGGTGAAAAAATGAAAATCAATACTACTAAAAAAGCAAAGTTATGGCTGTTTTCTCTTCCTGCCCACTTTATCAAACAGGAAAATTGTTTGTCATATAGCAAATGGCACTCCATACATATAACTGTATAGGGAAACTTCGGATACAGTTTTCTCAAAATATTGTAATGGTGACACATAAATTTGATAGCACCATACGAAAGATCCGAACAAGCTCTTTCTGTTGGTATAAAGATATTGTATGGACAGCGAAAAACACATGCCCTACAATTTGTTGAAACATGGTGGATATATTTGTTGTTTGGATGCTCTGGTATGGGGTTTCCTTGTCGAGTAAACTCTACATTGGTAGGGTAAGGGTTAAGATGATTTGCTCATTTGAAAGTGCCACAAATAGAAGATTTTTGTAACCACTTACGAGTCGAATCAAATAATTTTCTGGAGATTATGATTTTAAGTACAATGATTAAAACCCTGCTTTAAAAAAAAAAAATACTAACCGGGTTGGGTTTGACATAAATCTGCAGGGAGAGATTAGAGACATTAAACAGTCTCTGAGAAATATCTCCTAAAATAATTTTTTAAATAGCTTGGTTATTTTAATAACCGGTACAAGAGTGGAATTGTTTCATCAATGATTTCCATGAGGCTAAACAAAATTGTTTGATTGTCCTCTACACCCCTCCTCCAGTGGGGGGCGGGCGGGCGTATTATTATTATTATATTCTTTTTACACATTCCCCGGAGGTCCAACTTCAAACCATACACAAAGTAAAAGAAACACACAGATGTTGTTAGGCCTATAAACAGTTTAATATACGTAACACGGCTGCCTCTTCAGCGATGGCCGCCGGGTCCTTAACTCCGTCACCGTTTTCACGAACTGACACACGCGCACCTGGGTGTCAGTTCGTGAAACCGCGTGCTGAGTAAATTTCGGTTTCACGAACTGACACCCAGGTGTGCGCGCGCACATCGGGCACTGACTCGCTAAAGAAGAATTTTCGTTTTCACGAACTGACACGCAATCAAGCATATAGCGGAAATACCATTCCAAGAAAAACGCTTTGAAAGCTTTGACACGAATCTACTCCATCTGTATACTTGTGGGGTTAGGCCTACAGAAACATTGAACTGAAAACCTCGAAACTCGTGAAATTAAGAATGGTTTCAGTTCGTGAAAATGAAAATGTGGTTAGGGGCGGGCGGTCGAGGACAACCAAACGATTCTATTTGGCCTAAGAGTGAGTGTTACTGGTTCGTTGTGTTCAGTGATATTAGTCAAAATTAGATTTTAGATTGGGTTAATTACGATATGAGACAGTATCAATGTAAATCCTTAATAGCTTTAGAAAACGTCTCGTAATCCCTTTGCAAGTAAGTTGTAACCCCCGACCCGCACACAAAGCATTGAGAAAAGGCTCATGTTTGTTTTAAATGTTGGTCTTGTTTCAACCCTCGTATAATTTTATTTGCTGATTTAAGTCAGACTGCTTTACAGAAAATACTAATTTCTTTTCGAACAAACAACACAGGACAATATGATGGCATCAGCTTTGAGAAAATTCAGATGGTCTGACAAAAGTGGTTTACATTACAGTGCGCCACCGCCAGTGGCGTAGCCAGGGGGGGGGCAACTGCCCCCCCCCCCCCCGTGGGAACTCTTGTCCCCCTCTTCCCCCCCCCCCCCCCCCCTCTGGAAAATTGGGATATGCGTTACTATATGCGTTACTATAGCGAATTGTCCCCCTTGAAAATAGCCATGCCCCCGGTTTGCCCCCCCCCCCCCCTCTAGGAGGAGCCTGGCCACGCCACTGGCCACCGCAGTGGTTGCACCGGAAAAGCTGTTTTCAAGCTGCGCGGTACACACGTTATCCATTCAAGGGCATTTCTCATTTAAGAATATTTATAATGAAAAGCACTTGGAATAATTGTAAGTATAAGCAATAACCACCCGTCAAATATTTCAAACTGCCTACAAGGTCGCGCCTATCACAGCACCAGTTTTATTCGCTCCGTGCAAAATGACACATACTTTTGACTTTTCAAACGCACTGCGCGAGAAATAGCTTCTCCATGACAAACTCTTGGTGGCGCACTGTATTGTGAACGCCCGATAGACGTATGCACGAGTTTACAAATTCTGCATAGTGGACCAATGTGCGCACCCTACGCTGTCCGTTTAATACGCAGTAAACGTTTCTATATAGGCCTACTCAACGAGTTTATATACTGAACTAGAACGTTCTTTTCCCCTATATATCCAGCCCATAACAGCGCGTTGTCTTATCTGTTATATATAACACAGACGTTGATTATTTTAATTGTACTTTTGCCGTCAATGCCAAAGGCACGAGGCATTTAGTGTAGTCTCTATTGTTTCGAGGCATTGTCGAGTACATTTTTAGAAAGGAGAAGGGCAAGATCATTTATGTTTTTATTGACATTTGTCTGTGTCAATAATGTATACACCAATGAAACTAAGATACACTAAATAGTTACAACAACACTTATTTAAATGAAAAATGTATTTAATATCTTAGCGCTACCCGAACAAAGCTACTGACAATCTGGGAGACAGTCAACACAGGGCAAGATAGCTCAGTTGGTAGAGCACCGGTACAGTATTCCGGCGGTCGCAGGTTCAAATCCCGCTCCTGTCAGTTTTCTTTGCTCACTTTGAAAATTCGTTCTTATTAAGGTTTAAATTTAGTGCAAAGTCAGTGTAATACCTTGGCTGCATTGAACGCAAATTATTAATTGCAAACTGTGTCAATAATAAATGTGCTAATAAATGGCATTTTCCAAATCTGCTTATTGTCCCAGAAACCAATTGTGAGACTTGCCACGTTAACTTACAGATATCCTTTTGTTTTTATTTCGTTACAAAAAATATCAAAATAGTAAACATATCCATGAGTCAGCACTGCAGCTTTATATTCCAAATACATCTTACTCAATTTGGCATATTTCCTGCAATTTCCTAGAAAACCTTTTCCGATGCGAACAAATCGGCTTGGGGCTACTTCTCTCTAATAGACCGTATCGAATAAGACGTCACGGCAGCCATGTTGCGGGACATACGCGTACAATAATACATGCCGATATTACCATGTGACTGTCCCACAATATGGCGGCCTGTTGTTGCTATGGCGACGTGGTATCCGATACGGTCTATTCCCCTTATCAGGCCCCACGTAAAATGACACATTTTCGAAACTTGTCTGAAACTGTTCCCGGACAAAAAATTGTATTAAAGAAAGCTGTTGTTACACCTGTATATGTTTAATTGTAATACAAGTGCATAATTTCTTTGTATTCATTAAAGTAAGATATGTAAATCTTTTAAAGGAATGGTTACTTGAATCTGTTCTTAAGACAGTAGCATTCAGAGTGTAACTTTTCTCCACTTCGGCATGGATCACCCATGGCGTTTCCAAATTGGTTATTTATAAGAGGCCATCCGGCAACTTTGGTTCAAACTCTGAACATGTAGTTGAATGCCAGAGATTTAATTGATAATTGCGATATTTCTTTTAGGTTAATAGACAATTTAGTATTCAGACAATTTTCGCAACATTTTAAAGTAGGAAGTCAGAGTTGTTACATTGGTTATGCTGTCACACTCTCCAGCAGCAGGTCGCTGGTTCGAATCCTGGCGAAAGCTATGGGTATCTTTTCAACTGTACCAAGCTTACCTCTATAACTCTTCGGGAAAAAAATGTAAGTAAAACAACGAAACCACGTAACAGATAATGTATAAATAAGTAAATAAATGAACACAATTGTAAATAAATGTATCAAGGGAAAAAAACGTATCACCTCAATATCTTTTATTTGAGATTTAGTTACTATTTCAAGAGAACAAAGCTACATTTTATAAAGTGGACAATGATCGCGATGGACACAAATCAATTCTGTATCTCTGCTACAATTCTAAAAGTAAAGTGACGACCTTAAAAAAATTACAAATTTAAAAATTTGCTGAGCTGAAATCCAATAAAATAAGAACTGCTTCCTGGTACTCATCAATGGCGCTAAGAACATCATTCTGGATTCGCAGCAGAGCCGTTTCGGTGGAATGATGGAACCGATATATAGGTCAATCCACCAAGTTGGAACACGGTGTCCCTGTTACATCCAGAACCTCTGTTGTGAGGCAATTTCAGTACTTCCACATATCACAGTTTTGCCACGCATTAAGTACAACACACAGAATGGGCCCCATACAAGCTTTAAGTTACTTACTCTTGCCTGAAATACAAGTGAATCAGTAGCATTTAACGATTTAACCTTGTTGCCAATATTGGGATTTTGGGTTTGTTTTTAAATCATGCACACAAAGTGTGCTCTAGCATTGGAAACAGGTATTTATATAACAACTGCGGTTCGTAGGATGGGGGTGTTTGGGGGTTCGAACGACCCTCCCGCTCGGTGACGAGATCCGCTCAGAAATAAAAAATAAAAAATAAAATAATAATTAATAAAAAATAATCGCCGCCCACAAAATCCACACGACCCCCAAAAATTATTCAGAAAAATAACTCTCGCCTTTGAGTTGTAAACACAATGTATTTTCTTTTTAATCAAGTAATCCCGGCGTCCGACACTTAAGCACTTCATGGTACGTTTGATGTATGTGGTTTGACGAACCCCACCCCACCCCCACCCCCAGTCTGACGGCAGGGAACGGGCGTGGCATATTGTGTCTGTATTTAGGTCGATGTTGAACAGAAAATTCCAACCCCAACCCACCCACCCACCTCCACCTCCACCGAACTTTTCAAAATGATTTCCGGGGCTAGTAGTTTTTTAGGGCAACTTGATTCAAACATTTGGGGAAAATCTAATTATTATTTTTGGGGGGGGAGTTGGAATAAATATTTAATACCAACCCAAAAGTCAAATCCTGCCAGTGCGCTACTCAATCCCGGGCAGAGGTGGGGAACACCGAGAGGATGTAATTGTCTATGATAGTAATCATACTGAATGGTCAATCAAAGAAAAGAAAAGAAAAGAAACATACAAATGTACAATGGCGGGCACAGACATAGGTGCATATTGCAGAGTTGGAGTCGAGTCCCTGCAAGTACTTTCACAAATACTTTCGCAAGCCCAGTCAGAAGTCCTTTCATAAAGCCAGTCACAAGTAACTGGATAAACAATGACAAAGGAATGCCTTTGTCAAAGCTCATTTGAATAGATTGTGATTGGGATTATGACTGGAGGGCTTGTGATGGACTTGCGGGGACTTGCAGAGACTTGCAGGGACTTGTGATGGACTCGACTACATCTCTGGCATATTGCAAGAAGTCGAAGCTTGCAAAATAATGTCCTTAAACATAATGATAATTAGAGAAACTTGTAAGCCCGAACGACGAGACAGACAAAACATTCCTTGAATTTTTCCGTATGCCTTTAGAGTTTATGAATCAAAAGGTATGCATTCTGGTATTATGCATGTTTTAAAAATATTATGTGATGTTGACTAAGCTTTCAGGTGCCGGATTCACCGGGGCCCCATACCCCGGCTTACCGGCTCCCATGTAGGACCTTTCATGGCTCGGGTTCCGGTCGATCACAGATCGGATCCCGGTCCATCACACCTCCTTCCCCACCCATCCATATAAACCGAAGGTCTAGCACCATAAAAGGGAGGAACATGGCGGCATCCTAAAACCTTGACTGCCGAGCCAGCCAAACGTGCCATGAACCTGTACGCAGATGCTTACCTGGACTTCGCGAGCGGTCCCAGCTACACTGCGCTGGTCGAGCAAGCCACAGTACAGTTGGTTGTTTGGAGACGGTGAATGAATACTCTTATAAATAATGACAATCACATTTCTGGCGAAAAAAATACTGAAAGGCTCGGAGTTGAACCCTCGACTTAGCAATCGATGAACGACTCGCTTAACCACTCGGCCACTGAGCTGTTACTACGTTTGAACACTTTTTAAACATATTAAAAAAGAGAAGAAACTACACGACGGCAGTACAATACCCGAACATGGTTGAATTAACACCGTTAAGAATCAGATAACTTGTCACTTCCCATCTGCAGGTTTGAAAATGAGTGGATGCCACCGGCGTAAATCAGTGCCGAAAATGATCCTGTGGACCATGGGCGGCGATCCCGGTAGGACGGGGGACACGTCCCCTAATATTTTTGGGGAGGGGTCGGCTATGGCAGTGTCCCCCTCCATAATTCCCCCTTGTCATATACATTTTATGGGTCATTGGCTTTTACATGCATCTGAATACACAAAGATCAGCGCACATTTCCCAGGATACACAAGAGACACCGAGTACAAATAAATAACCGATAAATAACAGTTGCATTTATAATAGTGCCTTCTTCTGAGGGAACATTGTCAAGGGATGTGTATGTAATCTCCAACATTCGTTGTTTTCTTTATTGATGAATGACTGGCATGGGAAGCGATTCTGGGAATAAAGATTATATTCCCACCCTCTATATAATTTTGGTGGACAACGCTAATTTGCAGCGCCTCCCCCTTACAAAATCGCCGGGAGGCGTGGGGAGGCGCACCCCCACCCCCTAAAAAAAAGTCGTCGCCTCCAGTCGACCCTCATCTGTAAATTTCGCAAAAATATTATTATTATAAAGCAGAATACTGTGAGCGCCCCCACTGTAAAATTCAGCCCCCACTCGCCTAGTCTGGTTCCCAGACCAAAATATTCTGACTATTTCTGATGAATATTAGGTCCGGCAGCCGCCAATGTCACGTGACGAAAACTGGCAGAATTCTGCCAGTTTCCGAAAATTTCCGAAGTTTTCCGAACTTTTTTTCGGTAACATTCGTAACATAACGTTGATGTTGGCAATAACGAAATGTCCGTCAGGCCCGTTACAGATCCTGGAATTTGAATTCTCAATTATTTATAAAAACTGAAAAATCAATGCCGACTAGATTTTGCCGGAATATTAAATTTGAATGATGTTACCGACGTCACTCGGGCTAACACTGTACGTCATGATCTATTTTAAGCCGCGGTAGCTACCTTACCTAAGATTTAGACGTCAGGGAATCTTGAGGTCGGGGAACCAGACTACCACTCGCCCCCTATGGAGAGCATATGATGCACGATATGGGGCAGAGGGAACCCCCCGCCACCCCCCCCCCCCCCCCTCTTTTGTGTTGGTCATTGTGTTCCCGGAATCTCAGGAATTCTTTTCAGATGTCTAGGGGGGATGTGTTTATAGGTAACAATAGTCTGGATAGTGTATAGGGTATAGGGAGAAAAAAGGGGTGTACCCCTGTGCCACATATCGTGCTGGGTATAATGGAAAGAGCCCTGGCTACGCCGCTGCCAAAAATTGAACTTTGGGGTTTGACGAAACCCCCCCCCCCCCCCCCCCCCTCCCCCCAGTTTCCGACGCGAGGCAGGCTACGGCCCTGGAATTGGATTATTAAATCGTGTTTCACTTGTGCAAATTTGTGTTGAAAAGCTCGGTGTGTGTGTGGGTGGGTGGGTGAGTTGGGATTGGGGTGGGGTGGGTCTTGTTAGGCATCTTCTGACACATGAATTGGTGTACCGGTACTACTCGGAAATCAATATCGACCTAAAACAAATTAAGTAATGTTTGTGAAGTAACGTTTTCACCCAAAATTGATCAAACACAAGGCTATAGCCTTGCAATTTGGAGTAATTTTGAAGTTTTTGAGCAATGTTTGGGAAGTAACGTTTTTCACTAAAAGGTGATGAAAACAAGGCTAAAGCCTTGCCATTTCGCCAAATTTGAAGATTTTTAGTAAAGTTCGTGAGGTAACGTTTTCACCCAAAAATTATCAAACACATTTGCCATTTCGCCAAATTTGAAGATTTTGAGTAAAGTTCGTGAGGTAACGTTTTCACCCAAAAATGATTTTGGAGTAATTTTGAAGTTTTCACCCAACAAATGATCAAACACAAGGCTATAGCCTTGCCATTTCGCCAAATTTGAAGCTTTTGAGTAAAGTTTCTGAGGTAACGTTTTCACCCAAAAATAGTCGAACACAAGGCTATAGCCTTGCAATTTGGAGTAATTTTGAAGTTTTTGAGCAATGTTTGGGAAGTAACGTTTTTCACTAAAAGGTGCTTTTGAGCAATGATTGGGAAGTAACGTTTTTCACTAAAAAGTGATTACGTTTTCACCCAAAAATGATCAAACACAAGGCTATAGCCTTGCCATTTCGCCAAATTTGAAGTTTTTGAGTAAAATTTGGGAAGTAACGTTTTTCATAAAAGAAATTATGAAAACAAGGCTATAGCCTTCCCATTTAGACTAATGATCAAACACAAGGCTATAGCCTTGCAATTTAGAGTAATTTTGAAGTTTTTGAGCAATGTTTGGGAAGTAACGTTTTTCACTAAAAGGTGATGAAAACAAGGCTATAGCCTTGTCATTTTGCCAAATTTGAAGTTTTTGAGTAAAGTTCGTGAAGTAACTAATTTTGAAGTTTTCACCCAAAAAATGACAAAACACAAGGCTATTGCCTTGCCATTTGGACTAATTCTGAAGTTTTTGAGCAATGTTGGGAAGTAGGCTTAACGTTTTTCACAAACGAATGATGAAAACAAGGCTATAGCCTTGCCATTTCGCCAAATTTAAAGTTTTTGAGTAAAGTTCGTGAGGTAACGTTTTCACCCAAAAATTATCAAACACAAGGCTATAGCCTTGCCATTTGGACTAATTTTGAAGTTTTTGAGTAGTTTGTGAGGTAACGTTTTCACTAAAAAATAATCGAACACAAGGCTATAGCCTTGCAATTTTGACTAATTTTGAAGTTTTTGAGTAATGTTTGGAAGGTAACGTTTTCACCCGAAAATGATCAAACACAAGGCTATAGCCTTGCCATTTGGACTAATTCTGAAGTTTTTGAGCAATGTTTGGGAAGTAACGTTTTTCACTAAAAAATGATGAAAACAAGGCTGTAACCTTGCCATTTAGACTAATTTTTGAAGTTTGAGTATTTTTTGTGAAGTAACGTTTTTCACCCCAAAATTATCAAACACAAGGCCTTGCAATTTGGACAAATATTTGAATTTTTTGAGTATTTTTTATGAAGTAACGTTTTTCACACAAAAAAAGAAGAAAACAAGGCTATAGCCTTGCAATTTGGACTAATTTTGAAGTTTTTGAGCAATGTTTGCGAAGTAACGTTTTTCACTAAAAAGTGATGAAAACAGCCTTGTTTTCATCACTTTTTAGTGAAAAACGTTACTTCGCAAACATTGCTCAAAAACTTCAAAATTAGTCCAAATTGCAAGGCTATAGCCTTGTGTTCGATTATTTTTAGTGAAAACGTTACCTCACAAACTACTCAAAAACTTCAAAATTAGTCCAAATGGCAAGGCTATAGCCTTGTTTTCATAATTTTTCGTGTGAAAAACGTTACCTCACGAACTTTACTCAAAAACGTCAAATTTGGCGAAATGGCAAGGCTATAGCCTTGTGTTTGATAATTTTGGGTGAAAACGTTACTTCACAAAAAATACTCAAAAACTTCACAATTATTAGTCTAAATGGCAAGGCTATAGACTTGTTTTAGTATTTTTTTAGTGAAAAACGTTACCTCATAAAAAATACTAAAACAATTTAAAAATTAGTCCAAATGGCAAGGCTATAGCCTTGTGTTTGATCATTTTTGGGTGAAAACGTCATCACTTTTTAGTAAAAAACGTTACTTCCCAAACATTGCTCAAAAACTTCAAAATTAGTACAAAAGGCAAGGCTATAGCCTTGTTTTCATAATTTCTTTGGTGAAAAACGTTACTTCCCAAACTTTACTCAAAAACTTCAAATTTGGCGAAATGGCAAGGCTATATAGCCTTGTGTTTGATAATTTTGGGTGAAAACGTTACTTCACAAAAAATACTCAAAAACTTCACAATTAGTCTAAATGGCAAGGCTATAGCCTTGTTTTCATAATTTTTCATGTGAAAAACGATACTTCCCAAACTTTACTCAAAAACTTTAAATTTGGCGAAATTGCAAGGTTACAGCCTTGTTTTCATCAATTTTTAGTGTAAAACGTTACTTCCCAAACATTGCTCAAAAACTTCAGAATTAGTCCAAATGGCAAGGCTTTGTGTTTGATCATTTTGGGGTGAAAACGTTACTTCACAAAAAGTACTCAAACTTCAAAATCAGTCCAAATTGCAAGGTTACAGCCTTGTTTTCATCACCTTTTAGAGAAAAACGTTACTTCCCAAACATTGCTCAAAAAATTCAAAATTAGTCCAAATTGCAAGGCTAAAGCCTTGTGTTTTATCATTTTTGGGTGAAAACGTTACCTCACAAACTTTACTCAAAAACTTCAAATTTTGCGAAATGGCAAGGCTATAGCCTTGTTTTCATATTTTTTTTAGTGAAAAACGTTACCCCATAAAAAATGCTAAAACAATTTAAAAATTAGTCCAAATGGCAAGGCTATAGCCTTGTGTTTGATAATTTTTTGGTGAAAACTTTAAAATTAGTCCAAATTGCAAGGCCTTGTTTTCATATTTTATTTGTGAAAAACGTTACCTCATAAAAAATACTAAAACAATTTAAAAATTAGTCCAAATGGCAAGGCTATAGCCTTGTTTTCATAATTTCTTTGGTGAAAAACGTTACTTCCCAAACTTTACTCAAAAACTTCAAATTTGGCGAAATGGCAAGGCTATAGCCTTGTGTTTGATAATTTTGGGTGAAAACGTTACTTCACAAAAAATACTCAAAAACTTCACAATTAGTCTAAATGGCAAGGCTATAGCCTTGTTTTCATAATTTTTCGTGTGAAAAACGATACTTCCCAAACTTTACTCAAAAACTTTAAATTTGGCGAAATGGCAAGGCTATAGCCTTGTGTTTGACAATTTTTGGGTGAAACCGTTACCTTCCAAACTACTCAAAAACTTCAAAATAAGTCCAAAAGGCAAGGCTATAGCCTTGTTTTCATAATTTCTTTGGTGAAAAACGTTACTTCCCAAACTTTACTCAAAAACTTCAAATTTGGCGAAATGGCAAGGCTATAGCCTTGTGTTTTATCATTTTTGGGTGAAAACTTCAAAATTAGTCTAAATTGCAAAGCTACAGCCTTGTTTTCATATTTTTATTAGTGAAAAACGTTACCTCTTAAAAAATACTAAAACAAGTTAAAAATTAGTCCAAATGGCAAGGCTATAGCCTTGTGTTCGATCATTTTTGGGTGAAACCGTTACCTTCCAAACTACTCAAAAACTTCGAAATTAGTCCAAAGTTATTGCCTAGTTTCCGGACACCGGTTGACAAAGTTGATAGTGAAGCAAAGTGGCCCCTCGGTCACGCTATGCTGTGTTGTCAAAAATGGAATAGCAATCCTTAGCGTTGTTGATCAAGGAATAAAGGCTTTCTGGCATACAACTATTATGTACTAATTCGTTGCGTCTGTTTAGCTCCATATTCTCCAGGAATACATAAAGAAAATATAGGTTGTGTAAAATATTTTCATTGTGTTTTAATCAATGAAAAATAAGATCAGCAAACGACAAACCATGAAACACAAAATACCAAGGAGAAGGAGGCGGATCTAGAGGGGTCGAATTAAAAACCCCTCCCTCCATTTTTCTTTTACCTCAAATTTAGTTTTGTCTTTTATTTTCAGTTTGGGCCCCAAATCAACATTTTGCAAATTGTCATTGATGTTAGAGACATAAGAGTGGCAGAACCTATTGTGAGAGTAATCAAAGTATATTGAGAGAAACATTGAAAATTAACATCAATTTTTGAAAAATATGGAAAGTTTATCTCTGCTGCAATTTTTAAGGCCAACTTATTTTTTGACCTAAAAAAGAACCGGTACGGGGTATGTCCCAAGATCGACATTTTGCAAATTGTATGAAAAATATGAAAAAGTTTACAAATTCATTAAAAAAATGTAATGTCGATCCCAGACCTCTGATATTTTATGGCTCCATACTCCATTACATCATCTGCCCCTGCTGCAAGTTTGAGGTCAACACATTTTTCGACCTGAGAGAACGGTAAATGGTACCCCTTCGTGAGAAATCCAAAATAATTGACTTCAAAATTACAGACTTTCCACAAGACTTAGTGTCCACATCATATCTCCGGTTAAAGAGTCCATGTTCCTTACAATGGAAACGATCGAGCTCAATGCATTACACTCGTGAAATCTAGTTTTATTCTAATGCATAAATATACGTGCTAAATATTCATTTTCATTTGTAAACTTGTACACTTCTAAATTCCTATAATATACACACACCGCATTATGTACACATAAGATATTTTCCGTTTATAAAGATATATAAAATATTGAGTCAGCCTTGTTATCACATTATACTTTGCTGCTCGTTCATGTACATATATTTAAAAGACTTACTTTTTGTCGTTAAATGCGAAATCACAACTGTTTTAGGCCTATAGAGAATATAGCGAGTTACAACGCCCTCATTCCATCGAAAAATGACCCATACACAAACCCAAGGACTCGATTCGTGTGCTGCTCGTTAGTCGTATAGCCTTGTTGCCATCTTGTGATTGGCTAGCGAGATTCTGTGTACTTTGCTATGGGACCTGTAAGACTTGTTTTCTTACAAAATCCTCCAAACAACGAATTAGAAAGAAAGTAATATTTTAAGTTTACTTTAAACTGTTTTTAACAGAAACTTTTTTTTTTAAGAAGAAAAACCAAACAATAGTGAGTTCGAGAATCGAACTCAGTGCACGTGATCCAAAATCAGACACCACAAAGCTACCCAAGCAGCTGGACCAAATCGGCTTATTTGGTTTACACTACACACTGGAGGAACTATTCACGAGCAATGGCAATCACAAGATGGTAACAAGGCTACCGCATTTTAGCAATGAAGTATTGTAGTTATGTTCAAAATAATCGCCATATTAGTAAAGCCGAAACTGTAGTGGCGTTGGGTGCATTCAACCGTGTCCTCGTATTCGTGTTTACACAGCTCTGTAAATCACTCTTTATGTATTTGCCAATGGGCAACAGTGAACAAAATTGATCTGTGAGATCGATGATTAGGATGAATTTAATTATATTCATAACTTAGGTTTGAACTTAACTTCTTCCACACGTCTGATACAAATAAAATCTTCACGTAAATCAGACACCGGGGCCAAAGTTTTAGACTCCAAACTGGAGAGGAGGATTTAGAACTGATTTGCATATTTCCATCTGTCAGAATCTATTTAAACTGTATTTGTATATATTGTTACATACTATAATTATTCCTTGGCGGGGATTGTTAGCCAATAGTGTCGTTGGGTCGTATACAAACATCTCCCTGTACATCATAAACAGCACTACTCCTCTTTCCACGGGATGACATACTTCTACTGTAGCATAATATACTTCTACTGTAGCATAATATACTTCTACTGTAGCATAATATACTTCCCGCCCCACAAGCAGAATGCAAAACATCAAAGTGCAGGGATAGAACAAAATGGAACAAATGCTTTGTATGCAATTGACCTACCGCGGTAGAATTGTGTGAAAGCATCTTGTGAAATATTGTATAATTACATTAGTTATAATTCGACGTGCAAAATATGAGAGAAGCAGAGATGACTGCCCAAAATAGGATTGTCTGGGAGGCGTGATTAACTTGCAAAGTAATTGTTACCGAATCTCTTTGTCTACTGAAGAGCTATTCCAGCCAATATATTGGAGGTCAATATCTTAACTAACTCTGTGATATTATCACTTCGTATGACAAGTGGCAAAATTAAGGGATAGTCAGCTTCGTGGAATTATAGTTATTTACAACACCTATGCGGACGCAACATTGAAATCCTCATTGTTGTTTCAGGAATAACCTTTAGGAAGTGCGCCCTCTTGTGACAGTCTTGCCTGTCATTCTTGACTGCTACAAGAGGGCGTACTGCCAAATTCACCTTCTGTCTGACATGCATAGTGCACAAAATGAAGTTTGTTATTGTAAAAAGTGTCAAAACGTTGCTGGGAAACACGGCAAACTGGCAATTCGGATGATTCTAAAAACAGTGCGCAACTAACAGTTTGTCTCAGAAAAGACATTTTTGCGCAGTGTATCCTTGGGAAAATTCGACCTGGATTAAAACTGTACCATTTTGCAGCGGGCACAAAAACTTCACTCTGACGCTTGGTGGACACGCGGATCCTTATGTTGCCCGAAATTTTCTCCGTGTGGTTAATGATTACTCACATTTAGAAGGCTTCCGATTGGTGTTCTTTTTTTCTTCAAATATTGACATATCCCCAGAAATCCCCTTGGACCTCTAAAAGTGATATTGATGACTTGTCGAACGTTCAGTTGGAAAACTGCTATTCACTCTATCGTGAACCGATCGAATTTTTATAAATTCAAATTAAAAACCCCAGACACCGGACGTCTGGGCCTAGTAGCATAGTCTACGTATTCAATTAGAATAGCTTGTCCGCTATAGACTCTTTTTTCAGGTGTCGTCATGGAACGTATAGCGTTGTGATAATAATAAACTGCTTATAAAGCACAAGTGTGCCGTTTACGCACACGTGGTTTAACCTGCCCCATACGATGTACAATACAACGAACACCGCTATACCGAACACTCGGATATAACGAATAACTGCTCCAGATCCCAAACTTTGTATACAATTATGCCGAACTTTAACAGAGAACATGTACTAAGATCACTCCATGAAGGTCCACACATGGTGGTTTTGTTTACATTTCACGCTATCTGGTCACGTGCGTGAAAAAAGGTCTTAGGTCTAAGGACGTAATGGCGTCGCAATGTTTACTTTGTTTGCCAAGTGAGACACGCGGAAAGATTATCACGTCTTTACGCGGGCTGGTGATACCATAGTTGGACTATCGCTATATTTCGCACTTCAATGTGACTGCGCAGGTGTAAGGTACAAATCAATAACTGGTTACCCAATGTTCCTTAGTAAAACTTGTTCAAAGTAAACACAGTGCGACGTCATCACGTCTTAGGTCTGACGTCATTAGGTCCACCTGATAGGTTTATAACACCCAACTGATACATGGATGCTATATTGCAAAAACAGATTGAAAGGAAACTTCATAAGTAAGTCTTTAGTACTGTTGAACATTCACATATTACATTTATAAATTAACATGTACAAATGTACATTGAAATGACAGTCTGTATGAGGTTATATCATTAGATAATTACTATACTTACGGTTAATATAATATAATAGTTATTTATATATACAAGTTAACCCTGTGGTGTGTCATGACAATATACACGCAATGTTACACCTTGGTGATCTACTTAATAAAACAGCACCATGGCACACCACAGACTTAAAGATGAATCATTTTAATGACAGGTTTATTATAGGTTTTCCCGGCCAATTTGCGAGTTTTTCTAATCAAATTCGCGTGGTTTTTGCACATCTAATCAAATTAAGGTTTCTTTTTCACTGTTTGGGCATTCAATTACAAGATTTTGTTCTTAATGTTCGTTTTCGTTCAGGGGCATTCTGTTACGTTTTGGTGCATTCAAGACTTAATTTGTTGCATCCTTACATTACGTTTCGTGACATCCTTTGACGGTTCAAGCATTCAAATTAGCGAACGTCGGCGGACATATGACGTATGAAAATGAATGCCCAAACTACCCCTTACTGCTGGTCCAGACGAAATTGAATGAACAATACGATACCTTTATTTTGAATGCATCTTTTACAGGGGCGAGTGAAGCTGAAAGACGATAGAATGCTCGGATAGTGAATTTGAATGATTATTTTTGATTGTCGAATGACGATCTACGTGATCGTTCAATTTCAATCTAAATTGAATGAGCCTGGCGTTAAAAATGAACGAAAACATGGTGAAATTGGCCGGGAAAACCTATATTAGAATAGACAACGGAAGATTTTCAAACAATTTCTAAGGAAAACAATAAAACATTGTTTAATTAATGAGTGGTTTATGTGTAAATACTCAACTTTTATTATAAAGAATCCATACCAACAAACCTTGACCATCACAAGCCCCCAAAACTTCCAAACCTGCCCCCACGCATTCATTCAAAACACTCCATACACTAGGGTCATTCACCGGGGTCATTCACTGGCCTTGCGCATACTGTACTTGACACTGGAGGGCGCCATAACTGTGATGAAAGGTACCGGTAGCCATTTTGCACATTCTTGAAATATCTTGCCTCAAACATGGACCAAAGTAACTTTAAAGCTTGGAATATAAGGAAATAGATGCATTTGTAGGGCGCTTGATACCAGTTTGGTATTTTGTGTGGGTTTTGTTGTGTTTTTTAGACATTTACTAAGTGGAATTTCATAATTCGTATGTCTAAGAGCAGAGCCATGGATAATGTTGCGACAACAGGCTTTTCAAATTCAAAAACAAAATAGCTGTATAACGCTCCAGTGCACATATGAAATTGAAACATAAAGGCTCATGCATGATTCCACGAGGAACCATGTTGTTTCCAGATTCCGACACCTCATTGTCGCACCTAACTGTTCTGCTTATTATATTATATTATTATTATTCTTATTATATGGGGCGCCCTCAAGTGGCCTAGGGTTCGCGCCTTTGAGCCGTTTGACAAGGAAAAGGGGAACTTTTTTAAAGATATATAACATCTACATGCTTAATTTATCTTCATTTCGCGATTTCAAAATCTGGTTCAATAATTGTCCACCATGGGAGTAAAGTATATAAATGTCCCCATTTTAACGGATGAAACGGGTTGCCGTGCGCAAGATAAAGTACGGGAACCACAAAAACGGATTTGATTATAACCATGCATAGTTTTACATCTGCTGTACAGTCTATCCTCTACCTATCAAAACTACACACCTGTTGTTTTGAGATATCTTTTCCTCTAACGAGTTGTTACTTGGCATTGCAAAAAGTATCAATCAAATACATGTACTTGTTTTAAAGGTATTGTACGACATTTGCAAACATCAAAAACAAAACTACCAATTTATGAAATACCATACTTGATTTACTGTATGTGAATAATAGTCTCAAGCATCCTGTGAAATCATGGCACCTAGTGTGCTGTCATCTTCATGAAAAGTGGAATTTGGGGGAAAAACCTGACTTTTACCAAATGTGACCGGCTGTGGAAAAACCCGACGCTTCTCGGTATTTCCCATTACGCGGTATGGCCCGCAACGTTAAAAAACGCCATCAGTGATACCGAAACCCCAATATTGAAATTTGTGACCAGCTCTAGTAAAAACCAACAATTAGGGTGAAATTTTAATATTGGGGTTTTGGTATCACTGATGCCAATTTTAACGTTATGCGGGCCCATACCGCGTAGGCCTAATGGAAACTGCCGAGAAGCGTCGGGTTTTGACAGAGCCGGTCACAAATACTGGCGCCAATTTACCAAATTTAGTTACTCCACAAGTTGTTTGCAATCGCTTACACATCCTGAACAGATGTAAACCAGGTAGTCTGGTTCCCTGATCTGACAATTCCTCAGCATCTATAAATCGCTTTGTTTCATCTGAAGTGGGGTCGGGGAACCAGACTAAAAGAACAGCTTTTTCCTTGTTTTTCCTAGAACACATGAACGCAAAAACAGGTCGGTGTGACAATTATTTGCTATAAGATACTCACCCCAAATCAATCTATTTTTGAAAATGACAACAAAAGCAAATGTCATGTATATTACCTTTAAGACAGAAATCAACATGGGATTCCCGAATTTCGAAGTTCTTCTTTACACAGCGAGGGCGCAAACATTCTGACGACTTCCAATATATGAAATAACATGGCAACCCAGAGCGAAACCACTTGACCGAGTCGACCAACAAACTGATATGGGTAGAGGCATTATTAATGCCTTGCAGTGGACTAGTTACCCATCCCGACACTATTTATACTGTGAAGAGATCAGATTATCTTGTCTTGTTTCAGTGTGAGGGGCTGGTTCTTCCACACTTTCCTCTGTAGCCCACACCTCGAGTGGCCCTTAGCCTTGTGATGGGCGACTTGCAAAAGCATAACAAATATATGCCGAAAGACGAAAATTTGTGATCTTTGCGGGATAGAAATCGGGTACATAAGAGATGGAAGGCGGTAAAAACACCACTGCGTAAGTGCGGTGTAGACTGCAAAAATGTGGTGTTAAATTTAAACCATGCGCTATCTGAATTGAACCATTCGTTGAATATAGATGGCGCATGATATTAATCTAACAACACATTATGTATTATATAACTGAGTACGAATACGGCTAAACAAACGCTCAGGTTGTATTGTCAAACACAATTTCATGAGTATAAGCAAGTACTTATTTTACTTCAGCACTAGTACAAGAATTACTAGTACTCCAAAGCTATAGTCGAGTACAATTTCATGGTCGAGTACGTGTACTCTTCTACAAATACGGAAAAAGTGTACTTGAGTACAAGCACGTCAATTTCACCGATTCACAATACAGAGCGCCACCAAGAGTCTGATACGGAGAGGCCATTATACTGTGTATTGGAAAAAATCTGCATGTCCACACAAACAGTATTGTGTAATTTTGCAAGATGGGAATAAAAGCTGGTTTTATAATACGAGCAAACTTTTCAAGTGGTTTGACATGTATTCTTTATACCGGCCTTTTAAAAATGTTTTCCAATACTACACTGAAATATCCTTAAAAAAATACCCTTGAATCAAGCTTAAAGATGGCCCCTCTGGGTGTGCATTTACGGGTAGTACAGGAATCGTGTACCCGATTGAAAAAAAACATGGGTACCCGGGTACCAGTTAAAAAAAGTCAATCCCAAAAAATATATCTTGGAAATTGCTGTTCATAAAGGTCCGCATACTACCACGTCAGTGCATTAATGCAGCAAGATGCAAGTGTGTACGGTGAATTCTATAGCTTTACGGTGTATCCTTACAAAAATGTCCCAAGGGGATCCTATGGTTTTCCAATGGGGTTATCAGATTTTATGCTGATCATGGGAAACCCATGGGAACACCATGGCGACCATGGCAACACCATGGGGATTTTATGGACACCATGGGAACACCATGGGGATTTTGTGATTTGAACGTCCATGTTTCTGTTGAACAGAAACCACAAAAATGGTGCATTGAGAAGTCTGCATGGGACAATTTTCATGAATTGCATTGGACAATCCCCATGGGATGCATGGGGCAATCCCCATGGGGTGCATGGGGCAATCCCCATGGGGTGCATGGGGCAAACCCCATGGGGTGCATGGGACAATCCCCATGGGGTGCATGGGACAATCCCCATGGGGTGCATGGGGCAATCCCCATGGGGTGCATGGGGCAATCCCCATGGGGTGCATGGGGCAATCCCCATGGGGTGCATGGGGCAATCCCCATGGGGTGCATGGGGCAATCCCCATGGGGTGCATGTGGCAATCCCCATGGGGTGCATGGGGCAATCCCCATGGGGTGCATGGGGCAATCCCCTTGGGAAAGTTCCATGCGAAAATTTGGAATCCTTTGGGAAATGACATGGAATTCTGAAATCATTCATGGGAAAACCCCCCCAAGGGAAAAATCCCATGATACATGGTGGCCAATTCAACATGCAATTCCCATGGAAAAATTTCCCATGGGAATAACATCGGAGATTTTCGTAAGGGTTTGACTAACTTGCATTTTCGCAAGGGTCATAAACGTTAATCCGTTTTGTTTTTCCATGTATCCTGGTTTTCATTTTGAAAATTCCCCACAAATGACATTTAAAAACTTGGTTTTTTATTGATTGTCTGAGAAATTACTAAATAATATGTTAATTCGGTTACGAGTACTCGTAATAATCTGGAACCGGTTCCTGACATTATTGGTCGGGGAACCAAGTTCGGATGCACAGCCATACTCTCTAGTCTACCACTTGGTGGCGCACTCTACTATGAAACGCCCCTGTCCGTGAGTTCCCACCCACAAAATACATCCTCTATGGGCAATCCGACTCGATGGCCCGGGCAGCGGACAGCTGTCGCCAAACTCACATAGAGGCTGCGGCCGTACCGGTGGTGGACACGTAGCGACTGGACGTGTCGTCGTGGTGAGTGCGGTCCGAGGCCAGACCATTCTCGCGCCGGAAGAAGTTCTGGCAGCCCAAGGCCTGCTGGATGTCCCGTATGGCGTTGCTGGAGAACGCGAAGTAGATCCAGGGATTGACGCAACTCGTCAGGCTGGTCAGAAGCATGGTCACGATGAAGAATGTTTCTGGAAACACAAGAAGGCACCAAATAAATGGCTCTAATCATGAACAACTTTCGATCAAGAAACATTCGTTAACCGTGACGTACTTTGCAGCTGCGAAATAACGTCAAGTGCGAACGATACCTAGCCCAACTATTGAGTCGCTGGTTGTATTTCTAACTGCCAAAGTTAAGCACAACAAATTGTGCTATTGTAAGCAGTACGGCCATGCCCTGCGGGCTGGTTTCAGAAAGTCAACCAGACAAGGTTTGGGTAAAGTTGTCAACAATGGTTAACTATGGTCATTTATTAAACTTGTGGGCGTACATAATGTTGACGTACGTTTTCAAACTTTTATTGAAAACGCAGGGGAAAAAACAGAAAAGCGAGGAGCATTATGCAGGGTGACTGATATGATCAGTGATCGATATAAGGAATCTCTTTTAAGACAAATTTTCAAAGTGAACAAAGAAAACTGGCGCTCTACCAACTGAGCCATCCTGCCCCATGTTGGCGGTCTCCCAAATTGTCAGTGTCTTTGTTCGGTGGCCTAACTTCTTTTTAAAGACATTTTCAAAATGAACAAAGAAACTGGCAGGAGCGGGATTCGAACCTGCGACATCCGGGTTACCGTACCGTAACGGTAACCCGGAGGTCGCTGGTTCGAATCCCGCTCCTGCCAGTTTCTTTGTTCACTTTGAAAAGTATTCAAATTTACCTAGTCAGTTTCCCTTGTGGATTGTTTGACGAATTCTTTTTAAAGAAGTTAACTGGATTCTGCCAGAAACTCATAGACGTTTAGTAGAAAGCAAGATCGATAAAACTCTATTAGCTATAGACCTTATGCGTAGCGACCATTTTCGAGGTACATTTTTGTCATTCAAGTTATGTAACAAAGTCAGCACAAAGCGTTTACCCATGCCAATCATGTAACAAAGGCATTAGCCTCCAAGATGGCTGCTACGCATAAGGTCTGTTGTTGACAATTTTGTTGAACTGCTGTCAATCTTGCTCAGACATTTGCTTGTCAATCACGTCTAGTCGGCCATTTGTTACTTGCCTACAGAGCATGGTCACGCTGGTTACGAATAGCAACGTTTTTGTGCTAAACGGTGACAAGTGACCGGGGGACCAATGATACAACGGTTTGACTAGAGTCGTTCGCGCTTGGTTGTCACTGCTCATGCAGAGCGACCGATCACTAGTCCACCAATGTCCGTCGCTTAAACTTGCTCATATTCGGTATTTTTTTTCTATTCTATTATTTTTTCATTCTGAAAGGGAGTGCCAAGAGTTATGCCTAAAGGCCGGTTCATGCTTCACACGAAATCGAAGCGAATTTCATGACGTAATCAATTGTTGTTTCATTGTTACGTACCTGTTCCCTTAACAAATCCGCTTCGATCTCAAATTCGCATGAAGTATGAACCAGCATTAAGTCGTTAGAAAAACGCCAGATTTGGTTCAGTTGACTTTTACCCTTCTTGAAAATTCAGGCCTTAGTTTAAAACGGGAAAATATAGTCAGGCAAAGGCCATGTGACGGAAGCGTCTCTGAGAACTGAGAATGCACCGTGTCCTCAATTAATTGCACGTATAATGAAAATCCTTAACATAAAACATTATTGTATATAATCCAAGAGACGGCTAAAAGGGCAAAATACGCCTTTAGAATGGCCAGTGAATGGCAAGTGATAAGTGAATTGGATAATAGGCGGTTGGTGCGGATTTTTTTTATGACAATTTCCATACGGACTCTTTATTTAAAGTAACTTGCCTTCAACGTTTACTGTGGTCCAAACTGACAGTAGCTGTGCCACAAAGAACGGTGTCCACGTGACCACGTAAACGGTTACAATGGTCAGCGTCATCTTAACAGTTTTGATCTTAGCACGTGACACTTTACCGGCAGCACCGTGGCGCCTGTACAACACATGGGGCTTCTGGTTGGACTGGTTCTCCCGCTTGGTGGCGTTCGTCTGCTGGAGCTCAACTCGCTCTGGTTGGAGTCTATCCATCTCGTCGTTCTCCCAGTTATTGTTGTCTTTGGTTGGCGCCCCCGTCTGCTTGTTGTCCGGGGACTTGTACTGTTTGTCCATGTTCTTCCACACGGTCAGGCATATCATGCCGTACATGAGGGCCAGAATAAGGCTGGGTATGATGTAAACCGCCAAGGTGAAGACCGTGATGTAAGCCTTAATAAAACCGGTACCTAAGCTAAAGAAGTTGGACCGGCAGTCCATCCACGGTATTGGCGCCTCTGGGACGCGATTCTGCAATGAGAATAACAACAACTGCGGCAGGCTGCACACGGCAGATATGATCCAGGCCGTCAGGACCATGAGGCGCATGCGACGGGTGTGGTTGCCACGCAACCCCATCAGCGGGTGGCAGATGGCCAGGTACCTGTCTATGGCCGTCATGACCAGGATGTAAGTAGACAGGTACACGGGAAACAGCTGGATGAACTTGACAAACCTGCAGATAACATCGGGGGCGTAGAACAGATAGGTAATATCCCATATCATTTGCGGTAGGGTGTAGAAAAACGCCACCGTCAGATCAGCAATGCAGAGGTGAATGATAAAGTAATGCATACGGGAAAGACTCTTACGACGACGCCAAAGGACCGCAATGACGATAGAGTTTCCGAGGATGGCCATGAAGCAGATGGAAGCCGAGATGAGGATCTCAATCTTGGCAATTTCCTCGTCTCTCACCGGGTATTCTATCGTGGGACTCGGGGTGGAATTCGGGAGCAGTCCGTATGTTGCATTCCCACCTTCGGATGCTTTCAGGTCCAACATGGCACCGGTCGAAGGTGGAAATGGCGAAGTTTTTGAGGGCGCCATCTGAACAGAAACGAGTGTTTGTGACAAGTAGTTCTTCAATGACTCTAATCACGTTATTGTCTATTCTTATTCATGGTCATAAACAAAAGTAGTATCACGTCGTCTACTGCAGTATTCAACAAAACTATACACCTCAATTCCAGACTGTCCTCCGGCGGAGTAGTGTATCTGCAAGGAGTATATCAAAAATATTTGGATTAAATGTTATCGACATCCACAAGACAGTTATGAAAGTTTATTTTCTCTGGCTTATACATATAGGCTATTGATAATTGATAGAGAAAAAAACAACTTTTCAACTGCCACAGGTTTAACAGCAGGCGACAATTTCATATTTCTTTAATTACACAAATTTGCTGAAGCACAAAAAAAACCTGCTGAACCCCTTGACCCCGGGTTTTATATGGGAGGCGCCGGGGCACCAGGTCGGGTTGTGCAGAGATTGACACAAATAGAAGTCAACCGGCCTGGTGACAATTTTCAATCTGCACGTATTTGTGTCAACCGTACGCAAGGGGTTAATAAAATAATGAAAGTCGCCCCAATGGGGTACTTTTAGTAAGGCACGTGGGGAAAGTGCTAAAAGAGCGACACCGATGTAGCCCGTTTGGAGTTATTATTAGCAGAGTCGCCCAATTATAGCAGTAAGATTTATTATTATAATGACAAAAGTACCTTTAAGGAGACACTTTGTCGTAATTGTTTATACCTTAGGGAGACAAGTGGAATAGGGAGACATTTCCATGTCTCACTAAGTACCCAGCCCCCCTAAGGAGTGAGAATTTTACTGTCGAAAGTGAGTTATATCGATAGAGGATGGTCCAAAACGAAAATATACCAAAATCCGTGGGAGTAGGACAGGGTATTATTTGGGTTAGGTTACATTAAAGTTGAAAAAAAATTGTGCACGCGTCTATGGCAAAGTCTCTCATTACTTCGACAATACACCAAGATGAGCAGCTCCAACTTCGAGAAAGAGGACAAGTAAAGGATGTTCGCAGATTCGCATCAATCTGAGTATTTATAGGGAGAAGCGGAGCAATGATGGAAGATCAGATACGTGACTATGGCACCATTGCAGAGTCCACTCCTACAGAAGTCGCCATTGATCAGTGAATCACTGATTCGTCTGCCGACTCCAAGTTGATAGGTGGCCAAATAACCATACAAGCAAGGTTAATATGCCCTTTGACAGGTATTGTTGTTCGTCCTGCTGGGTTCTCATCAACCCTTCCCTGGGTATAGATAGTAGCCTAGGAGGTTGCCAGTTTCGTCGCCGACAGCCAACAGCTTGCGTGGGCAGGGACGGCACTCCCTGGAGTGGATGAACCACCCGCTACCCAAAACAATTAATTTTAATTCAATTTCCTCATCTACAGCAAAGCAATACACAGCTACATTTCAAACTGCATTTTCAAGTAATTACCATCTTGCCAATAACATAAAATTCAGTTGCAAACATCAAGTCGAAGAAATTTGAAAATGCAGGAATCGCATGTCGCTAAAACGAGCTCTCGTCTAGGTTGGCATCTAAGCGTACCCACCAGAAATATAAGCCCTTTCCAGTAATTGAAAAGAAGCCAGAGCAGATTCCCCGCCCAGACTTGTTGAGCATCGACTTGTTGGTTTGGTTTTTAATAAAGCGGACGTGCTGGTGCTTACGTCTGACAGGTAATCGAATCGATTAGTAGGACGATGGTGCTCTGTCCAAAGGCTTGGGCCTTTTCAATTCTGAAATACTTCAAGTAGCCCGATCAGCAGACTACAGCCATTTACCACAAGGTTGTTGCTCTCTTTGATAGGGTGGAATTAGGCCGAATCAAAGGACAGGATTGTCCTCAAAGGTATTATATACAGCATTTTCTAATATCAAAAACAAAACAACAAAATTATTATAAAAGACCTCACTTGACAGTTAGTAAATAATAGTCTCAAGCATCCTGTGAAACATCGGCGTAAATCCATGATCACGTGATCCAATGGCCAATCCCCCAGATTTGTGTCGTGAGAAACCCAAAGAAATGACGATTTTCGAGTCAAAATGTATTTAAAAACTGAACACAAACAGTAAAAAAGCTTCGGACCGTTGTGTTGTCAGGCTTAGGGACATATAAAGGGTGCATATTTGCATTAGATGTACACAGCCTACATATCCTGAACAGCACTCTCTAGTATCATATTGTGAAATTTCGTTGGTCGGCCGAGATTTTGGTCATCCCCATCCCCCCCCCCCCCCCCACTCGCCATACCCACCCCCCCCCCCCCCCCCCACCACACTCGCCGACACGCATTTACGCCACTGCTGTTAAATCATGGCATCTGGTGTGCTGTCATTTTCAAGAAAAGTGGGATTATGTATCAATTTCAAATCATGGTCGGCTGACCATCGTTCGAAAAAAACTTACTTTTGTTTCCAAATAGGCCTATTGCCCCCAATTTACCAAATATAGTTAGTCCACATTATATTTGCAATAGTTAAACATCCGTGAACAGGTGCAAGCCAGCTAGTCTGGTTCCCTGACCTGACAATTCCCCGATGTCTATAAATTGCTCCGTTTTGTTTGAAGTAGGCTCGAAGAACCATACTACAAGAACAGGATTTTGTTCTTGGTTTTTCCAGCATCTATGAACATAAAACTTTCAAAAAGGTCATTGCAATAATATTTGCTATAAAAAATACTAACCCCCACATCCATCCATTTCTGAAAATTACAGCGAAAGTAAATGTTGTTTATTACCTTTAATTTCATCCACTTTTCATTCTGAAATCTCAGTCTCGTAGAAAACAACTTGAAACTATAGAGACTGGTTAAATGCTTGTTAATTATTGTGCATCTGAGGTAAGACAATGCCGTATGATGCACAATTTGTTAAGGGTTTCTCTGTAGGCATATGTGCTTGCGTTTTGCAAATTAAACATTACGATAAAAACACGGCCCAAATAAACGGATTCCGTGACGCTAGATTCTGTGCTAACTCAGCTAGCAAAGAAATTATGTGCTGACCCGTAAGCACAAAACCCTTAGTTAAAGGGTGTATGCATGCACGCAAGCATAAATTCCCTCCAGTCCTAACCCGCGAAATACCAGTACGCTAATCATTAGCACACACTTTGTGCGATTCCTCCCCTACAGTAAGCAGATATATATGAAATTGGACCCAGCTTGGCGCGCAAATGATGTGGCGATGTGCAAGCGCGCCCTCATAGAATATCAAGCTACGGAACGGACGATGTACACCATGACGTTCCTGCAAGTATGATAGATGGAAACTTAAACCAAGGAAAATATTTTTGCAAATATCATTTTGACATAAGTAATAATATGAAGCTTTCAAACTAATAACAGATTTGTTGAAAACCTTCAAGGGACGGACAACTTCTTGAAAAATTTGCAAGACGGGAACTGGGTTGACATGCTACGAAATTGCAACAATTAACGATGAAACGTGAGAATATAACACGAAACAGGAGACTAGTGCGTTCTGTATAGGTGGGAATACTCCAGGCCTTTCAAAACACTCGATACACTGGCAATTTCAGAGCTTGCAGTGTTGTATTTATTTTGACAATAGTCTTCGTTGCCCGGAGGTAGAATTTAATGAAAGTTGACATGATAAACGGAAGAGTGCCTTAGTTATTAACGGAATTGGTTCATTAAATGCACTTCGTTATATGTAATCATATATATCGAATTATCCGTCTTCAAAAACAAAATCATTTTATTTTAATTTGTCGGGTATTTATTTGTCTATAATATTTATATTGTCGATTGAATTGATTGAATGTGTATTGAATTTAATAACTTGTTTACTTAGTTTGTTGTCTCCATTTTTTCTAGGTTTTCATTGGCTGTGTTGCTAACGTTTTATAACTAGCGTATTGTATTGATTCCTGCTTGTTACTTCAACTTAATTGATAAATGATTCTTCATTGCACTGTTTCATAATTCCTTTGCTTCGGTAAAAATAAGACCTTTTCACTAGATCCATCTTTTATGTTCACGTTTATAATTATCAGCAACAGTCGTTTTCACTTTTTCCACAGGTTCTAATCTTTTCAAAGGTCACTACACTGCTTTTTTCCAAAATGGAAGTTTGTCACCGAGTCGATCTGATTCTGATTATGACTTTCAGGTGTAGTTGTGATGATGAAATACTAAGAAATATAATCTGACAAAAGTTGAATTCTACTCCTGACGTACTTATACTCAGTTTGGATAATTACTATTGATTTTATATGACATATTTGATGGTATTTTATGTGAGTGCTTAACAATTACGATGCAAACGATTGTCATTACGAAACAGCATTTTTATCTCTAGGTCATTTTAACTGAAATAAATGATGCCGCATGCCTTTGCCAGCGCCAGTTGTCTGTAGCAAATGCAATGATTTAAATTCGAGCGCGAAGTTTGATTGAAGAATTGTTGCCTAGCCTGATTACCAACAGGCTGCATTTCTTTAAGTGACTCGGATGGTTTTGATGGTTGCTCCAGTTGAGACTGTGTATGTAATAAATAGGGCATGGTTGCTGCATTGTCACATGATCTTATGAGATTGATCGGTTCTGCACAAAAACGTCCACCATATGCAAGGAAAATCCAACGATCAATTATGTAGGTTCCTGGTCTACGTGTTTACCATGATGTAGAATGAGCGATAAGTCCATAATTGTGATAGTATGGGCCATAATGGATACCACGTACTTAAAGGCAGTGTACATGATTGGTCATTGTTGCAATTTTCAAAAATGGGCGGATTTGGGGGTTAGTGTGTTATAGGAAATATCGTTCCACTGACCTGTTCAAAGTTTTGCGTTGTTGGATGGCGAAAAAACCGAGAGAAAAACGGCACTCGTTTTCAACCGTCGGGCGGATGATAGCCTTTAGTCAAGGCGCGCGTGGCTACCTGGACACGTGACGCGCCCTGTATGCCAGCATGTCCGGGGCGCACCACTCGTCCGGGTAGCCACGCGCGCCCTGACTAAAGGCTACAGGGCAGTTTCCAACGATTTCCAGCTGGAAATCGTTGGAAGACGATATAAATTTCCACTTTTCTTGATAACGACAGCACACCTGGTGCCATAATTTCACAGGATGATTGAGACCACTATTAACTTACAGTCTAGTAAGGTATTTCGTAATAATTCAGTAAAACACAAATTGGAGATTTACCAATCGTGTACACTACCTTTAAGAAATTTGGACCTTCAACTCTTGATAACTTGGTTGCAAGAATTATCTTCGTTTGGCACTTTATTATATGCATTGCCAGCATATACATGAAATAACAAACCTGTGAAAGATTTAGCTCAATCAGTCATTCCGAGTCACGACAAAAGAGTGAAAAACCGTTCTGGTTTAAAAGTGATTTCAGACGGAAATATTTCTCGGGAGGATTGGTACTGGTGTCATCTTTATAAACAGTAAGGTTTCAAATTAAAACTAATCATTTTTGTTATCATTATCAAATAATCATACCTTTAAAGGACCTCTATAAGTGGGTGGTTTGCCAAGGATGTTATGTGATGATATTTGATTTTCTTCGTTTACTCTTTGAGCTCCCAAGAAATTGGCCAATGAAATATTACCATTTAGCGGTAACTCATGTTTACCACTTTCTACCTACATGTCTTTCATAAGAAAGGTGGAAGTCAGAAAGCTATATTAACACTCTCTAATTATGGCCAATCTGTGACCAGTTTAACTAAACATTTTTTCCAGAATTTTCCAGAACTACATCGAGCAAATCTTTTTAATAAATTATTGTTGACGTTTTTACACGAGTGAAGCTGAAAACATTATAATCCACAAGTAATATGATGCACATTTTTGTTTTTAAAATGTCTTAGGGTAAGAACCTCATCCCAAGCAGAGACAGGTCAAAGATTTTATATATCAACTATAATTCTTGGGTGTTTGTACTTTTAACCAAGACTGCAACATTATGAACGGCGCAAGTTCTAACAGCTTTCCGTTTCCTTATCAGTTAGTAGTAAATTTCGTTTGCTTAATTTTTGTTTTAGCCTGTATATGCACCCGTTGCACAATTCCATAATTTAAAAAAGAATCAATCAAAACAACTCCAATATTTGTCCCATCAGTCAACGTGTCTTTAAAGAGAAATTAGGTCACGCCATAAACATGTGGCATTACAACAAAAACCTCAAAATAACTCCCATTTAAATCGGCCAATTTGCCCCGGCACGGATTTCGGGTTTCGATTTTGTCGATGCCGGCTATCAGCGTTGGGGGTTGGGAAACCCTCGAGACCGCGTAAGGAAGTCGAGGTGGCACGCTCGCAACCAGACTGTGCCGCCCTGAATTAAGCGAGCCAAGCCCCCACGAGGATATCCCCGGTTAAACCCTGGATTTTTCCGTACTTCGGAAATGTTTGGATGTGAAGATCAACACAGGATTTCACTGGCAGGCGGAAATCCACTCCTCAGCAAGACGGCCTCTAATCACGATCAGTCAATGTCCAGAGAGCAGAGGAGATACGAACAGGGTCTAAACGGCACGAAATGGTGAGAATTATTTTGTTAAGGGGAAAATATTTGCTCATAATTTTGCCAAGTGACCCTGTACATCGGTATAACGGAAACCTTCATTTTAATAAGGCAATAAATATGTGCTGGGCCGGTTTTAACCGTGCTTGGTTAAAACCGGTCTAGCACATTATTTATTCCCATTCATAAAATACTTTTTTGTATAATTCAGCAAAATTTTCCGAAAATTATAAATTTCCGATGATCTTGTTGATTTTTTTACCTTGGTTTGTAAAACGCCCCTTTAATGGTTCGTGCCTCACGCGAGTAGCGCTAAAAAAATATCTTGGAAATTGACGCGCGTGTGACGCGCGCATGGCATGTGGTGGACTTGGCATCCTCACTGAAGATGCAACTTGGCATCTTCACTGAGGATACAACTTGGCATCCTCTCAGGATGCACTAAATGTTATTTTAAGGTATATTTTCTAAGAGTTTAGGCATTCTCCTGAAGATGGTCAAAGCATACTGACCGGAACGTCGAGTTTATACCTCTGGTTCTTTTCAGAATCATTCTCTCATTTGAGAAATATTTCCACATGGTGTCTGTAAACCTTTCATTCAATAGTCATATGTATTCTTAAAGGTAGTGTACATGATTGGTCATTGTTGCAATTTTCAGAAATTGACGGATTTGGGGGTTAGTATTTTATAGGAAATATCGTTCCACTGACCTGTTCAAAGTTTTGCGTTGTTGGATGGCAAACAAAACGAGAGAAAAACGGCGCTCGTTTTCAACCGTCGGGCGGATGATAGCCTTTAGTCAAGGTACGCGTGGCTATATGGGCGCGTAAGACGCGCCCCGGATATGCCATGGCGCCATCATGTCCGGGGCGCGCCACTCGTCCGGGTAGCCATGCGCGCCTTGACTAACGGTTACAGGGCAGTTTTCCAACGATTTCCAGCTGGAAATCGTTGAAAAACGTTATACATTTCCACTTTTCTTGACAACGACAGCACACCTGGTGCCATCATTTCACAGGATGATTGAGACTACTATTAACTTACAGCCTAGTAAGGTATTTCGTAATAATTCTGTTAAAAAAATGTGAGGATTACCAATCGTGTAAACTACCTTTAAGTCTTAAAAAGGTAAACACGAAAATAATAGTTAAAAATAAACGTGCTCAGTTGATATGAAGATGCTCGTATTATTTTCCATTGCTTGTAAAATCATAATGGGTTTAGATTGAAGAACACCTTGCAAGCCCAACTGACTACATATCTGACATTTTAATTAAGATGCAATTTAGGGGAAAAGTGACATAATTATGTCAAATAATAATAATATGATTAATTGACAGACCAACAAATGTAAAATACTTCCAAGTCAAGCTTTTTCCACACACAAAAGGAAGACTTCTTTATGCAAGCTTAATAGATATTTTTTTTTATTTCCGCGTAGCGATAATTGCCATTTTCGCGCCAAGAAGCGTGTTTACTGTATTCATCCAAATATCCTAAATTCAGCCTTCGGCAGCTGCGCAACTTGAAAAGGAAATGTATGGCTCTTTTTAATTTTCCTCTGGTCTCGGGACTTGGCTCGACAATCCCAAGAGCCCTCGAATTGAAATTGAGGTGGCGAATTATGACCTGAGGAGATTTAAAGGGTTGTTTGTTTTCTGTACAAACAAACTATAGTTTGATTGCTCCATTAAAAGAACTGGTTCACTGGAGCGCGTAAGGACATCGAATGTTGTTTGTAGGTTAAATAAATATTAGTAGAAAAGGGGATTCATTAGGGAAAATTGAGTTGACTATCTTGATTTAAAATACATTTAAAAACCCATTTTCGTTGCCTTTTAACCATTCGGCTGTTGGAATATTTGTAATAGAACGAAATATGCTTTTCCACGACAGAATTGATAATGATGATAAACATCTTCCCGTCTTCGAGACAAACGATGGTTAGGCCTACATCCAAAGCATATCCTTCGGACGGTTGACTTGATGTGCCCAGTATTCCCTTCGGCAGTACCGGTACCTTTTGAAGTCGACTTATTTAATATTTAAAACTCCAAACCACCCTAAAACCAAAATGATTTTTTCCACAGAAATGGTAAGCCTTTTCTGTATCCAAAAATAGCCTTGACTGGAAGGGCGATCAACTCCTCCCCCCCCCCCCAAAAAAAAAGGGGTGGGGGAAACTTCAAAATCTTAACAAAAACGCCCAAGCCAATTTGAAAGAGTCCATGCACTTCTGTTTGCTCTACTGACAAAAACTGACCTTGAAGATCGTACAATGAGTTCTAATCGAACCTTAAGTCCTGACCACATGTAATCAAAACTTGACTGAGCGTGCCCGAGCAAGAACCTACAACATTTTACAAATGCAATTAAAAGTAATTAAATTTGCACAAAGTAAGACGTTTTCATGCGCAGACGTAAACCAATCAAATACTTAAACAATTAAACAGCCAAACAAGCAAACAAACAAACAAACAAACAGATCCCCCCCCCCCCGGGTACAACACATGACAGTAAGTTGACCTCAATATCCAGGGAACTATTGCGAAAACATACTTCCGGATACATTGCATAGAAGCTTCAATTTTCTGAAATTATTTTGTTTTCAGACTGAGGTGTGCTGGAAAAACTACAATAATGTGGTCTTGTGAATGAAAAAGAGGCATACAACACTTAACAGGATAAAAAGAAATGAACCCAACCGCTGATCAATCTATCATTAACATTGCTGCGGGGTAAAGGCAGACTAAAGAGTCAGTGGCCAGACTAGTCAGTGTTTGGTACCAAAACGTCCACATATAAATAAAAACGATACAAAAATGTATTGTCGAGCCTCTGAAAAACAAGTAGTATTTTCGCCCTGCCTGACCCGTGAATCACTTGTCCAGTGCACAATTTATCAACGAAGCCTCGGCTGGTAAACCAATACGTAATGATAATGTATCGATTTATTAGCCGGGGCTGTCAATGGCCCCGATGGGTGGAAATCGTTGAAGGCAGGGTAATAATTGACGTCACTGAATGAATTAAAGCAAATAAGTAACCAAGATTTGACTGGGGGAGCGATGGACCATAGAGGAATCCCACAACGACGAGTTTAGCGCCGATCTGCGCCGATCAATGTCACAGTAAACAACTTTATGCTGATCGTGCGCCTGCGCTTCCTTTTATGGCCTGATTAATTCATGCATGAATGAATGTGCTAAAAAGCGTTGTTTTGTTTGCCACTGACATTCTCGCTTTCAACCCGGAAGTGCACAGAAGGGGTTAATGTGAAATTCCTCTATATTGGTCCAGTTACCAGCCTGGATCAGACCGGAAGGGCTTGACTGACTTCAGATTTACGCTCCAGTCTGGAATGGCAACTACTATGGCAACAACTAAGTGGCAACGGTAGAATGGTCATCATTAGATCTTCGGTTATTAAAATCAATTTAAAGCTATTCACTTTTGCTCTGCCTCCCCCCAAAATAACTTGCATTATTTATAATGGACAGGACAGTAGTATAAGTAACTTTTAACTATGCAAGCAATTGTGCAAGATTGCATTCGTAACATAAAACAAGAAACAGAGGCACTGAGTATGACTCAAGAATGACACATCAATGGGTGAAGTTTTACGTTTTACGTGTAATTATGGAGTCCAATATACTCGGAATAGGCCTAACATGTTATCCTTTACGAACGATGAACTTGGAACAAATGTTTACATAAGAGAACAATACAACTGAGGACCTGAGCCAAAGTCATCAGTTGTTTTCATGTACAAACCTTATGGGACATGTCAAAAAGTTTGTCCAAACAATGGGAACTACGAGGAAAACGGCTTGAGTCCTCTGTAGCATAGTAAAACACGACT
Organism: Hippasteria phrygiana; assembly: GCA_037893225.1. Lineage (NCBI taxonomy): Eukaryota > Metazoa > Echinodermata > Asteroidea > Valvatida > Goniasteridae > Hippasteria > Hippasteria phrygiana. The sequence continues at coordinate 1,491,129 of JAZGUH010000320.1, forward strand.
GCTTGCGTATGTTGCTCAATCACGCACATACGGGTTTTGTGTGAGGATAGGGCAGACATCGATGACATCTTCTTTTCATTTTGATTGATTTAAGGAACAATTTTGGATCGAGAGGCGTCGCAGGCAATTTTAACTGACGCAAACTGCGTCACAGACTGACTGTAGGACTGACGAAATAGTTGACCTACGTTTAACCTCACTGATTATCTGAGACAACTCTCCATTCATCTTGGATGCTATCTAGACGAAAACAAAAGGCTTTAGATAAGTTTTGTTCTACGCAGGTGCTAAAAGGTGCTAGCCTGTCCCAACTCGTTTCCGATACACCCCCCCCCCCCCGCCGCATTATTTTCAATTAGTTAATGAAATTTTGTTTCGAAAATACCGTCAAAAATTGAACAGTGTACAATTCTTTTTGCAAAAATCAGGTCTTTCAATTTCGATCTAGATTCCAACCTTATACTTAGGCTAAAGAAATGTTCCTTGTTAAAATCTAATGCAGCTTTCTCGGAACATAGATGATTTAAAACCTGGATGATTTCCTTTCGTTTTTACATCGCCAGAAATATATGCTTCGAGCTTTTACAATCAGGCCTTGAAGTAATGCACGTTAATGCAGATAAGATGGAGGCGAAATTGCCTTGTGTGAAAAGGGCCGATCAACGAGTGTTGTTAGCCCTCTGGTATCAAACAGGTTATATCAATCTCCGATGTGCTGATAACCATGGCTACGGCACAAGTCCCGAAACTCTCTATTTCTTTAGAGTAGTTACGTAGGCCCTAATTGGTTTGGTAACTCAAGCCGACCGAGTCTTATCTTCCTCTGAAAATTAATCAATCGCTTTTCTTAAAAACCACTTGTTTTATATATCAGATATGAAGCTAAAAAGCTCCTTCTTTAGGTTAGATGAGACGTTCGCATCTGAAACAAAAACAAAAACAACTCCCTTCTTTTCGAAGCCTTACCTTTTTTTAGGAGAAATATTTTAAAAGTTATTTCCCAGGGCGTCTCAAAAACACACACTTCTAATTAGTTTCTTGGGAAGCAAGGCTTCGCGTTATAATTTACGGCCTCATATTAAAACAAAACAAAATTGGCATTGACGTCATGTGCCTCGGTGTTTGAACAGCGCGATGTGCGCACGTGTCTTGGATCACGTTACCGAGACATTTTGTTGGCAATCACATATTACGATTGTTGCCATAAGATTAAAAAGTGTTGGTATCCGAGTGTTTATATACCATAATCCATCAAGGTTTGTTTTCGAAACGGGCGCTCTACCAATTAGGGAAATAATCAAGAATGGTATCAATCACACTTAGTATATTGACAAATTGCTGCCGTGGAACGGTTGTGAAGGAGACAAAGCTTTCTGGTCTGGTAATTAGTATTTCATATAACTGTATGGGAGGATATTGTATCCACTTCGAGTAAAAAACATGATAAACCACGAGGAACCAAAAGTACAGGTCCCATATGCAGAGATAGCTTAAAAGTACAGTAGCCTATACTTCATTTGCTTTTGCTGTAATTTTCAGAAATAGATGGATTTGGTGGTTAGTATTCTATAGTGTGCTAGCACTGTTTAACTGTTTTGTGAGCATAGATGCTGGGAAAACAGAAAGAAGAAAATGTTGTTTTAGTAGTCTGGATAGTGTCAGGGAATTACCAGGTCGGGGAACTAGACTATTTCCAACGATTGTCGCGCGACAATCGTTTTAAAACGATATAAATTTCCACTTTTCTTGAAAACGACAGCACACCAGGTCCACACATGATGCTTAAGACTGCAATTTACTTAACAGTCTAGGACGGTATTTCGTAATAATAGTTTTGTTTTCTCGTAATAATTCAGTATTTTTTTTATGTATGCAAATGTTGTATATACTACATTTCAAGATATCATATAATATTCGTAGTTCTGACGAAAAAGTTGCAGGAATTGTCCATATTTTGCGTGATTACATGAAATAACAAACATGTGAAAGGCTGAACGCCACTCGAGGTACGGAGCTACAAAAAGAAAAAGAATCAAAGATACAAGAGGTAGGAATTCATATTCCTCATGAAGCAGGAAAGATCGTAAGATGAAGGGAAACATGCACTAGGCAAACAATTTCATAGAGATACAGAACGAGGGAAAAAGCTTTTGGTATAGCATTTTGTTCTATCCAGGAACAGCTCCTTTAAACTGTTGAAATCGAAATACACCACAGCGTTTTGGGAGGTCTTCAGAAACAATTTTCTCGAAGATGACAGCATTTCAGATGGAAATATTTCTCAGGAGGATTGGTACTATAATAGGCACAAACCGTACGTGATTTAAATCTAGCCGCCATCCCCTTCAAAGTAGTCCCATTGTGCAGCGGTACACCGCTCCCAGCGCTCCTGCCATGCTTGGAACGCTCCCTGGAAATCCCGTTCCGTAAGCGCGTCAAACACCATCTGCGACTCTCGGTGTATCTCCTCAACAGCGTCAAAACGGCGACCCTTAAGCTTGAACTTCATTTTGGGAAACAGAAAGAAGTCGCAAGGAGCCAAATCCGCCGAGTATGGGGGTGGGGAGTAACGATTGTGTTGTTGCGGGCGAGAAATTCGCGCGTTTAACGCGCTGTGATCGGGCGCGTTGTCATGTTGGAGCACTTAATTGCCAGCGCGCCACAGTTCAGCCCGTTTGCGCCGAATGTTCTCCCTCAGACGTCTCAGAACGGTGCAGTAGAACTCAGCGTCGACAGTCTGATCCTGGGGGAGGATTTCACGGTGCACAACCCCGCGAATGTTAAAGAAAACGACAAGCATGCTCTTGCAGTCTTGGTTGTGCTCCAGATCTGGCGCGCCTTCTTCGGTCTTGGAGACTGCGGGCTCTTCCACTGCGAAAACTGCTGTTTGGTCTCTGGGTCGTAGCCGTAGACCCAACTCTCGTCACCGCTGATGATCCTCGACATGAAGTTTGGGTCATCCCGGGCCTGGCCTGTTGACGGAGATCCTCGCAGACCTCGTCACGGTGCTGCTTCTGCTCAAGTTTCAGGTCCATGGTGAAATCGCATGCGCACGTACCAGTGGTCACAAAAATGCGTGTAACACAGGTGCTGACGTTGATCAAGCGATGTAAGGCCGTGTCCGAAATGGGCGTATAGAGAGCTACGGCTACGCCACGCGTAGTTGTAATGGACGAGCACCTAGACAATAGCCCTAGACAAGCGATTCGGACGCAGCCTTAACTTGGAATACTTACTAACATATAAGTTATTGCTCACACATGCTATATGCACAGTACTGTGCTGCGCTCCGTTCGTTCGCAACAGAAACAGTCTCGGAACCTTTTGATCGCACCTCGTACTATAAGCTTTCAGATTGAAACTAGTTTTTATTAAAATGTTTGATCGTTACCAAAGCTATATCATGCCTCTAAAAGAGATAAGACGGTGTGCATTTAAAGAGGATGTTAATTGCTGAGAGAAGTCTGCGTCATTTTGTAGTTTTATGTAGATTGCGTATTGTAAAATAAAACAGCCAATTATTTCTGCACTAAAAAGTGACGCACTCAGCAATAAATTCCTCTTTAATATTATACAAATAATTTTCATTGGTACAATCCATGTATTACAACCTATTACATGAATATACACAAGAAAAAGCACCACAGAATACATTTAAAAACGAAATAATGCGCGATAAAAACAATTATCTAACGTCGTTAAGCAAATGAACAGTTGTTGTCATTTATGTGTTGGGTTTGTCGGAATTATCTTTAAATGTTCAGTGTTCTATATATTTTCCAATGTGCTTGTGAACTTTTTCAGACATATTTATAAAGTGACCTGTATTTACACAGGGCCATGGATTTCTTTGCCAAGATGCAACTGACAGACTTATTTTGTGTAACAATACAGGGCTGGACACCAGTAGTATATCTTATCTCTCGTTTGTGTTACACACACCCAGTAGGTATACTGCCTTTTGTATTGAAGTAAATGTGCTAATCCAAACCTCCCTAATTCCTTGTGTTTATATTCTTCCAGGTTCTAAATGAATGGAGTGGAATGTGAGATGCTGCAGTTTATTTTGCATTAGAAAAGAATGAGTGCTGGTATAAAACAGATTTTTAGGCGTGCCAGAGCGGAGCACATTTGATCACGCATGCTGTTATTGACATGGGTGTCAGAGGAGTTTCTTTGATCCACTGAGCGCGTGCTTTTTTAGGCTTGTTGCTGCCAGAAAACATTGCTTTAAGCAGATATTTACAGGCTACTATAAGGCAATTTGAATGAAGCAGACCAAGAAGCGGCTGGATCAGCGACCCAAGATTTTGAAGCTGCAAGGACAAATCAGATCTTTGCAGTACCGAAAGTGTTATTTTGATGAACTTAATCTTGTATAAGTTTGACAATGTGATGAAAAATAATTGAAATTATTGAAGTGATTTAAACATTAAACTTACCAGTATTAATCCAAGAGATTGTGTCATATACTTGAAAGATCGAAGATTTCGGGCATTATCGTCATGTTTTTGGACGATCTTTCATTTATTTATTAGATGGCCCTTGGCCCTAGCCTGCTTATGTTTGAGCCAGTTTTAAATTGATTAAAATCCTCCTGTTCTCAAGGCCAAAATGGAGCCAGCTACCCTATATATCAAAACCTATCAAGTGACAGATTGAAACACACACAAACTGTGAGAGTTGGTGTTTAGAGTTTTTGATAGGCTGTGATAGTTATAAGTATAGGAGGGTTAATGAGCTATCTGAGCCTGCGTTGCAGAGACAACAGGCACTTGTGGTTGATCACGGCAAAGCCGCCACTACTGACACTGATGAGAGTGTACAGCTCAGCTGGGACCTTGGGGAAAATGTCGACGAGTTTACGTCAAACGGTGAACTGTACAATTGATTTCCTTTTGAGTTTACTTTAAAACTATAACGTGAGTTTGCTTATTTATTTGATTTGAGCGATTACTGTGGATTTGAGTTCCGTTGAGAACTAAGACGAGAGTTTTGCTTATTTATTTGATTTGAGCAACTATTTTGGATTTGAGTTTATTTGGAAACTAAAACGAGAGGTTTATCTATCTATTTATATATATTATTTTGTTCATGCTTTGTATTTCTTTTGATGACTTATAATTGCAAATACGGCAAACGAGAGAAGTTTATTTGTAAATTAAATGGTAAATGATATTGTGTGTAAATAGAACCGAACCTGTCCGTTGTAATTATTTGGTTGTTTGCAATCTAATCTTTTTATCTTTCCGGTCACAGTTCCTTAAATAAAAGGGGTAATTGTGACATAGTTATCACGACAAAAAGAGTGAACCTAATTTGTAGACTTTTTTATTTTCTGTGTAAATTAAAATGAAATGACAGATAGGTCAAGCTATAAAGGTGACAATGCATAAAACGATATGGCCCAGCTATACCCTTTCCCACCCGAAACTAAAAGTAAAGTTTAGAAAAATACCTTCCTTCTTAATACAGTTTTGTTAATCTCAATCCAGACATTTCTGCAAAAAGACCCAATGTTAAGATTTACGCCAGCAGACAGAAACAAAAACTACATAAAATGTGTTTGATGTCTACGTTCGAGCGCCGGTCATGTTTGTCTTTTTTTGTTTATTCGCGACCAAGCGCAAATCATGAAGCGACAATTTGGAAGGCACAACGAAAAACAAACTACAAACATTCGTTTTGTCGTTCAAATGCGAATTGTCGACTGAACAAAGCCCTGCGAATTTCCTACCGCGATAATGCAAATATTGACCCAACTTGACACAGATTGATCAAGTGTTTGTCAGGACTTGTTCAGCTGAAATCGGTTTGGTTTGAGGAAACGGTGGTCCAAATAAACCCAGCATCCCTCCTGCCTAAATTCGTGAACATGCATGACTGATACTGTTTGTTTAAGTCTTATCTAGTTTACAAATTTAAGCGTGCAGCATTTTGATAGATCGTGCTTACAATTCCGCGCTGGCTGGCTGGAAACTCGCTCGACGAATCTTTGTGCACGTTTAATGTGTCTTTTGTATCGTATGGATTTTTAAGCCTTTCCGTCAAAAATAACCTTTGTACTAAAGCTCACCAACAAACAAATTGTGTAACTTTCTTTGGCGAAATTGCAGGTGGTTGGAAGTAACTAACACTCAATTGACTAATTGTGTAAAGTTTTTATCCTGACAAACTATTGAGCAACTGAAAATTAACTACCTTAATTACTTTAAACTTAACGTTTTGCACAACACTGTTCAGAAACAACTTTAAACTTAACGTAGTTTTTTTATCCAGAAACTATTGAGCACTCAAACTTAACTACCTTAACGACCTTAAACTTAACGTTTTGCACAACACTGGACAGAAACAACTTTTTCCTGCCTCAGATAGCGGACAGCTTGATTGGTGGTGGTGGTAAATTAGAGGTATTTCTTTACACTTGAAAAACTGTGGTGCTAAACGAACACCATCGGACGAATGGTTCAATATAGGTACCACATAGTGTTAATTTTGACACCACAGTTTTTGCTGTGTATTGAAATGAGTGCGGGCTCACTTTTGCCAACGAAATGACGATGTAAGCTACTTCTGAGAAATCAGTTAATTCTGACTGCCTAGACGAATAACACGCCTCGGTGAAATACGGATACGCAAAGCATCGAATTTCACGAACATTGGATATAGCTTGAAGGAATTTGGGGTCGTACATGTTTAGTCGCGTTCGATACTGCATACAGAACTTATACCTTCACGTAATACGTTCGACAGTAGCTTTACTTGTACATAACCGCGTCAGAATACCAAACCCATATACGCCCTTTCAAAGAAGCCTTTCTAATTGAGTTCTACAATAAGCATTACAACTCGGCCCTTTACTAATTATATATTTCCAATGATTTTGTTTAATTTTTTTACCTTAGTTTGTAAAACACCCCTCTAGCTATTTAATAGTTTCTGGCACGCGCGAGTTGTGCTAAACATTTCCTTATATGGAAATTGACACGCCCGTGACGCGCGCGCGACGCGCTCGCCTGGTGGTGCAGAACGCAGCAGTGCCAATGTAGTGTGAAATTATGGACTCTAAATACGGACGCATCGGTAGTATTGCGCTTGGGTTATAGATCTCTCCAACCTCGTTACCATGGGTACGATCTTGCTGCGCCATGTTTTTCCCACCATGCCTTGCGCGATCTTAACCCCTGGAATTGTGTAATTTACATATCCCACATATAGCGCGTTCGATTACCTTCCCCGAGCTTACTCGCGCTTGCCCTACGTGCGATGTCGGACATGCGCAGCGGAGCAGAATAAACGAACGGTTTCGCGCAAACTCTGGGAAATTTATGTGAACTTTGACACATTGCGACGTACAAAAATGTGCCATTGTGTAGTGTAGGGTCCTGCTGTTCCCTATAAGCATGGAGGAAATCTATATCCTTCCTCCATGCTATAAGGGAACAAAAATCCACTTTTAGGTTATTGGAATTGCCAAACTAGTTAGCGACATTACAAACCAACAGGTATGCCGTAGATAAAGGGCAGGGTTTTAGTTTTGAGGGAAATTTGGGGTAAAGCGGCGATGAGGACGACAAAATCAAGATGGCGATCACCGCGACGCACAGTATTAAACACGCAAAACCGCGTTCATTCGCATGGCAACTGCCGTAAAGCGCGTAAGAAAATTGCATTTTCTACCGGAATAAACTGTTCAAAATTACAAAAAAACATGTCAATAGAATTAAGAGAAGTCTGCTTTAGGTTGAAAAAGTCATTTTGGAATGAGAAAAAATACCCTCGACTCTAATTTCATCAAAACTAAAGTGGGGCCCTACACTACACAATCGCCCAAAAATTTATTATTCACGGGCGAAATGTGCGAAATCATGGATCTTTCAGAAGAAAGACGGAGAAAGCTGACGATGCTTGCCCTAGTTTTGATGGAAGATAGCTGCCGTGATTACAGAGATTATACTTCGGTGCATTGAGGTTGATGTCTATTTTATGACGCACAAGTTTGGCCGGCGTGCAAAAGTACCGGTACCACGCAACGCGAGTGCGTAATGGTTGTACTGCTGCAGATGTTGCAGTGCACTGTGGGATACTTCCCGAAGTAACCGGCTCAGCGAGTCGCTCACTTGGGCCTGGCGCGAGTAAGCACGAATGATGACGTCAAACATAAATCGAACGGTGTCGCGCCAGCGCGAGTAAGCTCGGGGAAGGTAATCGAACGCGCTAATAGTCGGATATGGAAATTAGGACTGCAGTCGATGTGTTTAACGCGCGACGCAGTGCTTTTAGTAGGAAAGTTTTCATTTGTAGAATCAATCCTTTGGAAGGATGAGATTAGCTCCTATACATGCCTAATGTTTTTCCCGCCTCTGACGTTAAATCTAACACTGCACTGAGCAGTAACAGCCGGCCTGGTGGGATCGGGAGAAAGGAAAAGTATGACGACCGTCATGACCGTTTCCGCCGATTATCGCCGGATGTCAGTTGTGCAATTTTCCGAATGTTTTCCTCAGCTATTTTCGCAAATTTGTCAAACCTTTCGATGCATCTTCTGCATGCAGCGGCGGCAAACACTGTCATTGAGAATGAGCTGCTTTCTTGAACTGGATAAATGAGTAATATACTAGCGATTAGAACAATTTTGATTTCCGGCCTCGACTCGAATTCATAATAGGCCTATGTGTGTCTTTTCTATCTCTGTTTAAACATAAAATACATGTATTTCCTGAACAGAAAAAAATCCATATCGTTTATCGTGAGCCACTAAGACTAGTGGCCTTGTCTTGATAATGGAAAAAGTGCTCGGAGTCGTTCTGCTGATGTGACGTGACGAACAGCAGGCCTGGATGTTAACGCGGGCGCGAGCGCACACCTGGGGTGCGTTCGAGCGTGTTACTCGTGTTAACATCAGTATACTCTTGAGCACAGGAACGGTAGGAGCATGACCCGAGGGTAACCGAGAGTATACTCCCGCTCAGACCGAGAGTATACTCCTGCACCGGAGGTGTCGTCACGTGATTGTTTCCACTTAACATTTTAAAATGGCGGAAAGTAAACATTTCGGACTTTCCCAATGAAGTTTTGTGATCGTTTTTCGATTGTTGAACTGACCTTTGGATTATATATTGTCATAAATAATAGGGAAAATGTTTAACTATGTTCAAATTTGTGTGCACATCCAATGGAAGATTGTTCGCGTAGTTGGCAAACGTTGGCAAGGTTCGCACGAGTGGAACGCAGCTCTTGACCGTTCGCGCGACGCGGTTCGAGAGTAATGCGCACGCAACATTTTCCTGCACCCGCGAGTATCAAGAGTAACACGCTCGAACGCACCCAGGGCGTTCAACATTCGGATTACGCGCGCGGTTCACTTTCATTATATAAATATTCATTTCGAATAGCCAGTCAGCGTCGTTTACGTATTCCTCACGGCCAGGGGTTAGTGAAGGAACGCACACGCGCCCATGGAGTCGAGGATGAGCATCCTCGACTCCATGGGCGCGTGTGCGTTCCTTCACTAACCCCTGGCCGTGTGGAATACGTAAACGACGCTGACTGGCTATTCGAAATGAATATTTATGTACTGAAAGTGAACCGCGCGCGAATCCGAATGTTGAACGCCCTGTGCGCTCGCGCCCGCGTTAACATCCTGGGCCCAATTTCATGGCTCTGCTTACCGTTAGCGGAAAATCCTTGCTTACTGTAGCAGATAATTCTGTGCTTACGCAAGCGTATTTCACGCGTTAGCAGGGATTTTTGGCTCCTGAGCATGCGTACATCCCGTAACTAAGGATTCTGTGCTTACAGGGTTAGCGCAGAATTTTTGTGCTTGCGCTGTAAGCGCAAAATGGTGATCGTAAGCGCGGAAAGCTGTGGTTAGCAGAGCCATGAAATTGGGCCCTGTTCGTCACGTCACATCAGCAAAACGACTCCGAGCATTTTTTTCCATTATCAAGACAAGGCCACTAGTCTTGGTGGCTACGATAAACGATATGGATTGTTTTCTGGTCAGGAAATACATGTATTTTATGTTTAAACAGAGATAGAAAAGGCACACATATTATATAAATTCGAGTCGAGGACGAAAATCAAAATTGTTCCAATCGATAGTAAATTTACTCATTTATCCAGTTCAAGAAAGCAGCTCATTCTCAATGACAGTGTTTGCCGCCGCTGCAGAAGATGCATCGAAAGGTTTGACAAATTTGCGAAAACAGCTGAGAAAAACATTTTGAAAATTACACAACTGACATCCGGCGATAATGGGCGGAAACGGTAATGACGGTCGTCATACTTTTCCTTCCTCCCGATCCCACCAGGCCGGCTGTTACTACTACTATACTCAGTGCAGTGTTAGATTTAACGCCAGGCGGGCAATACATTAGGCATCATTATTAGGAGCTTATCTCATCCTTCCAAAAGATTGATTCTACAAATGAAACCTTCCTACTAAAAACACTGCGTCGCGCGTTAAACACATCGACTGCAGTCCTAATTACCATATCCCACTATGTGGGATATAATAATTACACAATTCCAGGGGTTAGGATCGAGCAAGGCATGGTGGGAAAACATGGCGCCGCAAGATCGTGCCCATGGTAACGAGGTTGGAGGATGAGATCTCTCTTATATGTAGTCTGGTTCCCTGACCTGAAGATTACCTGACGTCTAAATCTTAGGTCAGGTTAGCTACCACGGTTTAAAATAGATCATGGCGTACAGTGTTAGTCCGAGTGACGTCAGTGGCATCATTCAAATTGAATATTCTTGCAAAATCCAGTCGGCAAAATACTGCAAGAGTGTGGCATTGATTTTTCAGTTTTGATATATAATTCAAATTCCAGAATCTGTAACTGGCCTGACAGACATTTTGTTATTGCGAACATCAACGTTAACAGCCGAATGATACCGAAACCAAGTTCGGAAAACGTCGGAAATTTTCGGAACCTGGCAGAATTCTGCCAGTTTTCGTCAGGTGACATTGGCGGCTGGCGGACCTAATATTCATCAGAAATAGTCAGAATATTTTGGTCTGGGAACCAGTCTGAGAACCTGGGCCCAATTTCATGGCTCTGCTAACCACAGCTTTCCACGCTTACGATCACCATTTTGCGCTAACAGCGCTAACCCTGTAGGCCTAAGCACAGAATCCTTAGTTACGGGATGTGCGCATGCTCAAAAGCCAAAATTCCCCGCTAACGCGTGAAATAAGCTTGTCGTAAGCACAGAATTTTCTGCTACAGTAAGCGGGGATTTTTCGCTAACGGTAAGCAGAGCCATGAAATTGGGCCCTAAGGGCCCAATTTCATGGCTCTGCTAACCACAGCTTTCCGCGCTTACGATCACCATTTTGCGCAGTAACAGCGCTAGCGGAAAAATTCTGCGCTAACCCTGTAAGCACAGAATCCTTAGTTACGGGATGTACGCATGCTCAGGAGCCAAAATTCGCCGCTAACGCGTGAAATACGCTTGCCGTAAGCACAGAATTTTCTGCTACAGTAAGCGGGGATTTTTCGCTAACGGTAAGCAGAGCCATGAAATTGGGCCCAGGGCGTGTTAGACGCACGCGCTCGACGCAGCTTCGACCAACGGGGTGTTTACAACTTGCCAAAATGCGCGCGCGACTAAAGTTAAAGAACGCGCGCATCCTGCACGCGAGCGCGGCACCACTGTAAAAATGGCGTCGTCGAATTCCTGCTCGAGTGTTCAACCAATAAAATGGACTAGATTTCGTAGGACTCTAAGTCGTACTTTCCCAATACTTCCGAGGACAATGCTTTGTGTTTCCTAATACAGGGTGTCAAAAAAATGTCCAGGCCAAACCAGGCAACCTCAGAATCTAGATTTCGACAGATCCTGATGCGGGAACTTCTTTAATACATGAAAAATAGTCTATATTTCATCAAAATCAGTCAAGCCAATCAGAAGTTATGTCATTTTTGTGCAGCAAGGTCAGCCCCCAACTATAGTAGTGACCGACTGTGACTTTTTTACATTTTTCATTCCAAGAAGCTGTCCGTCTGTGGTTATAGCAGCCCAGTCATGAAGGGAATCTCTCTGATCGGTTCTTGAGTCTGAAGTAAACTCCCTGGGTGAATGGTCTTTTGCTGCATAGGCTCTATAGTGTTCTGTTTGTTGATGCACCCGTTCAGAGGAAACTTTGCCTCATCACCACAGATAAATCGTCGTCGCACAGCAGTGAACCATCTCGAATACCGCATCCTCCGCTCTGGATCACCTGGAGTTGGCACCTGAAGTTGGATCCCGCATCAGGATCTGTCGAAATCTAGATTCTGAGGTTGCCTGGTTTGGCCTGGACATCGTTTTGGGGACACCCTGTATAACCCAACCCCATAGATTAAGCACGTACTTTTACTTCCGAGGACCGATTTCAACAAAAGACTTGACGTGCGAGGACTGAAAGGTTTAATTGTATTTCTCTTCTCCTCTTGTCCTCGGAAGTATATACAGAACCTGTACATATATACATAATGCAAAAAAAAAAATTGTACTGGCAATAGAAGACTTAATTTTGAGACAATGACAAAGACAATGAATTTATGACAATGAATGTTTGCGAATTGTTTGAAAGCCCAAGTTCCAAACTGGAATTGGGCTTTCGAAAATAGGTTACCTGTCTCAACACAGAGTGTTTTGAAATATAAGGACAAATTTTAAACTACCACGACTTTGTAAGATATAGTCATGGTATCGTTTACTTAGACCGTAATAACATATAAGGTCTATGAATTAACAATTATTGCGTGTTTGCATTGAAGAATCAATACGCCCCGGGCACAAAAACAGTGATACTTGTAAACAAATTGCAAACCCATTTTAAATTACTTACGATGAAAGAGTAACTTCAACATTAAATTGCACGAATAAATGACCTAGTCCAAAATGACATCATGAAGATGCAGTGATTATTGATCATATTTTGTACATGGCAAAATGGGCTGGTAATTGAAGAGCTTACACATATAGACTGCACACACAAAATATTACGAGCTAACTGAATAGATGCGACACACTGGAGCGTAATGAGGAATGTTCACCAAGGCCAGTTTTCATCACTTGAAGTCATGTAGCCTACACGTATAAATCATGGCGGAATCAATTTTGTCATATTTTCAGATTTGAATAAGGTATAGGTCTGGAATAAATTTGGTATGGATGGAAAGACCGTTAATTTCTCTATGTTCTGGCATATTAATCTAAAAAAGTCAAACTTGAGAGAAATTCCTCAAAATGCTACAGGGGGTCACATGTGGTCAAGATTAGCAATATTTGTGTAGGCAGAAATCTGCGGGGGAGTATATATTTATTGCGATTTTTTACCTAAAATAACATGACCGAAATTGGGCCAAAACCTAAAGAAGAAAAACGTTGCGTGAAAGGAGGGTAGACCCCACTCTCTCTGGTTTCCTTCTCTCTCCCGCCTAACAAATGCATTTATAGGGTTCTTGGACTTGTACTACATATTCAGTTTGTATGGAACCGTTGACATTTTTCTACATTCTCAAGCGATAATCCCTTAAAGGGTTGGTCCGATTCCCAAAACTCACTCAACCCTCACCCTACTCATCGATAGACGGACAAACAAACGCACACAAGTGTGTACACACCTTCAATCGGGGACCACCTATTGTCCTATTGTTCATACTTTAACTTTTTGGCAAGTCCCTCATTGGTTTTGCACACGATTTTCAAACGGGGACCTTTCTCAATCGGGGACCCTATTGTCCTCTATTGTTAAAGGTCCCCTATTGAATGCAAAAACAAACCCAAAGGCACAGACAAACAATTGAGACATCGACAGTTAGAGAAGGTCTGTTCGAATGAAGAAAAATCCATTGAAAAGCAATTTACAGATGAGTCTGTGAATCACCATTTCGGCGGTAGGCAACACTCGGTCGACAATTACAGACCAATATCAGATATTCAATCCTGGACAACTTGTATTGAATACAACGATTTGGGAGCCAAATATGATGTTCGTCATAGTCAAATCGACAGAGCCTTGTTTGTTGTGAAGTTTCACTTTACAAAACGGATGCACCGAAATGATGCTATTCCAGAAATAAAGGAATTTGCTTGATTTTTGATCACACACTACAACATTTTTAAGAATTCCGAAGAATTCCTATTTTTGCAATCCTTTCGAAAAGAATTCAAATGTAAGATACTAACTGAAATTCCTTTCGATATATATTATATTACCAAGGTTGATTCGGAATTTTCAAGTTTACCGTATTCCGATTTCGTAGGTTCAGCAGTGTATAGTTTAATTTTGAGAACCTGCTTTGTCCAATTTTTATGAAACAAACTAGGTAAATTTTAATAGCTCCTGCTCACTATACCATAAAACATAATGACAGTTAAGGTTGAAAACTTACTGTAAATTCCTGTCGGCGAGTCCGCTTAACGTCCTCACGCCCGAGCAGCAGCGAGAGAGAAACTGCTGAGATGGTGAGAGGAGGGACAGCCCAGCATCACCCGCTGAGTTTATCTCCGCGATGCAGTCAGCCGTCACCGTTCGACTAAGCTCCAATCACAAGCACCGGCAGTCAGTGTGTAATGACAAACAGAGGTGTGTGCGGCTTTATAGGCGCATGATCATTCCCCATCGATCCTTAGGTGGCGAGCGTCATTGACGCAATTGCTGTGTGTGCTAGTGTCGAGAACCGCACAGTTCAACCGGTAGAGATCAGAATAACTAACTGGACCAATGGCCTGTCGTCTAAATGTCACGTAGAGTGCAGATGGTAACTGGATAGAGGATAAACAAGACATGACAAAGAGCTCATGGTTGGCAAGATGTCATCGTGCACAAAAGAAAGCAAGCTCATGAAAAAAAACCGATTCAGCCCCATTTTGGAGGTCTTTCTCGATACTAACATGACACCTGGAATCATTGATCACCTGTTTTGTCATTCGTTTCTTTAGAATGTAAAACACAAACAAGTATAGAAAGAATCCGTTTATAGACACATTGATTCAAGTACAATGCATCCGAGGATATTTCACATCGAGTGTTTTCACAGAATACCAGAGACATCCTAATTCGGAGAAAATTCCACGTAAACAAACAATGGTTACTATTCAAGTTATTCTAAATGACGGATGCTTTTATACCAAACATTGGGAACGATGACAGGTGAAATGCAAATTGCAAACAATGCTCTGGTTGTCTGAAACTGTCACATTTACAATACATGTGAACACATTGTAAATATCAGCAATAGCCTAACACTGGAAAGCTGAAAATTTAACCGTATATAAATTTAGATTTATTTTTGTAAATATGCTTGCATTTGTGTAAATATTTTGTATGCGTGTAAATATTCATTTTTAATTAAACATGCAGGGTATGCAGGGCCCCAATGAAAACCAGTTTTAAACACTAGGTAAAGAAATGTAATAAACAAATGAATAATAAACAAAAATGATAAAATGAATTAAAATTCAATACAATCAACAGTTTAAATGTACAGGACTATTTCACAAATTCTGAACGAAACCCCTAAAAATGGAAAGCTCTACCATTGAATAGAATTTGGCGTACAAAAGAGACCCAAATATGGAATACAACATTGGTAATTTCAACTATAGGCTAAAGGTACCCAGCTATACACACAATTCCCAATCCAAAACAGAAAACTATCTTTGTGTAACCAGTGGCGAATTTATTTTTAAAGTGACCTCGTTTTTGTTCCGCGCGGAAATAAGTTTAAAAGCAGAGGGTGGTAAGTACACGTTGTGATGCAGTGGTGCTTTTAATTTCTTAAAAGCAAATACAAATGACCAAATGTCGCCAGGGATGCAAGTTGTCTTCTCCCCCACCCCACGCCACGCCCGCTGGATTCGCCACTGTGTGTAACCAAATTAGTTCCTCTGGCAAAAACAGTGAGGAAATCAAGCACAATATAAATTTCAAAACTGAATAATCTCTTTCTGATGTTTTTAGACAAAACGTTTGGAATGTTAAGTAATCTTTCATGCTCTTTCATGCCTTAGCTGGGCATGGGATACTGTACACTGTAAAAAAGAAAATCCAGTATTTTTACGGTAAAAAGCATGTAATTAATACTGTGAATATTTACCGTAAATGGACTGCGCGTTACATTTTACGGGCAAACCCGTAAAGAGCCGCGCTCACTTCGTGGCAATGGCACGACCAATCAGAAATGGGGAATTCTTTTGCAGTTAATTAATGGCAACATACATGTAAAAAATTCCCTTAAATTTACTTTGCACTTCCCGTAGTTTGTACGGTTTTGTACCGTTTTTGCATCAACCACACTGTGTAGAGATGTTTTACGGGAAATTTTCGTTAAAGCAACTGGAAATCTGTGCAGAAGTTACGGTCACCGTCAATTCAGGAGCCCGTAACTAACCGTAATTTTACGGTTTTTCGTTGGCAACCAGTTTGACGTTGATTTTTGTTTACAGTGTATGTAAAGTGGTGCCGAAAGTACAAATTCTATTTTGCAAAATGCATCCCTCTGGGGCGTAATAAGGAATGTTCCCCCAAATATTCCCCTAATGATGGTCACATATAAAGAAAAATCATGGGGCAATCAATTTTGAAATTTGGTAATTTGCAAAATTTTCAAATTTAAATGAGGTACAAGAATAAATTTGGTTTCATCGGAAAGCCCATTAATTTCTCTTTATTCTGGCACATTAATCCGTAAAAGCCTAACTTGGGGAACATTCCTCAATATGCTACAAAGGGTCACAAATATGTAAGTTTCTGAATATTATATATATTCTGTTCTGATTATTTTTGTCAATGCATGGCTCAAAAAACAGGTGATACATATGAAGTGTTGGCACCTGTTAATGTTTAAACAACTATAGGTGGTACTTGTGGTTTTCAACACACGCCCATGCACACGGATTTGGCGTAAGCACTCTGCAAGGTTTTCGCACGCATGTAATACATTCGTCAAACGATACGCCCGACTCATTCCATTTTCCTGCAATCATGTTTGTTTCGAACGCGATCGGGGATTGGGGAAGATCAGAGCATGCGGGCAATCACCGAATTGTCATCATGCCATAGGTGCTATACACGACAGTGTTTATTTATGTGTGGAGAATGTAAACTCTGCATTGAGAGTAAGCCGTACCTTTGCTCTGAAACAGTCTGAAACTAGGTTGAGAAGAGAAAGTGTTCCGCGGTGCAATCAGTTTGAGGCAAATGAATGTTCAGTCAAATGTGCCTCGCATTCGGTCCGCAGATGTGGCAGGTTATAATCAGTCCATGAGGGCCTACGGATACGTGAATTGACAGAGTAAAAAGGCGGGGAAACGACGTGGAGTGCTGGCAACGTCTTTAATTTGTTTGGCAATTCCCCATGTGTTCAGAGTTCTCTATTCGGGCCATTTCTCAAAACGACTTCGGCTTCGGCTTCGACTTCCCCAAATTTAATGTCCTAAGATGCAGTGTGATATGGGTCATTTTTTTTCTACAACACAGTGTTCTATTTCAAGCTACAGCCAGAGCCTGTTCATTTTATTCACGTATTCCAGGCTTCAGATTGGCAACGGAGCTGGGGAATAGGTGAATACGAAGCCACAGCAAAGTCAAACAATCTTTGAGAAATGGGCCAGATGGAATGATTGAGAGCCCAAGCATTTTGTTCAAGGTAACGTGCAATGGAAATCCAGTTGTTTTCACGCATAATACAATGTGTTACACATTAAATGCAGGATCCAAATGCTTCTTATCACTGAAAGTGAAAAAGAAAGTATGCTTTTCAATTCTTGGAAAATCATTACATCACTTTATGCAATAGGATGTGTTTGGTAATTCAAGAAACTCCTGGTTTATATGGGGGAAATGAGCAAATGTATCATTTCTGCAAATATCAATATATTATTTTTAAACAGGTCAGTTTTACAGTATTTGCTATAAAATACTAACCCCAAAATCCATTCATTAAAAAATAAATTGTATACTATCTTTAAGTGTCTCTGAAAAAATGACGTCATCAGCGTTGACTAAACGCCGCCTGAAGACTGTTACTATTGGCCTAATGAGTGCTTGGCGCTAGTCGTCATGGATGGGCAATCCTGTACTTCATGCTCGATTCTCCTCCAAATAGGCCTACTTCGAGTTAGTATTGACACCAAGCCGTGAACAGCCGATTAGAGTCTTCAATTCCCGGCTGCGATATACGGCCGTGCAGTGGGACCGGCCAAACCGTGGATTCAATTACAGCGACAAATGTGTGGATAGTCGAGGAGCGACATGGCTGACTTGACTTGGAAATACAGAGAGTGGGGTTAGGCTGTTATCTGCATGACTTAATGAACTGTTTGAGAGCTATCAGAGGGTTGAAAAAGAATATCCACCGTTGTCTATTTTACGTTGTACAGTTGTCAAATGGGGGAGGTGAGTAGGTCTCACGAACCTTAACTGCGTCTAAAGGTCTGAAAATTGGGATAATTCCTCAGCCATCTGTTGACGAATTATCCCCTTTTTAGATCTGGGCCTAAGAAAACTGTAAGGATGGTAGGGTTGGCAATTCAAAATGTGGTCATCCCTACCTCACTGAGCCCTTTACCTAGAGTGGCTTTTAGCCTTGTAGTGGGCGACTTCTCTAAAAAAGCAATAATCACTCAGTTTTACACGTTTTCCGTTGAAGTTTCGATTTCATTTTTTTTAAATGGTATTTTAGTTATAGCAACGACAGATATATTTATTCATTAATTTAGCTGTTGTCAAACTAGACTTGCTACACTGTTTTTCTAAATTTCTTATGGTCAGAAATAACCTGCAACGGCTGGCCTTCTCTTAATTTCTGCCGAAGCGCGGATGAAGGCCTTGACGCTCCCTGCTGTCTCCTCCGCTTGCGAAATTAATCCCAGGTCGAACATCCTAGCAGAACATCCGATTGGTTTGGATTCTGTCCGTCATCCGATCCCGCATGAACTGATCTCTACGTGTGCGTTACCAACGGATTATGAATTCGCGTGCGTGTTTATTGCCACGACAATCTCGCCCCATGTTATCGGGCACATTATCGGGCGGGTATCGGGTGAAGAATATCACGTCTTCCCACCTGTTCGGTAAAATGAACTTTACATCGAAACGCTTGCCAGAAATTAATTTAAATTGGCGTGAGAGACTGCAGACAATTTAATACCAACTTTGGAGCGATATTATTCGGGTTTTTTAAGATACAGTTAGTCATTACACCGTATTCTTCGCTTCATCTTTGGGGATAAAATTTCAGCACCAAAGCCGATGTTAACTTGCCAAACAGCACCGTTATTGAACCCGTACACGAATCTAAAAACATTTATTTTAGAAGCAACATTCTAATTTATCTAACAGAACCCCCTTTTGAATTGAGCCAAACGATAGCTTATCCAACAATCCCTTCGGAATCACCTTTTCTTCAACACGGTAATAATGGTGACAGCTGGTGCGGCCTATAGCACGCACGTGTGTTTTATTCCTGGTCAAGGCGAAAGCCATTTCCCATTTATTTGCATTCATGAAGTTACTGTGATATGTTAAACGGGTTCTGCTTCAATTTTTCAACTGACACGGAATCCTTTAATTAATGACAGCATAGAATTAGCATAAACATTGTCCCTATCCCCTTCGCAAGTAGCGCCAAACTTCCGGGTCCACAATACGCGTGAAGCAACGCCCACGTGTACTCCATTCGTTTGCGTTGCACTTCCAGATCCAAATGACGTACATACTTACCAACAGAATAGTTCCAAGTTCTTCGGATACGTGTCAAAGTCTCCGAGGAAAACAACTATCAAATATGAGCCTTTTCAGATATCTACTAGGTAGTATTGGTGACGGAGTATTAAAAACAGTTCTCAGCGTTAGTTTCAAACTCATTTTACTTTTTGCAACGACCCAAACTTCCAAAACTCGAAATTGCATCATTATTAGTTTTTGCAAAATGCAGAACCAATTAAGATAAAGCAAGGGTTGTCCTTCCGGTACGGTATGTTATTGCGAATATCGTCCTAATGGACTAATTGATGAACCATGAGCATTATGACACGTTGAACCCTCGACACCGGAGACTGAGGCAATCTCTGCACTAGATTAATCTCACCATCAAACTCCAAGCAGCATTTCATCAAAGAAGGCTCCTGGACAATGAGCGGCACCTGAGGACAGAACAAGAGCCGGAAATAATGCTGCACAGAAATGTCGAATTCGAGTAGCTCTGGAGTGCTCTCACGCGCTCCTATTCGGTAACCGCAGTGGGTCGGAGCAACCGACGAAAAGGTCAACTGTTTTACCCCTTGCGCCAAAGCTCGCTTCTTTTAACGCTGCCTTGTTATTACGATGATCAATGTATAGTTGATATGGTAGGAGAGCGAGGTTTGGCAAACATCTTGCCAGCTTGCAATGTTGTCAATAGCATACAACAAAATTATACCAATTAGTGGTTCTTCGCTCGCGTTGATGGCACATCCGCTGGGAGCTTGCTGCGATGAAAGTTGAGCCAGAAACGGCAAGTATAAGGAAGTAAATGCGTTTCGCTAAAGCATTTCCACATTAGAAAACACGGGAGATATTATAGACATAGGCCTAAACACGGTGTTAGATTATATACCGATTGGATGCATATTTGTTCAATTTGTGGGCTCAAACATTATCCAAATCCTCATAACGTATTCCACGAAGTAATTACCTATGCATTCACATCCACTGAGTCTCACTAAAGTGTTTTCTCCCTTTTTGTGTAATTCAAGGGTCCTCTTGGGAATACTAATAACACCAGAGATGATGCAGAATTGATATCCAAGAAAATGACGGACCGCGACAAAGTAGTAGCGGCAAATAAACTCATAAGCGATATCTGCCGTTCCCATAACTGGAAGTTCATCAATAATGACAACATAGATCAGCGACATTTAGCATCCGATGGAGTTCATCTCGGCCGTGTTGGTATTACTGTCTTTGCTCGCAATATAATCAGACATTTGCGAGGTTTATTATCACCAGTCAAAGCCCAATCTGCACCATTCTTCAAACAAGAGAGACTAAATCACCAGCCTCGCCCCCTATTGTCATGCAAGAAAGACCAGTACACATCTCAAAGCTGATGAACATTCGCCTCGAACTTATGCTGAAGCCGCTGGTACCTTGCCCAGGGCAATTGGTGTGAGTCAGGATTTCCGTCATTAGGACTGGAAAACTCGAAAAAGACTGCCCCTGCAATATCCTTGCCCGGTGGAACACCGGTCACCACTGCCTTCACAAGAGACAGGGTGGCGCCGCTACCTGCAAATGAAACAACTTTAGCGGACTCATTGACAAATGAGAGTGAGCACGACTCTGCAAGGGGAGTCTCATCTCCAGGACTCAGTCCGAGTAAACAGAGACATATTCCAGCAAATGTCAGGGTAAGAAATGAAACATGTAACAACAATGTACTTAACAAGCTTAACAAGCTTAACAGGCTTAAAAATTGCACATCTAAATATACAAAGTCTCGTGCCAAAAATGGAGCACGTGCGTATATTTTTGGCAGAACATCCTCTCCAATTGCTTACCTTAAGTGAAACATGGCTTCATGAGGGCATTGGAAGTGTCGAGTCCGAAAGGTCACTGAGTTTGGTATTACGCGTGCGCTTGCTTGCTGAGCGCGCGCTCTGTGGCAGCGTTGCATGGTGGGACGGGTCAAATTGCATACGTACACATACATGTACACATACATGTGCGATGTTTTGGTGTTCGAAGTTTCAACATGGAGGGAGAAGTGTTACTGTTTTCCGGAACTTCACCGGAAGAGATCGAAAAATGTCAATTGGACTTCAACAGGTAACACATTGGCTCAATAATCACAGGCTTACGTTTAATGTCAATAAAACTAAGTACATGATGTTTGGTTCGCGTCCTCGATTACCCCGTTTTGACAAAATTAAACTCTCCCTGAATAATGAAGCACTTGAACGGGTTAGAGTTTACAAGTATCTCGGGGTAATGCTAGATGAACATCTATCTTGGAGCGATCACATCGACTACACTGCGAAGAAGATTTCCCAGAAAATCGGATTTATTCGCCGTTCTGCTAAGCCCTGCGTCCCAAATCCAACTTTCAAGTTGTTAAGTCGTGCCATGGTTTTGCCTTTTTTTGATTATTGTGATGTCGCCTGGTCTAGCTGTACGAATGGTAAATTAGATAGGCTAGTAAAGTTGCATAATCGCCTAGCCAGAATGATATTACACGAGGCCCTTTCTTGGACATCGCTGCCTGCTCGTTGGAACTGTCATAGAATGTGTGAAGTGTTTAAATGCGTCAATAATCTCAACCCTAATTATCTCAATTCCATGTTTAATGTGCCAAGCCATTCAGTTGGTACCCGCTGCCTATCAAATGGTTCTTTGTCTTTGTCAATTCATGGAGGTTCCTCCATGGTCAATTGTACCAAAGACCAATGCTGCGAAACGCACGTTTCAGTACCTAGGAGCCCTGGGTTGGAACAAATTAACGACTGCGCACAGATATGCAAATTCACTTTCTCATTTTAAATAATTTTTTTAAATATTGTATTCCCCTCTTTTTTAATTCAAATCTAAGTTTTTGATATTTTTACATGTTCTTAATTATTTAAATTAATTGTCTTTTTATATTATTGTTGCATTGGTATTGTTGTTATTTTGTATTACATTTTTATCCATTCTGTGTCATTCTGAATGCTATATGCCTGAGTTTTATGGTTTTGCTTATATATTTATGTATTTTCTGTTTTGCATTTATTTTATTATTTTAAGTATTAACTACTGCTTTATTAGTCTTAATTGTTCTCGTTTTATATTAACTAATATTTTATCCTTTGTTTATATTTGTTCTCTATGTTTTAATTTGCACGTTGTCGCCATAACATGTTGATGTTTTATTATATTTCATTTAATTTTAAACATTTTAATTTTAATTATAAGTTTGATTGTTTGATTTTGATTAGTAAATATTTAGAAATATTCTATTTTATTTAAGTATACCTTTGTTACAATTCATATTATCATCTTATGTTTTAATGTGGTTTATATTCATATCATATCATGTATCATTTTACTTAAGCTCTTTGTTCTTTTGTTTAATTGTGCAGGGCCCTCACTAAAAGCAGTTGATAATAACTGATGAGGCATACCCTGTTGAAATAAAACAGCTAATAATAATATCCTTATAACACTTTCATTTTTTGAATACATTTTCAAAGTGAACAAAGAAACTGGCAGGAGCAGGAATTCGAACCTGCGACCTCCGGAACACCGTACCGGCGCTCTACCAACGGAGCTATCTTGCCCTATGTTGGCAGTCTCTCAAATTGTCAGTATGTTTGTTCGGATGGGCGCTAGTCAGAAGTCATAAACCCAGAATGCCGTGTAGCCAGGGATCACACCCAATTTTACGATACAACCTGGGACTTTCATTTGTTGTTAAACAATTTTAATGTGGTTTATTGTAACGTGTGTCTATAACAATTTAGCTTTGCGCTGCGAAAAGCCTTGAAATAAAAATGAAATAAAATGATTTTCAACTGTCGTTTTTCATTAGTAACTTTCTATTTGAAAAATTATCCATGGTTTTACATGCCTGACTTATGTGGCCAAATCGGGACAATATTGCAGTTAATGGGTTTTCAGCCGAGATTTAAGATTTTTACTAAAAAGCAAGCCACATGGTGCTAACATGTCTTTTTAAGACAAAAATTTAAATTGACAGTTACAAATTTAAGTGTTTTAGATGCTTACTAATCTAGCTAGATTATAAAGACCACATGTATAGACCGCATATTTCAGACATGTACAAAACTGTTGCATTTCTATCAATTTGAAGGGGAGAAACGTCTGTCGTTTCGACGCTCGTCGAAATTGGAATGTCCTGAATGAAGAATAAAGAAAAGCTTTCATTTTGAGAAAGCACATAGAAGGACTGTACAAACTAAAAATAGGAAAACCCAGAAACCGCCCTGCTCAAACGGTAGAAGGTGAAGTATTTCAGGCGCGACATAAACGACCGCCCTCCACCCAAAGCTAATACGACGGCTTGAAGTATGCCCCGGGGTGATATGAACCAGAAGTCTGTCGTTGATATTTGGACCGATTTACAGTAACTTAATTACACGCCTGCCCGCCTATTTCCTGACAAAAAAAAAGCGGTTTGTAGTTCACCTAACTTCCGAGTGCCCCTGTAGAACGAACGTTTCCTTTTCATCTTCTGTAAAGCACGCGGAATCCAGTTCGGCAAACACGAAGTATCGAACCGGCGCTGAAGACGTCCCACGGGGTATTTGGATAAGAAACTCGTTACGGATAGTCCTCGCGTGTGCAAACGTGGTTATAATTGCCAACCAGCAACGACGGTACACCCCAAACAAAAAACCTACTGATGTATTGCTCTGATTTTTGTATTGATCTGATCGTGTTTTGCTGGCGGCATTTAATGCCAACAAAAATAGACAACATGCCTGTATACCTTGGACGATTAACCCTAGTTGCAGGGTGATGAAGTTCTCGTTTGGGATCAGTGACATACTGGTAACCCCGTTCCCCGCTCCTAATGGTCCGTAAAGAATTCTCACAATATTGATGAACCGAAGGCATTACCCGCAAGGCATCAGTTGGATTATCTTCTACGATCACATGACCTTTTCAACGTGATTTATGCACACCGTATATATTCTAAGTTGTTCAGCGTGCTCGATTCAATCCAAATGTTGACCTAATGCCGTGGAAGAGCTTTCCAAGAATGTTGTAGTCATTGAGCCCTTTTAATTCTCCTGACGATCCGTAAAGGGTTATCACAGTATTGATGAACCGAAGGCGTCCTGTAAGGCATCAAATGGATTATCCTGTATACGATCACATGACGTTTTCAGTGTGATTTATGCACATCATTTAGTGTAAGCTGTTCAACGTGCTCAATTCAAGCCAGATGTTAACACAATGCGGTGCTCAGACCTTTCCAAGATTCTGTGTAGTCATTGAGCCTTTTTAACTTTCAAATTGTGTTTTTCTCCAACACCTGAATTGCACAATGTTCCTAAAGCTTTTATTTGGTTACATTTTCAAACAATAGTCCGACAAAGTTGTTTGTGTTGGAAAATGGGACACCGTCAATTATTGTTTCAATCTTAAGCAGTTTTCCATTTTCTGAACCTCTTTAGTAGATCAGTTTAACAGATAGGGTTTCCAAATAGTACAAAAGGTCTTTTGTGAATCTGTTGAAAAGGGATTATTTCGTTAAACAATCCACAAGGGAAACTGACTTGGTAAATTTGAATACATTTTCAAAGTGAACAAAGAAAAATGGCAGGAGCGGGATTCGAACCTGCGACCTCCGGAATACCGTACCGGCGCTCTACCAACTGAGCTATCTTGCCCTACGTTGGCGGTCTCCCAAATTGTCAGTATCTTTGTTCGGGTGGGAGCTAGTCAGAAGTCATAAACCCAGAATGCTGTATAGCCAGGGATCACGCCCAATTTTACGATACAACCCGGGAAGCGACATTGTGGGGATCACTCAATGAGGATACGACTTTTTACGACTTGTATCGTAAAATTTTGCGTGATAAGTAAATCGGCCCAAAATTGCCTACGCCGGCCAAATCACGATTTGCGACCCCTCAAATTCTCTGCTCTTAGAGCATTTTGTGGGCCATGAACTTGAGGGTTTGTAAAAGAGAAGGTTGGAAGCCGTGCACAGGACTGCCAGCTTGTATGACTCTATATTGCAATGGAGCGTAGGCATAATTTTTCTAGCTGGCGATGGGCTACAGGACTACTTTTAGGATGGATTATCTTTGGATGGAAATTTCTCCCAAAAGTCATCAGTTAATCCCCATAAAATTTAACAGAAACTGAGAAATTATGAACTAACCTTGAATTTGATGTGTGTCTCAAACACATTTGAGAGTCCTAAGTATTTTTCCTGAATTTTGGAAGTTGGCGTATATATCATTTGGGTTTATGGAAATTACTGGTGTGCAACCTTTAGGCATGTGCAATACTGTGACGTCACGCCCCTCGGGTGGAAGAGAGAGAGCTCGGTGAGGGCGCCCTCGTCCTCCTCCTTGGGGCGTGGCGCGGACGGCACGTAGCGGAGGGTCCCTGAGCAGCTAGAGACGCGTCCGATGGGATGGAAGTATACTGTCCCAGTATTGGACAGGTAGAAACTGGGCCGGGTCACGTCACCTGCCGGGTCTTTAAATGATGATGACCTCACACTCAACAACCAATAACAGACTTATGACTTTTAAGAAGACTCAACGTGTACTGGTTTATTCACGGCTGATCTCGGCCCTGGTACTTGACTTGTATCTTTAAAGAGGGCGCTCTTACACTTTATTATACAGGACTGGGTTCGGGCGGTCTGTTCTTGACACGCGAAACTCGTTCTCGCGCTCGAACGGCGAGAACGCGACCGAAGAACATTGTACTCGGAACAGGATCACACACCACCTATCCATCGGGGTTTTGCAAGAACAAGTTTCGCGTGTCAAGAACAGACCGCCCGAACTCGGCCCTAGGGTGCGTTCCACTCACGCGAACGTTGCCAAACTTTGGCCACCGTTAGCGTTGTTCGCGTGAGTGGAACGCAATGTTAGCGAAAACGGCGAACGAAATCCGGAGCTGTTCGCTGCTGACCGGTTGCGTATTTTATTTTTAAAGATGGCGGAGAGGCAAACAGACAGTTTTTTTAATCTTGTCATGGAAATGATTTACGTTTCATACTTTTCGTTAATGGTTGATTCCCAATAATCTGATATATTTCTGGGGATGAATCACAGGGAACTGACATCAATTCTTCTAAAATCTGTGCAGCCGCCAAACAAACGATGTCACTTTCATGGGCGCCGCCATTTTGACCACGTAATTCGCTCACACCCCGTTCCACTTCGACTGGTGCTAACTAAAAACGTAGGCGAACGTTCGCGCAAACAGTTCGCGTGAGTGGAACGTAGCCCAGGAGGGCTTTGCAACACGATACCGTTACAGCTCGTGGATATCTCGGATTCACCACGCATGCGCACTAACCCGTGAGCCATAGTAAAGTCTAGGGTTGCAGACCAGTAAATCAGCCCAAAATTGCCTACGCCGGCCAAATCACGATTTGCGACTCCTCAAATTCTCTGCTTTTAGAGCATTTTGTGGGCCATGAACTTGAGGGTTTGTAAAAGAGAAGGCTGGAAGCCGTGCACAGGACTGCCAGCTTGTATTACTGTGAAATTCGGATGAAATTGGGCCCTAAAAGTGCTCTATTTATGCATCATCTTTCAAGCTGGCGATGGGCTACAGGACTACTTTAAGGGTGATCATCATTGGATGGAAATTTCTCCAAAAAGTCATTGGTTAATCCCCACAAAATTGGAAATGAATTAAACTGCTGCAAACTGCTTACTGACTGAATGGACCTGAAATATACGAATACAAAAATTAGCTGGCCTAACGTTTTGAACTTAAGCAAGTTCTTTCTCAAAGGCAAATGACGCAGAGTACAAGAAACAAACATGTTTGAACAGAAACTGAAAAATGATGAAATAAGCTTAAATTTTATGTGTGTCTCATACACATTGGAAAGTCCTAAGTATTTTTCCTCAATTTTGGAAGTTGGCGTATTTATCATTTGGGTCTATGGAAATTGATTTAATGGTGTGCAACCATAGGGCAAGATAGCTTAGTTGGTAGAGCGCCGGTACGGTATTCCGGAGGTCGCAGGTTCTAATCCCGCTCCTGCTAGTTTTCTTTGTTCACTTTAAAAAGGGATTAAATTAGGTTGCGCGTAATACATACACTCTAAAAACAAAACCAAAACAAAACAACAAGTGTACAACAACCATAACTAACCAAAACAAACTGCAGTTCCGTGCACAGGAGCTAACTAAATCTGATATTTTAGGCACTTGAGATGACAAAAATTGGGAAATGTACTCATTGGAATCATGTCATACACGTGCCTCAATTACCGGAAATTCAGAGAGAGATATTTGCGTATTCACCATGTGAAGTATCTAACTAAAAAAAAGAAGTATAGTTCGAAAAATAACCGGAGTTCAGAACTTCGGTTCTTCTAAGAAGTGTGGAAGGTTTGGGGGACACACAATGTGAAATTTATGTCTGTTGAGTTATAGTCCATGTCCACTGTGCAAATCTACTTCATATGGCGAATCCGCAAAAAATATCTCTAGTTGTGCTCTCCATCATGCAAAGCCTCAAACCACGTTTACCGGTTTGTAGTTACCCCATTTCTCAAAGGGCAGAGCACAGATTAAGTATGTAATGTGAGAGCCTTAACTATTGAATGCATCTTTAGAGAAACTGACGACTGCCGTAAGAAAAGACTACAAACCCATCCAGCGTGTCTACAACATCTCTTCCAACACCTAGCCACATTACCACTTGGTCCTGCTTATCACAAATTCAACGTCGTTCACCACAGTAACGGAATGTGCGATGTGGTTTATTTATCCAGGCCGGGCAAAATAAACCAAGGTAATATTGAACATGATGATTTCGAGCATCTGGACCATGCCTGCCGAACTTGGGATGACACCCGAGGCATGATGACTGTCACGGAACCAAATTTTAATGAGGTTGGTGTCAGCTGGATGCCTTCCAATTTGTCAGTGTCTTTTTCGTTGGCTAAATTGCACGGCCCTGAAACAAAATATGTAACGCATTATTGATCAACTGGTCATTGACTTTAGAATGGTAAGCATCTCTGTGACAAGTATGTCAAATCTCCGGGAGGTCTTGCAATCAGAATCCAGATCTTGAGTAAACTTGCGTTAAAAGTAAGCCTGAAGGGGTACATGCAAAATCGTGTTAAACTTGTTTTCGTACATTATTAACCATGGTTTACAATAATACCAGCACGGTCGAAATGCTTGATTTTATTGGAAGTAAAAAGAAGGTGGTGAATTCACTTCTTCAAAATCTGACACATTTAAACGTATACAACATTTGCAAACATTAATTAAACACCGAATTATTATGAAATACCTTACTTGACTGTAAGTAAATAATAGTCTCCAGCATCTTGTGAAATCATGGCACCTGGCGTGCTGTCATTTTCAAGAAAAGTGGAATTTGTGTATCAATTTCCAGCGATTGTCGGCCGACCATCGTTGGAAATAGCCTAGTTCCCCTACCAGATAATTCCCTGACGTCTATAAATTGCTCCGTTTTGTCTGAAGTATATAGGGTCAGGGAACCAGACTACAAGAACAGCATTTTCCCCTCGTTTTCTCTGTTTTACCAGCATCTATGCACACAAAAAGTTTAAACAGGTCAGCGTTACAGTATTTGCTATAAAATACTAACCCCAAATCCATTCAAAATTACAGCAACATTATATTTTAAATATTGTTCTTTTAATTCTAATTTAATTTTATATTTAAAACCGCACCAATTTCTTATTTCTGCACCTTTTTATCCTATTTTGTGTCAGGACTTGTATTTTTGTTCCAACTACTATTTTGTTTGTTTTGTTCTGTTATCTTAATTAATTATATTTACTTGGTAGTTTATATAATGCTTTTGATTCGTTTTGACATATTACTTTTTTATACTTTTAATGTTTTTATTAAATTTCTATATGTAATACTTAATCGCGGTAGTGGATCTCATTATGGGTTTTTAACCTTTTCCACGACCCGTGACCTTGTGTCAAAGCTTTAAATAATCACTGATTACCTTATTAAAATATCTTGTCAAACATTGGTAAGCCAGCTCACAAGATGAGATATTTCGGGCAGTTTCTACTTGAAGTTGAACCGAGACGAGAGAGCGTACAGACAGCTCTACTCACAAGCCATTATTCGATGTGATGTGTGCACGGTAACCCCGCTACTGAGGCTCTTGACTTAACATTGTTCAATGAAGAAACAATTATTAAACCAGAATAGAAAGACTTTCCTTACGTCTTATTTTGTCTTTTGTTAGTGATAGAGTGTTGCATTGTACTGTGGGAGAGACTTCTTGTTACTGATGGAGCATTACTGGGTGTTTGAGTGCAGAAAATGACAAATTCTTTTACTCTGTTTGAAACGCAAGTACATTAACAACAGAGTTGCTATCCCGGAGGCAATTTATTGTGACAGGCCATGTGGATTTCTTAACCTTTAAATATTAGTTAGTAAGCAGAGAATCATTCAAGACACACCAATCCTCCAAACAACTCCTAACAGCAATAGCTATGCATTTTGTAACATTTCACTTTACACCCACCCCCATATTCAGCTATGCTGCACATCCCCCAATTGCTTAATCATAACAAATGACACATCATTGTAAAGAAGAATAACAGGGCTTTCCAATGATACCAAATTCAAGGAGGATTTTGAGGAGTTTAGGTACATGTTTAATGAACAAATGTGGGGTTTATTCTCTGCTTCAAACGCTAACCAGCGAGCCTGCCCTTTCTTCACCAAGTAGATTTTGACAGGTTAAATTTTGACAGGTTTTTTCCTAATTCGGCACATTTTAGATTCCCCATCATGACCAAACGTTTGACACAAACAGACCAGAGAAAAGGTAACTGTTGTTCCCTTATAGGTTGTTCATTTTCTTGGGTAAACTGTTGCCCAAACTGACGAACAATAATTGACCAACTCAGTTGGGGTAATTGAGTTATGAAACATCTGGTCAAATTGTACACATTTTTTATCAAACGTATTTTAAAAATTTTGAGCACCTGGTGTTGGGTAATATTTTTGGAAAATGACAAACATTTGTGATTAAAATGACCATCCTCTGGTTAAATCATATTTGCCCAATTTTTAGTTGCCTAACGTTTTTACAGTGTAGCAATGTGAATGATAGATACCACAATTTGAGCTCAATTTTTCACATTTTTGGTTATCAATTTGCAATATTTGTTGTAAACTGAAATGCCTCTTCTTCCTTCACAAGACGACATTATGGCAGACTCCCAGCTCAGCCCAAAA
This sequence comes from Hippasteria phrygiana, assembly GCA_037893225.1. Lineage (NCBI taxonomy): Eukaryota > Metazoa > Echinodermata > Asteroidea > Valvatida > Goniasteridae > Hippasteria > Hippasteria phrygiana. Next base: position 1,522,071 of record JAZGUH010000320.1, read on the forward strand.
CAAAATAATTTCATAAGATAACACATCGCTTACGTTGTAGCTCCCATACGGTGTGCCCAGATATATGTTTTCCCGCCAAATCTCGTTGAATTTACAACTTCACGCTGTATTACGCACAAAACGTAATACTTCAGTCTAATGTATTTTCTCCCGAAGCGCCCCATTAAAAGTGCTCATGAATACCAGATTTAAGTTAAAAGTGTAGCTGGAACGGATGTTTCAATATCAAACAAAAGGGGAAACACACCACTACATACAACACATGGCAACGGCATTGATGGAAATTTCAAGTGAATACCTGGTATTTTTCCAGCCAAGAGAAATTAAGATACAGTACAGAACAGCGTCACGTATCTGTACAGGATGCCGTTTCCTTTGCATCACGTACACCAAACGCATTAATTCAATACGAGATAGACCGCATTGACACGGGACTTTCTCGGAGCCAAGGTGCTGATATTCGATAAAGGCCATCCAAATTCGATTCTTTTCCCCCAGCATTTCCAATCACAATACACCAAGCAGACCAGGGGAAAGCATAATTCTATTATAAGGCAGTCCATATTATTCCAACTAATATTACCTTACAACCTGGCCCTAGGAGGTTTGTGAGAGGGGACAACGTGAATCCAAAAGATATCTGCAAGATCAACAAAAAGGCCCCAAATTCTATACCTCACAGGTGTGAAGGTAAAAAATCAAGGAACCCCTGAGATTCCAATTATAGGTTAATAAAAGAAGTCGCCAGCACCAAGGGAAAATATAGGAAAGGTGTCATGAATATTCTCCCGCAGTCAAAAACAAAAAGTTGAATTTTATTTTCCACTTTTCACGAGCGTGTTCTAATGTTAAGCTTGAACTGCATGGATGACTTTTATTGGCGCCATTAAAGAGTTATTAATTAAGTCCAAAAAGGCTATCCTTGTTTTCAATAGTCTTAACAAAATGACTCTCTCATACCTGACGGATCTTTTCACACCACTGACAGTGATTCGTGAAAGAAAGCAATCAACCCACATGACACTGAAAGTTCCTTGCGCCAAAAAGAATGCTACGCCCCAAGTTTCGCTGTGAGTGGTGCCAGTATATGGAATCATCTGCCTGAACAATTGAGAACCATGAACTCCTTAGGTACATTTAAATCGGAGCTTCGTAAAGCCGTCCATGAGTGATATTTCTGCCATTTACGCTAGCTGCTCTACGGAGTTTATAAACTTGGTTGCCACAATACTTTGGAGCCGGATGTGAATTTCCCCTTGTGGTTTTCCCAAAAAGGGTTTTCCGTCGGTTTTTGCCTATCCCGTAAATCAGCAAGTTAACCGTAAACTATAGATCTATTTGTGTACAATTTTCTTGTTTCTGTGTAAATATTTTGTATGTGTGTAAATATTCAGTTTTAATTAAAGTATGCAGGGCCCAATAGAAACCAGTTTTAAACTGTTTGGGCACACCCTGGGTAAAGGAATGTAATTTAAAAAATACTGGGTTGTTCACAATAAAAGGAATCCACGTTTGGAAGAAACTTTAACATGCTTCCAAAATTGTTGAAACTGTTTTTTTGTAAAGTAAAGTAATGTGGACAGACTCTCAAAAACAACGTTGTTATGCTTACTGCAACAAAAGTGATTAGGTATACTTTGTCCGTGGGTAATACGTTAACCGTTCGTTTATCATTCCAAAAACGCAAAAGTTAACAACATAAGACCCAATAACTGATTTGCATAAAGTGCGATTAAGTTAATATCATCTGCCCGAGAGACCTGCAGATTTAAATACATTTTTGCGTGAAATTAGTTTACAACAAAATTATACTTAAAATATTAATATATTTTTGTTTTTAAATGAGTTAAAACTGGTCTTCAAATCAGGTTAAGTCAAGCTTTTGGAATGGGCTTCCATGGTAAAGCCAATTCTGCACATGCTATCTTGAACCACTGACCAGAGACAAAACGGGCATAGGCAACGATGTTTATCCCACTTATGCTTAAAGTTGTGTGGACATAAATGGTGGGAAAACAAAGAGAACAATTTTGTTCCTATAGTCTGGTTCCCTGACCCTACTTCAGACAAAACGGAGCAGTTTATAGACGTCAGTGAATCGTCAGTGAATCGTCACGATGATCGGCCGACAATCGCTGGAAGTTGATACAAAAAAATCCACTTTTCTTGAAAATGACAGCACACCAGGCGACATGATTTCTCAGGATGCTTGAGACTATTATTACAGTCAAGTAGTGTATTTCATAATAATTTGGTGATGTTTGCAAATGTTGTGTATTACCTTTAAAGGTCCATACTAAAAAAAACACTTTCGCCACTACCCTGTATAGTAAGATTAATAGCCCATCTCGACTAGAAATGTTACACTGAACCATTTTCAGAACCTCATCACTCATTTTCGAACTTTCTCAGACCACAACAGATGTACTTTTCGGTGCGCTGAAATAAAGAGTGCTATACGAAAGTCCCGACGGTATACCATCAACCCATGACAAAGTCCTCCTTTTTTCTACCTCTGGTGCCTTAAACTACCGATCTCGCAAGCCGTACGCCGACGCTAAGTCAAGCAGCAAAATGCTTTAATCGCTTCTTCACTTCATCTCCATTTATCACTAATAGTGATGGCTGGCAATGAAATAAAGACTATTAAAAAGGCGACTATAAAATGCGAACTGGTAGGCCTACAACGTCCAGCAGCAGAAAGATCTGATGACAATTGGCGAAGGTGGGGGAAGGTGAAACTAAGATGAAACTCAAACAAACCTAGGTTAATGATCAGCTAGGAAAACATAATAGATGGGAGGGATCGAGTCTACCGTATTTAGACCCAAACTGGGTACACTCGAGATGAAAGGCCTAAAGCGACTGTCAATAAATTGTGCGTGTTTCGACAATAGACTGATCCCTTAAGCAACGCCCCTTGACTAGACAACAAAGTGTGTGTTTCGACAATAGACTAATCCACTTAAGCAGCGATCCATAAAGACAATAAAGTGGGCATATTTCGACAATAGAATTAGCACCGCCCCTTGACGTAAGACAATAAAGTGTGTTTGGACAATAGACTGATCCATTAAGCACCGAATCACTTTAAGACAATATAAAGTGGGCGTGTTTCGACAATAGAATAAGCACCGCCCCTTGACGTAAAACAATAAAGTGGGCATGTTTCGACAGTTATAACTATCACAGCCTATCAAAAAATCTACCCACCAACTCTCACATATTGTGTGTGTTTCAACCTGTCACTTGATAGGTTTTGCTATATAGGGTAGTTGGCTCCATTTTGGCCCTGAGAAAGGAATGGTTAAGCAGCGCCCCTTGACGTAAGACAATAAAGTGGGCGTGTTTCGACAATAGAAAAAGTACCGCCCATTGACGTAGGACAATAAAGTGGGCGTGTTTCGACAAAAGACAGATCCAATAAGATCAGACAATACTGATCTATAGCCGTGACTAGGGCCGGACGAAAGTTCGACATGCGTGACGGACGTCTGTCGCGCGTGTTTGGTCGATACACGAAAAGGGGCGATGCCTTAAGCCCCAGTCCCACTAGGAGATACGACAACTTACGACAGGCTGCGACTGGAAATCGCAGGCAATCTTAGAAAAGTCGTGCCACAAGTCTTGGGTGGTCGTGGGTGGTCTTGGATATTTGCAAGACCGAAATCAGTCGCAGACAGGTTTTTAAACTGTTTAAAAACCTGGCTGCGACTGAAGTAGTCGCATCTTGTCGCAGCCTAGTCATTTGTCGTGGTCGTGGGACAAGTATTGGGTGGTCCTTCATTGTCGTGGCTGATCGTAGGATTCTCCTGTACGACAGTCGCACGACTTTCCACGACTACTGGCACGACTTGTCGTGCGCTTAGACCTGATTGCACGACTAGATGCACGACTAAGCAAGACTAGTCGTGCGACTCCACGACAAGTCGTACGAATAGTCGTACGATTGGTCGTAGCCAGTCGTGCGACAGGACCTTACCACTCGTACGTAGTCTTTAGTAGTCGTGCGACAGTCGTGCGATTAGTGGTGCTATCAGTCGGCAACAAGTCTTCTACAGGTTGCACGACTGGTCTTACAATGTGACTGCTAGGCTCAAATCGCAAGAAATATCCACGACTACCCACGACCGGCCTTGTCGCACGACTGAACTGGTAGCTGGAAATCGCAGGTCCTAGTGGGACTGGGGCTTAACGGATCGGTCTATTGGTGAGCTACCGTATCTATTACTGGTGTGTAGCCACGCCCCAAACAATCCTATAGAGCTATGTGTGGTGGTTTATTTGGACTCTGATTTCACGCATTCCGCACCAAATTCAGTTCTGTACAGTAAATCTGATTGGATATTGTTCTACAAAGTGCGCACATACACGCGATACCGCGCGATAGATAAATTCCGGCATGTTCGTAACGATTTAAAGAAACCATACACTTTAAGCCTCTAAGATTTCCACTGTTCTACTTTTTAAAAAGTCCACGCATGTATCCAGGAATATCAACTAAATCTAACCTTTAAATTGTGTCACTTTCATTTAGGCCTACAGAAGATGCATACAAATGGACACAAAATTGAAACAATTGCAATAAATGCAATCACAATCAATAGCTTCAGAAAGAAATTGCTCAACTGTTTCCATTCAAAAACGAAATATCACCCAAGCACGATATAAACAAAAAAATCAGTAAAAGAACACTGATTTCATAACGAAACATATATAACAGAAAACCACGGCACTTCATTTATACCATGTCTCTATCAAATTACACAAGCGGGTTCAACATTTGCTGAAAACGTCGATATTGCATTGCGTGAACTTAAGTAGCGCCATGCTTCATTTATCAAGCAATTAATCAAGCAAATATTGGGCATATGACCACAAATTTTGAAGTGAACGGCAAAGGCTAACCAAAATACCATACACAAATGAGCTACGAAAACGCAATGTCTCGTACTTTAACGCTTCTTTCACAAATTCAGTTTAAGATGTCCTAGAACCAAAACTCGAAATTATGCCATTACATAATGTATATTAGTCGCCGTGCACGTCCCCTCCCCCATTAAAAGTGACACTAATTGCTTTCAAGGTAAACATCTTTTTCCGTTGCTATCGTTGCACTCAATGACAACCTTCCATCCTGAGACGAGCCGAAATGGTATTGGAAAGAGCCCTAACCCCCCAGGGTGTGTGGAAATTCGTATTGATATTGATGGATTCAGCAGTGTTTCTAAACTAAATTTCATGGACTCTTAAACAACAAGCGCTATAGCAAAAACGGAATTCAGTGAGCTGTCTTGCATATAATATAGAAAAAATCGTCATGCATATCCACCTGACAGTACTTCTCACAAAACCTCTCAAAAACATCACTTTACAAACTCCAAGTAAAGGGTCATACAAATAACTTTCGAAAACCGACTTACATCGCCATAGGTTTCGCTTTACCCTGCAAAACTGTGGTTTTAAGTTATTTAAACACTATGCAGTGTCTATATGGAACCATTCCTTTAAATATAGATACTGCTGGTGTAATTCTAACGGAAGAAGACTCCCACTGGCCAAATTGGGGAAGATGCCCCAGGACCAAAGGATACAAATGGGTGATAAGATGTTTTGCTGCTACTCTGTGTCTCTTTTGTAGAGAAGACAGAAAGAAGCAGAGAGCTCCGGGAATGGCACGCTGGTTTACTGGAGAGACTTACATCTCTTTCCCTCTATCTCGATCTCTCTGCCATCCTTGGTCACTTGACAGATTAATTCTGATAACCAGTGCACCGAACTGGGAGTGCAGAGAGTATGTACGAACTCCAACCCCCCCCCCCCCCCCCCCCCCCCCCCTCACAAATGCCAACATTCTTTTGTTTATTTTACGATATAACAAGGACAAAATCAAATTTGTTCTTGTGGAGATGGAATGTTTGCGTCGGGGATGATGTAAATTAGAACATAATTTTTTTCTCTTTTTTGCCCGTATGATGGTCAAGTGCAGCAGCAGCAGTAGTAGTAGTAGTAGTAGTCTTGAATTATCCGCATCGCCAAGGCAACGGTGTTTCTCGAAATGTCCACAGCGGGATTTCCCATACCAAATCATTTGTTCAATTTGCATGTATATTTATTAATGCTGCATCAGAACTACGTACGGTCTGGTGGAGAAAGTCTGTAGTAATATGCTTTAAAGACTGCTGTCTGTAGGCTACAGGTACGAGATGGCGTTGGGTAAAAATGATTAGGCCTATGAGTTCAATCTGAAAGCTTGTTTATAAAGATGACATCAGTACCGGACCAATATTTCCGTCTGGATCGGTGTTAATTCTCTCAATTCGGGATTCGCCTATAAGAGCTAATCTGGTTAAAGGTAGGATACACTATTTGCTTTTGCTGTCATTTTCAGAAATAACTGGATTTGGGGGTTAGTATTTTATAGCGTGTTAGCAAATACTGTAACATTGACCTGATTAAAGTTTTGTGTACATAGATGCTAAGGAAAAACATAGAGGAAAAATATTTTCCAGTAGTCTGGTTCCCTGACCCTACTTTAGTCAAATCAGAGCAATTTGTAGAGTCAGGGAATTATCAGGTGGGGGAACTAGACTATATTTCCAACGATTGTCGGCCGACAATTGTTGGAAATCGATATAGATGTCAATTTTTCTTCAAAACGACAGCACCCCAGGTACCATGATTTCACAGGATGCTTGAGACTGAGTCCAGTACGGTATTTCGTAATAATTCAGTTTTTTTGTTCTTGGATGTTTGCAAATGTTGTACACGGAACCTTGGCTTTTTGTTTTTTGTTTTGTGTTGTTTTAATGGTCATCACACTGGTACGGAGAGTGCGTTTGATTAACTCCCTCCCCGTGCCCGAGCTGCAGGATTGAGCAGAGTGGACAGTATTAACACCTCGCGGGTTTAATCAATCTAAGAGAGCGTCAATCACCACGATACGATCAGACAAAATTAGCCCCCGTTTCTCATTTTTAGATTAATTTGATTGGGGATGGAATTAGCTTCATCGGCACGCATTATCAACATCGCAGTTGAATGAAAAAAATATTCCCTTCATGTTTTTAATCAATGTGTTTCTTTTTTAAAGATAAATATAGGCCATCGCAATATACACAACAAAGTGACTTGGATAAGACGATTATCATTATAGACCTTTTTACGTGCCATCATGGACCGCATAAATGCTAATGAAGTGCTCATTCAAGTAAACCAGTCAAGGGCGCCGCGTGGGCGCACGTGGTTTCACCAGCATACGATACGTGTACGATTATCACTTTAAAGGGACACATTGCCCTCAAATGTCATGAAATTTTGCTGTTTGGAAATGTTCCTTATCTTTTATAAGAGTTGTTCATGCAAAAAAACACTTATAATGTGTTGTAATTAGTGAGTAGTGATTATAAAACAAAACGTTGGCCTTTGACTCCTGACATCTGACCCGCGAAACATAGACTTATTTCCAGTAGTAAATACCACCGTCTAAATAATGCGCAAAATACGCTGTAAGAGTCTTTAGGCTGGCGCCGCAGCCAGTGGCCTTGTAAACATATCAGATGATCGCCAGGTACCATTCTCTACCTCGCGACACATATCGCCAGTGCTGCGCGCCGTGCCAAAGTACATCAAAATGGATCAACAGAATGTACTTCAACCAGCTGCGACTGGAAATACGACTGGTGAACATGGTCCGCCATTTTGTGGAGTCAAAAATTTGGTTCTACAAAATGGCGGACCGTTATTTGTCACGAAATTAAACACAAACCACGCAATTTGAAGGGATAGTTATGTGAATTTTTATATTCTACTTAAAAAAAAAGCTTCCCAACCATATCCATTTCAGTTTTATAGCCCAAATCGCAAAATCCAAAGCAATGTGTCCCTTTAAGGCGGTCCACCTTAGGGTGTTTATATTTCACGCCGGTCGCGTGGGTGAAGCATGTATACACTGTTTTCATATTCCTAATGGTAATTTACAATTCAAATCAGTCTGACTCCTTGCAAAAAGGAGTATTGTTGGCGTAGTTCCTCGCCTTCCCTTCTGTGGCCCAGGTTTGAATCACGCATGGGGTCAACATGTGGGTCGGGATTTCATTTCACTCTCTGCCGGAGTTCGTGAAATATAACTGGCAGATCGTTCCGGAGTGTTCACTCACAATCAGGGTCCAATTTCATGGAGCTGCTAAGCACGAAAATTTGCTTAGCATTGAAAGGTTTTACTCGAAAATCAGCAATGCCAACCAAATGTCCATTATTATGCTTGTGATGGTATTCAGCTGTTTTTGCTTGCTTAGAATGAACATCACATGGAATTTTCGCCGGTAAACTGTTTGTACTAAGCAAGACTTTTTTGTGGTAAGCAAATGTTTGTGCTTTAAGCAGCTCCATGAAATTGGCCGCAGGTGTAGTCATGTATACAGCTCATGTTCACAGCTATCAGAAGTACTTGCCTGGGCAACCCACTCTCGCTGTTGCGTCATGTACATGAGGTATAGGCCTATGGTATTTGATTAACATCTTTGTAATGTTTGTTACCTCAACCACTTGCTTTTTTTAATGGAAGTCGCCCAATACAAGGCTAAAAGCCACTCTAGGTAAAGGGCTACAACTGGGGTTGGCTAGATTTCAGGTTGCCAGCCATACCAACCTCACGGTTTTCCTGGGTCCAGATCTAAATCTTCAATAGATACAAAAGAAATTATCCCAATTTTCAGACATATAGACCCAGGCGGGGTATACTCCCACCGTCTTTGAGCCCCTCTCACCTCCCCTCAAATGCTCATCATTTGGGTGTAAATAGGGCCTACGTGGTAGTGTCGAGGTTCACTTTTCACAGTGTATATGTTACACGTGGTATCAGGCCACTCATCACCGCAGTTGTTGAAAGTCGGATCCCGGACCTAGCCGAATCCTGCCTTTAACACGCCAGGAATACATGAAAGACTAACAGTGTTTGCAATGTACACTGTTAAAATGTACACTGTTAAAAATGTACACTGTTAAAAATTACGTTGTGGTACAACGATTTACAGAGTTTCTTTCTGTATAACCATGCACATAGAACCTCTGTTACAAACAGTTACTTGTATATCATTAACTGGGCAATTGTAAACTGTACATGTACAAAGAAGTTCTGTAATTATACAGTGCTCCTTTGTTGACTTGTTTATTCACATAGTATCTTCTGTTATCCTACATGAATTCATTATGCGGCAGCTGACAATCACAATTGGGAAAATTTGTGTGCGCAAAAATCATGTTAAATTGCTGTGTTTTAGTCCATAAACACACTTTCTTGATCATAATAGGTAATTTGTCAAGCAATTCATGTACAAAATTACTTTTATCCAAACATTATTAAACAATGTCATATTACATTCCCGTTCATGTTAAAACAAATCGAAACGGTTGATGGGTTACCATGACTTCATAATGGCTCGACCGAAAGCATAAAACCAAAATGCGCTATCCTATCATGGGGACATGTACACCGCGTAGTAGAATATGTTGTATGTACGATTGCACAGCAATCACAATGCACAAAGTGTAAAACTAGAAACCGCACTCTGTGGACTCGCAGAAAAGACTACAAATAACCTGTGATAGCACAGAATATGTTGTTAGTACACAAAATGCCTCTGTGAATGTACAACGTCATTGTAAAAATACGAATCGTACTCTGTTGATGCACATAACAGTCTACACATCATCTATGTACATACACAGCCCTTGTAATACCAATTGACATAATATTTTTTTGTGAACTAACAGAGACATTTTTAACAGTGTAGAAATAGAACAAAGTATACTCATGAAATAATTTCAGTCGTCAAAAATCAGAAAACGGCTTTAACATTTTTAAGAAAATCAACATAGTGGTTAACAAGCATGACAGGAGTGCAATCTGTGTTGCACATACACAGTTTGCAAGATGGTATTGAGACCTGCCATGATTTTCACTTACGGCCAATTTTACGCATGTTTACCAGGTTGTTGTTTCCAAAAATTCAATCGGGTATTTTCTTCACATTTCTACACACATCGTGAGCTTTTCCTGTAATTGTATACCGGTACGTTTTAAATAGAGGATCCGGCTGGTTCGACTAGGTCGATCGACCCCCTGGTTTCATATATTTTTACATGAAAATACGCATAAATTAAGGAGGGTACATCAAATACAAACACGTTTTTGACACAGAGAGGCTGAGTTATGTTGTTGTTGTTGTTGTTGTTGTTGTTATTTCTTTTTTAACCGACCCTGAATCTGTCGATTTTTACGGTCGGTCGGTCGGTCCGAGGGCAACACAGTATGTTATTGGCCTTATGGGGTACCACTATTGTTCACCATTACTTCCCTACTATTATTCTCCTTTGTTCCTGTTGAAATCTCAAACTCCATAGCGTTTTCCCTGTGTGGTTCCAAGATTTCTAAAGACTAGCTTGTGGGGTTCCATTCTTCCTATTGTTAGCCTTTCTTCCCGGTACCCCATAAGGAGTCTAATGCAAGAACACTATCGTGCAGGTTGTCACACACCACCAACCGAAACTATACTATTAGTGTCATTAATGACACAACCAATACTTCATTTCGATAAGTGATTTTCCGTTCACTGTGCATGCATGTTTTCAATGGACGAGAACATCCTCTGAATATGATCGCTACCCACGCGATGTGGAAAAATACAGACTGTGTGGCGATTCGAGAATGCGATACATCAAAAGCACGTGTCCTTTCTCTATGAATTAAGTATATATCCTGCATCAATGCCTAGGTTTACGCACAGTCTAATTGCTATACCAACTATTGTTTTTGTACACGCTTCACTTGTGATTAGACATAGGCGTATCCAGCGGGGGGGGGGGGGGGGGGGGGGTAGGAGGTATTTACCTCCCCCACCAATATTTTCAGACTCCCCATTTTTTTTTACCCCAAAATTCCCACAAAAAATCAAAACCCTGCCCTCTATCTACAACATACGTGTTTGTTTTTAATGTCGCAAGCTTGTTTGGTAAGTCCAATAACTGCAAAGTGGATTTTGTTCTCTAATAGGAACGGAGCCCGTAAGCACACAATCGCCGCAACATTAAAATAATTTCCTTCATGCTGCCAGTGTGCCCCCACTGAAAATGTTAGTGCCCCTGATATATCGAGTGCCCCTTTTTACCTCCCCCATAAAAAATGACCTTGCTACGCCTATGACAGAGGAATGAGAACTGAAAGAAATTGTTGAGGGACATTATCTTTCACTACGTGCGTGAGATGTCATGCCATGTCTTAATGAGATAGCATTCCATGTCTTGATGGTGTCACAATGGATCGTAATAATGGAAACAATTCCATATGGTTTTGATAGTATACAAATAATGAATGTTTATGAGTGCGATGGTAAGAATAATTTCAAGAGTTGACAGATTGAATGGGACATTCCATCTGTCACCGAATGAAATTATTCTTACCATTGCACGAATGTGAAACATTCATTATTTTTTTCATACAACGCCTGAATAAATCCGACAGATTGCATGCATGGATTTCTTGGTGTACAACGTGCAGTTTACCTTCTCAGTCCCGCATAAAACTGCGACAAAAAGTGGTCCAGTTCCGAATCAGTTAAAGCTTTAATTGTTGTTCCTGCTGTTCCTCTAATCGTTTGACTGCATATTTAATTTGTCTCTTTGTGTTAGCAGCGTCAGCATCGCATACGAGTTCCAATATTTCGTCGTCTGTTAGGAAAACAAACAGCGGTTCGGAAACACCGTCCGCCATTTTGTGTGAATGACAGCCTAGACTGGTTCCCGGTCCCCATATGTATATAATATACATTTGAAGTCCGAAGGACAACGGAGGGACCGGGAACCAGTCCAATGAAAGCCGTGTTGTGGCGGCGGGGAAGTTCTATCAAACGCGTTACCGTTTGATAGAACCATGTGATAGAACATTTGTTGGCGTCGTGCGATGGGACGAATAATTCAATGCACGTGATCGACGATCCACCAATCGGATGGCTAGGATTTATTCAAGTGTTGTATAAAGCTCAATATTTATACTGTGCACTCAAACTCTTGCATTTTAGGCACTTATGATGATAACAAATGAGAAGATTTGATCATTGAATCTCCAATGCCGGGGGTACCAGATTTTCTTATATCTTGTGCATGAAATCGGAAAATGTTTAGAGTGTGTAAGGAATATTTTTATTTTATACAACACCTGAATAAATCCCAGCCATCCTATTGGTGGATCGTCGATCAAGTGCATTGAATTATTCGTCCCATCGCACAACGTGAACCCGCACTGCCAAAAAAACGTTCTATCACATGGTTCTATCAAACGGTAACGCGTTTGATAGAACTTCCCCGCCGCCACAACACTGGTTCCCGGTCCCTCGGTTGTCCTTGGGACTTCAAATGTATATTATATACATATGGGGACCGGGAACCAGTCTAGGCTGTCGTTCACACAAAATGGCAGACGGTGTTTCCGAACCGCGGTTTGTTTTTCTAACAAGGCGACGAAATATTGGAACACGTGGGCGATGCTGACGCTGCTAACACAAAGAGACAAATGAAATATGCAGTCAAACGATTAGAGGAATTTGCAAGACACACAGGAACAAAAATTAAAGCTTTAACTGATTCGGAACTGGACCACTTTTTGTCGCGGTTTTATGCGGGACTGAGAAGGTAAACGGCACGTTGTAACGTTACACCAAGAAATCCATGCATGCAATCTGTCGGGTTTATTCAGGCGTTGTATAAAACAAATAATGAATGTTTCACATTCGTGCAATGGTAAGAATAATTTCATTCGGTGACAGGTGGAATGGAACATTCTTACCATCGCACTCATAAACATTCATTATTTGTATGATATCTGTCACAGAAGAAAGACTAAGCTAAAACAGCATCATGTGTTATTTACATCAAATAACATATTGTCTTTTATCGACTGTGCCTCCAACTTATGTGTACTGTTTACGGCAAGATGCTGATAATTTGAACAAAATCATGACAAGGTTTATCCTTGGTAAAAATAGGATTGCCAACTAAATGTCCATGTGATGCATATAGTGTGTGACTGGTATTCAGGGTTTTTTTTTTACTTGTTTTTTGTTTGCTGGGTTGTTGTGGTATTGTGGTATTGTGGAGTTTTGGCATGGTAACTTACTTTTACTAAGTAGGGTTTTTTTTACTGAGCAATTTCTTTGTGCTTTTGCAGCTCCGTGAAATTGGCCCCAATACCGAAGTGAACAAGTTTTCACATATCAGACAACATCCCTGCTTAAAATTCAAATCTTCTCTTGTTTGGCGACAAGAAGACATACACATCATTGCAGTTCATTTGTTAGCTTTCTATTTTGGAGATTTTTTTCAACTAGAAGATATGCCAGTTCTTTCAATGACTTCGGTTCAATAAACAAGAACCATGCTCTGATATGAATGTTAAATATTTGACGAGCTGTTAGCCCACCGTTTAAGCCTGCAGAAATATTCCAAATATTCCCAAAGTACACATGATCAATGTTTTTTTTCACCATCCTTCAGTGATGTTCATGAGTTTGCCAATCCAGCGGGCACGCTCTGTACATTATCGGCTATGGCGCACCAAAGGGGTCTTTATCGTTCAACCGCTTCCACTCTAACATTATGTCAATAATTGTCCTAGCCTGTCTCAATTGATTTTACCCTTGACGAACAGCCAAAGAAAATCTTGTTGTGGGATTCCAGTATGACTGGCGTGCCCGCCGTTATGGACTTCTGCTGTTGTTAAAGGAACAATTTTTGAGGCATGAAAAGAATTATGCGGTAGGATTTTGTGATATACCGGTAAACGGAACCATGGGAAATGATTTTAATGACATAAAATAACCATTCTATACAATGTGTAGGACATTAAAGGAACAATGCAGAAGGATTTTTATGACAGTAAAGGAACCATGCACTGCAGAAGGATTTGTATGACATTAAAGGAACCATATAGTGGTATTTTATGATATTAACGGAACCATGAAGTAGAATTGTATGACATTAAAGGAACCATGCAGAAGGATTTGTATGACATTAAAGAAACCATAATAGTGGTATTTTATGATATTAACGGAACCATGAAGTAGATTTGTATGACATTAAGGGAACCATGCAGTATGATTTTTTATGGCATTAAAGGAACCAGGAAATGGAATTTCATTTCAGGTCCTTGTAGCAATTCTAGGGCATATTTTCAATTATTTGGTTTTCACGCTAATGCAAATTTTCATATTCATGTAGGAAATCATGATGTCATTAGACGCAAAATAGTGGCTTTTTCATAACATTGTCTACAAAAATCATACACATTATGATTTTTTCTTGGAGCATGTTCTATGTTTTACATGGTTTCCATTAATATTATTTCGAACCAATTTCTTCAAAACATTGTGGATGGGTACACTTTGAAGCACTGTCACTGTGCTCTATTGACAAGAACTTCCTTCTATTACCAATTAAAAATGGCGTCCTCTTTATAAATAAACTGGAAAAAATTACGAATAGAACACTGTAAAATCCAACAGCTTACACTTTGTTAACACTTCAACGCGTTAATATTAATACTTTACACTTAAATGTATAGGAGGCGTTGCACGCGATTAACACTAAAACACGTTTAAATAGGAGTTGGTTTTGATGATTATCAACGCTTGAGGTGTTAATTTAGGTATATATTAACACTTTAGAATGTTAATAATCAATAACACCAACGCCTATTTAAGCGTGTTAGTATTAATCGCGTACAACGCCTCCTATACATTTATGTAAAGTATTAATATTAACGCGTTGAAGTGTGTTCAAAAAGTGTTAGCCGTTGGTTTTTACAGTGAAACCGCCGCCTTTTTTTCAAATTGAACTATAGCATTAGATCATGCTCCCATTTTTAAGACATAGTTACTTTGTGGAAACAAGTTGGGTCTGTCCCCAGAGTGTTGGATTGATGTAGTTAAATCCCAGAACTCTGTCGATTCCGTCGTATCTGTGGCCGTACTGCCATTTTCCAGATGAAAAAAAAGGACCAGCCGTGAACATTTTCCGGTTTAAATTTTGTTTCATGTACGATTTTTATGTACGCTTTCCTCTTGTGGATGCTTGCCTTGTTCTTTCATCATGGTGCATTGTAACAAAATTATGAGTTTGTAATTAACACAAGAAATTTTTGGTATAACCCTAATCCTAACCCCAATCCTAACCTATACCCCAACCCTGTACTTAATCCTATTCCTCACCCTAATCTTAACCCTAATTCTTAACTTATGTTTCCCACTGTTTTTAGTGCAGGAGGCCTTCTGAATTTGCGCAATAGCCTCGGGGAGTCGCCATGTAATAGACCCTGATTTGAACGCGACACCTGTATTCTGCGCCTTTTATATAGACTTGTTCATGATGTGTACATTATATATACTCTTAGTCGAATAAACAATGACAGGTGTAAAAAGAGAAATCAAATTTGACAATCACTGAAGTGGTTACATCAATAAATGCCAAACGTTGTTCATCAAGTTGTTGAATTACTCCATGTGGATAAGGGCAGTCTGTTTGATAGTATGCATCATGTTCAATTAAGTTGACCTTCGAGGTATTTTGTTGGCTTATGTTATCAAATAAGAACACACACACACGCTATATATACCGCCATTTCGAATTCGATTACCATAGGTTAGCAATATTCTCGCAAAGGTTCAAGCGGAACAGCTGTTTCATACGATAGATATTCTTTTTGGAGTTTGTGAAGCATGACAGAATTATAATTGAGCAGTCATTGTCAAAACCGTCATGTGGTGCACATGAAATTTACAGCGCTTGGGTTAATAATGCGACAGTCGGCGCCAGTTCAAAAATTATCATGCAGTTGACACTGTCAGTCACTGTGTGAAATAGACAGAAGTACTAGGCAATATTTTGAAAAAGTGCTCGCTTATTATACTAGAAGTGGCATTTTTTAGTAGAAGTTCGAAAATTAATAAAATTATGTTACTAAGTTTAATTTTTAGTACTTGACGTAAAAATCCGATCTATAAATTAACAAGAAAAAAAGAGCAGACAACGTTTTAAAAGTTTGTCCAAAAAGTCGGACATCACTTTGCCTGCCAGTAATTTTGTATATAAAACATAGCAGACACCAGATTAGCCGGGTATTTTTACTGTACTCTGCGTGATGTATGTCTTACAAAAGGTACAAGACCACGTGTTGATCGTGGATTGACATGAACGGTGAGAAACAGTTGTGTGCCGACTTAATATGTTGTATGTACACACTTTTTTCTCTAGATGGAAGTTCATCGTTAGTGAAAGGGTTTACTGGTCGTATTTTTTTTTTTAATCTCGTTGTAGTTCGAGTACTTTGAAGTTGTGACTGACTGCGAGAACAACTGGCAATGCTAGGCTAACTCGCTCATAACATCCACGGTAGCGAAGTCACTATACTGAAGTAATACATGAGAGTGTGAATGAAATGAATGAAAATGAATTGAGACCATTCCCCTTGAAAATGTTTGTTTGTTACCACCCCTCAAACGATCTGGAACAAATCTTTGATAAAAATCCAACCCAAAAAAATGTTTTATGGCATGATATCTCGATTTTCGACTTTCTTCATCAACTAAGTCAACATTTGATCGGGCATCCTGTGCAAGAAATAAAGCAAGCAAAGTACAGTAAGGGTGCCGACTAGTCTGGGGAAAAAATCTTCTTCATGTCAAAAAATTCGCCTATAGTCTATGCGAACTTTACAGAGAAAACATTGAATCCTCTTAGACACGACGGCTCAGTGTTGAAAAACAAGACTTTTTTGCATATACGTGGGATTGACGGATACGTGCCTAGACTACTGGCTGACAAGATGAGGTAAACCTTTCTAGACGATTTCAAGAACATTCTTTTTCCATCTTTTAAAATAAAAAACAAAATGGAGAATAACATTATTAGATCAGGGAGGTATTTCCTCCATGATTAGATGCATATGGTGACATAAGCCGAAGCAAACAAAAGCATGCTTTGCTTTTACAATATGATACACAAGATAGCTCATAATAAATCAAGCAAAGACAACGACGGAAACAAATAAGCACTGTAGAATATGTGCGTAAAAGGCATAATATACATGCGAGGAACGACGACGACGACGACAAAACAACAACGAATTAAGACGAAAACCGCAAACTGAAAGACAAAGATACTATGTTAAAACAGGTGCTTCTTAAAATTGATTTTAAATTAATTTAAAGTAAAGACGACAATAAATAAGCCTTTATACATGTTCTTATTTGTAACTGTCCCGTTATGACTAACAGCAAGTCTATTTTGAAGACTTCTGTCAATGTACAATATCAAATTGCATATAAATCTGCCGCACGTGCGCGCAATTCACTCACAAATTGAGTTACAATGTATTTCAGTGTAAATACATCCATTCTATCGTTTACTGTCACTGACGTCCCCCTATCTACATAATACAGCGAACACGAGTCAACATGATTGATTTAATTACCAATAGCTCAATATGTCAACATATTGACAGATTGCAGAGGTGGATGCGTTTACCGTGCATGACACTGAGGGACGATTTATCTAATATGGCCACATTTAAAATGTTGAATTTTAAAGTTGTTTCACGGTGTGTGATTCCGTGGGTGGCGGTGCCTGTGCGCAAGGAATGCTGAAGCATCCATGACCAGAGAAAAATGAAAGAATACAATGCAGACAGAAGAAAGAAAAATAAGTCTAACTTGCTTAAACAGTGATTATCAGAGGCGTGTCCAATGGAGGGTGGGGGCAGTCGATTGACAATTTCTATTGTTTATCATACATAACGAAGACACCAGAATAGACACGTGGTCAGCAATGCCCGAGCCGTTACGTGGAATTGAATTCCAAATTGACGAAAATAGCACCTATCTGCGCACTTCCGGGTTTGTAAAAGAGGCTCTCAGTGCTATAGCTGACTATGCTAAACGTGCGCTGCGCTGCCATTTATGGCGTGATTCTTGCATGCATGAATTTGTTCAATAGCACTGTTTTTGTTTAGCATTGACATCCTCGCTTTCAACCCGAAAGTGCCCAGACGGGGCTTATGTGAAATTCCTCCATACACCTAAGGTCAATTGTTTCAACTCACGTATGTAATCATTAGCGTCCCCTTTTTAAAAAGTTGACGAAGCCCAACAAAATGAGTCATAAGTCGCCAGACACACCTTTTGAGCAACAGACCCTTAAACATGACGACTATACAGGGGAAATCAGGAGGAACTGTCAAGGCTTTCATCCACATGATGTCCATATTCATCAGAATGTAAAACCGAGTGATGAATACTATACTCCTCCTATGCAAGCAAGCAAAAACAAAAACCAAAAAACAGCAGGTAAAAATTGTGCTTAATACGCATTTCGCAGGATCCGGTCAGAGACTCTTTTTGTGCAAAAACTTCCGGGTAAATTTTGTATACAGATTTATAATTAACCACTGGTTACCATTGAAACCCATGGAATCAGAATTTCCAGCTGCACAACTTGATGTCCACCGAACCACACTATTTTTGACAAAAAGTTGTCTTAAGTTGCTTAATATTTGAATCTTTATATTTAGGTAAAGGGCTAAAAAATTAGTAACATGCATTTTCGAAAGGTACGTTACCAGCTACGTTACCAGCTTCTACTAAAGAATGCTGCATGTCACTTTGTCAAAAATCTCACCTATAGTCTATGCGAACTTTGCAGAGAGAACAGTGAATTCTCTCAGACATGACGGCTCGCTGTTGAAAAACAAGACTTTTTGGCCTATGCGTGGGATTGACGGATACGTGCCTTGACTGACTAACAACATGAGGTAAAGATTTCGAGAAGATTTCAAGAAAATCTTAATTTTCCATCTTTTTAAATGAACCACACTAAATGTCATTGATGTTGATTTGGCATTTCGAAGAATGATGATCAATTGTTTTCACTATTCCCTCAGTTACTGCAATTCCGTTTAAAGTGAATGAATAACCGTTTTCTCAACAGTTAAGTCTTTATCGATCAAGGGCGTATATTCGAGTCTACAAGTGTGAGGTGATGATAAAATTCCAGAAACCCGCCGTAGGCATTTCAAAAAGCGCGGAGGGACCGGACAGTTTCTACCACTAGCGATAACAGTTCTTACACTAACGATAAAGGCCGGCTTGTGTTTAGGTAGATTCACCTTTTACAACCAAAAACAATAAAGACTATACCAAAGCAAATAACCATTAATTCCCCGCTTAATAAACAAAAGAAAACACAGTTAACACAAAAAAAAATGTATAAGCAACAGACGCAGTAATTCCAATCTCGTCAGAGTTTTCACGAAGAGACAAATTAGGCAAAACTCGTCACTTTTTCGATTTTCGTTTCTTTTCTCTTGGAAATCGATTACCAACATCTTAGTAAAGTTTTGTTGACAGAATCTATTTGAAGTTTCTAATTACAGTAATTATGGAAGCGGAAAATTACCAAAAACCGTATTTTAAGTTTTCACGAAGAGACAATTTGAATTCACTGTGTAAAATCTTTATACCCTCTGGCTGAAAAGAGCAAAGTTGCCAGAAAATAGATTTTGGGTTTTCACGAAGAGACAATTATTGACACGCGCTGCGGGGCGAAACGGCATTTTTCTCATTTCTGAGTTTTCACGAAGAGACGAATTTGAACTCTGTGTTATACAGTATAGGGTTGTGAAGGGCAACATTTCCATTCACGAAGAGACAAATGACACTCTGTGTGGCAAAAGGGGACCATTTCTCGTTTATGAGTTTTCACGAAGAGAAAATATATTTTAATCAATTAATAACTCTGTGATTAATTGGCCTATCGCTCAGTTGCCAATGACTTGTGAAAGACCGAGAACTGAACTTTAACAGTGTCAAAATAGTGTCAAAATTGAATCAACATGTGGTATAAATGAAGGTAAAATCTTCATTTTAAAAAGTGAGCAACTTAAAACCTGATTTTCTTGAAACTTTAGTTTAGTGCGGAGAGGCAAAATTCGTCTGTTCGTGAAAACTGTGACGTACTCCAGAATGATACATCAATGCCACAAGTTGTACATTTCGATCGCAGTTATGTGTCAGTCTGAAGTCTGTGCGGCACCTAGGCCTAAATGTAGCCCGAATACTCGTAATTAGTGCGTCTGTTGTTTAACTACAATACTGCGATGGGGGAATTTGAAACCAAGGTACACTGAGAATTATTTAAGCCAATAGAGGAATTTCACAATAGCCCCCTTCTGCGCACTTCCGGGTTGAAAGCGAGAATGTCAGTGGCAAACAAAACAACGCTTTTCAGCACATTCATTCATGCATGAATTAATCAGGCCATAAATGGAAGCGCAGGCGCACGATCAGCATAAAGTTGTTTACTGTGACATTGAGATCCTCGTTTTCAAACCCGGAAGTGCGCAGATCGGCGCTAAACTCGTCGTTGTGGGATTCCTCTATGGGAAGGAACTCTGAAGTAAATAACCTCATGTTAGCTTCAAGTATGGAGCTATAAAAAGGCGCAATGCTTCGGGCGTACATGTTATCAGTGCCATCAAGTTTCAGAGTCGCACGGGAATTTGCTTTTTCTGTAGGTAAGCCTAAATTCCAACGTATTTCAGGGAGCGAGTTTGGGAAAAAGAAGAAAGTGTACATCTTTAAAGTACTGGTTCTAATATTAAGGGAGGAAAAAGAAAAGAATCGACGAAATTATGAAAAGTTGTTGCTATGCAACCAGCACACTGTCAATGCCAAACCGAACATGTATCAATTTGTCTCAAATACCTCATTTGAACATGGTTCAAATTTCCCCAAACAAAATTTATAAAGGAGTATCTATGTAGTGATTAAGAAGGCAGTTCTGAATTACACATACTGAAGTTAAAAATAAAAAGACAACAAACTAAATTATTCACCGGTGCCTGAAACCTCCAAAAGCTTGGAGGCGTCATCAATCAAGTAAGCTTGAGTGAAAATCTAAGTTATCGCTCAGAATCATCACTACACAATACTCTACGGTGTGATCAAAACAAAATCCAAATAGATCCTGGCCGCCTTCAGGGATATTAAGAGCAGTGGTTTGCCATCGGAAACTGGCAAGCGGAAATCCAGTTTTCATTTAGTGTCCAGTGAAGTCTAGAAACTCCCGGGGCCCGTGAGTAATTCGTCACTGCGTTTCAATGATTTGCCGCCTCACCTAGCTTTTTTAGAAGCTGATAAAGTCCACCCACCGGAGGCCCCTCTGGTGAAAAAAAAGAAAATAAATACGCCCAAATTAACGGTTCGGGTCCAGTGACAATATTTCATTAATTTCGCCGGAACGATGTGCCATTATTTATGGATCTGGTCATGATTATCTCGATGCTTCAACGCTGAGGGGTACGGGGCGCGGACTTGGACCGGAGTCTTTCAAAATATTTTCATTTGAGAGCAGAGAGATCGTATGCAGAGCTGAGACTAAACTCAGTTTAGAAGTTACAATTTCGAATTGTACAAAAGTTAGCATTGAGTTTTGTTTGTTTCCTGGTTTGTACGTTATATTTGACCGTTTCTTTTTCAGCAGTTTATTTTCAATATTTCGGGGATTGCTTTTTCTGTCCTTGAACACTGATTCAGAAGGCGCCTTTTTGGATCGAAGTTATAGGCAAGACAAGTCACTCAACGTCTTGAGGTGTTGCAAAGATGACAAACGGGAGGAAACAGTCCACGAAGAATCGCTTTCTCAGACGACATTCCTTGTCAGAAATTTGGAAAAATAGTTCTTTATCTCCAAAAATACCCAACAATTGGTAGAACTGTGTGGCGCAACAAAAATCCATGAAATAAGAATTGTTTCATGGCCGTTTTATCACGAAATTAGAAATTTGTCGTTTAGCTAAAATTGGGCATTGTAGAATGTCCTCGGAAAATCATTTCACAATCTATGGACTTTCAGATATTGAGATAACAAAACAAACGTGATTCTCTCTTAAAACAAAAACAACCAAACAAAAATACCCGCACCATTGTCCGATTTACTGCGCAAAGAGGTACCTGTGTGTACCGAAGTGTGTCAGTGTTCTGGTAATTCACGCACTGGTTTACGCGTTGATGCCTGTGTGTGCACACAATTGTGCGCGTTAACTAGAAACACGTCATCACTTCGGTGCAATATAAATCTGGGACCGAACACACGATTTCCATTTCATAGAGATCGTATTAAAGCTGTAAGCACAGGAAAAGGCTCGCTATAGCTTCTGAGAATTTGCTTAAAATAGTGACGCAACAATAGAAATATCCGTGCGCGCAGGCGTTTGCACGAATTGGCCGCGGTTTGAAAAAGACTACCCGGCCGGTTGTCATTTATATGCGCATTCCTAGGCGTATTCAATCCATTGTTTGCCTATTGTGTGAGTTACGCTTGGCTGCACAAGCCGGTATTGGCATACCAGCACCCCATTAATAACAGAAGGAGCGAATAGGGTTAAACTAGCGACATTTTTCTGAGATAGTTAATAGCACAATCTTTCTATTAACCGTTAAACAACCCAGTGAAATTGGGCCCTGGCACGTGGAGCGCTGGACATGTTACAAATGAGCAAATATGCTAATTTGTAGCATCCAGGCGCCTCGAATACAACACATCACTTACATGTACCAATGCACATGATATCAGACATTTTTATACAGCATTGCTGACCTCACCGAAGAAAGCGACAATGACTACCATCCGTAAGAATGGGTAGATATTCCCACTGGAAAAAAAGCGATCAAATAGCCACAGAGAAATTAAAGCAGGCCAGGAGCAGGTTTATGCTCTGCCGTATACCGGTGAGCCACTCGCAACGGTAAAGAGCCGCACACTGAAAACTAATCACCCACTTATTATATCCGGCGCTGCCGTAGCGGCATGTTCTTTGTCAATTCTCGCCGAGTGGCCCCCGGGCCGTGAACTCATCAAAGCACTGCTCATCCAAGCAACTGGTAGCCTGCTGAAATTATTATTTCTCCCAAGTCGATTTCTCGGTATCTCGGTCGTGTTGTTTGGGGATATTTCGTCAACGGTGTCCTTCATAGCCTATATCTGTGGGGACCAGAGGGACAGGGGAATTTTGTGCCCGCCCACATCTAATAAAACGACAGAAAATGAAAAAGTGAGTCTGTTGCGTGTGCCTCCTGTTGTTTTGTCATACCATACGGTTAAATGATGTAAAGCAAAAAAAAGAGAACATTATCAATCATGTGTACTTTCAAGAATCTTAACACCATATTGCCGAATAAATACAACAATTTGATAATTATCTTTGTTTTGTTTTTTTAATTCAACCTAGCTCACAGAAAACTAACTGCGACTATCAGACCGGTGTTTGGGCAGGGGAAGGAGACATGTGCCCACACATTTCGGATAGGAATTGTGCAATTTCCGATTTTCTGAAATTTAACATTTGGAACATGTCTTCAAATGTACAGACTTTAAATTTAGTGTAGGCTTGTGTAGATAGTGTAGGCTTGTACTGATGATGTCATGGACGATGTAAACTTTACTGACATAAAGGGTGCATTCCACTAACGCGAACAACGCGAACGTTTGCCATGTTTTTAGCACATCCAATGGAAAATTGTTCGCACAGTTGGCAAACGTTTGTGCGTTCGCGTGACGTGAGTGAAACGCACCCAAGGTGTTGCGGTCACGTGACGCCTATTTATCAATCCGATCTATTTAACATGTGAATTACTGACGGCATTATTTTCTTTTTCTTTTTGGGTTTTTTTTATGGGGGGGTTATGCTGGAGAAAATTAGGACAATGCGTCGGCAGTTATTTCGCACGACGCGTGCCACCGGGTACGTCACGTCGCCTATATCAAGTTTCGTTCTCAATGAAAAAGTGTCTTTTTAATATAGGTTTTCCCGGCCGAATTCGTCAAAACAGCAGTCAAATTCATTAACGTGCATTCGTGTATGAGCGATTTTTCTCAGCTCGTTGCTCCCATGCTTCATTTTCAAACTTTGAGCCTTCAATTTCGTTTGCAGACTTTGAATTGTGTACTTTCTCGCATTCATTTTAGAAATAGCTTCATTAGAAGGCCTCTCATATGTTTTGCACACGATTTTCAATCGTGGACCTTGACACAATCGTGGACCCTATTGTCCTCTTTGTTAAAGGTCCACGGTTTGAATATATATACAAATTCATGCACACACATTTATGTTTGGCCAATTAAGATTATTCTGAATTTTTTCGCAATGGTATATTTTCTTCATTTATCACATTTTGAAAGTAAATATATATTTGTCTCTCCGTTTTTCATTTGCCTTTTTCATCCTTTTTTATGCACCCCCCCCCCCTTTAATTTATTACTCCTTTCTGTTGTTTTATTTGATTGTACTTACTAGGTGTTATTCTTTCTTTTCATAATTCAAACAGAAAAAAATACGATTCTGAAGATTAACATTAAATGAAAAAATTGCTCGAATGTCACAAATGCTTGCCTCTTCACGAAATTGAATGCCCAAACGCTTACCGCGGAGTGTCCGCGCGAATTTGAATGTATTTGCATGTTTTTCCAAATTGGATGCTGACTCTTCAATTTTGTATAACAAGAGTGTGCTATCGCATGCTCATGAATTTAAATTGAATGATCATTTTTGCTCTTTAAATGGTGATGTAGATCGTCAATCAATTTCGTGCTAAATTGAATGAACCTATCGTTAATTCGGATGCCAAGTTTACGGCGGGAAAGTTTGGGCGGGAAAACTTATAGTAAACAACTTACCTGAAATTATACCATGGCAGCACATTTGTCCATTGCATTTAAGAAGGTCTGTATGTAAGTTTTTGTAGAGTGACCCACACGAGGTCTTTGAACTTTTCTCAAATCTCCAAAGTTTTATAGCGGTATTTTTTTTCTTTATGGACGATTTGTTCGGCAGCGTTTTGCTGTCATCGCCTAGTCTATGGCCATTACGACCGAAGGTCCTGGATATACATTTAAATTAAAATATGGCCAACACTTTCGCGGGCAAGTTTTAAAGTACAAACTAAATAGTGCGTCGAATTCCGTTGTCTGGTGCAGCAGTTGTATTAACAGAGCAGTCCTGCGCAGAATATGAATAATGAGATAATAATTTCAGCAGGTCGGCCGTTGCATGCGTTTTTCAATTGCATTCGGCTGTTGCCGGGTTTTTTTTAGTCCGTTGGTAATGCGTGGTCGTCCGGATTGTAGTGCAGAGTCAACAGTAAAGGGTCAGGCGACAGAAGCATCGGTGAGGATGGGCGGGAAAGGCTAATATTTACTTACGTGGAGAAAGTCAAAGCGTAGCTTGGGACCTCTTGACGGCATCAGTCGATAGTAAAACGTAATCTCAAGCAGCTAGAGAGACATTTTGCGTATACACGTGTGAAGTAAATTACTCTAAAAGAGAAGTGTGGTTCTTAGCAGAACCCTGAGATGTAGAACTCGACGTTTCTGTCAATATGCTTTGGCCGTCATCAGCAGAATGCCTAGACTTTAACAAGGACAATCCTTAAATAGACGATATAGGGATGCAAGCATTCAAACCGGGTACCCGAGTATGGTACTTGACCGCTAATGCCAGGAACCGGTTTCAGATTATGGAATCGAGTACCCAACTTAGTAATTTCTCAGACAATGAAAAAGAAATTTTGAATGTCATTTGTGGGGAATTTTTAAAATGAAAATTAGGGTACATGCAAAAGCAAAACAGATTAACGTTTAATTAATACGCTTGAGAAAACGCAATTTACACCGTAAAGCTTTAGAGCTCCCTGTACGCACTTGCATCTTGTTTTCTGGATCCGCCCTTGCCCTCTAACGCCGCCTTAACGCATAAGGTCTACTGATATTTTTAATCAATGGAAAGGGACGGGCATGCATATATATTACTTTTAGAGCATGCATACATATTTCAAACATTTGTGATTTTGCATAACCGACCCTGTGAGAACTAATAGCCCGTTAATTTACACATTAAAAATTTGGCATGCAATTGTGATATTGACACAATTGAAGCAAACTTGCGATTTATTCATTAAATCGTATTTTGTGATGAGGACATCGATAAATTAGACACAAAATGAATATGAGAAATATACAAAACAGCGGTTATTTCAATCACTTTTCCCCGTAACAAATTGGCTGTCCGCTTCCAATAGTTAGCCACTGTTTCTGAACAGAATTTGGCCGCATCATGCACGACTTCACTTCACGTACACGCACACGCATATGCATTGTAAAATCTCAACCTCTCCATTAACGAACAATATGAGCAGCAATTTCCGAGATTTAATTTTTGGGATTGGCTTTATTTAACGGTTACCCCGGTGCCCGTACATTTCATCAATCGGGTACTTGATTCCCGTACTATACCCGATTCCCGTACTACCCGTAAATGCAAACCCCTAGAATGATCATATAACTTACGACTGATAAAAGTCAGGAGGGACTGTTTCGATGCTTGCTTGAATCTTTCCCAGAAGCTAAAGCTTGTTTGAGGGGTTCCAATTTCGTTTGTAAATGTCATGTTCTTATACATTACCTGAACTAAAAACAAAAGCCACATAACCTGAAAATGGCAGTCTTTTACGGCAACATAGGCCTGCGATGATATACAAATATAATTGTGTTTATACAACCACGTTCTCCATGTAAATTTGCTAATCAGGTGAGACATAATAGGGTCTATTACAAAACAGACTGACATTAAATAAAACGAATAAATACCATTAGTATATCCAACCTGAAGGGTAGATATGTATCAAACCGATTAGGAGTAACATAAGCCCAACATAAGTTTGATAGATTTTTACTCAATCTGTCAGTAACAGTTCGGCGGCCTAGCTGAGATCCGACATAGCTAACTTAATTATTTGAATCGTCACGCTAAAACCAAATGTTTACATGCTACTTTTGACCAAGAGCATTACATTATTTTAATCACTTCTTGACCATGTTAAGGGTTTAACAAAAATAACTATGCAGTAGAGTAAATAATACGGAAACAATGAGCATGTAAATTGCTATTTTACTTATTTTAAGACAAATGTTATAAAGTAAGTCTCAAAGAAACCCAATTGTCTTTCACAAAAGGTTTTTCAACAAAGCATTTGATTTCTTCGTTCCCAAATGCAGACTACATATAGCACATGGAAGATAATTTATTCTGAGTAGAAGTTATTCTGAGTAGAAATTATTTGGATATTGTCTTAGACAGTACCTCACCAGTAGTTATATGTGGCGATTTTAACATTCATGTTCATGTTGATGGTGATCCCTCCGTCTTGAAGTTCAATGATATTTGTTCTTCGAGAAATCTTTTTCAACACGTGTTTGTTCCGACCCACGAGTCTGGTAGTACCCTTGATTTGATCATAACACGTGATGACAGTAAACTCCGTCTCACTCCACCCAGAGATGGTCACTTTATATCAGATCATTTTTTTGTCACCACAACGTTAAGAAATTGTGTGAGGCATATTGAAACTAAGAATATTACCTTTAGAGCTTACCGGAAGATTGATAAGGAAGCTCTGATGAATGATATTCATTTATCCCAACTCTGTGATAACGATTTGTTGGTTTGTGATGATCTTGATATGATAGTGGGTATGTACGATTCTGTTTTAAGAGATTTGCTGGATAAGCACGCTCCTTTAAAGTACAAAGAAATCACGATTAGACCAAAGCTACCTTGGATAACTGATGTAATAATAAGATTTAGGCAACTTAGGAGACGAGCCGAGAGACTTTGGCGAAGACATCATACTACAGGTAGTAGAAATAGGACAACAAATGTGCTTTATAAGGCTTGTAAGGAATATTACTCCAGGAAAATTGATGATTGCCATGGTGATCAAAAGAAACTTTATGGCATTGTTAATTCTTTACTTAACCCCTGCAATTTAATCATTTTTCCCCCCAGAATTGCAACATAACTACCTTTCGCGCAATTTTCATTGTATCTGCAACGTGGTAACATTTCCGATTATCTCCAACTGGCACGTGTGTGGCAAACATACTGTGACGTCACTTGTACTGTGTGGAATGCCAGACACAAACCTTCCATAGTTGCAACAATATTTCTAGCAGGTGATGAAAAGGAAGCTTAAGGAAATGTTCAATGTATTCTGAGGATATCATTACATCAACAGCTTCAGTATCATTGATTTTTGTGTGTGTTAATTCCTAATTTACTATTTTGAAGATGTTTCCATCATCAATTCTGTTTTAATCGACTTGTTTGGCCCGATGAGACTGTTCGGAGCGCCGCACCGATGATCAATGTCATGCGATTTAAACACAAATTGAATTACAGCAGCGGCAATGCTATAGAGTGTCCCTGTGTCGGAGATTTTTCTTCTCCGTTATTCATTAACCCCAAGGAGCAAACAGTCCTGTATTAATCAACTTTCAACATGCACTGCATTGGCCATTACAGGACTATTTAATCATTTTTCCACAACTGCAACCTTAACTGCCGTTCGCGCCATTTTCATAACACACCTTTCGAGCGGTGTTACAATAACTTTATACAGAGGTTATATGTATTTTCCATATGTCCATTTATAAAACAGGCATTTAACGACAACTCTTTCAACGTAGCCGTTACTCTTTGCAGCTTTTAAATTTCAACTATCAAATTAATAACCCAATGAATCACTGATCATGATTATAATTGTATTTATTTATTTATTTATTTATTTATTTCTGGTAATGGAACCAATGATTCTTCAAAAGTGCACATCGCACTGTAGCTCGAAAGCTTGAAGAAAGATACTTATATTGTCAATGCTGTCTTCTGCACCGCATTGCTTACATCCAACCACTGATTCCTACTGGTTATTAATTTTTGTTTACTGTTTATTAAATCTGACGGCTGCTTGTGCTAAACACTTACCTTGGTCGATGCAACAAACCGGTGAAGACGATGGTTTTGGCAATAGGGCCTTCGGCTGATGCGGCTAGTCGGATCGTCCGTTGATGAACTACTGTACCCAACGAGACGTCCCATATGCACACCGTCCAATGGCTTGATTTGTGGCGTTGATTAGCCTCCACTTCCAGGCGTCCGTTCGGATTCTATACTGCTGAAGCAAAAGCATGGACCGAGTGGTTTGACGTGCATAGGACAAATGACAATGAACTAATGATACATTGTTCGCATGAGCTCAGACCTCGGACAAAAATCATCCTGAAGGCACGCTACATCAAAGCAATACACTGAATAATTATGTAGTTGTGATGCACGGAATATGAAGAATAAAAGACAATATTTGAACTGCAGAAGGGCATACAAAATTACATTTAGTTGAGTTAATTTACCTATACACGCGAGTCCAATCTTTTCGACAGATTTTGCTTGGTTTTTATGTTTGTCATGCTAGGTTTTTCTGTGTTCGTTTGTGTAATACAGTTTGTGTGTCAGTAAACTCAATATCCGTAAATTCAGATGTCCATTGACATCTGAATTTACGGATATTGAGTCAGCTCAATATTGAGTAAATTGTCCGTGAAAATTACGGATATTGAGCTTACTCACTATCCGTAAATTCAAATGTCCATGGACACTTGAATTTACGGATATTGAGTTTACGGACACAATATGCATATTTTGCATAACCGTTATACCTTCCATCATGTTTGTTCATTTGAGTCCTCATCCTTCCTGTGATTTCAGATTTGCTAGATTTACTAGATATCCCTACATACTAGGATAGGTCATGTAGTAAAATATCTATTACAATATCAGGTTCAGGTTACATTTTTAGTACCTTTGACATATTGGCTTGATTTGTCTCAGCATACCTCGATTCACACTTTTCTGATCTTTGTCTCTCGTGAGGCTAAGGCACAACTTTCTTGGCCCTAGTGACGGAGTCCCGTCTGTAAGGCGTTTTGGATCGCTCCAACATCATCTTTTTTCATGTTCTGGCGAAATCCCCGCAAATGTCTCCCACCGCCGGCTAATGACTGTTTACAGCAGTGGCCGGTGATGATGAATGCGGTTGGCCCTTCCATTTTCGTGGGTACGCTGACAGACGATTTGAGGTCATCCCGAGCCAATTGTTTCCCACACTTGTCGTCGATGCATCATGGTTGCGATTTGTAACAGACACCGCTACAGAGGCGGTGATGAGAACAGCTACCGATGACACGTATAAATCGTCTGGTATATCTGTACAATATCGATCCATATAGATAATTATAACTCAAGGAAAAGAAAAAAATAAGCATCAGTTTAGAAAGCCACAATGAAAACGCAAAGAATTCAGTCCCGTATGGTAGAGGGGAAATGGTATGTTGTTAATACAACCTTCACGCTAGACAACAGTCCAACTCGGGCTAGTTTAGCTAAAATTAAATGTATTAGCAACCAAAACGGAAATGCATACCATAAAAATTAAGGAATAAAAAAATGTATCAAAACCAAGAAGCTTAAACACAATCACGTAGGGTTTTCAAAAAAGTCATCAAAATGTTTACAATTTGTGAAATTCATAATAACTAGTTTAAAAGAAGGTGAAAATTATTCTTAAACTGATTAACAGAACAGCACAACTATATACTGATTAAAAAGACACCGTGCGATTTGTGCAAGTCCTTAGGGGGGACTGTTTGTTTGTAGATCTGAAATTATATTAAACTTCACGAGGAGTGGGGAGTAGGCCGTGGGCCAAGGCCCAAAAAGAGCTTCTTTCGTAACGTACCTAAGGAGGATGATTTCTTTTTGGTTTGTTCAATAGAAATAAATATCACAGATAGTATTTGGGTTGTTCTTAGTTGTGAATCTTGTTTGTTAATGAGCACAACACTCTCAAACTTTTAAAAAATCGACTTCTTCTCACGGAAAGAGGCTGAAAAGTGACTAGTCTGGCACAGTTCACCGTGTGTATGTGACGTCTGGGAGCTATACAATAGTCTCCATAGTACCGCGCCATTGTTTACGCAAATTCAGCAACCGCAGGAGACTATGAGAGAGCAATGCATAAGAGAGCGGTTCTAACGTGGACTTCGGCGATATTTCTTACAATTGTCGACCTGACAGAGGAAAATTAAAACTTCAAAACACAAAATCTGGGACAGAATGTATCATAGCTCTTGCAGGTTTCCTGAGTTTGAAAATATTTTCTTTAGAAATACGTCAAAACAACGAGTGTTTGAGGCCGTTTGTGTCATGTTTACTTCGTACATCAGCTGCTTGGGTGCACGTACAGTGTATGCACCCTCAATTTCAGGTCGCTGACGCAATACTTTCAAGCAAGGCTGTAATGAAGGTGAGGTTATTTCCCCCTTATATTTTCGATAGATTGATGCAATGGTCAGGCATGTTTTGGTTGATTTTTCAAACTACATACAACGAAGACTCGGTCCCATGTATTCATGTGCATCATACATGTAGGCCTTTGCAAGGGCCAACGTGATACAACTTACAAGGATTAGCAGAACTGCATTTTCGTCTGCAGGTCTAGTGTTGGTCGAGACTGCTGTCATGGTCATTATGGCAGTGTTCTTTTTAAAATGAAATGTTGGGAGGTTAGTATTTAGTTTATTTTGGGGTTTGTGGGGGGGGGGGGTGTTCTGTTGAGAAAAGGTCTTACACACTGTGTAAAGTCACCACTTTATGAATGTTTTGTTTTCAAGGGACACTAGTTGAATAGGAAAGAATGTAGTATTGAGACGCCATTGTGTTAGTTATGTACAATGTCTATGGTGACTCATGACCATTTTTTGAAATTTTCTGTCCCAAATTTATGTTTTTTTTTCCTTTTCAACATATATCTGCAATGACTAACCATGAAGTAAGATATGGTGAAAAAAAGTAGCGGCAGGACGTTGCAATCTTTCCGTTGAATATTTCAAATAATTCCAAAAACAATGAGCCAAACTGTTGCGCCCTTTAACCACCCCGCCCCTAAAAAAACCACATTGGTTGGGTTGATTTTGCACAACATAACATGTTCCAGCAAGTTGTTTCCAATAAATTTGCCTGACAAGTTCAAAATTTTCCAATAAATTTCGTTAATTGGCCTTTATCAGGAGTTTCAGGACATCCTGGAGATATTAGCAAACTATATCAACATCTGAGAGAAGGATCCAACCATCTTGAATATTCATTTTACATGTACATGTATTTATAATTGTTTTCTTTTCTTTTCAGCACGAGGGGTCTACCACCAGTCACTGGAGGACAAAGGATCTTTCAAAAGGGCCCATAGAAATTTCACCAGCATGATCAACACAGAAAAAAAATAATGTGCACGCCTTTTTGTGCATGCCCTGTTGGACTTCACCAAGGACTGGATCGACTGGGCACTCCATTTATTCATCAAGGAAGAAAGGCAACCTGATTTTACTGTGACCTTATTTTTTGAGTCCAGGCAATTATTTTGGCTTTCTATGTTGCATGTTGTGCTTATGCCTTGTTAAATTTCACTGACAAGGCGGCCCTGATGAAGCTACTTGGATTTTGAGAAGACATTGGAGCTAAAGTAATTTTCCTTCGAGAAAGTGTCTTCCATTACTTAACGTGACCAAATGCAAGTACTACTAAGGGATCTCTTTCTTAATATGCCATCAACCATTACGTAATTTAAGGCCACTCATTTTTCAGTCTTGTTCCTTGATGGACAATACAATGTGTGATATTCACTCAAAGTTTTAAATATCGGTGACTGTTTTATAACTTAATTATGCCATTCTTCGACTGGAACTGTGTAAGGTCTGAGAAGAACAGTGAACTGTGGCCATCTATTTTTTTTAATTAATGTTGCAAGATAACGGTCAGTGCCCAATTTTTTTCCAATAACTGTTGGAAGTGAATTTTCAATTCAAGACTGAAAGGAGTAAACAATTCTGAATTAATAATTTCAATGGCTAAAATCACTTTCCAAGGTGTTGTACTTTGCAATTCTTGTTTTAGTAAGTACATGTATTAATAACAAATGAAAAAAAAAAATTGCTGACAAAAGTTAACATGTTCATATATTAACAAATTTATTCTTGTTCATTCCATGATCAGCATGTGAAATTTGAGAAATTACACTTCAAAGTTATTTTCAATAAATTGATGGATTATATTTTTGTAGATATTCTTGAAATGATAAAAAGGAAAAAATTGTACTCAATCTAACACTCTTGCAATACAGGTGTAATTTTACAAGGGGTGATTAGTCTGTCTGGAAACACCCCCCCCCCCCCAACAAACGTTTTTGTTCAGGGTACTGAACAATTTTTTTCTGATGCAATGGTTTTAAAAAGTAAATTTAAGAACAATTTGAACTACTTTAAAGGTTTAGCATACTTGTTCATCATGCATGCTGCTCTATAGCAAATGACGAGTTTCATTAGAATACTTCAAACTTAAGTTGCCTTTTTAAAATGAGGTAGAATGACAGGGAACAGGTGTGTACATCTTTATACTGATAAGACTACTATAAACAATAAATACCTCAGGAATATTCTGATATGAAGCACAAGTTCAATACATATTTGCTTTCTTTTTAAATAAATTGAACTACACTAAAAACACAGAAAGCATCTTTAACTAGTAAAGACAATTAAGATGAACATAAGGATTACTAGAACAGCTCAGTCTCACTTAAATGTTTGCTTTGGTTCTCATAATGAGCTAATATAGCTTGTAGTACTAGTACTAGTAAAAATGAAAATGTGCACCCATAATATTTAACCAAGATTCCTCGTAAAAATGTATGACCCCCACGAGCTATAATTTCAAATCGTTGTCAGGCATGGTTTCATTAAAACTAATTTTATTTAATTTTATTTTAAAAAAATGTTGGGGGGGTTGGTTCTGTACTTTCTTTCTGACCTAATTTTCATAAAATTCTTTGAAAAAATACATGTCTTTGGAATTATGCGTAAATTGTTCAATATCGTAAAAAAATTTAAAATTGATTTGTTCGGATAAAGCTACCACCCTTCCCCCATACAAGTATGCCTTAATTTTACTTACTACTGAATGAAAGTCTTTATATCCTGTTAACAAATAATATTAGTCGAGATGCCTGGCTAACAATTTTAATAAAGTAATGAGATAAGTGAGATTACACAGCATTCCCGATGAAACCCAGCGCTTGTTAACGCGGCCGCGGATAGACATCCGCAGTCGCCGCTACTGCACGAGCGATCTCGGCGAAATTTCTGTCCAGTTGTTCCCCCCTTTGCACACAGTGTGTCACCTTGTTCCATGACGTTTCAGTGAAGGGGAACACTTTTTCCTTTGGCAGATTGTGCAACGTGTATTATGCACCGAAATCACGAATGCATGTCAATGTCCGTCTCCTCCGGACGTCGCCATCTTGGATTGCGCAACATCTTGTTACCAGACGCTCCAATACATTGTTAACATTGATCGATAGCAGAGGGACCCGACTTTTTTTACAGCCACGTACTCCAAAAAATAGAGCTTTGAATGAATTTTAAGAGCCCGAACTTTTTACTACTACATAAAAGCAAACAAAACAAGACAAAAAGAACAAGGTTCACACAATTCAGTCTATTTTTGGCTTCGTTTTAATATGATTTGCAGGTATATTGCTGAGGTACGTTACGAAAATTAAAAACTAAAGCACTTTTTGGGACTCGGCCCACGGCCTAGAGTAGGCTGTGCAATTTATGAGACGGATCCTGGAGTTTCTTAAAACAAGATAAACATAGGCCTAATTCTTTGAGTCGTTCACACAATGATTGAATGCCAAGATAGTGTAGAATCATAACTGACCTGCAGTAGAGACATCAAAGGGCTTTTTTCTGTATCACTTTTATCTTGTCGGACCAATAATTTGAAAGACTGCTGTGCCATACTTGACAGACATATTCCAAAACTGGTCTGATCATTGTCAGGTAAACTCTAAGCAGGTTGAGCTTGAAACACACCTGCACGTTTTAGCTGATACAACATATACCGGTACACTCTTTTACTGACCTTACGTACAATAATGATCAACATTGAGAATTCCACGTTAAACTCCTCACATAAGTGGTAATTAAAATTTGGTATGTGAAGCACTTCAGTTGGTACACATTTGACAATATTCTGCAAAGCTTTTGAAACAGAAAATATTCGTTATGGCGAAATGTTCGGTTGAGTGGTTTTCGTCATAGCAAAGCTCTACACACAAAAATTGTTTGAGCAACAGGCGGACTCATTCCGAGTGAATTTGACTCCAGAATGACACACTCATGCGTAAAGATGTCAACTTCGCGGTCATTATAGAGCCCAACATACTTGGAATTAGTACGTCAGTTGTTCATTTACGTACATACAATTCCTGCAGGTACTTGTAGGCCTGAATTAGGAACTTGAAGGTATACAACATTTGCAACATCAAAAAACAAAACTGATTAATAATAATGAAACACCTTATTTGACAAATAAGTAAATAATAGTCTCAAGCGTCATTTTCAATAAAAGTAGAATTTTTGTATCAATTTCCAGCAATGGTCGGCCGACCATCGTGGGAAATAGTCTGGTTCCCCGACCTGATAATTCCATAACGTCTACAAATTATTCCGTTTTGTCTGAAGCAGGATCAGGGAACCAGACTACAAGAACAGCATTTTCTATTTGTTTTCCCAGTATAACAAACGAAATATGAAACAGGTCAGTGTTACAGTATTTGCTATAAAATACTAACCCCAAATCCATATATTTCTGAAAATTTAATCAATAAAGGTAAATGTTGTATACTACGTTTAAGCATGATCAATTACGTTAGGGTACTGTATGTTAACATCCACATGACATGTTCAAGAACAAATCACGAAAAAGTAAGACAAAGTTAAGGACTGGTCACACAGGCCACAGGTCACGATGTCGACGACGAAAACGGAAACGATGCGAAAGAACGCAATTGATTGGTGGAATTGTCGCGCGTGTAATACGCGCGCGCAACATCCAATAATACAGAGCGTGGATTCGCATCGTTTTCGTTTTCGTTCTAATTATCGTGACCTTTACAACAGCCCTTTACAACAGCAACATGACGTGACGATTTATCGACGATGACAAAACGAAACAACGAGAACCCCAAAATCATCATTTAAATATATTAACAGTCAACCCCAGACCACTTCTTGTGTGATGTATGACCACAATAATTACCACCACTGCTGCTTTTTACTTCTGCCAGGCTTAATTTTTGCATGAAAGGGTGGACATTTCTATGATAAAAGCTTGCTTTCATACACTATAATTTATAATAAATAATAATAAATTACATTAAACCTCAAAGAGCTTCCGAGGATGTAAACACACGCGATATTTCAGGGATTACGCGCGTGATCCATGGTGCTGCCGAGCAGGCACGTTCACGAATATTCCGGAGTGTTGGATACAGAATAATTCGATGTTTTGCTTAAGGGTTGATACACTTTTCCCCAAATTCCTCAGCACAAAGTCATGCGAGGAATAGATTTTAGTACCAAGTAAAATCTCAAGTATGGCATCTCGTCTCCTCGGACCTAATTAAAGTCACACTCTATACTCTCAGTAAAAAGAAAATTAAAACTCAAACCAATTCACAATGGAGACTTTCTGACATTGTTTTCACAATATAGTTAATTAAACTTTGGCCGTTTTTTCAACAGACGTTCAAGACATCACATAATATTTGCCATTCTTACAAGGGGACAGTCGGAAGTTGCATTCCTCCGTTTTGAGCTACAGGCAAAAATCCATTGATGGTCGAAATTTTCGATTTTCGTTTTATTGCTTAAAATGCTAGTTTATGTTAAATACAATCATACTGTGTTTTCGTTTGTTTATATTTTAGTACAATAAAATGTTTTAAAAAGAGATTTTTAGTAAGTTAACTCACTGACAATCACCGGAATTTGTGTTAAATTTTCATCATAAGATTCGTTATTTTTCGATTCTAGTACATCGCCCTTTGAATGCAATCATAACAAACATGGTATCAATTTAAAGGAAACATGATTTAGGATATATATTGCATTATTCCTGCTTAAAACAATAAAGTATTATCTTGACAATGATATTTTGTGTCCAGAGACAATTATTTCCCAGATTAAATATGAAAAAAAAAATTGAAAATGTTTGTCCAAGCTACTCCGCCCCCTGAGTGGGACCCTCATTAACATAAGTGTGTGACGTAGATCGAGGCACATTACAGATTCTGCTGCGCGAGCCGGCCCCATTCATCACGCGTATGCATGTGTGTAGGTGTGTGTGTGTGTGAGTTTGTACATGCCGGCAATCGTGGACCTAGGACAAAAGAATTCGAGCGTAGACAAAGGGGTCCACGTTTGACCTAACGTCCACGATTGAAAATCGTGTACAAAACCAATGGGAGGCCTTCCGAAAATGTTAGAGTATAAACAAAAGAGGGACAATAGGAGGTCCGCGATTGCCGGTGTTTACACACTTGTGTACGTGCACTGTATATATCTCCGAGGACAAGAGAAGAAAGGAAACACAAAGAAACCTTTCAGTCCTCGAACGTAGAGTCTTTTGTTGAAATCGGTCCTCGAACGTAAGGATACGTGCTTAGTCTATGGGGGTTGGTTATATTAAAGGAACAATAGGAAACACAAAGCATTGTCCTCGGACGTATTGGGGAAGTACGACTGGGTGTGTGTGTGTGTGTGTGTGCAGAACGGCGAAAATTCTTCGTCCAAAATCTAAGCAAAATGTAGTGTTTTTCGGCCATGCCGACAAGGTGTGTGGCTGCTGGGTGCAGCAAAACAACGAAGGATTTAGTAAGCCTTCATTTATTTCCAACTGATGCGAAATATCGGAGAATTTGGACGGCGAAAGTGAAGGTGACAAGAGCGAAGTGGTCCGGCCCCAGCAGCTTTTCAGCGTTATGAAGCGACCACTTTGAGCCGTCGTGTTTCGATACTGGTATTTTCAAATCATGGGATGACCATTAAAAATATGCTCAAGTCCACTGCCATCTTAACAAAGTTCCCAGATGTGAGTAAGGTACAGGCGAAAGCAGTTAAACGGCCCATTCCCCGAGGAGCCTTCGCTAAAAGGGAAAAAATCAGGGTAAGTTCGATGTTAGTTGTTGCAACTAGTGTAGACTTAGTGTGTATACGATGTACATGCGTCATTTACGGGTCCAGACTATCGAGTCGATCAATGAATTTCGGCGCCTCAGTCTACGTCACGAACAGCGCCCTCAATTTGAGTCTCAACAAATTCCAAAAAGGGGGTCAATTTTTGGGCCGCAAATAATCACACTAAAACTTCACTTGAACCAGTTTGGCTTTTAATTCACATTCAATACATATAAATGAATATATTTATGAAATAAAATGTGATCCGGCCAGTTTGAGAAGCATGTTTCCTTTAAAGCTTGTGATTAAAACTCTTCATTGATTGGCCGATCTGACCGATATTTCCACAAATAAACCAATGAGAGACACCTTTAGGAGATACCAATGCTATCCCCTAGTGAGCCGTTCAAACTGCTCCGATTTAAATAATTCTTTCATCATTTTAAAGCTGATGATGTGTTCTTTGCAATGGTATATAAATCTGGAAATTATTTTTTGCGATGAGAGACTGTTCTCTATTAAGAGCGCCACATATATTATATACCTTGGCAACTTCAATCTGTTGTTCATTTGCGTTGCATAAGACATGGGGGCACTCTTGTATTTTCCGAAGCCTACTGCAGTAAAAGAAACTTTATAACAACCCAAATTTTGCATATAGCAGCAGATAACAGATTTCCTTATTTTTAGAAGTAGTTTTTTAAAACAATAATGTGAGACAGGACATGATACAAGCCTTGCTCAGATTTCGATCAATTGGAAACTCTATACCATCACTTGGTACGTAACGCTGCAAGCGAGACAGCAATTGATTTAATCAACACCGAAAATAAAGACACCAGCAGCCGATTTCACGAAACCTTGCGCAATTGCGCAACTGTACTTACGCCACAATTTATTGCGTAAGTTGCGCAACATCTGTGACAATTTTAAAATCGATTTCACGAAAGTTACGCAGTGCGTATAAGTCGCTGACTTGCGCTACAAATTATGGCGTAACTTACGCACTCGTTTTAGGTGGCTTAAGTTGTCCGCACAAAACACTGAAATGATGACTTAGCTAGCTGAGGGTGAGCAGAGTAGAGCCGTTAGTTGCTCAAATCATTTATTAAGTTCACTAGATTATTTCAGAGAGTAATGAAATTATCATCCGCTCTAGGTTTACCTGTGAGATATTTCCGAAAGTTGCCATCAATTTTGTTTTGGAGCAAAGTTTCAAAAATGAAAAGTTTCAAAATGGACACTACATTTCAATTTGACGACTGTTCTGTGTATTTTTATTGTTGTACTCAAACAGTCGTCGTAAAACCGGCATTCAGCCTCGTCCGCGATGTATAAAATATATAAAATATTGCGCAGCTACGCAGTGTTTCGTGAAATAGATCGCAAGGATGTAGCGCAGCTGCGCAACATTTTTATAGCGCAAGTCCTACGCCATGGCGTAAGTTACGCACAATTTCGTGAAATCGGCTGCAGCTCTCCCATGCAATAGTCCATAATTTGACTGAAAGAGCGCGCGATCCTATATTATATTTAGCGTGAACTAAATGTAAATCACTTCATTTGCAATTTTATAAGAATATAATGATATAGTCTGTAGAAGCTAAGTTAATGAGTATACGTCAATAAAAATCCACTCGTGGCCATTTGTTCCATCAAAGGGGTAACAAATATGGCCTATTGAGTTC
Source organism: Hippasteria phrygiana (assembly GCA_037893225.1). NCBI lineage: Eukaryota > Metazoa > Echinodermata > Asteroidea > Valvatida > Goniasteridae > Hippasteria > Hippasteria phrygiana. Next base: position 1,561,823 of record JAZGUH010000320.1, read on the forward strand.
TATTTCAACCACTTCGAATGCACCCTCCGTGCAACCAACGGGCCGCACTGCTTCTCATGTCTCACGCGATTTCCGCCAACAAATGACATAAATATTCCCCGGCCGCGGTGGCGGTTGAGACAGCGGCCCCCCGTTGCTCTAAGGTGACCGATCGGCCTCTCCCGTACTTTCCGGTAAACCCTTTGAAGGACCCTTTGGCGGGTTCCGAGGAGTAATCATCCTTCCAGAATGATAAACCCAGCGACTCAGCACCAGTTTGGCACCTCTTTTTTAGTTTGATTTACACTTTGCTTAAACGTAATGAAAACGGATGAATCTTTGCTAAAGTTTAATAGAGTACAGAGTGGCTTTTTTGGTGGTGAACTAGCTTTCCTGTCTACAAAATGGAAAACAGTCAGCCCCTATGGGTCAACTTCATGGAACTGTTGAGCACAAACATTGTTTAGCACTACAATGTTTTACAAACAGTAGTTAACAGGTTACCACCCATTTCTATACTAAGAAAACAACTAAATATCAGTCACAAGCAATATATATCCCATCGAAATTTCAGCTCATAATCCTGTTTTACCCAAAAAGAAAAATTCATGCTAAACACATTTTTTTGCTTAGCAGTTCCATGAAATTTGTCCCTGATGGTGTGGATTTTTTGGAGAACGTAATGTTTTACAATACAAGCTTACACTGTAACTGAGACCTCTAATTATGTTGGACATGAAGTTTTTAATTCTCTTCGTAAAACCGTTTTTCGATTAGCAAAATATGCATGGGAAATATTATACACAATAACGATGGAATGTAATGGTTTTATCACTATGCTAAATTATTGGTAAATCTTTGTATATGAATTTTTGATAGTGTAAGGCATTGTTTACCGTGTAAAAGTTTGACAAGCTCAATAGTTCTCAATGATTACTTCCACTTTAAAGGCCAGCTCAAGATCTGTATATAGAGTCTGGCACGTTGGAATCAAGTAATCGAGGGGATGAGCGAAATATATACGCAAGAGACCCGACCACTTAGGGCCAGCGTTATCAGAAAGTGATCGCTTCGATCACAGCTTCGTTACGCCCCTGGCCACGGGGAAGCTACCTCGTCCCTGGCGTTCTAATTGACGAGAGGCCAGCCAAATGGTAAGGGAGGGGGGTTTGTATCCATTATTCCCAATGCGTGGTTCGTTTTGGCGATCGCGCGCGTGATATTTGGCATTTGCCGTGAATAGCTTCTCATTCTGAGATGGATCAGAGTGTAAATGGGGGTTGATGACTGATCCTTTACTTGCATGTGGCGTGTCTACCTGTGAGTCTATCCATTGGACCATGATTGGACTTAGGACGGCTTTTCCAGTAAGCAGGGACAGCGGAAATGAAGGACCAAAATATTTTTCCGGTTTGAATGCATAATAAACACGTCCTTCTAAAAATGAATCAATTTTGGTTTATATTCTTTCGGTGGTGTACAAAATGGCTGCTTTCCTCTGCAAAATATTCAAATGGTTGATGTTCAAATAGGCATATCCTTCAAAAGAAAATTGGTAACAATTTCATTCTTGGGACTGTTCCTTGTAAATAACGCCATTCTCTTTTAATCCTGTCCATTCCTCTCAACATGGAAGAGATTCTTTAATTCTTTTTTCATTACATCGGACCGGCTTCTTTGAATGACCTGCAGATAAAGTGCGCATTAAACCTGTTAAAGTACCCTTAAGGAGACATTGTGTCATCATTTTTATACCTTAGGGAGACAAGTGACATTAGGGAGACATTTCAATGTCTTTCTAATGTCACAGCTCCTATATAGAGGCAGAATTGTACTGTCGAAACTGAGTTGTATCGACAGAGAATGGTCCAAAACATAAACATACCAAAAATTCGTGGGGGTATAGGATAAGAGGAAAGTGGGGTTAGGCTTGATGAAAGTTGAAAAAAAATGTGCACAAGTCTATGGCAATGTCTCCCAAATGACCCATCGCCGGTAATATTAAAATGCTTATTATTTTATTATTAGTTAGTTATTAATTAATCAATTAATTAATCAATTAATAAATTAAATAATTAATTAATTAATTAATTAAATAATTAATTACTACATAATACCACCAGTAACATCAACACCAGACGTTCAATTCAGATAACATTGCATCACTGAATGTTCAATTATACAAATTCACCAAAGTTTAATTAAAAGAACCGCGATAAATTTGCTTTCTGGTGCTGGATCGATTACGGGAACGAAACTTGATTGCATAATCAAATAACAGCATGACAGCCAAAAGACCACAGCTATATAAGAGATGGCAAAAGTCCTGCAATATGTCATGCATGAACGCGGGATAGGTTTCTTGGCGTGTAGGCCTATATTAATTATGATATCGCCGCACTGCACGTAGGCCAACAGCCACACCCAATCAAGATTTCAAATTGCGAGCGTTCATCGATCAATGTTGGCGGGGGCTGTGCAATATGTCTATCTTAAAATTCATGCATTTTATGCATTTTATCAAGTGCGGCGCGGTCCATGATTGGAAAAACTATTAAAACAGACTGATGGTCCTTAAATGTACCCGACAAGGTCTACCAAAAATTGAATAAGTCCATGCGACAAGTTTTTGTTAATCAGCCATTAACCATTTTCGTTTTCATTTTTTTACACCGTGGTATTCTTTAATTTGACAAAATTACTTCCATTGGCAAAATCCTTTGAATAAGGTGTTCTTATACAGTTATTAATAACTTCTCGTGTATGTTATTAATGGATTATGCAAAATACTTATATTAGACTTCCAAACAGTTGGGGATAGTATTTTATGCAGCTAAGCCCATAACATGTTTTCTTTTGCGATCATTATTTTACCATTTAAGAAGCGTTTAAATTATATTTACACGCCTGTTCATCGTGTAGATTGAAGTGAAATGGACTGACATGATTAATGGAAAGATCAATTGGAAGTTTTATTATATTAACTACACTGCAATATGTAATCTCAATGTAATCTCGACAGTTTTAATCAATTTCTGTTCAGAATGCGTGCGAATTGTGAATGCATCTCTTCATTGAGTCACTTTAAACATCTGGTTCCAGCTTGGAGTCTTAAAGGTATTACGGTATATAGCTTTGGTGATGACCAAAAATTGATTAGTTTTAATCTGAAAGCGTATAATGTTTATCAAGATGATACTGGTATCAATCTCCGGGGAATAATATGTCTAGAATGCTGTCATCGTCACCACAAAATGTGTCTGAAAGCCTCCAATATGAAGCGTGCAAAGAAACACTGTTAAAACAGAACGACTTTTCACTATGCGATAGGGCTGTGCTTCCGAACCGCTGATGTCAGGTACCGGTTCCAGATTATGGAATCGAGTACCCGTAACCGAAAAAAAATTTTACTTAGTAATTTCTCAGACAATAACAAGAAAGTTTTTGGATGTCATTAATTTTGTGGGGAATTTTTAAAATAGAAACCAGGGTACATGGACAAGCAAAACAGACTAACGTTTATTATATGCCTGCGGCTTGCGAAAATACAGTTGACATCGTAAAGCTACAGAGCTCACTGTGCACACTTGCATCTTGCCGCATTATGATGTAGCGGTGGGCATAAACGTGCGGACCTTAACGAACAATATGAACAGCAATTTCCGAGATTAAATTTTTGGGATTGGCTTTCTTTAACGGGTACCCGGGTATCCGTGGTTCTTCTTTTTCAACCGAGTAGCCGATTCCCGTACTACCCGTATAGGCCTAAATACACACCCCTATTTTCTCATGACGGATTGAGCTAAAAATTTCACAGGTTTGTTATTTTATAAAGTTAAATCACACAAAATGTGAACACTGAATGCAAATATGTCCGCAGTTCTACCAACGCTAAATTATACCTTCAAGGGAAATCATATCCGTATTTCCATGTAGAGTACTAGTACAAAGTGCTTTGTTCGTTTATTGGGAGGTTACGTCGAAAACCAAACAGCGTATCCGTGGAGAAATCGTGCGGTTTTGCCAGACTCCTTGTCTCCAAGAAACTAATAATCGCACCGAAATTGGTTCCAAGCTGTTTGCCGAGTGTGCACCAGTGAGGCTCGGTTAACTCGCCACTGCGAAAATGAAAAGGAGGCACCATTCCGGAGCTTGTCATAACGTTTGCAATCGAAATTGCGTCGGTAAGCAATGAATGTTTGTATTTTCTCGCCTTTCATTCTGCTGAAGCCCATATTTTCATATAGCTGCAATTAATGCTCAAAGCAGGCCCAATTTCAAGTCGTATATTGCTGCGACAGACGGATCATGCCGTCATTAAACAAACAGATGAAAACAAAATGGCGTCCATACCGTCGTAAACTGTAAAACAAAATAGCCTAGTGTTTGGCGGCGGTCGTAACGTTTCGGATACTCGAACTAATACTTCGCTTAATGTACAACATTTGCAACATCAAAAATCAAAACTACCCAATTATTATGAAATACCTTACTTGACTGTATATGTGAAGAACAGTCCTGTAAGATCACGGTGTGCTGTCATTTTCAAGAAAAGTTAAATTTGTTTGTATCAATTTCCAATGATGTTCGGCAGACCATCGCAGGGGAAACAAATGACTTTTTCAAATACTGCCCCCAATTTACAAAACTTAGTTAGTCCATATTTTGTTTGCAATCGCTTACACATTCGTGAACAGGTGCAAGCCAGCTGATCTGACAATTCACAAGCGTCTAATAAATTGCTGTTTCATCTAAAGTGGGGGTCGGGCAACCAGACTACAAGAACAGCATTTTCCCTTGGTTTTCCAGCACCCATGAACACAAATCAATCCATATCTGAAAATTACAGCAAAAACAAAGGCTGTATATTACCTTTAAAGGTCCTATTTGCTTGTCCTACAATAAAACAAAGTGAAACAACTATGATCTCGTGACAAAAAACAGGAAAATACCAGTGTACATTTAAACGCTCATTCTGTTTGATACTGTAAATCTCTGCAACGGTAAAACAAATGAAGTAGAAACGAATTTGAGAAATGTCGGGTTGTGTTGGTTGTATGGCTATCCATATTTGTAGCGGCCATCTTCGAGATACGTTTTACCATTCAAATTTTGTAACAATGTAATCGCAAAAGGTTTACCCATGCCTGTACAAGGGTAATGTGCCCTTTGTAGGCATCTAAACCGCCCTATATTCAAATGTGGCCCGGCGGTATGCGCACGCATCGCGTTCATTCGTTAAGGATTAACATAAAAGTCTCATAATTCAAAAGGCGGTCTGACCTCCTGATCCTAAACCAAATTTTATACAAAATATCATGCGTGCGCGTACCTCCGGACACATTACAATATATAGATGTAAACACGTGACGTCAGATGGCGCATCGTCTTTAGTAGAGGTGTTTCAGTTCAGTCCGTCTCTGTTGTAATATATATACTCTTGCCGAAACAGCACAAATTACTTTTCCCCATCTACGAAATCATCCAGGAGAAAATATATAGCAAACCAAAAATGTTTACAGATGTAGAACAATTCAATATTTAGCTTATGGATATGTTGAAAAATATGTTTCGACGTAGCAAATATCACACCAGGGTACATGTATTACACCATGTTAAATAGTATATAGCTACTGATTCACTTGTATTTCAGGTAAGAGTAAATAACTTCAAGCTTGTATGGGTCCATTCTGTGTGTTGTACTTAACCATGCATAGCAAAACTGTTCAGTGATAATGCAGATTAAGTACTAAAATTGCATCACAACAGGTTCTGGGTGTAACAGGGACACCGTATTCCAACTTGGTTACACAATGGTGATATGCGTTGAAACAAACTGAACTGGACATCCATTACATTTTTCCTTTAAGACTAAGGACGTGATTGATTTCTCAACACAAGGATGTGACATGAACCCCTCCCCTACCCTTACAATCACCATTATATACCATTATATAACCTGCTATTACGCCAGGAGTTCCCCTCTCTATTCTTGTACTCTTGCCACAAAGTGCACTCCAAATTTTACGGGACGTGCCTAAGTGGTAATTCCGACAACTTCGTGCTCGCCGTCCAGCTCAGCCTGGGATTCAAATGAAGAGGCATCCCGCAATATCTGCGAAGGAATGCATTAATGGACACAATTCCTATTGCTGGTCGTACATACGGCAGAGAATGGCGTCGGATCCCGTTCCTGACTTTGAATAAACCCTCCCTTCGCGCCATGCCATGGGCAGCGATCCCGGTGGGACGAGGGGACACGTCCCCGTCCCCGTCCCCCCAATATTTTTGGGGATGGGACAAGCTATGGCAGTGTCCCCCCCCCCCCCCCCCGAATACATAAAGATCAGCACACATTTTCTAAAAATGTCCAGGATACACAAGAGACACCGAATACAAAATGCTTAACAATTACTATTGGTTGTGTGCTTTTTCCTCCGTCCCCCCCCCCCCCCCCCAACCGAGAAATCGACGAGAAATCGCCGCCACTGCGCCATACTGACTCTCCACTCAATTTACTTTTGTACGTTTATTAAAGCTATCTTTGCTCGATTGTTTTGTTTCCCCAAAGGATGATGATATAGAGAGAGAGGGAGAGGGAGAGGGAGAGAGGGGGAGAAAACAATTACCTTCCTGTGCTTCGAAAAGGTTGACCCTTCCATCCTCATACTCCGATAATCAATTTTCTCATCTGAGTTGACGGCAGAGCAGCAGCTCCCATAAGACACAGCGAGCGTCAAGGCGCTATAGCACCCCTTATATTCATAGGGTGTTTTGGATTTGCCTATATATTTCAGTATCTGTGCAGATTCTATCATGTCACTTGACTTTCTATCCGTGATCAGGATTAACGAAACCCGCGGGATTCTATGCACATATATCTGTCATGGATTATGGTGTGGATTGTTCTGACGCAGCCAAAAATACATGCGAAGTTGCTCTCTGGGAGTATGCCTTAACAAAACAAAAACACAAAAACCAGACAAAACAAACAAATAAACATCCCCACAAACAAACAAACAAAAACGGCATGTTGATCTTAGCTTTGTCATGATCGTTTTCATAGGGTGCCTTAAAGCAGTGCAACAAAATCACATTGAAGTTATCCACAAGAATATCACATATCTCAAATATCGGAAACAATGATTTTTGCCATTGCAGATAACATAGCCAGTAGAAATCTGTCAAATATTTATTTGTCAGACCACCAACATCGGGCAAGAGAGCTCAGTTAGTAGAGCGCCGGTACGGTATTCCGGAGATCGCAGGTTCGAATCCCGCTCCTGCCAGTTTCTTTGTTCACTATAAAAATGTATTCAAAATTTACCTAGTAAGTTTCCCTTGTGGATTGTTTGACGAATTATAAGTTAAAAAGTCGTATCCTCATTGAGTGATCCTCACAATGTCGCTTCCCAGGTTGTATCGTAAAATTGGGTGTGATCCCTGGCTATACGGCATTCTGGGTTTATGACTTCTGACTACCGCCCACCCGAACAAAGACACTGACAATTTGGGAGACCGCCAGCATAGGACAAGATAGCTCAGTTGGTAGAGCGCCGGTACGGTATTCCGGAGGTCGCAGGTTCGAATCCCGCTCCTGCCAGTTTCTTTGTTCACTTTGAATAAAAGTTAAACGTAGTATACAACATTTGCTTTTGCTGTAAATTTTCAGAAATAAATGGATTTTGGGGTATTTTATTGCAAATACTGGTACTGTGCCTGTTTAAAGTTTTGTGTACTTAGATGTTGGGAAAACAGAGAAAAAATGTAGTCTTGTTCCCTGACCCTACTACAGACAAAACGGAGCAATAGGCGTCAGGAAATTCTCAAGTCAGAGAACAGTTTTTCCAACGATGGTCGGGGGGCCATGATTTCACAGGATGCTTGAAACTAATATTTACTAACAGTCAAGTTAGGTATTTCAAATTCGGTACTTTTGTTTTTTGATGTTAGCAAATGTTGTATATTACCTCTAAGTTTTGTTCCTGCAGCAGCCTCACATAGCCCTAAAATTCTTCTTACTTAAACTATAGGCCCTACTTCCTCTCCAGGCACCAATATTGTATCCTGTAACGTCGTTAAAGGTATATAGTAGGCCTATACAACATTTGCAAACTTCAAAAAACAAAACTACTGAATTATTACGAAATACGTACTAGATTGTAAGTAAATAACAGTCTCAAGCATCCTGTGAAATCATGGCACCTGGGGTGCTGTCGTTTTCAAGAAAAGTGGAAATGTATATCGTTTACCAACGATTGTTGGCCGACAATCATTGGAAATAGTCTACCTGATAATTCCCTGACTCTATAAATTGCACCGATTTGTCTAAAGTATAGGATCAGGTTACCAGACTACAGGGACAGAATTTTTTTCTGTTTTCCCAGCATCTATGCACACAAAACTTTAAACAGGTCAGTGTTTCAGTAGGCCTATTTGCTAGCACGCTGTAAAATACTAACCCCCAAATCCATTTATTTCAGAAAATTACAGCAAAAGCAAACGAGGTCTAGGCCTACTCGTCTAACATCATTTCCTAAGTCACTAACGAAACGTTAGTAACTTAGTGTGACCAACCAGTTTGGGTCTGCGTGTGAAGCAATTTTTGTAGGACATCTTTAGGCAACAATTTGAGTGTTAAAATTGATTCTGCAAAGTCGTGTGCATTAAACATTCTAACGTTGGAGTGCGATGTGGAGCGAAGCCAGTACATATAACTGACTGGTAACAACTGCAGACCCGTGTCCTACTTTTCTTCGCAATCCACCAATGCTAAATTTAAATTGCCGACTTCTTCAAATATAGATTTGACGTTCAGATGAAAGACTTCGCATCTGACTGGTAATCTGTTTCAAAGAGGGAATTCACCCCTCTTCTGCTGAAGCAATTTTGCGGCAGATGGATCCGAGAAATAGTAAAACAACATGCTTACGTGCCCTTAACGCTAATACCAGCCCCCAATTGCCTGATTATAACATTAAAAACAATGTGAGAAAAGCAACGGCGGCCTCGTTTGGTAGGTTTTTTTCGATTTATTTTCCAGAAGGCCGGTCTCTTTGGAAAATGCGCTCATAGCATTCATCTGTCTTTGAACACTGTATACAGAAATGCCGCCTGCATAAAGAACAATATTCCCAAATGCATTGAGCAATTGGAACCGCTTGGATCTGGCCACTGGTATCTTTAGTTAATTTGGGACTTGCATCTTTTTTGTATACATTATTACCAGTTGAAACTTGTTATTTCAGCATTTTAGTATTTTTGGTAACGAAATCAAGGACTCCTCAAAAGCGCACATATGGAATTAAATTAGCTCGAAAGTCTAGAAAAACCTGCGATGAGAAGACGATGAAGGAGTGGTCAGTCTCAATTAGAGGTATATAGGAAGAAAACCCGAGAGAATTTACGGATGAAACTACGGAGACAGGTTAGCGACCGAAAACCAAATTCACATGTCGGCCCTCGGCGAGATTCGAACTTGGGTCTCAGAGGTGGAAGGCCAGGAAATACCTTTGTGCCAACTGAACTAAGTTTATAAATTTTCCCAGTTTTTTTCTAACAGTGAATAAGTGTATGGTAATTCAAAAACTTTACAATTCAACAAAGGTGGACATAACTAACAAACAACTTGTAAAATAAACAACTTGTAACACAACACTCAAATGGGGCAATGTCAATGGCACATATTTTGCTGTTGTAAGTGAAAAAACCCGTTCATATAGTTGTGTCGACCGCTTAAGTACATATTCATTAAAAAGAGTTTCTATTTTGGGACAGTGCACACTATCAAAACAATTAAGTGTATTGATCTCTATATGTCAGTTGATAACTATCATTAATATAAACACACCATACCAAACATTAAATTGACAGTAAGGACTCGGGCAAGGCAAACAGGAGTCACTGCATCCATACTAATATATCATTGGCAACAAATATACTATACAGAATTTGTCGAAAAACAACTGAACCAAACCATTTCCTCTTTAGTACAGAACCATCCGGAAAACTGAGTTATCAACTAAGACCCTGTTTTAGGAGTCGACGATATGACCAGTACATGTGGGCTCTCTCATTTTCATGAAAGAATGAAAATAATTACTTCAATACTTTACGTTATACTTCTTATCTCTATCACTTCTTTCCCAATTGTCAATGAATTTTAAGAATGACATTGTGGGAAGCGACATGTGGGGATCACTCAATGAGGATACGACTTTTTAACATATGATACCGTCAAACAAACCACAAGGGAAACTAACTGCAGTATCGTTTTATAAATGCATTTAATATTACCTAGTCAGTTTTCCTTGTGGTTTGTTTGACGGTATTAAATAAAAATGATTAAAACTATCAAAATTCAAAGAAATTCCTTGTGTTCTACGCGCATGGCTAACCTGGAGAAGGTTACAGGTCAGTGCTTCGTAGCATTGTGAATACACCCCTATAGACAGGGTGTACCTATAAAACAAAACCGAGAAAAAAACGTTACTGTTCCAAAAATATACATGTCATGAATATATATGTCAATTATTGCATCATAAACGTATGAGCTACAACCTTTCTTTTAATACATATGTCGCAAGGCTACAGTCGCGGACGGCTGACTATCATTGTTCTTAAAACCATAGACAAAATTCGGAAATGGACAAATCAGGTGTTGTGCTTTAAACTTGCATGTAGGCAATGGATGACTGCTGGATGGAAAACAGGGAAATGATTAAATATCACACAATTTCTTCATTATGGTCTGTTTGTCGATTTTACTGGTGGATCTCGATCAGGAAAGTTCGCTCTGAATGCATCTTGGGTTGCCTGCAAACTTCCTGTTTGGTGTAACGTTTTGACAACGAAAACCCTCTATTCAACTGTTAGCTGAACCATCTCGCCAAGATGAACCCTTTGCTGTGAATTTGATCATAGATGCACATACCCACTAATTAATGGCAACCACAAGAGAGTTATTACAGTTACATAAGCCAATGTCTTCCATGCACGAATGGCCAGTGCCACACATTCATTTATTCAAGACATGGTTAAATAAGGAAGCATGACATGGAGTTGAAGTGGTTCTGTTCATTTCTATCAAAACGACTGACTTGTCCATTTCTGAATTCTATATGGTTTTGAGAACAATGATAGTCAGCCGTCCGTGACTGTAGCCTTGCGACATAGGTATTAAAAGAAAGGTTGCAGCTCATACTTTATGATGCAATAATTGATATATCCATGACATGTATATTTTTGGAATGGTAACCTTTTTCTCTGGTTTATTTTTTTAGGTTAACCCTTATAATAATAATACGTCTCAGGACAAAGTCCCAAAACACCGTCCTTCTTGAGGTGTATTGGATGATTTTTTAATTAAAAGAAAGCATACGCCTTAATCTCATCAACAATAGTAGTGAAGCCCATCTAACCAGGATATTCAGCCAATTTATCGGGGCTTCTTGACTAATCAGAAGGCCGGATTTGGCCCCACGTGATCTCATTAGCATAAAATGAGGAACGGGAATCTACCATTTTAGCACGGGGGTGTCGTGAGTGTGAGGGGTTACGTAAATGCAAATAAATAAAGGAACGTACCATTCTTTGTATGGTATTGGATTTTATGTATATATTTATGTTATTAATATACAAGATGCGGTATGACAACCGAAAGAACGTAATGTTTTTATGTATTTTAGGCTTTTATGTAGGCCTTCTGTATACCGTACTGGGGGAGGTATCCTAAATGTTTAAATAAATGAACGCATCCATATAATAAATGATACGTATGAATAATCATAGTAATGCAGAATACAAGAAGAGATACAATACAATCAAAAGTACAGAAGTTCAACGCCGAGTAAGGGAATCTACGCAGGATCCTGCCCCTAAAGTATAAGAATAGTACAGCCCTACAAAAAGAAAAGAAAAAAAAGCATACGCCTTAAACGCCAATACTCTTCAAACGACATACAGTGCGCCCATTTTCTCAATGATCTTATACAACTCCCATTTAAAGGATTTTCCCCACTGATAAATTATGCAAGAAAACTTTTTTGAAAGAAAAAAAGCACTTAGGCCTATGCCTACTACACTGTGCAACCTACTTGGTCTTCCTTTAAATTATTTTAGTACGTGCTACGCGCAAAAAATTGAAATACATTAACAGTATAGGAATTACGAGCGTCCCGCTTCTAATTCAAAATTCTAAACCTATTAAATGTGTTACCTATCGTCGGAATCTGTTGTGAAATATTTCACCGGAAAGCTCACAACTTAGCTAATGCTAGCAAATTAGCAGTTTGGTTTTATAATCTATTTTCAGGGTGGTACACTCCAAACGCATGGGCATAGAAGCTTTAACAACACACGGGTGAACATGTGGGTTCGGTTATTCTTTACTCACCTGTATAATGTGCTCAATGTCCAGCAGAGCAATAAAGAATGAGGTCTGGTAATTATTATACAGAAGCACACTGGGATCGATTAAAAGTACACTGTAAACATGTTTCTTTTGTTTGGGTATTATTTTTGTAGAAAAACAAACCATCACCGTATTTTAGTTTTAACGGATTTTGAACGTAAAATCTACTGTTCACGAATATCATCAGGCAGCAACTGACCAATCAGAACTGTGGAAATTTGTGTTCACACAAGTCGTGTTAAATTGAAGTGTTTCGTCCAAAAAAAACACGCTTTCTTGACCCAAATGTAATTATTCAAAGTTAACAATTCCACAATATAATTTTGATTTTTTTTGCAAACAGAGGTGAAAATCGCATTACATCTCCTTACGTATTCAAATATTGAAATTGTTCATGGGATATCATCGGTGGGATAAGCTGAATAATAAGGCTGAAGCACATTATTCAGTTTGTGTGTAGTGTTATATAGATTATCGTAGCATTTGTACACTCCAGCCATAGTAATCTATAAGTTACTTCCAATTATTCTGGTTCCCACTTTTCCCACGGTTCATTTCTGTAAATTTGTAATTACTTATGTGACGGGTTAGAATATACCCCCCTTTAAATTTTCATTAGTTCCATTAACCTGTATTAGTTCCTTTAAACATGATTACATAACAAATATCACTCCGCCACTTAATACCGTAAAATAGTTCAACTAGATCCGGCAACCTTCTTTCCACGCCACATTCAAACACTGTGATTCATCCGAGTAAAGCCCGGTTCATACTTCATGCGAATGCGAATGCGAATGCGAATGCGAAGCGAATTTATGACGTCAACGCCAAATATTCGCGCTGCGAATTCGCAAAAGTTAAACACATTTCAACTTGTGCGAATCTTCGCTGCGAATGTTTTATGACGTCAAATTCGCTTCGCATTCGCATTCGCATTCGCATTCGCATTCGCATGAAGTACGAACCGGGCTTTACGTCATCCTGTTTCACTCTCTCACATGTAATATATTTTGCTTAATTTATTTCTTATCTTTATAATTATTTTCATTGATTTTCATTCCTACTATTATTCAACTTACCTTTGTACATTTCACTATCTTGCATTTATATAAAACGTTTGTGGCATTTACTGTATGTTTTGGAATAATGGTTTGGCTGAAAGATGGCAGCCCACGCTGATCGTCTGGCGCGAATCGCCATATTGTTAGATTATTATAGTTCATTCATTGATTTAGCCATGTCTTATTATTTACATTGAGGTTGAATTTATTTGATTGGATAAATCAGTACAAAGATATTCTTTTTGTTAATTTTACATGTACATTTAGTTTGGATTTTTAACTGTTTACTTAAATAATTGTTAACGACATTCAAACACTGTGATTCACCCGAGTAACGTCATCCTGTTTCACTCTCTCACAGAATATAGAATCGCAGTCTATGTCAACATAACACTGGCCTTATTCCAAGTCTCCCTATTTTCGATGCCGATCAGTGGTGTCACACTTACACCAAGTTTCCAGTAACTAACTGAATTTGTTTATATCCCATCATACAGTAACGTAAAATAAATGTTCATGAATCGTTACATAACAGCTTGCACCGTTTTTACGGGATGGCACTGGCGTCCGAACTGCCAGGAAATTCCCGTAAAAAAACACGATGTATTAAAGCGTATGTAACACAGACTCACACAGTTTCTATGTTTTGCATTTTCTTAATTTGTATTAGTTTACCTTATATGCCTCAGTACTTATTATGACCAGTAGTAAATAATTCCAGATGCCCAAGATTGGCCTGACACATGCTTTGGGGTTAGGTCAATGCCGTCCCTTTGTCTCAATGTAAAATAAGTTGCTACGTCACGGTGGTAAGTGAGGCAGTTATACCAGTAGCTGCCCTGCTGCACACATCTATAGTTTCAGTCTGTGGTGTATCCCGCAATGAATTGCAAGTCTTTGTAACTACAAGTCCGAGGGCAAGGTCTAGAAGTTCAATTATTGTTGCAGTCTCACCACAAGCTCAACAAAGTCGCAAGTTTATCATTTCTGTTATTATTCCATTCGTTCTTGTCCACATTTAGGGTTCACGTTCTATTTCGAATCATCTATTCAAGGGTGGTCCCACCATTTCATATTTCATGTAGATTAAGTGTATTACTTGGTTGATCTGATTAGTTTATTGCATTTGTTAGTACCTCTAATATTATTAATTATTGTAAGACAGTTTTGGGTTTATTAATTTCAGATTAAACGGAAATATCGAAAATCTCGGGAATCACGGGAATTACTGATGGGAGTCACTCATCCAGTAAAGCAAGCCAGTTTGTGCCAGTTTCCAGTTCGTGACTAAATTGTGTACAACATTAAGGAATCTTCTAGAGTGTATATTCCTTATTAAAACACTTTCGTTTTCCAGGGGAAAAAAATACTAATGTGCCTCCACTATCAGTTTGAACTGTTTCTCGTTTCCACGAGAACCTTACTTTAGTCAGCTGTTTGCATAAATATGCATGTATTGTACAAACAGTGGATTGAATTAATAGATACGCAGACTTTTGGCGCCGCCTTTTTGTTCGCTCGTCGTTATTCGCAAAAAATAACAGCGTCAAATTTTGTACATTGGAAAGAATGGCCACTTATGCATCTATTAGGCTCAAATATTGCACGTCCATGAGGCAATTTTGCATTTAGTTAATAAAAGAGACCGTTATTAATTGCTTTATAGTTCAATGCAATTTTCTCGTACATTTTGCTTATTATGCTGATGCATATGGCGCCCTACACGCCATAATTTTTAGGGAAACGTAATGGTGTATAACAATTGGCTTATCACAATACATATGAAACGAATGTGGTTATTTTTGCCAGACTACAGTCAAGATGAAGAAAAAACACCCCCAGCGTAAATTCATCTCAATACAATTTGAGCCAGATCGTTCTCGAAAAAGAATATCCAATTGCCCTACGTCATGCCACCACGCCGTGCGAAAACCAATTGATCAAGAATTACGAGGCCCGCAGTTATATTCAACCGTGTTATCTGAAACACAGGATAGGAGAATGACAATCCACTGCTGAGGAAAAAGAACAAGTCTGATAAGTACACGATGCATCAGTTTTTCTCATTTCTCATTAATTACTGAGTGCATTTGGGGCACAACCCCGCTACACACACGAACAACGTTAGTGTCTTGTTTGAAATTTTACACTCGCATATCCCTGTGGACAGTTAACTGACACGCAGTCCTTACGGGGAGTAGACACATTGCAAGCCAACGTCTCCCGTAAACGGTTCTGCAAGCTTCCGGGTTTTTTCCTACGGAGATGTTGTATTAGTCGACTTATTTGTTTTGCCTCTGATACGAGGCGTGTCTCACATTTCCTCACGTTTCCAAAGGCTCACTGACTAAGTTTTCAATCTCCATCGTTGTGTAACAGACACGACCTGAATTTGCCTAATTTGGGTACAAGGTGTACAGAAGTTCCAATGCATGATTTATATACACAATATGCAATATCGACAAAGCGAATTCACATACCACAAATACACAACTCTTGTCATATTATCACATCAATATAAGCAATAGGATATGAGAGAGACATTCCCACTATTTAAAAGATAATGTAGTAGAGAATGACAACATTATTGTTCTGATTTTCTCGTTTATTTATTGCAGCTGTGATGAAAACGTCTTTATAACGATAATTGGGCCTGTGTTCAACATTCAGTTTACATTTAAAAACAAAAACAAACCTACCCATTCACCCGCCCAAAATGACCAAAATTGACCACGCCCGAATTTCACGAGAAAAAGATGTATTAGATGCCACATTGTGGCGCGTGGGAAAAAGAAATGCATCACTCTTGTAGCCATAACTCCAAGGACAAGAAGCAAATTTTCAGGTACGAATTGAACCACTTCAAATTAGGGCTAGAGCATGGACATTTGGTTCATATTGCGACGGCGTTACGTCGCAGCTGTTTCTGCAAATGGCACTCTGGCTGAAAACTCAGTGGTCATGGATACATTTGTGTTAAACTTCCTGATGCAGGATTTCGCATTGAGGGAAATCGCACGTCGTCAGAAATGATCGAGACATTAATGCCACCTGCCCCCGTCGTCTGGACCATTAGGGTTGGCGCAGCCGCTTGTTGCGGCTCGTTCATCTACTATCAGCACCTGCTGGTTTTCAAAGCACTTAATGTGTCGTTACTCGTTACCGGGTATCGTAATTGTGTCGAGAAGGTCGCGCCGAGAGGCGCAAAAAGCAGTTGAATTAAAACTGAACAAGACCAGAGTGTGGAGAGGGGAGAGGGTATTTCAAAGGACTCTTTTTTTTCTTTTACTGTATCTGACATTAACGTGCTTCAAGGTATCGCCAGCTCTTTGTGTCACATTAGAAATGGGATTCTATCAAACGACGGAGAAACATTGAATTTAGAGGACCGTACAAGTGAAAAAAACATTCAACTTGGCCAACTACGAATTTTTTATAGAGAGAAAGTAAATATTCTTGTCAGACACCCCGATATTATTAGTTGAACAGTCCCAACATTGAAGAAAGAAGAAAATAAAAAACCCAGAATTTTCATTATTATTCTACGATGGTTGAACAATGCAGGAGCGTTAAAACAATTTGTGCCAATAGAGGGCGTGTTGCACAAAAATCAACACCTTAGTGAAAAAATCCTTATCCAGAAGTCTCTCAGTTTTTGTGACACAACTGAAAATTATAGTTTATATCTTAATCTGTCAAATTCTTTTCGATTTTTTGCGGGTCTGCCGATAAGAATTTTTGCTGATTGTCCCCAAAGAATTCCACCTCCGAAAATGTGTTTTTTCTTAAACCGGCTAGCTGCCATTTTGCATGCAGCATCCCTCCACTTGCCAAGCCAAATTTATCAAGTCTTCACAAAAGTTGAAGCACAGAACCCCCAGGTTTTGATAGGCCTAACTGATCATAATTACACAATCTATCAATTGCATGACCCCCAAAAATGTATTATTCACAAAAAGTTGTGGGTTTGCAATTTATGCTAATTAGTTTGGCGCAGCCATTTTGGCCTATTTAGTGAGGTGCACCCTATAAGGGCAGTCAATTTCTCTTTCTGGTTAATAAATTATGCTTGAAATGTAGAGAATCATTCACTGACCTGACAATGTAAACATTTCTGTTGCGTTTGTCTACAACAAGGTCAAACATGCGTGAGCATTTTCATGCTACTTTAAACAATTTGAGAAAAAAAAACCTGCATGACATTGTGTACACCCTGTGGACAAGTCAGAAGACATTTATCCAAATTGTCCCTCAAAGAGTTATTTTGATGTCTCACTTTCGATGATAAGAATTCTCACAGCTTTACAAATCATTTACTTAACAACAATAGGGGGAAATTTGTATGGGGAAGCTGTGAAAAGAGAAGGGGGATGGGAGGGGGGGCGGGTTTTGCTTTCTCCTCAACATTTCTAACCATGCATTCATATTAAGTTTTGTGCTATGCTTTATTGAGAGTAGAAAATACATAGGCCATTTTAATACATTTTACTGTCCTTCCAATTATCATTTCACCTCTAGAAAGGGGGAAGGGGAAGGGGGTGGGCGGAGCGTGTGTGGGGCTTGTTACAAAGGGCATTTCAGACACTGTAAGCCAATCGATTCACACGCATCATTGTGCGTGAATCGCTACTAGACCACCACTACTAGACTGGCAGCGGAACTGGGGGAATTGCGGCCCCCCCCCCCCCCGCCCACTTTTTCCACTTGGGGCAATTGCCCCCCCCCCCCCCCCCCCCCACTTTTGGCAGCTCCGCATACATAAAAACAGCACCGGCGCTGCTTTGCCCCCCCCCCCCCCCCCCCCACTTTCAAAAGTGTTCCGCGATCCGCCGCCCCCGACCACCACCCTCCCCCTCTTCCTCTTCAGATAGCCCTGCCCCTGCCAAATAGAGCATCATGTAAACTTTCTTTTTTATTGCAGCAACTGTTTTGGTTACATGAACACATGCCTAATGCATATTACAAAAAAAACTTATGCCAACTTAACGTTAGCTTCCAAAATCAAACTACCCACTGTTCAAACTTTGAGTTAATCTGATCAATCATGTATTTTAACTTATATAAATAACAATATAAATGTATATTTAATGTTTGAAGCCTCTGGAATGGTGTTTTCAAAAAAATGGCAACACTATCTGATGAAAAATGTCTCCAACAACTTATTTTTGTCTTCGTTTCAAGCCTACGGATAATTGTAAACAAAGCAGACATTAACCAAAATGGCTGCCGGGCTCCGCCATTTTGTGTGTATGTATATAGGGTGCACCACACAAAATAGACTCCCATTGACCTTTGTGCAAAATCCATCAACTTCACAGTGAACAAATCCTTATCCAGGAGTCTCAGTTTTTCTGACAAAACTGAAAATTTTAGTTTGAATCTTAATCTGTCAAATTCTTTCCAATTTTTGGCAGCGGGCCAGCCGATGAGAATTTTTGCTAATTGTCCCCTGAAAGTACAAGCCCCGAAAATGTGGTTTTTCCCAAACCGGCTAGCTGCCATTTTTCATACATCATCCCTCCACTTGCCAAGCCAAATAGGACCAATTTCAAAGCCAAAATTTATCAAGTCTTCAAAAAAGTTGAAGCACAGAACCCCCAGGTTATGATAGCTGATCATAATTACACTATTTACCAATTGCATGACCCCCAAAATGTATTATTCACAAAAAGTTGTGGGTTTACAATTTATGCTAATCAGTTTGGCGCAGCCATTTTGGCCTATTAGTGTGGTGCACCCATCGTGCAAAACATGGGTGCACACAGTCGTGTTTGGCTATACCACTGACAATGCTTCGTGTTTCCTATTGTTGCTTTATTATAACACTAAAGCACGTACTTTTACGTCTGAGGACCGATTTTAATAAAAGACCGACTCCCGAGGACAAGAAAGATTCCTTTGCATTTTCTTTTTATGTACATGTACATACGTGCTTCGCTTGCCAGTATCGTAAATTCCATATCGGCTTCGTGTCGGGATCCGACTCGGTGGGGCAACCTGATTCATATCCACCATACCATAATTCTACGTAACCCGTTATATCATCAAAAAAGCAACAAACACAAATTACCAATCCTGATCAGACTTTATACCAACAGCTTGATGTCAAGAAAGAGGTAGCTTTAATTACCTTTCTATAACAAGTAAAGAAGTGTTCATAATCATGACATATTATTTGTCAATCGCTAATCCATTTACGTCATTGTGATACCTCGGGAAAATTTGAGATTATCACCATTCATGGTCGACGTGTACGATGGCAACCAATCACACCGTGAACAATAAACTGCTTCATTTTGCTTTCTATAATTTAGGCCTTTTTCATGTGTCGTCATAGACCACATAGTGTAGTGATGCATAACTAAGTGCTTATTCAAATAAACCAAGCAAGCGTCCCGCATGCGCACACATCTGCCCCACACAAACAATGAACCGTACGACAATCACTCTATCGCAGTCTATCTGACGTCACGTGTTTACATCTATATTGAAATGTCCCAACGGTATGCGCATGCATACAATTTGGTTTAGTGACGTCGCAGGTCATCAGATCTCCTTCGAATTATGTGACCTTTGAAGTTATTCTTAACCAAATTTCTGCAAAACAAGATGCGTGCGCACACCACCGGTACATTTGAATATTAAAGACGGTTTAAATGTAAACAAAGAGCACATGGTCTATAGAGGAATTTCACATTACCCCCGTCTGCGCCCTTCCGGTTTGAAAGCGAGGATGTCACTGCTAAACAAAAACAGTGCTATTCAACCAATTCATTCATGCATGAATGAATCACGCCATAAATGCAGCGCAGCGCACGTTTAGCATATATTCCTTTTATGGCCTGATTAATTAATGCATGAATGAATGTGCTGAAAAGCGTTGTTTTGTTTGCCACTGACATTCTCGCTTTCAACCCGGAAGTGCGCAGAAGGGGCTAATGTGAAATTCCTGTATAGTGATGTTTATTCTGACTTTAGACCTAAAATATGGATTGCAGTTTGATTGCACTATAGTTATTTAATGCAGTTTGGAATGGGCGAGTTGTGTCATTGTGTCCTCTTATTAAGATTTAGATGAAGGGTTACCATTAAGGAGAGTGGCTATGATTTGGATCAAAAGGTCAAGGCCACTGGTCAACAATACAGTGCGAGTCAAAAACAAATTGCTACACATTTTTAAAATTGGCCAGTTTTATTCTGTAGCAATATAGATAAGATATTTTCATATGTACTTTTAGAGTAACTCTTCCTGCTTCTTTTGGTGACATTTTTACTGGATTATTTTCATGCATGACTGCACAGGAGACAATTAAGGGGGTCGGTGAAATCTGAGTTGCGCCAACTGTGCTACGAAAAAAGATACTTTTGGGAGACCGCCAACATAGGGCAAGATAGCTCAGTTGGTAGAGCGCCGGTACGGTAACCCGGAGGTCGCAGGTTCGAATCCCGCTCCTGCCAGTTTCTTTGTTCACTTTGAAAATGTATTCAAATTTATCTAGTCAGTTTCCCTTGTTGATTGTTTGACGAAATTCCTTGTTTGTCTCTGTTAGACAATAGTTGTGTTCTTTTAAATTGTCTTTCTTATCCAGCCCTGACCAGTTGGCGCAACTCAGATTTCACCTGCCCCCAAATTGTCTTCTGTGCAGTCATGCATGAAAACTAATCCAGTAAAAATGTCACCAAAAGAAGCAGGAAGAGTTACTCTAAAAGTACATATGAAAATATCTTATCTATATTGCTACAGAATAAAACTATGGCCAATTTTTAAAGTGTATAGTTGCTTTTTTACTCGCACTGTATTGTTGACCAGTGGCCTTGACCCTTTGATCCAAATCATAGTCACTTTCCTTAATGGTAACCCTTCATCTAAATCTTAAGAAGAGGACACAATGACACAACTCGCCCATTCCAAACTGCATTACATAACTATAGTGCAATCAAACTGCAATCCATATTTTAGGTCTAAAGTATAGAATAAACATCACTATAGTAATTTGCATGTTATTAAAACAGTAATTTATAAAAATGAATATTTACAATGATCAACATCAAGGACACGGTTGAATTATCTGAAGGCACTTCTAAAAACGATCGATCAAAGCAATGTATAGATCTTGCGTGCATTTTATATGTTGAAGACCAATACATAATATACCATTTTCTTCTGTCGCGAACATCTACATATCTACACTTTTTTAGTAGGCCTATTCAACAAAAGTGTCCCACTGATATTATTTACAATATATGAAAACAAGAGTTTTGTTGCTTCCTGGTAGGCCTATACGTATACACACCGAGCGGAGTTATGTCTCGAAATTACGTCCATCACCGTCTTCGAACTGAGTTTGTTGCACGGTCACTTCGAAAACATTGCCACGGCAGTACGCCAGTTGAAAAGCATTTAGCATAATGTTACGCGCTTAACGTAAGACGCATTATATTAAATCTTTAATAGTTATTAGTGGTAAAGCAATTTACAAAGCAGTATAGGTACTGAATAAAATTTCTTCGTGTACAGGATGGCCAAAAAAACGCAACGGCATACTACTGAGAGCCCTGAGAGTCCAACAACAGTTACCAATGCATGGGATTTTTGTTAAACGAAAAATGATACCAAGATCTCCCGATTCGGTTTAGTAGTTTTTGTTCTAGAACCTATTTTGTGAAACAAAGTGGGGGTCATTTGGTCCCGAGGTATACAAGTATGATATCATCATGCTCTTTTCTGCATGAAACAAAAATGGCCCAGTGACCCGACTTTGCTTCACAAAATAGGCTCTGGAGCAAACACTACTGGGCCGAATCGGGAGGTCTTATAGTATAATTTTTCTTCTAAAAAGATTCCCCATCTATTAGTACAGGTGGTTTGACTCTAAAAGTAGTAGAAGTATGCCGTTCCGGTTTTTTGTTTTTTTGGGCGGGGGGGGGGCAACCCTGTTTAAGCAGATGCATTAATAACCGGGACTTTTGAACCTATCCGTAGACAATAATTATCGTACGGGGACACCCACCAACAGACCGATCCATCATATTCGCGACCGTCAAAGGGCGTGGCTTAGGCTACTGGATCACTCTATTCTCATTCATATATCCGTGGATTGCTACTGATCAGAAATACAAAGGGATCTGCATCTGCTGATAAAAAGATGCTGGACTTAAAATGGTTCTATTTTCACAACCAGGGATCTGCTTACCTTTTACGAAAAGAACCGGTTACTCAGAGTAGACGTGCTATCTACAAAATATGTTTGTACGAGGTGCGATCAAAAAGTTCCGAGACTGTTCCTGTTGCGAACGAACGCAGCGCAGCACAGTAATCTGCATAATAGCAGGTGTAAGCAATAACTTTCGTGAGTAAGTATTCCAAGTTACATGGCTTGATCAACATCAGCACCTGTGTCACACGCATTTTTGTGACCATTGGTACGTGCGCATTTGTGATTTCACCATGGACCTGAAACTTGAGCAGAAGCAGCACCGTGTTGAAGTCGGCGAGGATCTCCGTCAACAGGCCCGGAATGACCCAAACTTCATGTCGAGGATCATCAGCGGTGACGAGAGTTGGGTCTACGGCTACGACCCAGAGACCAAACAGCAGTCTTCGCAGTGGAAGAGCCCGCAGTCTCCAAGACCGAAGAAGGCGCGTCAGGTCAGGAGCGCAACAAAGAGCATGCTCATCGTTTTCTTTGACATTCGCGGGGTTGTGCACCGTAAATTCCTCCCCAGGGTCAGACTGCCAACGATGAGTTCTACTGCACCGTTCTGAGGCGTCTGAGGTAGAACATTATGCGCAAACTGCCTGAACTGTGGCGCGCTGGCAATTGACCTATCAAGGTCGAATCGCGTCAACGCAGCTTGTGAATTATTGTCCAATCACATCAATTATAATTCCACGTGGAACGCGCAAAATCTGAGACAAACAAAAATTCCCACAAAAAATTCCCATAGGGTTGTCTAAGGGGCGTGGTTAACTCGTAAACGGCGATAGGTCAATTGGGTGCCCCAACAAGACAACGCGCCCGCTCACAACGTGTTGAATGAAAACGCGCGAGTTTCTCGCCCGCAACAACACAATCGTCGCTCCCCGGCCCCCTACTCGCCGGATTTGGCTCCCTGCGACTTCTTTCTGTTCCCCAAAATGAAGTTCAAGCTGAAGGGTCGCCGTTTTGACACTGTGGAGGAGATCCAGCGAGAATCGCAGATGGTGCTTGACACGCTTACGGAACGGGATTTCCAGGGAGCGTTCCAAGCGTGGCAGGAGCTTGGAGCGGTGTATCGCTGCACAAGGGGACAACTTGGAAAGGGATGGCGGCCAGATTTAATCCACGTACGGTTTTTGCTTGTTATAGGCGCAGTCTCGGAACTTTTTGATCGCACCTCGTATAAACACCATTGCATAAAACAGAAAATAATGATATCATTGGATTCCGGAAAGTCGCATTACCCAGGAACGCTACTTTTGTATTCCGATGTCAGGAGGTCCACTTTCAAGGATAAGTTTCTGGTTGGGACGCCAAGGGCCATTAAAACATGGTGGAAAGGCAGGGAAACCAAATCACAAGGGGCCAACAAGCACCTACAACTTTTTGGTATCAAATACATCAAACGGCGGGAAAAGGGCCATTTCATTTACAATGCTCACTGCCAGTCGACAAGCCAGGATTGGAAATAAGGTGAAATGTTTCTTTTTTTTACAAAAAATAACTGAAATTAAAAGAAAAACGCTACTTTTACCTGTCTGTTCATCCGGAAAGCAACCGTTAAAGCATAATCATATAAACACCACAAAAACAGCCATAAAGTGTTCATACAGTCAAATCTCAAACACAAACACAAATCTATGATGACAGACAACAAACCAAACAAGCAAAGTCAAATATTTCAGTCTATGATTTCAATGGTCCTGTTGACTTACAGACGTAGATCCAAAATAGAACTACATTGACAGGGATTAAGTAGGGACGAGAGGAAGTGGGTGTCGGGCAACTGGCCCGGGAGTGAAAAAACAAACAAACAAACAAACAAGCAAGCAAAAACAAACAAACGTATTCCATTTTTGACCAAAAAATATTAATCTTATTTCATGCACAAGAGGTACGTACACTGTAAAAACGTTGGGTAAAAATAATTGGGCAACTGTTATTTACCCAACATTGGTATTAATTGACCACATTGTTGGTTAATTCAGGTAAAAATTGACCAATTATTGGGAAGAATTTTCCCAATATTTTCGGTTGTTAATATGTTGCCCAACACTGGAGAAAATATCAACCCATTTTTAACAACTTTTTTGAAGTGTCAAATCTGGTACCGGTACCGGTACTGTAATTGAAGCACTTGAGATGACTCAACTCGGAGGAAATTGGCCCCGGGGGAGGTGATGTTGGAAGTTACCCCGCCTGGGTCTATAGATCTAAGCATTTGGATAACTTCTTTGGTATATATTGAAGATTTATCCTGTAGGACTGGCAACCTAAAATGTGGCCAACCCCACCACCTCTGTTGTAGCCCTTTACCTTGAGTGGCTTTAAACCTTGTATCAGGCGACTTCCATAAAAAAAAGAAACTGGAACCATCCCGTGTGCTTCAAGTACTTGGTTTTACTGTGCATAAGGTCGGATAGTTTTGTAGAGCACATCACGTGAGGCGGTACACTTCTTTCATGAGCGGGCTGGGCTGCACCGGGAGCTGGCCGTCAAACATGCTGATGATGGCGTTGAGTTTGCTGATCTGCTCCGGCATGACGTCTCGCAGAAGCGTCAGTAGGTTAAGGGCCCGGGCCAACAGGTTCTTCTTGCTGGGGTGATTGCGGGCGAATTCCATAGCTAGCGCGTTCACCAGCTGGATTTGGAAATTCTCGACGGCCTTGGTGTCTGAAAGGTCTTCTCTGTCTGAAAATTGAAGTTTGTTCACGGCACAAAGAAAAAAGAAAAAATATATATATAAATGTTTTCAAAGGATGCAGAGGCAGATAAATACCACACATGGCCGTGAAATAAACTGTTTTACAGAAACATATATAACAGGCAATGTCATGTTTTGGACTCGGATGTGCTGCATGAAGTTTGTAGAATGAGTGGGAACTGGGAATCCAGCAACGCCACAGGCTACAGAGCACGTAAGAAATTTACTCTTCTAACGACATGACTGCATGCTATGTGGTCACGGTAAAAGAATATGCCACAGTACTTTCATTCTTCCCTTCCAAAATTTGCCTTTTCTCAGTGACGACCGCGAGCAAATAATCTTACAAAAACGAAGTTACACTGAGATGTGATGTTATTCAAAATGGAAAGGGGCAGGAAAATACAGTCCATGTTCTCCATAATCACATCTGAAATTTAATAAAAATTGCTGCATCTTGACAGAGACTTCAGAGATTTTACAACTTTATGCTCATTGTGATTGTTTACCTTAAATGTGATTCTGAGCCAACTGTTGAAATCACAGCCTAATTTTCTGATTTCCATTTTGAAAAGAAAACACATCATTTGGTAGTCTCATTAAACACCATAAAAAAAATGTGCGCATCACTCCAAGTGCATGGCTCAAGCTAAACCTCGTGAGGTGCTTAGGACAAGTTAGGCGAGGTGATATGCACCTCAAATGATGCCAAGTGTTGGTATAGATGCACTTCGGACACCGGAAATAATTCCTCAACCCATTCTCACTGTTGCACCATTCATGTCCGTTACGGTATGAGATTGATGTAATTTTAATTACCTCAAGCACCATGCCTAAAGTGTTCAAGGCCTACACTTTCATTTCAGCTTTGCCAGATTATCCCGACTAGTTTGGCAGCTTCACAATGGACTCCTTTTAGGACAGATCGAAAATGTTCAGTAAAAATGTTGCACTGCATTGTGGAACAGTTCATGCTAAGACTGGTGATTCTGTCCAGCGCAAGCTGTCCCACAATGCAGCGCAATATATACCTTCTCTGCACATTTGCGGTCAGACGGCTATCCGTATAAGGGCATGCCTACCTGGCGCCATGAGGATTAGAAGTGTGAAGATGGCCTTCTCCCGTCCGTTCAGTTTGAGCGCGTTTAACCGCGTGATGTACATGATCTTTGGTTGATGGATCTCCATGCGCGTGCAGATCTCTTCCATTCGGTGCTCTTGGACGTAAGTGTTGTCTTCGGGGAAATGGATTATTCCTAGATGGTACCTGTGTGTGCAAAGTTCAAGTTGACACGTCTGCTTAATCATAATCGTAATTATATTATTTGTACTCCACAGAAACTGATAAGAAACTATTTCATGCTTTCATACACCTTCCCACCTGCAAAGTTATTACCAACCAAGTCTTATCTGTCCGATCATGTGATAAAAACGGAAGAGGAAAACAAATCAATTAACCAAATTTAAACCGAACAAAACACTGCTATACACTGTTATACACATTTACGCATCATTCTATATGACTTCCAGAAGCAATATGATTGATATTTCAAATTTATTTCATGTCTCGACACAGACATTGTATAGCGGTATACCCTTGGACTACTTAGGCCTACAGTGACTTTAGTTGACATTTTTCCCAAGAAAAAAAATTACTTTATATACCCATTTTGCAACTGTTATAATTCTTTAAAATTAAGCTGTTACTGATATAGTGATTTTTAGGGTAAACTTGATATAGCCGATCGAGATATCGAGATATCGAAAACCTCTTTTTAATGTCTTTTCAATGCTGGAATGCAGAGCGAGAGAGGTGAGGTAGGTAATTAAGTTTCAGACAGGAAAGGAAGGCCGTCAGGTACCAGTAATAAGGTTTGATTCTGTGGCACCTTCCATTCGCTTGTAAAACCTGATTGGAATGAGAATGTTTTTAAATCTTACTTTGTTTAATTTATAAGTTCGCCCCAAAATAATTTACTCTAATTTCCCCCTACTCGTTGTATTCCGGTCTTCTATCGACAGGCATTGGCAAGTATTGCGATGAACCTTTCTTTTCTGCAAAACCGTGAGCTAACAAAGCTCCTCAATCTACAAAAATACATTTGTACTAACACAGAAGGGAAAACCAAAATACGCACCCGCGTGTCTCTTACCTCTCGGCATTACACGTGATTGCGACCTCGAAGCACGACTCCTTGAAGAGAATGAGCTGGTCCTTGGCCGAGAGAGCCCGAAACTCCGGCACCTTCTTTAGAAAGCTGGCCATCTTGTGGATGCCGATTTCCGAGGCGCACGACAAGTGCCGGCTGACGTGGAACGGGTTGGTAAGCTCCCGGGGCTTACCGGCGAGTTGCTCGGGGGAAATGCCCAAGGGCGTGATGGTGAAGATTATGCCCGTGGGAAAAGTCACTTCCATTTCCTTGATTAAACGGCCAAAACAATTTGCTCATTCTAATCATGTGTAAACATGTAAATAAAAATGTAGCACAGGTACATGTACGCATGATAGCAGTATACCCACGTTCATAATAACTGTAGGAAAATCCAAGGACATAACTACTAGGCCTATACAAAAGAATGTCAGACACACTTTAAAACCTGGGGTAAAACCATTTATTCAATACATTATTAGAGTGCAGTGTACTTTCATCCAGTTTATGACTGCTTTCAGCAATGGATATCGTTTTTAGTAACAACGGTTAACTTTTGTAGCACATTGTCCGTGATTTGCATTACTTTGATTGGACAGCTGTTTACCACTCGTGTATAGCAAATTTAAGAGACTTGGCAAACTGGATTTAAGACGAAAACAGATATTTTAAGACTTTTCATGTGATTTTCAAAGGCAGGACAAATAAGAAAATAAAAATCGACATAGATAAAAACCGAGGATCTGGGTGTTTGATAATACGGTGCGCCATCAAACGGCTGCACCAGAGAGGCCACGCTCAAACTGCAGGGTCGACGAGTCACTCATCCCACCTCGTTAATCTAAGGGCTATATCTGGGATAATTCAGGAGAGTAGTATTGAAAAGCATCTGGAAGCCTGGCAAATATAAGCAATAACCAATCGGAGAAAAATCAAAAAGTTTGAGCGTATCACAGTATCAGTTTTCTTCTTGCAAAAGGACACATTATTGGACGGGCGTGTCGACCGGATTTCAAAATGCTTTGTCCAAGGTATAGATCTCTTGGTGGCGCACTTTACTGCAAAATCACCAGAATTGTCAAAAAGAAATTATACTATACCTGATTGACGTATGTCCGGAAGCCTTCGATTTCTCTCTCTGATTTCTCCCCCTCAAAATGACCGGCGTAGTTCTCGTAAATCATGTCTACAAACAGCCGGTGTTGGCGCTCTTCCTCCGTTTCACTCAAGGCAACGTTGTCTCTGATCTGCTCCATCTCATGCATGAGTTTTTCTTTCTCCGCGCGAGGAACGCGTCCCATGCGGACGGCTATGTGTAAATTTGAAATAATGGAATACTTATTTTTCCCATTAAGTCTACGGAAAAGAAATGGCATAAAAATTGGAACTTTAAGAAGCAACGAAGCTGCTTCATTTAACTCATTTCACAGTTTATTTAATTAATAAATGTGCAGGCTGCAAAAACTGTGGTGTGAAATGAACACTATTCAGTATTTATATTCACAGTATTCAGTATTTGTATGAACACTCTTCAGTATTTACATGAACACTATTCCGTATTTGTATTAACACTATAGGCCTAGTCCAGTAAGAATTAATGGGGACCCTGACATTTTTGTTAACAGGTAAAATAGTTTTAACGGCATTGTGTTAATTGGGACTCTAGCTACCTCCCATAAAAATTCAACAAAAATCAACTTTGGGGAAATATGTTAATTAATTGAAAAATACAGAGGATGCACAATGTATATTGAAAGGCATGTATTTCCGACAAAATTATCTTGAAAGAGTATTTTAAGGTCGTCGTCGTTATTGCATAATCATTGTCATCATCAAAATACAAACGTCTTCTGCCCTTAATACTCCAATAGTCAGGTTGGCGCAGTGGTTACTGTCCCCGCCTATCACCGCTGTGGCCCGGGTTCCTGCCCTGGTCCACATGTGGATTGGGTTTTTAGTCTGATTCTGTGGGTTTTCCCCAGAATATTCTTCTTGGGTTTTCCTCCCACCTCTAAAACTGTAACTTCTTCTCATTGTCTTCTCTCTAAAGGTTTCTTCAGGCTTTCGAGCTACAGTGCCTAGGGCACTTTAGAGGAATCCTTGGTTTCATTACCAAAAAGAATTAAATAAAAGTAATAGATACTCAAAAATTATTTCAATTACTCTTCCGGATACTGTTTTAGAGTAGCTTAATAGGTGCATTGTGTCACTCCCCACCCCCCCCCCCCCCCCCCGATTCCTCCCTCCACCAGTGTGCTCCTCCATCCTACCCCACATCCCCTTAGAACTTTGGGAGAAAGAAATACGTGGGTTTTTTTTTTATTGTGAACGCATTAATTGCTTCTAACAAATCGGTGTAAAACTTTATGGAATTAGTAATAAAAGCATTGACGGTAACTTTTTTACAAAAATGTCAACTTTTCCGCAAAAAATCACATAAAACCTTCAAATTAGGTATCAACTAAGGACAAGTTTTGTCGGAAAGTTATTTTATCTGGCTGCAAAATAGTATAAATCCGGTTAATAACATCAGTTCGGTGAAAATATGGCAAAACTGAGTCTGTGATCGAGTAAAATAAAAGTAACAACTTAGCTGCATCGGTTTTACGTGATATGCTCCATTGCCCATATTGGAATCTGACCAACTTCAGCCAGTTTTGGCTATCTAATAATTGTTCCAACTTGGGCAACTTGGGTAATAGCACATTCGCGTACAGAAACCGGCACTTTCAGGAGCTTAAAAATCACATTTCCTCAAGGAAAAAATTGTTGAATTTGGTGTGTGTGTTCATGGCAGCCATATAAAGGTTTCTGAGTAAAAATTCAGTTGTTACCGTAACTAAAATGTCAGGGTTGGGAATTTTTCGTGTCAATTCTTACTGGCCTACTATTCAGTATTTACATAAACAATATTCCGTACTTGTATTAACACTATTTAGTATTTATATTAACTATTCGTTTAATATAAATATCACAATATAGTGTCAATCTAACACGACTTTTTTCCAGTGCAATCGAAACAAGAAAATCTTTAAAACCACACCACTCAGTAGAAACAATACCCAAATGTAAATGTGCCTGTCCATACTATAGTATCCTTTACTTTACAGAATTCGATCGTTTTATCTTTCCAAAAGAAATACAAATACATTTGACAATAGTATTGTGTAATACACAATGTAGAACTACAAAATGCACTGGGTTAAAAAGGGCAACTCAGGTTTAAAAAAGACACTCAGAAGTAAACAAAAATGGACAACTGTATCGCAAACAACTCACTGAAATTACCAAAAAGATAGGACAGAGGTTTTAATGGGTAAATGTTGATTAAAATGTGAGAACAGAAAATCCAAACAAAATCGATCCCCGTCCTCTTCCGGTATACCCACTCTTTAAGGAAATGTCAAAAAGCGACAACAACCCATGCAGGGTTTCCCTTAACATGAGTATAACAAGTTAAAATATTGAGACTTTGATAGAGACGTTTCTCCTACACTCCAGGCGACATGGACCATTTCTCTATGCATGGACTCAATGCTCAAAACAGTGCGCTTGATATTCTACCATGATGTTAAACTCTCTGAGGACAATTAGCAAACACGAATCGGGAACAAGGCAGAGATGTAGTCGAGTCCATCACAAGCCCTCCAGTCCTAATCCCAATCACAAGCTATTCAAATGAGCTTTCCTTTGTCATTGTTCATCCAGTTACTTGTGACCGGCTTTATGAAAGGACTTCTGACTGGGCTTGCGAAAGTACTTGGGAAAGGACTTGCAGGGACTCGACTCCAACTCTGGAACAAGGAGCTTGAAAGTGAGTGCGTACACTCTAAAAACTGTGTTTAGCAATTAAACACAACATTGCTATCAATTTGTAAACATATTTAGAAGATAAACAGTAAGTGTCAAATTCCTAAACATCAATGTTCAATGGCTAAACACTATCCGTCAATATGCTAAAACATGTTTAGTACGTAAACATGTTTACAAACTGATATAGCAAGAACAGGTTTAGAAAAGTGTTTAATTGCTAAACACTGTTTTTGCAGTGCATGGTACAATAAAACTTAAGGCTGCATCTTCAGGCAGACTTTACAAGGCTCTATTCCTTAGGGAAGATTTTACTTTAATACCCTCACCAAAATCAGTCAGGAATAGCAAAATCTTGGAAAATAACCATCCGCTTGTGTTCAGAGTTGTATAAACACTTGGCACAACCTTTAATTTTTTGACTTCACTAGGGAAATTTATGTGCAATATAGGGGAAGAAAGTTGATGTTTTCTGTATTAGATGTTCATGGCACAGTGTATGGTCACTCATAGTGTTCACATACATGTTAACTCCTGCATGCTTCATGCTTTATAGATTTTGCGGACATAAATCTTGAAATAACAGGTAGTGCCACATGTTTAAACAGTTGTTATCAAGGTTTGGTTATTTTCCAAGATTTTGCTGTTCCTGACCGATTTTGGTGGGTTATTAAAGTAAACTCTTTCCTTCCGTTAAAATCAATCAGAAATATAGACCGAGAGAAAAATCTATAGGCCTAAGCAATGACCTCACCTCCTGTGGACATCCCCAGCCCGAGACATTTTTGGAAGCGGCAATATTGGCACTTATTGCGTGACTTAATGGTGATGTCACATGGCTTATTCTCCCAGAATGGACACGGCTTGTACTCCAAATTCATCCTCTGCGTCCGTCGGAAAAAACCCTACAAATAAACCACAACTATTAACCTACAACAAGCAACATATTCCGGATTTTGTCTATTCCCCAATCAAAATTTAACAACCACATCGCATGTTTTCATTTATGACTATGGCTTGTTAATAATGTGTAAAAACTTTACTGGAACAGCAAAATAAAAAATACTACGGCTTATCTTAAACAAAGTCACTAAATGTATTTTCATTTGGGCTGAATCCAGAATTTTTCTGCAGGTAAAACCATTTTTGTTTTTATTTTTAAACGTAAAAGCAAAAAAAAATAGCGGGGGAGGCAGGCCCAAAAGGTTTACATTTTTGCCAGTCAAATTAAAAACAAAACAAAAATACCGGTGGTGTCATGCAAGATGGGTGTTTTGTTTACATGTTAAAAGTTTTAAGAAATACAAGCAAACAAGACAAATTTAAAAAAAGACAAACTAAAAAAAGAACCAAAAACAAATCTAACTTTCACCCTGGGCATTTATTTAAACGTTTACACTGCATATTCGTAATCAAAGACGTCGCATTAACGAGAGGTTTTCTGGCTCACGATTGTTTGTTGGGGAAAAGATTACCTTTCGTTTTGTGAGCATTAAAACACTAAAACAACAAAACATTTGTGAAACAAAACACATTATCTTATCTCTTGAAACATAGATTAATCACCATTTTCGGTTTTAACATTACTGACAAAATAATGCTAAGGTTGAATCTCATATAATGCATGGGGCACATTTTCTGCCGACAGGAATTTTGTTTCCACACAATGCAATCCACATGGGTTTAAATCTTGGAAACACAAAACGATGTCTGGAACATTGTTAGCATGCTTATATAGCCAACAGAGGGCGGGCTTCGAGAATATCGAGAATATCGGGAAGACTCGAACTTCAAGCCAGCCCCTGGCCTGGTTCTCTTATTAAACAACGTTACATTTCAAGTGAAACAGGGAGACCATAGTCTACGCAACGTTAATCACTGTGCAAATGATGATCATGATTGCACCGCATTCCAAATGCGTAATAATGTCAATAATCTCAAAGGCCTACATCTCATGCTAATCTCATACAGGCACCGATAACAGGAACGCAAACTCGAATTTTACGCAGATTGATTCGTGTACCGTGACTGATAAATGTGTGCCTGTGTGAATGCCCTTTGGTCGACTCGGCCTCGTCAGACATGATCGCCCTTTGCCGCCCTTTGCCGCCCTTTGCCGCCCTTTGCCGCCCTTTGCCGCCCTTTGCCGCCCTTTGCCGCCCTTTGCCGCCCTTTGCCGCCCTTTGCCGCCCTTTGCCGCCCTTTGCTATGTAGCAAGGTCATTCGGACTACAGAAGGCTTACGAAGCTCGTCTCACCCTAACAAACACAGTCAATAAGAAAATGAAACGTATGCCTAAATAAACTACTAACCATGCACAGGGGCAAGTGTTAGAGGCTGATCGAAATCATCATTTACATGGCTTTTATTATAAACTTAGCACAATAAGCCAGTTCGGTATTTCAACTGCGCATGTGCACAATGACATTTTATCACGAATTACCCGCGTGACCTAGCGCGCGCGTGTGAACACATCTGGGCCCAATTTCATGGCTCTGCTAACCACGGCTTTCCGCGCTTACGATCACCATTTTGCGCAGTAACAGCGCTAGCGGAAAAATTCTGCGCTAACCCTGCAAGCACAGAATCCTTAGTTACGGGATGTACGCATGCTCAGGAGCCAAAATTCCCCGCTAACGCGTGAAATACGCTTGCCGTAAGCACAGAATTTTCTGCTACAGTAAGCGGGGATTTTTCGCTAACGGTAAGCAGAGCCATGAAATTGGGCCCACAATGGGCGTTCGTGTAGCACGGCGTGACATTACGTAAGCAATTTTATCCCGAATAACCTTTGACCTTTGAGATACCGAACTGGCTTACACACATTATCAGATAAATGAAACTTTGGACACATGACACCATGAAGTTGTGAATCAAAATATATGGCCCAAGAGAAGTCAAAGACTACCGTGGACATAGCACAGATTTGGCTTCAATACCTACAGCATTTTACGATCTTTACCTTGCATCCTTCGCATGAATACACCCCATAGTGCATGCCCGACGCCTTGTCTCCACATATTTGGCAACGAATTATTTCTGAAATTAAAATACACAGATACAGGGTCAACAATGCTTCAACAACAGTTTGCACGACTGTTTATTATTATTATTTTTCGTTGATAACGCCTGGGAATAAAAAGAACACCATACAATTTAATGTGGACGTGAAATCGTACCTAGTATTTTTTTATATTTTAATAAACGATCAAATCTCTCGAGTTGCTGGCGAGTTATTCACTTTGGAAAACGAATGATATTTTGGGATTTTTCCGGTTGTGCTAACGTCAGGCTTTAGAAGACAAAACATTGCTTTCACCAATTAATACATTTTTAAGCATTGGGTAAATATTGAAAATTGAAAAAGAAGTGAAAAATGGAGGTAAAATAAAATGACGGAAGTAGGTGGACTTGTCCTTATTTTAACCTTGCAATTAAGGCTTGCTTGCTCAAATGA
This sequence comes from Hippasteria phrygiana, assembly GCA_037893225.1. Classification (NCBI taxonomy): domain Eukaryota; kingdom Metazoa; phylum Echinodermata; class Asteroidea; order Valvatida; family Goniasteridae; genus Hippasteria; species Hippasteria phrygiana. Next base: position 1,596,596 of record JAZGUH010000320.1, read on the forward strand.
CGAGCTGTACATGTCACGGACAAAGTCCTAAAACCGAGTTTTGGTTGAAAAATCAGTAACTCGCCAATAAGAGTTTTTCGGATTTCTTTTGCACTAAAAGAAAGCTTGTATGTTGATTGCCACTTCAAAACATTCAATTACTTCTTTTGACACATTCGTGGCTCCTGGTAATGTGATTAAATTTACAACTCTCGATTCGTCATTATATTTTGAAATTACGTCCAGTCTGCAAAAGTTAAAAGTTCAGCTCACCACTGTAATTAAAGGTTTTACTTGTGTCATCCGACGAGTCATCTGAGAGGGAGCCCACGGTCTCTGAGCCTTCATAGCCTGGGCTGTTGTCGCCAAACTCGTGCTTGTACGGAGTTAGGTCTTTCTGCAGGTACATCTTGAATCGGGAAGTAATCAGAGTCTGTGCTTCTTTGCGCCTGCAGTCGTCAATTGTTACAGACATCGTTGTTGATTTAACAGCAGATTACTAGTATAACAAATTTAAAGAAAAATAAAGTATCGATATTAACGATATTGTAAGTTGAAAAGTCGTATTCTAATTGGGTGATCCCCACAATGTCGCTTCCCAGGTTGTATCATAAAATTGGGCGTGATGGTGGCTATACGACATTGTGGGTTTATGACTTCTGACTACCACACCCGAACAAAGACACTGACAATTTGGGAGACCGCCAAACAGGGCAAGATAGCTCAGTTGGTAGATCGCCGGTACGGTATTCCGGAGGTCGCAGGTTCAAATCCCAACTCCTGCCAGTTTTCTTTGTTCACTTGGAAAATTAAAAAAGGATAAACTATACAAATATTCATCGGTATATAAGTTAGTTTTCTGAACGGTAAAAGCGGCGGAGAGGCAACTTTATTAAACAACGTTTACACCACTGTGGTTTATTTTGGGAGATTAATTGTTTGTTTTCTAAAACGGGTAATGTCTAATCTCTTAGTGTTTGCGTTATAGGAGTCAATCCAGCCAAAAGCTATACTGTTCCCCATACAAAAAATTGTATACTTTTACAATATTGCCCGAGTTCAATTGTTAACTAAACAGGTTAAACAATCTGATCACACCAATGAAATACATTTTATGCGATAATCCTTTGGACCCTTTTTATGCAAGGTCGCCCCGAACAAGGCGAAAAGCCACTCAAGGTACGGAGCTACACAAAGAAAAAGAATAAAGCATTCCTCTTGAAACAGGACAGATCGTAAGACGAAGGGAAACATGCACCATGCAAATAATTTCATCGAGATACAGAACAAAGGTAAATTTACGCTAAGCATAGCTTGTTGTACATCTAGGTACAGCTTGAGTATATGTCTATTGGTGGGAACAGACGGAAAGTCGAATTTCACGCTCAAACACTGGGAATTTGTTTTAAAAGCTTTAGGCTACAACTGCAATGAATACTTTACCTTCCATTCCTGAAAACACGACATAACAGGCAAATATAAAACACACCCGTAAGTACTATAATTTAAATGCAACTCAGTCAGAGAACAAAACAACTGTCACAACTTTACCAGAACAATATCAACTTCTTGTACTTCTTGAACTTCTTGTACATAAATTCCTTTGTTTATACACTAGGCCCTATATTTCACACAAAATAGAAAATTAATGTACAGAAAGGACAAGTGAAGAAAGGGCTAAAAGGTACTTATAAGATAGGAGAGCTAATAAAAGGAAGAAATGTACATGTATTTATAAGGAAAGGAAAGGTACAGGAACCGAAATTAAAAAAGAATTGCAATTGTATTGATAACAAAACTCTAAATTATGTGTATTGTTTATATCACAGAGAATTCTTTAAATAGGAAGGAAAGTTAAGCAAAGGAAAAGCACATAGGAACGAAAACGAAAGAAATTAATTATCCACTATAGAACTAAACAAGATTAAAATGTGTATTTTCTATACCACATCTATATCAAAGACTATTAAAAAACGCATGCAATCTGCTAAAGGAAAACGCGCGGTGTGCAGAGGTTGACTTCAATCCTTGTCTTTGGCACCGCCGAAATACATTAAGAAATGTTGACCTTTAAAGATCACTAGATGGGTGGAATCGTAATATATTGTTCCGTATTATTGTGTTCAAAAGGCATGGGTGTAAATCACGGGGGGAACAAAAAAATACTGATTTCGAGGTTACCTTGTAACTTTCCAACAGGCAAACTATAAAAAAGGGAAAACAAACACTACAAAAACTATAAATGTACCGTTGTGTTGTCAGGCATAGGGACATATTAAGTGTGCATATTTGCATTACGATGTACATAGCCTATATACTTAGGGTAACCAGACCTTTGTATTATGATTATGATCAACGCCCCTAACAGTATCATAATTGTCTTAATTCTCTCCCCCCCCCCCCCCCCCCCCCCCCCCCGCTTTTCGAATATCTATGTCGGCCGGGATTTTGGTCCAGTCGCCAATCCCCCGCCCCACTCACCGACACGGATTTACGCCACTGCAAAAAAGAGATTTAAAATGGTACAAAATATTAGTGTTAGGGAAATGGCATTCTTCCTTTTTATGGCAGATTTTTTGCTTTTTTAATGCTGTTTTGGTTTCAAAATTATAATTTGAGTAATATTAATTAGGTTGGTTGTGTTTCTGCACTAATGTTTAGCCGCATTTACGTTTGAGGTCAAGATTTGTTTTCATAGGCCCATATACTGAAGACCTAGGGAATAATAGTTTTGAAATTCCCAGCACGTACAAAATGAATTGAAGCTTTGCATGGTGGAAACGATGAGAAATAAGTGAAAGATTGCGGGTAACACCATGTGAAAATAATCTCTTCTAGGAAGATGTGTGGTTCTGAAAGGTACAAAATCGTTGGGAAAACGTAATTCGTCCATTGCAAGTGGTCGTGCACAGCGCCCCGTTCGCCTAAAGCATAACGATGCGTGTGTATATAATTTGACACTGTCGGTCGAAAGTAGCAGCATTTCGTCAGTAAGCTAATTGAGAGAGAGAGATAGACGACTGATTTTGAAGATTTACATTTTACGTTATCTATCGGCCACCAGCGTATAGGCAATATTGGCGAAAGTGTCTTGCCGTGAAAATAGCCTGCTATAGCCTAAATTTAGGCCCAAAATGTAGGGCCAGGATCAGCTAGGTGTGCAAAGTACCAATGTATTCCCCCCGGGCCCCGGCGGATCCGGGGGGCCCAACCCCCTGGTGCTTGCCTTTTTTGTTCCTTTTGTTGTTGTTGCTTGAAAGGGCTTTTACGCCTAAAGTACCGTAGCAAACCAGAAAAGATAAGCCAAACCCTGTTAAGGTCTTATTTTGCGCGTACGGGTAATAAAACAAAGAGGTTAAATGACTCTACCAACGTTGAGAAAGTCTGTCCGCTGTCCCCCAGCCCTTGTGTAAAATTTGGTTCGCAGGCAAAACATTTTTGGAATCAACTTTTTCGGCAAAACAAATTCAGAACCGAACCCACCCCACCCCTTGCAAACAATCCTGGATTCGCCCCTGGTACGTACACGCGTTGCTTGGCAAGCAAATAAAGACTGCTTCCGATGGCCCCATCATTCGTTCCATAAAACAAACCCACTTTCAGTACACAACATACATACATTTAGACTGGTTCCCCATAAAAAAATACACTTTCAGTGCAACATTCAGACATCGTGTTACTGCTTTATTACCATAACGGAAATTGCATATCAAATAACATGAAATAATTACAGAGGTAACTCTAGACTTTTTTTTTTTTACTAAGGACAACATTTACACTATTTTCACGTTTGTAAAATAATGAATCCATTTTTAAAAAAAATTTTACCGACTTGATTTTTATCTTTTGATCTAAAAATGAGACGTTACCGTAAACTCAACACGTCCTTCCAAAACATTTCGTGTTACTGCTTTATTATCGTAACGGAAATGTCTTATCAAATAACAATTTGAAATAATTACACAGGTAAAGGACAACATACACACTATTTTCACGTTTGTAAAATAAGGAAGCCATTTTTTGAACCGCCTCGATTTTTAGCTTTTGATCTAAAAATATATAACTGAATGATGAGACGAAACTACAAACTCAACACGTACATCCGAAACATTTACATTTCCACCAAAATGTCAAACCGATAATCTGAACGCATGCACCAAACACAATAACATAACGAGAGATGTGTGACTGTTGATGAACAGTACACATAGCTTTTCCGCTCTGCATTTTTTTTTTTTTTACATGAAAGGAATTAAGGAATAAAGAGTAAGTTTAAAGAGTGAAAGTATTAAGAGTGAAAGTATAATAAAGGTTGCATGAAATATACCTTAGATTTGTAGATATGTTTTCTTTGCGATTATAAGTATCGCACTTTGATGTGTTTTGGTACATGTTGGTTCACGTCATTATGGTCTTAATTTGGAGAATTAAAAACACAGAATTTTAAAAGGGAATCATTTACAACTCTATTTGTGGGGTTAGCACTGTACATTGTGTACAAATGATGTATATGCGCGGCTGTTCGAGTGGCAAATTGTTTTCTCTAGGAAGGTTAGGGGCAATTACCATAAATGGGCGTATCTAGACCGCTATTACGATCAAGCATATTCATGATTAAGTTAATTTATATAATAAGCATCGCACGCATTATTCAGACAGCTATATAAGGTTGAAGTAAAAATATTTTCTCTAGCTACTGTTGTGGCTATATTGGTAGAGCACTGAAAGCTTTAGACTACAGAGGCCTGGGTTCGAATCCTCTGCCCGATTTATATTTCAAGGGAAAACACAACGTCTATTTATGACAATTGACCCTAACTTATCTCACTTCCGTTTTGGACCGGAAGGAAGGGTCACGTGACTTTGCACGTAATATAAAAAATGAAGACCCTGGATTATTCTATCGGTTCCCGTAAAAAGCAAAATCAGATCTCTCTCGATTGATTCTATATTGATTTTCAAAGATTAAACTTTCAAGTTGTAAGGCACTTCCGGTTTGGACCGGAAGGAAGGGTCACGTGACTTTGCACGTAATATAAAAAATGAAGACCCTGGATTATTCTATCAGTTGCCGTAAAAAGCAAAATCAGATCTCTCTCGATTGATTTTATATTGATTTTCAAAGATTAAACTTTCAAATTATAAGGCACTTCCGGTTTCGACCGGAAGGAAGGGTCACGTGACTTTGCACGTAATACAAAAAATGAAGACCCTGGATTATTCTATCAGTTCACATTAAAGCAAAATCAGATCTCTCACGGTTGATTTTATATTGATTTTCAAAAACTAAATCTAGAAATCTTTGGTTGCTTGTAAACTGATACTTGATGACGTCATCGTGACGTCATTATCGGAAAACTCGAGAGCTATGTAAACTATGCTATCTGAAGCAGAAATCTGCATTATATCTCTTGCGGTTGATTTTTCAGCAAATTGTTTAGGTTTAAAGGTCTTTTCATTGCAACTTCCGGTTTGGTGACGTCATCAATTTTTCTCCACCTCAACTTGTTCTTAGCGTGAAGCCGATTACATACATCAATTATAGAGTGATTTCAGCAAACTTCGCCACACACATCGACCGATTATTCATTTTAAGCATTTTTCAACTTGCCGCTAGAGGGCGCTCGAACATTTTATGACGTCACAAATATTTTTTTTGTGAAGTACAACCTAGTCGGAGACCAACATCGTTGAAAGCAAGTTCCTATCTTTTTCCACTTTCAAATGATGAGGCACTTCCGGTTTGGACCGGAAGGAAGGGTCACGTGATTTGACGCACACGAGATAAAATAAAGATCCTGGATTATACTATCAATTCCCACAAAAATCAAGTTCCGGGCTCTCACGGTTGATTTTATATTGATTTTCAAAGATTAAATCTGCTAATCTTTAATTGCTTGTAGTTTGATACATGATGACGTCATCATGACGTCAGAGTAATATGGACGAGTTCAGTACAGGGTCTCAGTGTATGCCAACTCTCATTAAGATTGAAGTTTGTTTAAGGGCAAAAGTGCCGATTAGAAAAAACGTGCATAAAGTTTATGAGGTTTTGGGGAGAAAAAGAAAAAGAAGACGAAGAAGAAACGAGACCTAAGATGTGTTTGTGGACAAACACAGAGCTGTTTCGTTTCGTAATCGGTACGTGAAGTATGAACGATCGAGGATTTGGAAAGAACTCGATCGTACGTGAAGTCTGAACGATCGAGGATTTGGAATGAACTTCGAAATCACGCGAACGATTAAGGTGAAGTCTGATTCCGTTTTCGAAACGATTAGAAATAAGTGAAGAGAAAAGATGACGTCACGTGACTCTTGATGACGTCATCATGACGTCATCATTCATTTTTAACTTTTCCGAATATGTTGGCCAACCAATTAAGCAACTTTGAAATTAATCGGACCTACGGTTCTCTAGATATGTGCCATTCAAAAATGCACCTTCAGGATGACGTCATCATGACGTCATCATTTATTTCCATGTTTTACACATACTGCCTGACCAACAAACTAACTTTGAAATTATTCGGACCTACGGTTCTCTAGATATGGGCAATTGAAAAATGCACCTTTAAGATGACGTCACGTGACCCCTGATGACGTCATCATGACGTCACGATTTATTTTCATGTGTTACAAATACTGCCCCACAACCAATTGAGCAACTTTGAAATTAATCGGACCTACGGTTCTCGAGATATGGGCCCTTCAAGAATGCACCTTTAAGATGACGTCACGTGACCTCTGTGTGCCAAGTCTCGAGTCGATCGGTTTTCCCAAAGTGCCCAAATGCCCTGTTGAAAAAAAGACGTGCACAAACCCTATGGGAGAGGAGTCTGAAAATGGGAAACCCGAGAGATGAAAAAAACTGAGATTTGTACGCGGACCGCCACAACATACTCATGGTTACTGCCTTCCCAGAATTCCTTTGTTATCATATTGTTTTGGACCTAAGATTTGAAATGGGAATATTTTGAGAATGGAGTGAGCTACGATCACGAAAATTTTGAATTAGGTACACGAAAATACAACGGATAAAACTCTCGAAGGTTTTTTGTCATACGCGATTGCTAAAGATACTAAATTCTAGCCTGAATTTGATGACCTCCCATTGACGTCATGATGACGTCACGAAAATTTCACTGACGCAGGACCATTTTGGGCACCCAACTAAGACTTTGCAATAGAGAGAAATAATGCTACTGCTTTGGTTTTTCAGATATAGGGTCCACAAAATTGACTAATTAATATTCATGAAGGTCATAACTTGACAACTGCTGACGTCATCATGACGTCATTGTTATATGCACATCAGTGAATGATGATAAATTATTGTTGTACTTCTCAGTCTGATTGAAGAAAGTTAAAGATGAAAAGAGGCGACGAGAAAGAAAATGTGTGTTATACGAATGGTCCGGTGGGACCGGTGTTGAAAAAAAAAAAAAAAAATGACCCCTGATGACGTCATGATGACGTCATCATTCATTTTCATCTTTTACAGATAGCAACTTTGAAATTAATCGGACCTACGGTTCTCGAGATATGGGCCCTTCAAAAATGCACCTTTAAGATGACGTCACGTGACCCCTGATGACGTCATCATAACATCATCATATATTTTAATCTTTTACGCATACTGGCACACCAACAAAGCAACTTTGAAATTAATCGGACCTACGGTTCTCGAGATATGGGCCATTCAAAAATGCACCTTTAAGATGACGTCACGTGACCCCTGATGACGTCATCATAACATCATCATTTATTTTTATCTTTTACGCATACTGGCACACCAACAAAGCAACTTTGAAATTATTCGGACCTACGGTTCTCTAGATATGGGCCATTCAAAAATGCACCTTTAAGATGACGTCACGTGACTCCTGATGACGTCATCATAACATCATCATATATTTTAATCTTTTACGCATACTGGCACACCAACAAAGCAACTTTGAAATTAATCGGACGTACGGTTCTCAAGATATGGGCTACTCAAAAATACACCTTTAAGATGACGTCACGTGCCCCCCTGATGACGTAATCATGACGTCGACATCCTTAGACCATCTGTGAGTGGTGGTCTAAGTGTGTGCCAAGTCTCAAGTCGATCGGATTTCCCAAAGTGCCCAAATGCCCTGTTGGAAAAAAGACGTGCACAAACCCTGTGCGAGAGGAGTCTGAAAATGGGAAACCCGAGAGACGAAAAAAACTGAGATTTGTACGCGGACCGCCACAACATACTCATGGTTACTGCCTTCCCAGAATTCCTTTGTTATCATATTGTTTTGGACCTAACATTTGAAATGGGCATATTTTGAGAACGGAGTGAGCTACGATCACGAAAAGTTGGATTTAGGTACACGAAAATACAACGGTTAAAACTCCCGAAGGTTTTTTGTCATACGCGATTGCTAAAGATACAAAATTCGAGCCTGAATTTAATGACCTCCCATTGACGTCATGATGACGTCACGAAAATTTCACTGACGCAGGACCATTTTGGGCACCCAACTAAGACTTTGCAATAGAGAGAAATAATGCTACTGCTTTGGTTTTTCAGATATGGGGTACACAAAATTGACTAATTAATATTCATGAAGGTCATAACTTGACAACTGCTGACGTCATCATGACGTCATTGTTATATGCACACCAGTGAATGATGATAAATTATTGTTGTACTTCTCAGTCTGATTGAAGAAAGTTAAAGACGAAAAGAGGCGACGAGAAAGAAAATGTGCGTTATACGAATGGACCGGTGGGACCGGTGTTGACAAAAAAAAAGAAAAACTAGAGGTTAAGCGTCTGTTGAGGTCAACAGACGCATGGCTTTTCCTGGTTTTTTTTTTATCAGCATTAAAGTTGTTAAGGGTTTTGTTTTCGCTGAGTTTTCTAAGATCTGAGATTATTTCATGATCTAGATTTCTTACTTGAAAGTTGACCTTTAAGTTTATATTACTTGACCTATGATGACATTATAAGGATAGTACTTATACATGGTGTTGGCCTGTGTCGAGATTGGAGTCAATCTGATCAATGACAGTAATATATAATAATGTTAAATATTAAAAAATTCATAGAAAATCAGTTGATGACGTTATCATGATGGCACCTCAATTTTCATCTATAACACGAGATACACTAGCAACATACCAGGTTTGAAGGCAATCGGACGTACCGTTCTCTAGATATGGGCCCTTGAAAAATGCACCTTTAAGATGACGTCACATGACACGTGATGACGTCATCATGACGTCACGTTTCGGCATACATTTTCAGCTTAGGGTCTCTGTTTGTGTTAAGCCTGATTAAGATCTGATGTTGTTTAGTGACCAAAGTGTCCCGTACAAAATTCGTGTACAAAGTCTATGGGATTTGGGATAGAACTAAAATAATCATAGAAAATCAGCCGATGACGTCATCATGACGTCACCTCGGATTTAACATGCTAGTATCACTATCTACCTGCACACTAATTTTTATGACGATCGTCCCTACCCTTATATGTGTTTCAAAAAAGCATATTTTTGATGACGTCATGATGACGTCACACATTTTTCACATTTATGTGAAAGAATATAGGAGCTAACAAAGCTATTACAAAAAGAATTTTGAATTTAGCGTGTTCTGTTGATGAGATATGGCTTTAGGAAACTTTGAAGTTCAAAAACTTTAATATTACTGTAAAATCGTATGATGACGTCATCATGACGTCACCTCAATTTTCATCTATAACACGAGCTACCATACCAACATACCTGGTTTGAAGGCAATCGGACGTACCGTTCTCTAGATATGGGCCCTTGAAAAATGCACCTTTAAGATGACGTCACATGACACGTGATGACGTCATCATGACGTCACGTTTTGGTATACATTTTCAGCTTAGGGTCTCTGTTTGTGTTAAGCCTGATTAAGATCTGATGTTTAGTGACCAAATTGTCCCGTACAAAATTCGTGTACAAAGTCTATGGGATTTGGGATAGAACTAAAAATTCATAGAAAATCAGCCGATGACGTCATCATGACGTCACCTCGGATTTAACATGCTAGTATCACTATCTACCTGCACACTAATTTTTATGACGATCGTCCCTACCCTTATATGTGTTTCAAAAAAGCATATTTTTGATGACGTCATGATGACGTCACACATTTTTCACATTTATGTGAAAGAATATAGGAGCTAACAAAGCTATTACAAAAAGAATTTTGAATTTAGCGTGTTCTGTTGATGAGATATGGCTTTAGGAAACTTTGAAGTTCAAAAACTTTAATATTACTGTAAAATCGTATGATGACGTTATCATGACGTCACCCCAATTTTCATCTATAACACGAGCTACCATACCAACATACCTGGTTTGAAGGCAATCGGACGTACCGTTCTCTAGATATGGGCCCTTGAAAAATGCACCTTTAAGATGACGTCACATGACACGTGATGACGTCATCATGACGTCACGTTTTGGTATACATTTTCAGCTTAGGGTCTCTGTTTGTGTTAAGCCTGATTAAGATCTGATGTTTAGTGACCAAATTGTCCCGTACAAAATTCGTGTACAAAGTCTATGGGATTTGGGATAGAACTAAAATAATCATAGAATATAAATCATATGATGGTCATCATGACATCACTTCAATAACACATCACCTCAATGTGTGCTCTTGGCCTGTGTATAGATTGGAGTCAATCTGATCAATGACAATGTAAAATTTTGAGAGTATGTACAATGAAATTAGAAACATTAAAAAAAATCATAGAAAAACAGCCGATGACGTCATCATAAGATTACTTCGGATTTCACATGCTAGCGACAACATCTACCAACCCACCAATTGTTATGATTATTGGATATATGTACCCTTATGTTTTTTAAAAGCACATTTTGATGACGTCATGATGACGTCATGATGACGTCACACTTTTTCACATTTATGTGAAAGAATATAGGAGCTAACAAAGCTATTACAAAAAGAATTTTGAATTTAGCATGTTCTGTTGGTGAGATATGGCTTGAAGAAACTTTGAAGTTCAAAAACTTAACAATTACTATAAAATCGTATGATGACGTCATCTTCGCGTCACATCAATTTCCATCTGTAACACATGCTGGCCTATCTAGATACCACGTATCAACTTAATCGGACTTGTACTTCCATAGATATATGGCTTCGAAAAATGCCCCTTTAAGATGACGTCACGTGACATGTGATGACCATCATTAAAAGTCAAGTCAGGGTTCCCACAGAAATCTGAAAACCAAATTCCATGACCTTTCCATGACTTTCCAAGACTAAATTTCCATGACATTTAATATTATTTTGCAGAGAAAAGTTGTTTGGTATTATGGTACTGATAAACCCCTGATATGGGGCTAACCATTTGTTAGCTTTTGAAAATAAGTGTTAATTAATAATGCCCTCCTCCCATTACAGCCATCCGATCCACCCACTTTAATAAAAAAAGAAGAAGATAAGATGATATATTATAAGATGTACACAATGGCTGTGGCACTAACAGCTTCCATCAGCAAAGAAGACAGAAAAGGATAGAAAGAAGAAAGATAGTAAATGGCTAAATCACATACAGCAGACACATGGAGCTAGCACGTTAGTAGAGAGATTCACGCGAACCGGCATTGGCGACGCTATTTGCAATGCCCAATTTTCTGTCAGTGCTGCCACTGGCTTTAATTTGTTTTTATTTAGTTTTGATCATTTAATTTTCTATAATAATTGGTGTTTGTTTATTGTTACTATTTTAAATGACTCATAACATTATTTTTATATTTATAACAAATTGATCTGAAATATATTAGGCTCAAATTTTCAATTATAAAATTAGCAATTTAGCAATAATGGTCACAACTTTTAACTGAAATTGTCCTCCAAAATGACAAAAAAATTAAATCAACAAAAATCCACAATAGGGTTAACCTAACATGACTACTATTGGCCCTCATTCTATTTCTGATTCTATTTACTCTTTTCAGTAATATAATATTTAAAAGAATTGTTTGTCTTAAAATCTCTGTGGTATTATAAGTTACAGCATCATCACCATACTGCACATTTCTCATCCAAGTTGATAACAGGACCCCCCCCCCCCCCCCCCTGCACACAATCATGGTGGAATAAAACTATTTAATGCGGCTACCATTAAATATCAACATGTATGTACTGTCTGCTTTGTTTTCTTTTAAAATTTATTTTCTTATAGTCTAAACAGATTGCATACAAACCATTACCCTAATAATCTCCTAGGGTGTGTGAAAAATCATCTACTGAGAATTGAGGACTTTTATGGTTAAGATATCATTTACATGATTAGGTTTAATATTCAGCTACCATCTCTAATCTTGTTTTCAATTATATCATGTTTATGTGCCCACATTACATTGAGCTTACGTGTATTGAGTTAAACCTACATGGATGTGGTTCATTCCATGAAGTTGGGTACATAAAGTGTGACATTTTGCAAAAAAGGGCAATGTTTAAACCCTAAAATATACATTTTCTACCTTTATCAGTTTTCCCTGATCTGGATACGTTGTTCATGCACACTTGCAATTAGTAGTTTCACAAGTCCAATAAAGGATTCTTTGGATTGTTTTTTCACACTCGATGAAGATATGTCAAAATGTGTGACATTCCTCCAAATTTGGTGTCCTGTTACACGTGAAACCAGTACCTTAAAATGTCATTATATTCTCTCTGCTTTTATTAATTTGTCTAATTGTTACTAATTTTATAAACTTATAAGTAGGTCTTATTAGGGTATGAAACTTGCGACTCTTCTAAGAAAGCTGGTAGATATAGGCTTATGGGTCATTCCGTAAATGAAAAATATATGGTGTTCGTGTTACATGTGAAACAAAAACACATTTTCTGACATATTTCCATTGATTTGCCTTGAACATGTCTGCATTTTATGAACTAGTTAAGGATATACATCTCTAATGAAAAGATATGAAAATCAGACCTCTTCAGTAAATATGAGGCATAAAATATGATTTTGTGTGGATTTTCCATGTAACATGGACACTGGTGTCAATGTTACATGTGAAACCCATCGCTTATTTGTACCATATCACTGTAAATTTCAATTGCAAAAGTCTGACTTCCATTTGTTCAATATTGCTGTCTGTAAGTACACAAAAGGTGGTTTATTAAAGAAAGTGTTGAATAAAGTTCTTAAGATATGGCAAAAGTTAGGTACTGCAGCTCAATTCTGTTTGATCCACTGCCATCTTCACTGACAAATGTACATGCTGTCATCAAATCTGAAATAAGGAACAATAAAGATTGTCCCCTGTGTATTTCTATATTTTATTCATGTGTTGTGTTTTGGGTTTTTTATCTGGGGTTCAGGGTGAGCTGGTTGGGTTTATAATTTGTACAGATACGTGCATGCCCCCAGGCCCAACTTGCAGACTAGGCTGTGTATAATAATAATAATTAACTTCTCTGAGACAAGTAGGGGCATATCTCACTCCCCGAAAACAACTTTTTAAAGTTGCGTTGAAAATGCATATGCAACATGGCAAAGCATTGCTAAAATATTGCAGTATTATACGTGACAATGTTTGTATTTTAGACATCAAACTCTTCAGTTTATTCAGTTGGTGGGGGGTTTGAAAGTAAAATCTCTCTTCATAATCGTGTCATCATATGGCACAACCTTTAGTTGGAGGCTTTTGTTGGGGAATTTTCACTGCTAAATAGAGGAAAACAGTTTGTGTTCACTATAGGCCTACATAGCCTAATTATTCTTGGCAGTGTCTGGTCAGAAATTAATGTACATGTACTACAAGTGTTTACATACATGTACATATGTAAATTTCTGTCTCATTTTCCACAAATCTTTAGGAAATAAATCTTGAAATAAGTTGTGCCACATACTTAGACAAACAGGGTTGGTTATTTCCCACGATTTCTGTGTTTCTGACCCATGCTGGTAGGGGTATTAAAGTAAAATCTCTCCACAGAATTTTGTAATTTTGTTGGGGAATTTTCACTACAGTGTTCACATACATGTACAGTAAATGTGTGTCTCATTTTCCACAGATATTTTGGAGATAAATCTTGAAGTAATAGGTTGTGGCACATATTTAGACAAGCAGGGTTGGTTAATTTCCAAGATTTCGCTGTTTCTGACTAGCTGGTTGGGTTTATAATTTGTACAGATGTACTACATGTAGGCCCTATACTTGCAGACTGGGTTGTAACTTTTCTGAGACAAGACTAGTATAGGGGCATAACTCACTCCCCAACAACAACTTTTTCAAGTTGTGTTGAAAATGTCTGTCCAACATGTCAAAGCATTTATCTGCAATCATTCATGTTCAGAATTGTGTAATCACATAAATTTGAGGCTTTTGTTGGAGAATTTGCACTGCTAAATAGAGGAAAAACATGTTAATTTGTTTTGACTTTAGGCCTACATGTATTATTATTGGCAGTGTATGGTCACAAATTTCTTTGCACACAATCATGGTGGAATAAAACTATTTAATGCGGCTACCATTAAATATCAACATGTAGGTATGTACTGTCTGCTTTGTTCTCTTTTAAAATTTATTGGAACATAAAGATTGTCCCCTGTGTATTTCTATATTTTATTCATGTGTTGTGTTTTGGGTTTTTTATCTGGGGTTCAGGGTGAGCTGGTTGGGTTTATAATTTGTACAGATACATGCATGCCCCCAGGCCCAACTTGCAGACTAGGCTGTGTATAATAATAATAATTAACTTCTCTGAGACAAGTAGGGGCATATCTCACTCCCCGAAAACAACTTTTTAAAGTTGCGTTGAAAATGCATATGCAACATGGCAAAGCATTGCCAAAATATTGCAGTATTATACGTGACAATGTTTGTATTTTAGACATCAAACTCTTCAGTTTATTCATTTGGTGGGGGTTTGAAAGTAAAATCTCTCTTCATAATCGTGTCATCATATGGCACAACCTTTAGTTGGAGGCTTTTGTTGGGGAATTTTCACTGCTAAATAGAGGAAAACAGTTTGTGTTCACTATACATAGCCTAATTATTCTTGGCAGTGTCTGGTCAGAAATTAATGTACATGTACTACAGTGTTTACATACATGTACATGTACATATGCAAATTTCTGTCTCATTTTCCACAAATCTTTAGGAAATAAATCTTGAAATAAGTTGTGCCACATACTTAGACAAACAGGGTTGGTTATTTCCCAAGATTTCTGTGTTTCTGACCCATGCTGGTAGGGGTATTAAAGTAAAATCTCTCCTCAGAATTGTGTAATTTTGTTGGGGAATTTTCACTACAGTGTTCACATACATGTACAGTAAATTTGTGTCTTATTTTCCACAAATATTTAGGAGATAAATCTTGAAGTAACAGGTTGTGGCACATATTTAGACAAGCAGGTAGACAAGCAGGGTTGGTTAATTTCCAAGATTTCGCTGTTTCTGACTAGCTGGTTGGGTTTATAATTTGTACAGATGTACTACATGTAGGCCCTATACTTGCAGACTGGGTTGTAACTTTTCTGAGACAAGACTAGTATAGGGGCATAACTCACTCCCCAACAACAACTTGTTCAAGTTGTGTTGAAAATGTCTGTCCAACATGTCAAAGCATTTATCTGCAATTATTCATGTTCAGAATTGTGTAATCACATAAATTTGAGGCTTTTGTTGGAGAATTTGCACTGCTAAATAGAGGAAAAACATGTTAATTTGTTTTGACTTTAGGCCTACATGTATTATTGGCAGTGTATGGTCACAAATTTCTTTTAGTAATGTACATGTAGAGTGTTCATATATATATTTTGTACTATGTAAATTTCTATCTCATATTTCACAAATATTCAGGAGATAAATCTTTAAAAATAACACGTAGTGCCACATATTTAGACAAGCAGGGTTGGTTTATTTTCCAAGATTTCGCTGCTTCTGAACCATGCTGGTGCGGAATATTAAAGTAAAATCTCGCAATTTTCGACATGCTTACCTGAATATCTGGACCACCAAATTGAAACATGTTGCTGTCCTACTGAACTTCCTCCATGATTGGACCCTCTATCGCCTTTTTAAACGTTTGGACATAATCTGCCCATATAGTAGCGTCTAAGGTCGTCTGCAGTGATCGTGTGGTTTTTCTGAATATGTATCTGAAGTCTCAACAAAAGCATCCGGTTTCACCCTTACAACAGCATCCAAAATGATAGATACGTCACTTGAGATACAAGTAGAGTTCGAGGATTAAGGTGCAGACACTAAGGTTCAAATACGAGCCAGACGAAAAGTCGAATTTCACGTCCAACTCCAAGAGGCACCCGTTGAGCCCCGAGGCGGGCACAGTGCCGCTGGCCGATATACGCAAACATGTATCCATGTCATGTTTAAGAATCCGCTACTATAATATATGCACAGCTCGTTTGTGCATGCTCCGGGTTGCACGAAAAATGTTTTTTCGGGTTTAACTTGATCGTATTCTCATTTTGAGGGGATCAGTCGCTGCATGAATGACTACTCTGCATTTTGGGTGAGTGTTTGGTTGATATATTCAGGGAAACGGAAGATGTCGGCGCTCCAAACAAAAACCGCTGTGAACCCAATGTAAGTCCTTCCAGCTCTAAACGGCGAATCTCGCATGTACGGATAGATTTTGTTGTTGTTGCAGACTATACGTGTGTGGAAATTTGGCATCTGCAGCGTATGTACGTACTTTGTTAGGCTTGATTCTGCATGATTAGGAAGTTAGCGAAACGTTACGCACGGTTTCGGATACCTATTTCCACAGCTACCTGTGATTAGCGACTTGAAAAAGACTATAAATCAACCCTTTTTATAAACAGCATGTACATTTAAGCCATGGTTATCAGCCCGTCCCAGAATTCCTTTGTGTTATATTGAATTTGGTCTAAATTTTGAAATGGCTGTCATTTCTTACTTGAGTGAGCCACGATCATGAAATTTTGGAATTGGGTACAGGAAAATTCAATATATACATTTTTGTAATCGGATTGACCCTTGCATGCGTTAACAAAAAAACACATTTTTGATGACGTCATCATGACGTCACACAATTTTCGCAATTTAGGGCATATCTTTGAGACATACCAAAGCTATAAGAAAAAGAATTTTGAAAATATCTTGTTTTGTTCGCTAGATATATTTAAAAGAATGTTACGATTTTAAAAATTCAAAAATTCATAAAAAATCACTTGATGACGTCATCATGACGTCACTCTTCGACGCAATATGTCAGCTTAGGGTCTATGTTTGAGGTAAGTTTGGTTAAGATCTGAGGTTTTTTAAGACCTAAAGTGCCGCCGAGAAAATTCGTGTACAAAGTCTATGGGATTTTGGTCGGAACTAAAAGAAAAAGAAGAAGAAGAAGAAAAAAAAAAATCAGAACAAAAACAAGGCCTTTTCCGACTGGAAGTGTCGGAAAAGCCAAAAAAAAAAATCTTAACGAAAGCAAGAGCTGTTTCGGCTGGAATGCCGAAACAGCTAAAAAAAAAAAAACCGGAACGAAAACAATACCTTTTCCGCAGGTATGCGGAAAAGCTAAAAACACCTGCTTTTAGATTACACTTTTTATAAAGGAACGTCTAGGTACAAATGACACAGAAACGCACCGGATTAAGCAGCAGTCTGTTCTATAGGTATTTTCATGGTAAATGCTCCACTGGCTTGTCCAGCTTGGTTCCTCCAGTATTTGAGCTGTTCCCACCAATATACTCTGACTGTACCAAGATGTAGAACGAAAAGCTATGCCAATAGCTTTTTCCCTCGTTCCGTATCTCTGTGGAACTCTTTGCCTGGTGCATGTTTCCCTCCATCTTATGATCTATCCTGTTTCAAAAGGAATGTTAATTCCTATCTCTTCCACCTTTTCCTTGTAGCTACATACATTGAGTGGCTTTTAGCCTTGTTTGGGGCGATCTTGCATTAAAAAAGTAGAACGGTGACGGGAATCACGGGAGTCGTGCGCGTCGCGGGCAATCGGCGACCGCGGTACGAAGCTAGGCAAGATAGACGGACTCCAACCCGTACGTTCCGCCTTCCACGGCAAACCGCGACGAGTACGCGAGACACCGCGCAAATCAAAACAGACGGGCTCCAAACCGTACGCCCGCCGTCCACGGCAAACCGCGAAGGGCAGGCGGGACACCGCGCACAAAATAGCGCGGAACTGTGTATTTTCTGTATTTATAGTATAGATGTTGTTTCCAAGATACGGAGCATTGCAGTCACGGACCGGTTTCCGTGGACTTTCGAACTCAGGATATAACATTATAAAGCTTGCAATGAAGTAAAAAACGAAAACACCAAAACTCTTTATGAGGTTTGAAAGATTAGGCCTACAGAGAAAGGACGAGGGAAACCAAGTTCGTTTTTACGACAAATATTGTCCAGTTCTTTTGCAAAATTGATTAATTTTTTTTCGAACACTTGATTTGACCTTGTTTCACCAATACAAGATGCGGCCCAATCCGATCCTCCAGGGTGTCTAAACTGCAGGCTAGGCCATGATACAGCTCGTTCTTATTAACTCTCAAAGGGCAGAAAACGGTACTAAATATATTCTCAACCGATTTCTTTCTCGATGCTGAAGTCTGTAAGGGAGTTATATGTAAAATATGGTAAAATATGTCCAAAAAAGTGTCAAAAAAGTATACACTCTATAGACAAACTTGACCCTAAGCTGAGGTCACTCGTACTGGTCAGTCATTGATTACACTATACTCAACAATGTGTTGCACCTGTAAAAGCTGTTAGTTTGTTACATGTAACTTAACCTAATTCTTCGTCTATAAGAACCTGGGACCAATTTCATAGAGCTGCTTAAGCACAAAAATTGCTTAATAAGCATAACAATCACACGGAGTTTTTGCTGGGAACCTGATTTTACTTGGTAAGTTTGTTTGTGCTTAAGCAAATGTTGTGCTTTTGAAATTCGCCTCTGGTCTTGGTCCACGCCCGTAAGTCTGTTCTCCGTCCAGAGGCATGTGGTCGTCAAAGCGTCAAGCTGTCTATGGGGGATTCGGTTTGTTGTGTGTAAATAAAATACTGTAATACGGAATCGAGCGTATTGGTGTTTCTTTATGTCCTCTTCTGTCCGGCGCTCTAACCTTGCATACTCTGTGTGGACCTGTTGTGAACAAAAGACGTCCACACGAAGCAGGAACACTGAACCTTATGTGGACTTGCCCACGTCCACACAAGGTTTCCCCTCTCTGAAAAACAGCTTTAGAGGCATTTTGGGGTTAGGGTTATCCGTCGCACAATGAAGGGGAATACTTAAGGATATCACGATAAAAAACATCGGGTTGAAAGAGCGTTCACAGTGCGAGTAAAATCAGCTATTATCTCCATTTTTCGTAACTACATGAAAACAAAGGAATATCCACACTAAGTACCGGTATGGAACGTAAAACTGTGTGGTCGGATAGTGCGAACATCAAATTAATTACACTTGGTATACATGTA
The DNA here is from genome assembly GCA_037893225.1 of Hippasteria phrygiana. NCBI lineage: Eukaryota > Metazoa > Echinodermata > Asteroidea > Valvatida > Goniasteridae > Hippasteria > Hippasteria phrygiana. The sequence continues at coordinate 1,616,065 of JAZGUH010000320.1, forward strand.
CTTTATATAGCCTATACTGTGATGTTTCTCCCCAAGCACATGCGCTTAGGCTGTTCTATTAAAGGTAGTCAGTTCGTTCCCGAAATTGGAATGGATATTGTAACTAAACTTATAGTCGTATTTTCAAACGAGTCTGTCCTCGTAATGTAAATGTAAATGTAAATGTAAATGTAAATGTAAATGTAAATGTAAATGTAAATGTAAATGTAAATGTAAATGTAAATGTAAATGTAAATGTAAATGTAAATGTAAATGTAAATGTAAATGTAAATGTAAATGTAAATGTAAATGTAAATGTAAATGTAAATGTAAATGTAAATGTAAATGTAAATGTAAATGTAAATGTAAATGTAAATGTAAATGTAAATGTAAATGTAAATGTAAATGTAAATGTAAATGTAAATGTAAATGTAAATGTAAATGTAAATGTAAATGTAAATGTAAATGTAAATGTAAATGTAAATGTAAATGTAAATGTAAATGTAAATGTAAATGTAAATGTAAATGTAAATGTAAATGTAAATGTAAATGTAAATGTAAATGTAAATGTAAATGTAAATGTAAATGTAAATGTAAATGTAAATGTAAATGTAAATGTTAATGTTAATGTTAATGTTAATGTTAATGTTAATGTTAATGTTAATGTTAATGTTAATGTTAATGTAAATGTAAATGTAAATGTAAATGTAAATGTAAATGTAAATGTAAATGTAAATGTAAATGTAAATGTAAATGTAAATGTAAATGTAAATGTAAATGTAAATGTAAATGTAAATGTAAATGTAAATGTAAATGTAAATGTAAATGTAAATGTAAATGTAAATGTAAATGTAAATGTAAATGTAAATGTAAATGTAAATGTAAATGTAAATGTAAATGTAAATGTAAATGTAAATGTAAATGTAAATGTAAATGTAAATGTAAATGTTAATGTTAATGTTAATGTTAATGTTAATGTTAATGTTAATGTTAATGTTAATGTTAATGTTAATGTTAATGTTAATGTTAATGTTAATGTTAATGTTAATGTTAATGTTAATGTTAATGTTAATGTTAATGTTAATGTTAATGTTAATGTTAATGTTAATGTTAATGTTAATGTTAATGTTAATGTTAATGTTAATGTTAATGTTAATGTTAATGTTAATGTTAATGTTAATGTTAATGTTAATGTTAATGTTAATGTAAATGTAAATGTTAATGTTAATGTAAATGTAAATGTTAATGTTAATGTTAATGTTAATGTTAATGTTAATGTTAATGTTAATGTTAATGTTAATGTTAATGTTAATGTTAATGTTAATGTAAATGTAAATGTTAATGTAAATGTAAATGTAAATGTAAATGTAAATGTAAATGTAAATGTAAATGTAAATGTAAATGTAAATGTAAATGTAAATGTAAATGTAAATGTAAATGTAAATGTAAATGTAAATGTAAATGTAAATGTAAATGTAAATGTAAATGTAAATGTAAATGTAAATGTAAATGTAAATGTTAATGTTAATGTAAATGTAAATGTTAATGTAAATGTTAATGTTAATGTTAATGTTAATGTTAATGTTAATGTTAATGTTAATGTTAATGTTAATGTTAATGTTAATGTTAATGTTAATGTTAATGTTAATGTTAATGTTAATGTTAATGTTAATGTTAATGTTAATGTTAATGTTAATGTTAATGTTAATGTTAATGTTAATGTTAATGTTAATGTTAATGTTAATGTTAATGTTAATGTTAATGTTAATGTTAATGTTAATGTTAATGTTAATGTTAATGTTAATGTTAATGTTAATGTTAATGTTAATGTTAATGTTAATGTTAATGTTAATGTTAATGTTAATGTTAATGTTAATGTTAATGTTAATGTTAATGTTAATGTTAATGTTAATGTTAATGTTAATGTTAATGTTAATGTTAATGTTAATGTTAATGTTAATGTTAATGTTAATGTTAATGTTAATGTTAATGTTAATGTTAATGTTAATGTTAATGTTAATGTTAATGTTAATGTTAATGTTAATGTTAATGTTAATGTTAATGTTAATGTTAATGTTAATGTTAATGTTAATGTTAATGTTAATGTTAATGTTAATGTTAATGTTAATGTTAATGTTAATGTTAATGTTAATGTTAATGTTAATGTTAATGTTAATGTTAATGTTAATGTTAATGTTAATGTTAATGTTAATGTTAATGTTAATGTTAATGTTAATGTTAATGTTAATGTTAATGTTAATGTTAATGTTAATGTTAATGTTAATGTTAATGTTAATGTTAATGTTAATGTTAATGTTAATGTTAATGTTAATGTTAATGTTAATGTTAATGTTAATGTTAATGTTAATGTTAATGTTAATGTTAATGTTAATGTTAATGTTAATGTTAATGTTAATGTTAATGTTAATGTTAATGTTAATGTTAATGTTAATGTTAATGTTAATGTTAATGTTAATGTTAATGTTAATGTTAATGTTAATGTTAATTGTTAATGTTAATGTTAATGTTAATGTTAATGTTAATGTTAATGTTAATGTTAATGTTAATGTTAATGTTAATGTTAATGTTAATGTTAATGTTAATGTTAATGTTAATGTTAATGTTAATGTTAATGTTAATGTTAATGTTAATGTTAATGTTAATGTTAATGTTAATGTTAATGTTAATGTTAATGTTAATGTTAATGTTAATGTTAATGTTAATGTTAATGTTAATGTTAATGTTAATGTTAATGTTAATGTTAATGTTAATGTTAATGTTAATGTTAATGTTAATGTTAATGTAAATGTTAATGTAAATGTTAATGTTAATGTTAATGTTAATGTTAATGTTAATGTTAATGTTAATGTTAATGTTAATGTTAATGTTAATGTTAAATGTAAATGTAAATGTTAATGTTAATGTTAATGTTAATGTTAATGTTAATGTTAATGTTAATGTTAATGTTAATGTTAATGTTAATGTTAATGTTAATGTTAATGTTAATGTTAATGTAATGTAATGTAAATGTAAATGTAATGTAAATGTTAATGTTAATGTAATGTTAATGTTAATGTTAATGTTAATGTTAATGTTAATGTTAATGTTAAGTTAATGTTAATGTTAATGTTAATGTTAATGTTAATGTTAATGTTAATGTTAATGTTAATGTTAATGTTAATGTTAATGTTAATGTTAATGTTAATGTTAATGTTAATGTTAATGTTAATGTTAATGTTAATGTTAATGTTAATGTTAATGTTAATGTTAATGTTAATGTTAATGTTAATGTTAATGTTAATGTTAATGTTAATGTTAATGTTAATGTTAATGTTAATGTTAATGTTAATGTTAATGTTAATGTTAATGTTAATGTTAATGTTAATGTTAATGTTAATGTTAATGTTAATGTTAATGTTAATGTTAATGTTAATGTTAATGTTAATGTTAATGTTAATGTTAATGTTAATGTTAATGTTAATGTTAATGTTAATGTTAATGTTAATGTTAATGTTAATGTTAATGTTAATGTTAATGTTAATGTTAATGTAATGTAAATGTAATGTAAATGTAAATGTTAATGTTAATGTTAATGTTAATGTTAATGTTAATGTTAATGTTAATGTTAATGTTAATGTTAATGTTATGTTAATGTTAATGTTAATGTTAATGTTAATGTTAATGTTAATGTTAATGTTAATGTTAATGTTAATGTTAATGTTAATGTAATGTAATGTAATGTAATGTAATGTAATGTAATGTAATGTAATGTAATGTCATGTCATGTCATGTCATGTCATGTCATGTCATGTCATGTCATGTCATGTCATGTCATGTCATGTCATGTCATGTCATGTCATGTCATGTCATGTCATGTCATGTCATGTCATGTCATGTCATGTCATGTCATGTCATGTCATGTCATGTCATGTCATGTCATGTCATGTCATGTCATGTCATGTCATGTCATGTCATGTCATGTCATGTCATGTCATGTCATGTCATGTTTACCCAGGGTGTGCCCAAACAGTTTAAAACTGCATATTCGTAGTTAAAACTAAATATTTACACACACATACAAAATATTTAAACAAATACAAGAATATTTACACAAATAAATATGTTTACTGTTACTTTTTAACTCTCTCGTAGAAGCCTATTGCTGATTTACGGGATGGGCGAAAAACCCGCGAAAAACCTTTTGGGGTATAAAACAAGGGGAAATTCCCATCCGGCTCCAAAGTATTGTGGCAACCAAGTTTATAACTCAGCAGATCAGCGTAAACGGCAGAAATATCATTGATGAATGGCTTTACGTATGATTTAAATGTACCAAAGGAGTTCATGGTTCTCAATTGTTCAGGCAGATTATTCCATAGTACTGGCACCACTCACAGCGAAACTTGTCGCGTAGCATTCATATACCCAGCACAATATGGGGCAGAGGGGTACCCCCTTTTGTCCCTATACACTCTCCAGACTATTGTTACCTAACAGAATTCCTGAGATTCCGGGAACACAATGACCAACACAAAAGAGGGGGGTTCACTCTGCCCCATATCCTGCATCATACACTGTGAACAAGTAACAATGGATTTAGTGCCAAGTAACAATGGATGTTCATTGTTAGTGCATGTTTTTCTTTGTTAGATGTTCATAGTGATATGAGCATTCCTTTTTGGCGAAAGGAACTTTGCCGGTTTCACGAATTACAGTAAGTGGTGTGAAAAGATTTGTCGTGTACAAAGGATTCATTTTGTTAAGGCTTTTGAAAACAAGGATAGCCTTTTTTTAACTAATAACTCTTTCATAAAAATGAGTCCAATTTAGTCCAATTTAGTCTGGAGACTTCGACATTTTTTTTTAGCTGGCGATTTTTGTAGTTTACTTTTTCTTAAGAAATTATTTATCAACGACTTGAATCAACACTGGGGGTAATAACAGCGGATTTCCCAGAAAGTTTCAGTACAATTTCCCATCACATTAGTTTTGTTAACCGACACGTAAGGAAACTTTTGGGGGCGGGGCCCTGGCGTATTCTATACGCAACAGATAAGACGAAGCAAAAGAAATTTAAACATGTTTAGCGTCCCCGCCTGCTTCCTTCTTGGGCGGCCGCCTGGATTTCTTTATTTTTGACTAGTGGAAAATGAGGTGAAAAAACTCCCGAAAATGTCAACCAATCTACCGGAAAATAAAATACAAGCTTACTAAAACCATTAAAACCATTGTAAACATGTTCAATTCTCTTGTCCGACATGTCTCTTTCATTTTTGTGTCTTTCCACAGTTGAAAAACCTACGGTTGTCGGCTTTTTTTTTTTTTTTAAATGGCCACCATCTTGAAAATAGAAAGCCCCTCATCCTTCCTAAAAAAAAAAGGACGCTAAACATGTTTTTTAATTGGTCTAAACAGAAACGTATTCAATACATACCTTCATTTTGCGTTTCAACAAATGGGCAATGGTGAAATCTAAACATAACCTTTGATCTTCCGATGATCGAAATGGCCAACAGCGACAGTCCCTATTATAATTAGTATATCGTGTAGGCCTGGGCACTGGGCTACAGTTTCTCCTCGTAAACCTGAATGCACATAACGCAATGGCGACTCACCTTTGCACGTAGACTGCAATCTCACACGAAAAGATGGAAAGAGGATTAAACAAATTATCAATGTGTCAGGCATAGGGCAACAGTGCCAGAGAACAACACACACTCAAAGTACAACTTTTTTCCATCATATAATTATGTTAAGTTTGCAAACATTATGATCATGTCTGCATACCCAACTCCCGTACGTAAAGGGCTGCGTCAGTATAATCAGGGAGGTAAAGTATAATAGAGATCAGTGGGCTGCGTATACAATGCTATACACTTGTACGCACGGTGTATATGTAATGCTGCGCGGGCCCATCTGTTTACTTTCCACAGTGACCCCAAATCAACCTATGGGCCTGCACATTGACCTTGAAAATCTTGCGAAAGAACGTAGGCCAAGTTTTTCAAGTGTACCGATTTGTATGCTGCAATCAACGTCCAAATCGAATGTGAAGTGGCGTAGGTAGGAGCCACAGGGGGGGGGGGGGGGGGGGGGACATCATTCATGAGCATTTTAAGGACATTTTCAGTCTGGAATAAATGTCCTCGTTATCATTTATATTCCTATGTTTATGGGTTTATTAGCAATTTTAGCACCTGGAAAATCTAGGGTACAGTATTTTTGTGTGTAGCGGGCCCCGCCCCCACATCCTTGACACTGTAATAAATTCACATTAACCCTATAACATTCCCGAACCCTTCAATTTTAATATGATTTTTCACTCCATGCACCTAGCTATAAGGAGTTAAGGTTTTAATTCCTCAATAATCATATTAATATTTTGTCAGACAAACCACAAGGGTATTTAAACCGACTAGGTCAATTTGAGCGGGATTCGAACTTGCGACCTCCGGAACACCGTACCGGCGCTCTACTAACTGAGCTATCTTTCCCTATGTTGGCGGTCTCCCAATGGTCAATATCTTTGTTCTGGGGCGCTATAGTCAGAAGTCATAAACCCAGAATGCCGTACAGCCTGGGATCACGCCAAATTTTACGATGCAACCCAAGAAGCGACATTGTGGGGATCGCTCAATGAGGATACTACTTTTTACAAAATGTATATTAATGTGCTGCGCTCTGTTCGTTCGTAAGAGGAACAGTCTCGGAACTTTTTGATCGCACCTCGTAAGTAATGATCCAACACACCCTCACTATGGTCCAGGTACAGAAAATTCTGGTAATTTACCTCAGGAAAAACAAAACTTTTGCCAACTTTAATACTGACATTTTTGCCTAATATGATCTCACTGTTAAATGACTATGGAAATGAAAACACAATAGCTTCCGTGAGATTACTAATAAGCTAACAAGTGAAAGGTGAAAAGTATTATATTTAGTTGATGCTGTTTGTTACTGTTGTTACAACAAAAATCAATTTTAAATTTCTGAGGTGGCCTTTGATCCTTTGAACTTAAAAATGTTCACCCACGTACTGATTTTACTGTTTGTACTGCCCAACCCCAGTCAGTCAAATAATTATATGGTTCTTTTTCATTATCTAATTGTAAAAGAAATACCCAAGTCCTCCAACCAATCTTGGGCTATATTCCTTCCTCCATGGTTAACTTGCAATGTATTCAACACTCTAAATTATCAGATTTCCACATAGGGCTCATGTGGCACGAGTTATGGAGGCATACCAGCAATATCGTCTAACTTGGAGCTAGCCTTCCCAACGGTATTTAGCATAACAGTGCAATGGAAAGATTTTTAATTTTCAAAGTGAACAAAGAAAACTGGTAAAAGCAGGATTTGAACCTGTGACCTCTGAATACCGTACTGGCGCTCTAACAACTGAGCTAACTTGCCCTATGCTGGCAGTCTCCCAAATTGTCAGTGTCTTTCTTCCTGGGGCGCTAGTCAGAAATCATAAACACATAATGCTGTATAGACCTTCAATCGTAAATACCAGCCAGGGATCATGCCCAACATTACGATATAACCTAGGAAGTGACATCGTGGGGATCACTCAAACTTCAAAGAAGGATGCAACTTGTTAACTTGCAATTTCATCAAACAAACCACAAGGGAGCTGACCAGGTAATTTTGAATAAATTTATTCAAAATTACCTAGTCAGTTCCCTTGTGGTTTATTTGAAGAAATGGAAAGAATTTAATTTTGATACCCCACCATAAAGTGTCTCTAAGCACATGGCAAAACCTGTTTAAGATTTAGGATAGTAAAAATCCTGAAAATAGGCCCGAAATGAACATACATGACCATACACTGTGCACATTCAGCCTTAGCGTGAAAATTCCAGCTCTAGGCTCATGACATGTGAGATTCGCCATCTCACATGTCATGAGTAGGGGTGTGCATCGGAACAGGCTACCTGAGTACTAGCCCTAGAAGGACGCCATGATATGGCGTCCTAGCGCCCAATACTGCAAAACAGTTCCATGCTAGAGAAAGAGGTTCAGAAATCACACTTTACCTGCATAAATATTCTTGGCATCATCTCTGTCCTACAGTTCAACAGCCCATCTCCCCGGTCGGATAGAAATATTCCTCCAAGAATGTTAAGAACAGGAGATATTTGCGGCGCAAAATCGTCTGTACGCGACGCTGACTTCACAAACAAGAGGAGCAATACCCACATCTGGAACTTTCATCAACAGAGGGCGCAATTTACAGTCGCCGTGCACGGCCGGCCGCGGCGCGCGCGCACTGCTAGACTGGTTCCCGGTCCCTACATTGTCCTTCGGATTTCAAAAGTAGGGACCGGTAGCGGCATCCTCGACTCCATGGGCGCGTGTGCGTTCCTTCACTAACCCCTGGCCGTGTGGAATACGTAAACGACGCTGACTGGCTATTCGAAATGAATATTTATGTACTGAAAGTGAACCGCGCGCGTAATCCGAATGTTGAACGCCCTGTGTGCGCTCGCGCCCGCGTTAACATCCTGTTCGTCACGTCACATCAGCAAAACGACTCCGAGCACTTTTTTCCATTATCAAGACAAGGCCACTAGTCTTGGTGGCTACGATAAACGATATGGATTTTTTTCTGGTCAGGAAATACATGTATTTGATGTTTAAACAGAGATAGAAAAGGCACACATATTATAAATTCGAGTCGAGGCCGAAAATCAAAATTGTTCCAATCGATAGGAAATTTACTCATTTATCCAGTTCAAGAAAGCAGCTCATTCTCAATGACAGTGTTTGCCGCCGCTGCAGAAGATGCATCGAAAGGTTTGACAAATTTGCGAAAACAGCTGAGAAAAACATTTTGAAAATTACACAACTGACATCCGGCGATAATGGGCGGAAACGGTCATGACGGTTGTCATACTTTTCCTTCCTCCCGATCCCACCAGGCCGGCTGTTACTACTACTCAGTGCAGTGTTAGATTTAACGTCAGGCGGGCAATACATTAGGCATCATTATTAGGAGCTAATCTCATCCTTCCAAAAGATTGATTCTACAAATAAAACCTTCCTACTAAAAACACTGCGTCGCGCGTTAAACACATCGACTGCAGTCCTAATTACCATATCCCACTATGTGGGATATGGTAATTACACAATTCCAGGGGTTAGGATCGAGCAAGGCATGGTGGGAAAACATGGCGCCGCAAGATCGTGCCCATGGTAACGAGGTTGCGGTAGCGGGTAATACCATCCTCGACTCCATGGGCGCGTGTGCGTTCCTTCACTAACCCCTGGCCGGGAGGAATACGTAAACGACGCTGACTGGCTATTCCAAATAAATATTTATGCGCTGAAAGTGAACCGCGCGCGTAATCCGAATGTTGAACGCCCTGCGCTCGCGCCCGCGTTAACATCCTGTTCGTCACGTCACATCAGCAAAACGACGAGTTCGAGCACTTTTTCCATTATTAAGACGAGGCCACTAGTCTTGGTGGCTACGATAAACTATATGGATTTTCTCTGTTCAGGAAATACATGTATTTTATGTTTAAACAAAAGGCACACATAATTCAAGTCGAGGCCGGAAATCAAAATTGTTCCAATCGCTAGTAAATTACTCATTTTTATCCAGTTCAAGAAAGCAGCTCATTCCCAATGACAGTGTTTGCCGCCGCTGCAGAAGATGCATCGAAAGGTTTGACAAATTTGCGAAAACAGCTGAGCAAAACATTCGAAAAATGACACTACTGACATCCAGCGATAATGGGCGCGGCAAAAACGGTCATGACGGTCGTCATACTTTTCCTTCCTCCCGATCCACCAGGCCGGCTGTTATACTCAGTGCAGTGTTAATATATTTAACGTTGGGCAGGAAAAACATTAGGAGCTAATCTCATCCTTCCAAAAGATTGATTCTACAAATATAACCTTCCTACTAAAAACACTGCGTCGCGCGTTAAACACATCGACTGCAGTCCTAATTAACATATCCCACTATGTGGGATATGGTAATTACACAATTCCAGGGGTTAAGATCGAGCAAGGCATGGTGGGAAAACATGGCGCCGCAAGATCGTACCCATGGTAACGAGGTTGGGGTAATACATTTCGGAGGAATTCCTCCGGTTTTATGCAGGTCAGGGATCATACCCACAATGCAACTGGGCCATGGCATAGTACATACAGTAGCCGGCCAATATGTGTGGTGATGATGATACGTCAGTGTATTACGAATTTTCGATTAGATTTTCGCTCATCAGGTCTAAAAGGTATATTTTCGCAACCATTAACAAGGAGAGAGGCACTGCTTTTCATATTTTAAACCTATGCTGTTGAAATGCTTGAAATCTTGCCTTAATTCGCGGATGAGGAGACACGATCATGATCATGACGATGGCGCGATTTTGCCTACAAAAACAAGAAGACTGTGAAGTGTGATGATGGATATACGAGAACGATGGACTTTAATAGTATTGGAGAAATAAGAACACTGAGTGAGACTGGACTGGAGTCTCGTCGTGTAGTGGCCATGTATACTGAGAGCAGCAACAACCATTTGCAGCCCGCTTAATTCAATCATTGGAGAGCAGATTCAAAGGGTAAGACGGAAAGATTTTACTTTAATACCCCCACCAAAATCGGTCAAGAAGAGCAAAATCTTGGAAAATAACCAACCCTCCTTGATAACAACTGTCTGCGGTACAACCTGTTATATCAAGATTTATTTCAGCAAAATCTGTAAAAAATGAGGAAGAAATCAACATGTATGATTGTGAACACTTTGAGTGACTTTACATGGTGCCAAGAACTTCTATTAGTTCTAACAAAAACACAAACTTTCTTTCCCTAGGCTATATTGCAATAAAATGTCCCAACAAAATTCTCAAAATTAAAGGTTGTGCCAAGTGTTTATGAACACAAATTATTTTCCAAGATTTGCTGTTTTAACGATTTTGGTTGGGGGTATTAAAGTAAAATCTTACTAATGTGACAAATTTCTTTCATATTAAAACTAGTCTGATCTGAATCATGTTAGTTTTTATTTATACAATAGAGAGTTCTATATCTGAACTGATTGTCTAACTTTAGTGCTTACTCATGTTTCAGGCATCCAGTGCAAGTATTTGTGCAAAAACAACCCTGACAAATAGTTGGAAGATATTCATTTTTGAAATCTTTTAACACTACCGATTCACTTGTTTGTCAAAGATGTGTTTGCATTTGCTCAGAAATAGATTTGCGTGATCAGGTGATCCTGTAGGAAAGAATTTACCTCCATTTTGATAGTGGTGGTACAGTTGATGACTGACTGATATAGCACTGCACCATCAGGCAATAATGCATAGGCACCCGACTTATGCTATGTATGCAAACAGCAGTACTGCTATTAATTTGCGTAAATTTTCTTTTTCTTTTCATGCAGATACGGTGCATGTGCCATTCAAGTCAGTGACAAAAGGTGCCCAACTATTGCAGATGAGCAACAGGACACCAGAGTGAAAGTGTTACGATGGAAGATTTGTTGACGTTAATGGCCATCTTGAACATTTATTGGGGAAACGTGTGTGATGTTTTCGTCACAAAGCCCTATCAGAACAGTGAGACTCATGTTAATGAAGCCCACAGTGTCCTTCATTAGGGGCAGACTTTAGACAAGATTTTAGAAAGTATCTAAACTGCAGTCACTGTTTTCAGGAGCATTTTTTCTTGCTGTCACTGCAACTGCCAAGTCTACAAAGAAGGAAGGACATTTGTTCATTGATTGGAATGAAGTCCACCAGTTTCATAACATCCAGCATTGACAGGACAAATATTAAGTTCAGAATCGAAAAGAGACCTCCAAAGCTTCATGCCGAATAGCCTTTCATACTTGTGTTTAAATGCATAAATTTGTGGAGTCAATTTGGGCTTGTTTCAAAATATATATTTAATCATTGCCCCCCCCCCCCCCCCCCCCCATTGTGATTGATGAAGCCCACAATGTCCTTCATTAGGGGCAGACTTTAGACAAGATTTTAGAAAAGTATCTAAACTGCAGTCACTGTTTCCAGTAGCATCTTTTCTTGCTGTCACTGCAACTGCCAAGTCTACAAAGAAGGAAGGAAATTTGTTTCCAGGACAAAATATTAAGTTTAGAATCGAAAAGAGACCTCCAAAGCTTCATGCCGAATAGCCTTTCATACTTGTGTTTAAATGCATAAATTTGTGGAGTCAATTGGGGCTTGTTTCAAAATATATATTTAATCACCCCCCCATTCCCCCCCCCCCCCCCCAATTGTCTCCTGTTGCAAACAAGGAGGCCAACATAATATTGTAGCCACAACGAATGCAAAATGAGAAGTCTCAATCATGGGCTGGAAAATCTTAAAAATCATGTTAAAATATGTTAGTAAAAGCTTGAATTCTATTTTAGATTTTACAGTATTATGCAATCTATTTCAGCTCTGAATTTTGCATGGACACCCCCCCCCCCCCCTCCTCTTGAAGGGATTCGTATACAGCTTGCCTTTGCCATCTACTGCTCCACAGTCGATCAGTACTGATGTGAGTGCCCCCCCCCCCCCCCCATCCATCCCCCCCCCAAATGTTTTTCAGTTGTCCCAATACGAAAGAATCTGAAAGAAACTGACTAGGACACCGTGTTCAAGGTTCGCATATGATGCACGATATGGGGCAGAGGAAATCTCCCCCCCCCCCCCCCCCCCACCCATTTTGTGTTGGTCATTGTGTTCCCTGAATCTCGGGAATTCTCTTCAGATGTCTAGGGGGAATAGGTAACAAAAGTCTGGAGGGGGGGGGGGGGGGGGGGGGGAGGGGTGGGGGGTACCCTCTGCCCCATATTGTGCTGGGTATATATAAAGGTTCGACCTATTATTGATTAAAAACGAATGTCACTTTTTCATATCTTTTTGGGGGGTAAGTTTTTCCTTCTGCTTTGTAATAAAAAATTATTAAATTTGTCTAAACCTTTATGCTCTACTCAATTTGTATCATTTTGTTTTTTATTTTGTTTTTCTGATGAGAAATCATATTGTTAGGCGCGACAAGCGAAGGGTAGATTAATCTGACCTCCAGGAAGAGGGTTGGGGCTTGTGTGCAGTTCCCGGGATTTTTTTGTAGGCCTACATGTAAACAATTGTTTGATTTTTTTGGCTGCTGGCGCTCACGTACGTATGTGCCCCTCCCTAAATTCGCGTGCCTTTTACTTAGAGTTAAGCTTTTGTCTAAATTTGCCAACTTGCCCTTACATATTACTCCTTTCAACACATGTATTTTCCCATAATTTCAGCAAGTTTACCAAGAATTTCATCGTGTCTGTTGTCCTTCAAGTCGGTGAATCATTGGCTACGCTGCATTATTCGTAGTTTACCGATACTGTACAAACTACATGTACATTGTGCTCGAGATGTCGATTCTGCACGAAAATGTAAACATCATCTCTAAAAATAGAAAATTATTACTGCGCACGCGCGGAAGTGGTCCAATCAAAAGCTTTATATGAGTGCTAGCTACCGGTCCCCATATTATATACATATGCGGACCGGGAACCAGTCTAGCGCACTGCGCGGTGACCGCCTGTAAATTGCGCCCTCTGTTGATGAAAGTACCAGAGTACCAGACCGTTCATGTCAGGAACTGGTTCCAGATTCTGGTTCAAGATTATGGAATCAAGTATACATGTACAACTTTACATTATCACATAGTATCTTAATAGAAAATATAAAAGGAACTGTTTCGAATGTTATTTGTCGGGAATTTTCAAAATTAAAACCCGACTACATGGGAAACTAGCACAGATTTCATGTTTATGACGCTCACAAAAATTGACAATAACGGGAATTTACCGGTTGTGGTTTTTGTAGTCTGGGTATGGATAAAGAGCCTCGACGAGACATAATAGCATGCCTCATTCCACAATAAATACGACTGTATAAAAAAAGCTTCTGTCTTTTGTGATATGCCGGCGCATGCACGTGCCGGAACATGGAATTGGCGTAGTAATGATCATGTTTACTGGACAGACATGACTATGAGATTTTTCAGACTTTTGTCTGAAATCAGACTTTTAAATATCAAAGAAAGACATTATTGCAACTTCCGGGATTGGAAGTTTTGGGTTGGGTTTCTTTAACGGGTACCCGGGGGAGAGTTCCATATCCGGACATCACTTATACCTCGTGCACAAAGTCTATTTGGGCCATGACAGAAAAAGTCAAAATATTTTCAAAGAATACATTCGTGTTTCTTCATCAGATTTACACTTTTTGGTAGTTTTTAAGTCATATTAATTAACCCTCCTATACTTATAACTATCACAGCCTATCAAAATCTCTAAACACCAACTCTGACAGTTTGTGTGTGTTTCAATCTGAAATTTGATAGGTTTTGATCTGTACTGCAGCTGGGTCGATTTTGGCCCTGAGAACAGGAGGGTTAAGGGAAAATAAGTGATATCCGGATATGGAACTCTTTCCTACCCGGGTAGCGGGTACACGTATTTTTTCAATCGTGTACCCGGTTCTTTTACTACCCGTAAATGCACACCCCTGTCATGAGCCTAGAACTGGAATTTTCAAGCTAATTAGCCAAGGCTGGAATTTTATGTATAATTTAGCAACAGACACTTTTATAGCTTAATTAACCCTAACCCTCCAGGGCATGTTTGCTAGAACCCTGCCAGATGCATCAGATTGCATACTTTGTCACATTGACTTGTGTGCAGAGTGAAGCAAAGTGAAGCTGTCACCACATAGATGCACTGTGCTGCGTCTGGCAGGGTTAGGGTTAATTTTGCCCAAATTTTGTAAAGGTTTTACCATGTGTTTATACACATCTGAACAAGAATCAATGGTTGTTTCCTCATATTTTCTGTTCCTGACCCCGGTGTCATGCCAAAAAGTGTCCGGTGCCAAATACTGTCCGCTCATTAGCATACTGCTCTCTGATTGGTCAAATACTGGCCGCTGAGCACGCGCAAAAGACACGGACACTATTTGGCATGTATTACATGCCAAATAGTGTCCGCTGCTAAAAAGTGTCCGCTCATGCATGCGTTGCAACGTTGCATTTATATGCACAGCACAATATGCACAGCACAATATGAACACCCAAACACACACAAAGCACGCTACCAAATACTGTCCGTTCCTTGCCAAATACTGTCCGTTCCTTGCCAAATACTGTCCTTTCCTTGCCAAATACTGTCCGCTAATTAACTGCTGCCAAATACTGTCCGCTAAATTGCTGCCAAATACTGTCCGTTCCTTGCCAAATATTTTTTTTTTACTATACCTCATACGTATTCATGTACCAGCGACTATTTTGAATCGTTGGATGAGTTTTTATCCACTTTTTTTTCTTGACGGCCCGTTCATCTTTATCATACTGTCTGCTTGAAACCCAAAAAGATCATATTTAAAATATGCGAATGAAAACTTATCGTCACGCAGTGTTGATAGCTTGACGGCAAGGACGCGATGGATGCACGCTACGGCGGCCGGATGCACGCTACGTACGTACGCCCGGACACTATTTAGCAAGCTTCCGATATCGCGATGACGTAATACCCACTTGACCAATCAGAGAGCAGTATGCTAATGAGCGGACAGTATTTGGCACCGGACACTTTTTGGCATGACACCGGGAGTGCTGGGGGTGTGTAAGTAAAATATTTCCAGTGTATTGCACAATGTGTTTCAGCACTGCAGCATGCTCATAGTCCGAGTAACTTAGACCCTTTATCGCCTTTTTTAACATTTGGACATCATGTCCAAATGTTTAAAAAGGCGATGGTCCAAGTTACTGGGACTAGCTCACTACCCCTAGAACTATGGGCTCCTCCGGTATCCCTGGGCCGGCCTACTCCTAGAACTATGAGGTTCCTGACATGAACCTCATAGGAAGACGCCGATTTTTCCCATAGGCTAGTACAGCAAGAATAAGAACGTCATTTCCATGCAACACGAGACTACATTTTTCGCCGTGAATTACTTCATGGCTGCCCCCCAAAAAAATAATATGCCGCATTTACCTCCTCACCTCGGTTGCGCCAAGTCAATTTTCGCCTGAAACGGGTCCAATTTGCGGGAAAAAAAGAAAAAAAAATGCAGTCGTTCCGAAGCGATCACACACGCACACCATCGATTAAGCCGCACACACAAAGCTCCTGTTTTGCGGGGGGCCGTGGGTCGGTCAAGTCATGATTATTCATCGAAAATTCGAAGCGCGGTACGGCAGGCAACTGCCGCGTGTCCGTTATATACCGTCTGCATGCATTGCCTGTCGTCGCAGACGGTATATAACGGACACGCGGCAGTTGCCTGCCGTACCGCGCTTCGAATTTTCGATGAATAATCATGACTTGACCGACCCACGGCCCCCCCGCACATTACCCGGCTGGATGCATGCTGGGATATCTTACAGGAGCTAGCTTCGTGTGTGCGGCTTAATCGATGGTGTGCGTGTGTGATCGCTTCGGAACGACTGCATTTTTTTTTCTTTTTTTCCCGCAAATTGGACCCGTTTCAGGCGAAAATTGACTTGGCGCAACCGAGGTGAGGAGGTAAATGCGGCATATTATTTTTTTGGGGGGCAGCCATGAAGTAATTCACGGCGAAAAATGTAGTCTCGTGTTGCATGGAAATGACGTTCTTATTCTTGCTGTACTAGCCTATGGGAAAAATCGGCGTCTTCCTATGAGGTTCATGTCAGGAACCTCATAGTTCTAGGAGTAGGGCCGGCCATAGACCTTATCGCAAATACCGCCTGGATGAGACGTCACAATGGTTACTACTACTAGGGATTTTGGAAAGAAACGCGCAAAAAAATCGATCCCATTTCCTTCCCACAATCCCTTGTGACCATTGTGACGTCTCAACCAGGCGGTATTTGCGATATGGTCTGTATTTTTAGTTAATGCCATTTTTTTTATGGGTAACACGTTATTTTTTAGCAAGTATTTATGGTTAGCCATTTTCGTTACGCAATGTCAAATGGAATATTACTTAGCTGTCCAACGATACAGTTATATCTGGAAGTGTCAGGAAATAATTAACTTACAAAAACTGTCATTTCTTTAGTTGAACCATGGAGGAAGGAAACAACACGATCGCGAGCGCGAGCCGGTGTCCAGGCCTTACCTAACTCCTTATTTCCATTCGCACCAGTTAACGCTATACGCATAGGGATAAATTATAGGGAGATTCTTCCCACAATGCCTTACACCATAAACTTCATGGGCCTGTTTTTCAATCGGGAGTATGATCATGGAGTTTTCGAAACGCTGGCTTCGTCTTCGCTTCGGCTTCGTCTCCGACTTCTAAATAACTGAGAAGCAAACAAAACGTAAGTATTCTAATTTTTGCTTTCATAATCAACCGAATGAATGTTCCTGAAGCAGAAGATGCACTAACATTTTGATTATTTCCATTTGGTTTGCTTCTCAGTTAGTCAGAAGTCGGAGATGGAGCCGAAGCCGAGACGAAGCCTACCTGCATGTAGCCCTAGAATGACGCTATGATATAGCGTCATAGCGCCCAAGTATGCAAAACAGGCCTATGCTAGAAACCGAAGATCAAAAATCACACTTTACCTGCATAAATATTCTTGGCATCATTTTATTCAAACAGTTCAACAGCCCATCTCCCTGTTGGGATAGCAATATTCCTCCAAGAATGTCAAGAACAGGAGATATTTGCGGCGCAAAATCGTCTCCACGCGACGCTGACTTCACAAACACGAGGAGTAATACCCACATTTAGAACGTTTATCAACAGAGGGCGCAATTTCGGCCGTGCACGCCCACAGACTAGACATAAATAACCCATCGCGTGGTGCACGCGACGACTGTAAATTGCGCCCTCTGTTGA
Source organism: Hippasteria phrygiana (assembly GCA_037893225.1). Classification (NCBI taxonomy): domain Eukaryota; kingdom Metazoa; phylum Echinodermata; class Asteroidea; order Valvatida; family Goniasteridae; genus Hippasteria; species Hippasteria phrygiana. The sequence goes on from JAZGUH010000320.1 coordinate 1,633,890, forward strand.
TGAACGTTCTAAATGTGGGTATTACTCCTCGTGTTTGTGAAGTCAGCGTCGCGTGGAGACGATTTTGCGCCGCAAATATCTCCTGTTCTTGACATTCTTGGAGGAATATTGCTATCCGAACAGGGAGATGGGCTGTTGAACTGTTTGAATAAAATGATGCCAAGAATATTTATGCAGGTAAAGTGTGATTTTTGATCTTCGGTTTCTAGCATAGGACTGTTTTGCATACTTGGGCGCTATGACGCTATATCATAGCGTCATTCTAGGGCTAATTTTAATCCAGAGCTAGAGCCGGTTTATTTATTTATTGACGTATTCAGGGCCGGCTTCGGATTGGTATGGCACTGATGAGGAATATCTGGGCCCTTTTCCAAACGCTGGCTTTGGCTCGATCGGGCTTCGGCTTCGCGTAATTTTATGTCCCCAGATTTGGCAAGATCTGGGATGCTGTTTTTGCTACATGTACATCAAAGTGTTATGTTTGAACCAAGAGCCTGTTTATTTATTTATTTATATATTCAAGGCTTCAGATTGGCAGTGGGACTGGTGAATAGCTGGAGCCGAAGCCCGAGCCCAAGCCAAGGTTTGGAAAAGGGCCCCGGAGACGAAGCCCAAGCCCAAGCCCAAGCCCAAGCCCAAGCCCAAGCCCAAGCCCAAGCCCAAGCCCAAGCCCAAGCCCAAGCCCAAGCCCAAGCCCAAGCCCAAGCCCAAGCCCAAGCCCAAGCCCAAGCCCAAGCCCAAGCCCAAGCCCAAGCCCAAGCCCAAGCCAGGGCAGCCAGTTCGGTATTTCAACTGCGCATGTGCACAACTGAATGACCCGCGTGACCTGACCCGCGTGACCTATTCCGCGCGTGTTAAAATGGGCGTTCACGGTCACACGGCAGCAATTTTATGCCGAATAACCTTCGACCTTTAAGATACCGATCCCTTGTACTGCATGTATTCTACGCATTCATTTACAAAGCCTCGTCTGCTGCAACCTCGTTCCCAAGGCTTACTATATTTTCAACCTCCTTTCCAATGTGTCGGTGAGGGCGCTGCTCGACACCATGGGAACGAGGTTGTCCCTGCTGCTTTGTTATAAGTCGACTGTTTACAAACGTGTGTCACGTATCATTATCGACCAAGCTTGGGTGTAAATTTTGTGCATTTATTTTGAGAAAAAAATTATTCAAGGCTAGGCTTTGCGGTAACCAATTTTAAATCTTCCTCATTATTCAGAACAGGTCCAACGCGTACAAATAGGAATTCCCCGGTTTCAAATTTAGCTTGAATAGCTCCCTGACGACTGACGGTACCCCTGCGTATTTTCCGTATGTCAAGTCTGGCCCGTACTTAGTCTTACGTCATGTACTTGTAGGCCTACGACCAACAATAACAACGTCCACGAATGTGAAACTGGTCGAATGTTTTCTACCGCAGTTGTCAAGGTAAGGTAGGCCCTATGAACTCAAATTTTATGGGATAATTTAGTATGAATTTTTGCATTCAGTCTCCAGTCATGCCAGTCACTAGCCTGTAGACTCATTGAGACTGTAGTGTATGTGTGTTAACATACCGGGTTAGCCGGGTTTAGCTTGTAATTTTTTTAGAAGAATTTATGAGAGTGGCTGTTTTTGGTTTTCTAGTAAAGTTAGCCCGCTAGGGCGGCCTAACTGTTTGTGTACACCATGGTTACACGTGTTATGTTGGACCATGGAGGAAGGATATCCTTCCTCCATGGTTGGACTGATTTACCATGTTTACTATGTTTACGTAGTCACTATCATAGTATCAATCATGACTATCTTGGAAATGGGAAGGATCGGGAGCATTGAGAAGTCACAGGTGGGCATTTATGAGAATTTTCTCCCATGTAGGCATATCATATTCTGGAAAGATTTAAGTTTAATACCCCCCCCCCCCCCCTCCAAGCCCCACTAACGTTACTGGCACTAGTGTGGCTAGCAGATTTTGACATCAGGCTGATCCTTAGCCACACGTCCTGCCCATACATGTATGTTCCTGTGGTGAGAATTTCAAAAATTTGTGCAGTGGGGTAGCGCTATCTGGACAGCGTTTTTAACAGTCTGGATGTGTTCTCTGTCGCTAATAATAGCTATCCCAAACTGCTAATAATGGCTAGTCATCTTACTCACATTTTCCGAAATATTGGACATTAAACTTGGACTCTATAGTCTTGCGTGCAAACGATTTCAACTGGTGTCAGCCATTTTGAAATGACGTCACTGGTTTGAAACAGCTTACCGATGGCTGTGCTCTCATCAAACAGCCGTCGGCAAGCTGTTTCGAACCCAGTGATGTCATTTAGAAATGGCTGACACCAGTTGAAATCGTTTGCACGCAAGAATATGGAGTCCAAGTTTAATGTCCAATATTTCGGAAAATGTGTGTAAAATGACTAGCCGTTAGCAGTTTGGGATAGCTAAGATGACAGAGAACACATCCAGACCGTTAAAAATGCTGTCCAGATAGCGCTACCCCACTGCACAAATTTTTGAAATTCTCACTACACGAACAAATCGGCAGGACGTGTGACTAAGGATCAGCCCGATGTCAAAATCTGCCAGCCACACTAATAGGGCTACCCGCCTAAACATGTGTCACAACCTGTTATTTCAAGATTTATGTCAGCAAAATCCATAAAAAATGAGACAGAAAAATCGATTACACACCTATGTTCCGACACCCCTATGTTCCGACACCCCTATGTTCCGACACCCCTATGTTCCGACACCCCTATGTTCCGACTACTCAGCCTATGTTCCGACACCCCTATGTTTCGACACCCCTATGTTCCGACACCCCTATGTTCCGACACCCCTGTGTTCCGACACCCCTATGTTCCGACACCCCTACAAATGTATGTTACGACACCTATGGGATTGAGTGACCAATGCACAATTTGGTTTGTCATCTCATCACACAGATACTGTGATAAATAGCTTTTGTTCTCTATGAAAAACATGGTCACAGACTTTTCTTTGTTATCCCTGCACTTCTTTGTCCTTTTAATAATGTTATTTTAGTCTTTGTTCTGTACTGTATGATCGAGGTCTTTGTTTTATTGTTGTATGAGTGCAAAAAGCAAACAAATTCAATAAGGTTCTCATTTTCTTTTTTCCCTTAAATTCAAATTATCCCAATGGGGTAAATTTAGAGTTCGACAAATAGTCAAGGAAAATGAGCATTGGTGGATTCAAACCAGGGATCTTTCTATCCATAGCTCATCTCACTATCCACTAGGTTACTGTGGAAGCTCGACGACAACTGTTCTTTAAAGTGTTTTAATGTAAGTAGTTGACTAATAATAACAATGCGGTTGATGTCTTTGTTCTTTTCTCATGAATAAACATAATTTTCCCATTGAAACAACTGAATTATTTATGAATTCCCCATAACCCTCCTAGGAAAAATTGTGTAACCCTGTAGATAATGAGGGGTTATAAACGTAAACATAGGCTGGTCTCTGGCCCAATGCACCAGTCGAAACATATAGGACTGTCGGAACATAGGGGTGTCGGAACATAGGGGTGTCGGAACATAGGGGTGTCGGAACATAGGGGTGTCGGAACATAGGGGTGTCGGAACTTAGGGGTGTCGGAACATAGAGCAGTCACCCAGAAAATCAACATGTACAATGTACGTACATGAATACACTATATTCTATAAGTGACCATACACTGTGCCAAGAGCATCTTCATACAGTGTAACAAACTTTCTTCCCCTATATTGCACACAAATTTCCTGACTAAACTCTCAAAATAGAACGTGGTTCCAGGATTTTTACATTTCTATGTACACAAGTGCATAGTTACTGTCCAAGATTTTGCTGTTCCTGACGGAATTTTGGTAGGGGTATTAAAGTAAAATCTTTCCCATATTCCATTCCCATATATAAAGCCGTTTCATGGATACCGCTATCTTTGCTCGATACCGCCATCTTTATCAGGGGGCAAGAAGCACAAACGACAGGTGCAAAAGTGCTAATCTCTATGGAGATTATTGGCATTCACATTCAACTTTAAGAGGGAGAAGCACTGATGATTGTCCCAACCCATTGTAATGAAAATGTGGTTTCCTTTTTTCATTTTTTAGGCCAGACATAAATTTTTGATTCAATAATTACTACATAAGCCTTGACCTAAAAAGGTCAAGTGAACTTTTTTTGACCAATCGTGCCTGCATACTGTACACAGATAGAGGGGATGCATATTTGCATTCATCCCACTGAATATAGTGGTTATTCCAAAAATGTTTGCAAACAGGCTTATTTACTGATTTTCTGAATCCATCTTACACTTAAAGCCCGTGTAACTTTGAGGAGAAAAATCTACTCCGGTCCGCCCATTCCACAGCAACATGGCAGCCTTTGGTGATGACGCATCCATGACAAGCAGCCTGTACAGCACAGCGCAGGGATCACAGCCACTGAAACGTGTCGAACCCTCCGTGCAGAAGTTCACTAAGATTGTCATCCCGACCGATCTGGAGAGACTACAGCAGCACAGAGTCAACATCGAGAAGGTACTTGGAACCATGGGCGGGCAGGATAAAGGGAAGAGAGATTTTTCGCCCGTAGTTTATTTTACATCTGCTTTTTTTTTTACTGATTTAGTCTCTGATTTTGAGTAGAACACTATTCCACCCCCGGGACATGAAGTCCTTATAATTGCAACAGCCTGCAAAACAACAAGTCATTCAGCTGGAAATTAAAACAAAATAATAATAATAATAATAATAATAATAATAATGCATTTATATAGCGCCTTATGCAATGCCTCAAAGTGCTTTACATAATAGACAGTTAAAAATTAAAACTCTAGATTACATGTATAATAAAAACAAGATCGAGTGTAATTTATAAAAGTCTATTAAAACCGAACAGTAGGCATCTGAATATTCGAAGATTTCTTGCTAAAATGGCATATATTTTTTTGGTAGTTATAACATGCGTCAGCTGCAATTGCATGCAGCACCTGTAAAAAATTGCACGCAAAACATGACTGTGTTTTACGTGCGGCGAACGCTTTCATGGACCGTCTGATCGACATTTTTTTGCATGCACCTGTTGTATCAAGATCATTACGGGTACGTATAACATTCTGACTATACAAGAAACCAACTTTGTAGTGTCAAGGGTTTTACGGACAGGAACAATAAACTTCAATCCAAAAAATGTTACCGTTGACAAAAATGCAGCATTTGACACTGTTATAAGCGCTGTAACTTTCCTGTTAATATAACATCAAGTCGTATCTGTACGTGCATATATATTTTTTGGAATATTTGAACCGGCAAAAAGGTATTCAAATATTCGGTTGACGATCGAATACATTCAAATTTTTGGTATTTGGGACAGCCCTAACGCAGAGAGTCTGCAAAGTTGAGCTTGACCGTCTTTGCCAACTATTACTGCCCCTGTTTGCATCATTCATGACAGAATACTTCAATAATCAGCATTCAGTCCCACAGATTCTGTGTCTCAATTGGTCGAGAGTGAGTCACATGACATTCACTATTTGTACTATCTTCCTGTGCACGGCCAAAAGTATTTTACCCCATAGCAACCAAAGTACTGTACGCATAGCACTGGTATTGTGTACAAAATGCATACAGGTGTGCGCATCTCGCTTTGTGCTTATTCTTCCCAAGTGCTAGCTCTACAGAACTTGCGTTCAAACATTTCGTGGATGGGTATAGTTTGGAAAAGTGCAAATAATTTTCAACTAATTTCGAATTCAAATGGACGTATATTTAACTGTTTCAAAATCAGTTAGTGCTTAAATCAAGCAGAATCTGTGGGAGAGGTGTTAGTAAATAGATATTGACTGCTTTATCTTGTGGTGTAGTAAAACTAGCCTCCATCGGTGATCCATGGAGCGTTCTATTTTCCCTCGGCTTCACCTCGGGAGGCTAGTTTTACTACACCACTCGAAGCAGTCAATATTTGTATACTAAATGGAGGATAGGCTTTATTATAAATAAATCACCGCCATCTGATTGGTGGATCGTCGATCACGTGCATTGAATTATTCAACTACCAATGCACAGCACCGCAAAGTTCTATTCAACGGTACGCGTTAAATAGAACTTCCATAATTCCACGGTCACACTATTGGTGGCACTACACCACGGCTGTCATTCACACAAAATAGCGGACGATCTTCGCGAATCACCGTTTGTTCTAACAGACGATGAAATATAGGAACTCGTAGGTCATGCTGACGCTGCTAACGCAAAGAAACAAATTATATACGCAGTCAAACGATTAGATGACTTTGCAAGACATGCAGGAACAACAATTGAGCTTTAACTGTTTCGGAACTGGACAATATTTTGTCACGGTTTTATGCGGGATTGAGAAGGGAAAACGGCATGTTGTACACAAAAATATCCATGCATGCAATCTGAGGAGGATTTATTCAGGCGTTGTATAAAGCAAATAATGAATGTTTCACATTCGTGCGATGGTAAGAATAATTTCATTCGGTGACAGATGGAATGTCCCATTCCACTCGGCGATTCATTATTTGTATCGTTAGAACAGTGATTTGCCTTTGAGAAAGAACATTACCTTTGCCTTTGAGAAAGAACTTGCTTAAGTTCATAACTTTAGGCGAGCTAATTTTGTTGATTTGTGTATTTCAGGTCAATCCATTTGGCAGTTTGCAGCAGTTGAATTCATTTTCAGAACAGTGATTAAAAGATCCCAGCACATCCCTGACAGAGAGTTAGTAGCCTGATGTTGCCAATTTTACTGTAAGGTGTGCATGCATTGCAGCATTTTCAAAGTGTGCCTTCATGAAGGACTGAAATGTTGTAATTATTAACAAAAAACTGTACTTTGCACTGTTTTTTGCATTTCATGACTCAACAGTTTCAACGGCAGAAAAAGTGGGAAAAACTGACCACAGAGCAAATCAATGCAAGGCAGACAGTCCAGGTAAACTGAAAATGTTATGATTATTTTAAAGTGAGATATAGAAAAGTAATATATGAATGATGAGCTCATTTGAGTAGTATTATAATATTTGCTGAGAAGGGGCGTGGCTGAGGTTAATGAACCAAGTCAAAGACGAGGTCCATTAACACTGGACATGCCCTTCCCAGGTCGTTCTTGAGTATAAAGGTTTGACATATTACATTTTGATCGCAATTCATAATTGCTTTTCTGATAAAAAGCAGCAGTCTGTTTAAAACAGTTTTCTTATTAAAAGTCTTGGTATTTTGCCTTCTCACATTAAATCAGTCAAGGTAGACTCAACAATTTCAGTGATTGAAAACTTTATCAAAGTTAAACTCCGTGACAGATTCACCTGACGATTAGTTGTTTCGTTTGTTGTTGGTCATTCCAATTTGTGCATATATTTCCATAGCAACTCAAAGCAAATATCCGGGAGATGGAAAAGACAAGGAGCCTGATTGTGGAAGAGGATCTGCCGTCTTTTGATAGTAGGGTCTCCCCCATAAAAGAGGAGGCCATCCAAGCTGTAGTGCTGTTCCTTGAGATGAATGACTTTGACCAGTCACCGCTAGCGGGGGCACGTCCTAACAGCTGTGCTTCAGACAGGAGTTCAAGTTTAAGACACAGGCACAGTGAAAAAACTACAGAAAACTTTGAAGGTGAGCGTATAGATCTTTTGTAAATCTTCTGCTCAAGTAATAAGCTTGTAGTAGGTGACCACAAATTTCCTCCAATAATTGTGGTCCTCGGCTAGTGTCGCAATGGCCTTTGGGTCCAGAAAGTTCTCCACATTTCCCAAAGCATCTGAATGTATGCTGTCCATAATTATGACTTATTAATTTGAACTCAATTTGCCCATTTCTTGGAGTATGGGTTCAAAACCAGCCCAGACATTTGTATTGGTGTCCTTGAACAAGACGCTTTGGACAGGATTTTGCTCCGATTAATTTGCAGAGGATTTAGGAATAATTGTTGGCACTTTGAACTTGGAAAATATTATTTAAGCAGACTGAAACCTCAGTCCAAAGGCAGGAAATAAATGTCTTTTAAGTTTGCGTAATTTGGATCATTTGCCCGCTTGTATTTGCCTTCAAAACTGTCCAGTTAACTGCCTAATTGTTGTTGTTTTTGTTTAGTGAATGAGACGGAGGGGACAGTGGAGGGGACAGAAGATGAAGAGTTGGCGCAATTGATGCAACAGCAGGCCCAGTTCCAGAGCAAGGGCTCCATGGAGTCTTGGCAGAATCTGCAGAATGATCTCATGTCCCTTAATTCCCTCATTCATGAGTTCGCAACACATGTTCGGGTAAACAGTCCTTTCTTTTGTTCTTCTTTTTTTTCTCTATTTTTTCATTTTTGGAAGTCACGGATTGCAAAGTTAAAAGTGAAGGGCTATGAACAGAACTTGGTACGGTTGTTAACCCCACCTCCCCTATGGTATTCCGGTCCCAGAAAAATAGTAGAGGATGAATCTTCAACAGTGACCAGAGAAGTTATCCCATTCTGAGACCCAAAGAGTAATGAAGACATCATTTGCATCGTTCTGGTTCACGCACTAATGTCTTTACGCACATTTATTGTACGAGTGAATAAGAAATGTGCACTACACTTCGGGCCTGTTTTTTGTTTCACACAAATCCAGATCTCGATCAGTGATCCAACCGCTGGTTCGCTCCATCCATTAGGTGGAATTCGAATCTGGTGTGTGAACCAATGCAGGGATCACTGATTGAGATCCGGATCTGCGTGAAACAAACAGGCCCTTTGTTAATACTCCATAGACTAGGGGTGTGCATTTACGGGTATTAAAAGAACCGGGTACCCGATTGAAAAAAATACGGGTACCTGGGTACCCGTTAAAGAAACCCAACCCAAAACTTCCAATCCCGGAAGTTGTAATAATATCTTTCTCTGAGATTCAAAAAGTCATGCCTGTCCAGTAAACATCGTCACTTCTCCACCTTTGTGTGTGCCGGCACGCGCATGCACCGGCATCATCACAAAAGACTTGTCCGGAAGCTTTATACAGTTGTATTTATTGTGGATTGAGGCATGCTATTATGTCTCATCGAGGCTCTTATCCATACCCAGACTGCAAAAACCACGACCAGTAAATTCGTGAGAGCCATAAACATGAAATCTGTGTTGTTTTCCCACATTGTCTGGTTTTAATTTTGAAAATTCCCGACAAATAGCATTCAAACCTTGCTTTTTTCATTGTCTGGGAAGTAACTATGCGATAATGTAAAGTTGTACGGGTACTCGATTCCATAATCTGGAACAGGTTCCTGACATGAACGGTCGGGTACCCGGTTCCGATGCACACCCCTACGGCCAGGCTGAGTAACTTCTACCATTGGTGAGACACACTCAACTCCCCTAACCACTCCTACTGAATGTTTAACCGCAACGCAAGCTCCTCACTACAGCCAGACTTTTCATTGAGCCAGCAAGTTTCTGCAAGCAGTTTCAAGTTCACGATTGATTCTTGATTCAAGACCCAAATTTTAGGGTTTTTTCCCCAAGCGCCTCAGTTTGTTTACCATAAGCCACAACAAAGCCACTGATAAAGGATGCTGTTGATACAAAAGACTTTAAAGGCAGTGTACATGATTGGTCATTGTTGCAATTTTCAGAAATGGGCGGATTTGGGATTAGTATATGTTATAGGAAATATCGTTTTACTGACCTGTTCAAAGTTTTGCGTTGTTGGATGGCCAAAACAAACGTGAGAAAAACGGCGCTAGTTTTCAACTGTCGGGCGGATGATAGCCTTTAGTCAAGGCGCGTGTGGCTACCCGGACGTACGTAGTGGCGCGCCCCGGACATGCTGGCATTCAGGGCGCGTCGCGTGTCCAAGTAGCCACGCGCGCCTTGACTAAAGGCTACAGGGCAGTTTTCCAACGATTTCCAGCTGGAAATCGTTGGAAAAACGATATAAATTTCCACTTTTCTTGGCAACGACAGCACACCTGGTGCCATCATTTCACAGGATGATTGAGACTACTATTAAGTTACAGTCTAGTAAGGTATTTCGTAATAATTCAGTAAAAACAAAATTGGAGAATTACCAATCGTGTACACTACATTTAACTGTGTCTAGTGTACTCTATCAGCCCTTCTCTCGACATGGTAAAAATTTCCCCTGGAACAGTGCTTCACTCAGGATTTGTCGTCGGGGAGGGGGAATCCCACCAAATTGTTTCTAAACCTTAACCCTAACCCTGCCAGATGCAGCACAGTGCATCTGTGGTGACAGCTTGACCTTGCTGCACTCTGCACACAAGTCAATGTGACAATGTGACAAAGTATGCAATCCATACAGCTATCAATCCATACAGGTATGCTGATAAACCACACCCTGCTGGACTCGGGGCCTCTGTGCAGTTGAAGTGGTAGATATTTGAATGGATCTGACAACTTGCATGTCTTGTGGAAACACTAACTTATGAACACTTTTCAACAAACTTTTTGTTTTGGTCTATTATTTATTTTAGGCACAAGGTGAAACTGTCGACAATATTGCCGATAACATAGACAAATCAGAGGAGAGTGTTTCAAGAGGTCGCAGATATCTTATCAAGGTAACTACAGTTAATTATACACTACTTAAAACATTAAAGCATCAAACTAATTTAATAATACTTTTTTGTATAATAATAATAATAATAATAATAATAATAATAATAATGTATTCTTATATAGCGCATTACATCAATTAATAATCTCAATGCGCTTTACAAAATCAATCATTACAAAACCGTCATTAAAATACATTTAAAAAGGCTCATTAAAAATACAGGTACATCATAAAAGGTTAATCACATCTCTTTGAAATATTACTTAAAAACCTGACGAAAATAATATGTTTTTAGTGCTAACTGAAATGATAAAAGAGAAGGTGCATTCCGAATAAAATAAGGAAGTCTGTTCCATACACTGGGTGCTGATACTGAAAAGGCACGTCTGCCATAATGATCTTGGTTAAAACGAGGTTGAACTAAACATGTTTCAGTGGAGGAACGAGTGGCTATAGAACTTTCGCGAACTTTCAACAAATCCGACAAATATTCAGCTGAATTTTGAACTAATTGTAACCTATGGATTAAATAATCAGGAAGATTTATATATACATTCTGTGGTGCTTAACCAAGCATGAACATGTGATGCAGTGTACAATAAGTAAAAATCAATGAGGTAAATACACACCTAGCTGAATTTTTACAGGCAAATGTCTGATCCTTCAATTGTTTTTAGTACTGTACTTACTATTGTTTTTTTATTGTTTGAACTTGGTTCCGATGAAGCAGGGATGCATCCAGCATACATAAAGTTAATCCAAAAAAAAAAGAACCACATTTGTGACACAAGAAGTGTCTATCATTCTTCATTTGCCCAGTTCATGGAAATTCATATTTATCTCAGGAGGTGAAATGACAATAATCTACATTTAAGCCACATTTCAGTTGGTTAGAGCTTTCATCATACCTGCCATTGCCTGGCATGTCTATTAGTGATAGCGCCACCAATTTACAGTGTTGTAGTCAAGGCCACAACCTCCGAGGCCGAGGCCAAGACCGAGGCCACAACGTCCGAGGCCGAGACCGAGGCCGAGGCCACAACGTCCGAGGCCAAGGCCGAGGCCGGTTACTAAACACGTAATAAACTAATAATCCACTCAATCAAGGTTAAAGGCAGTGTGTATGATTGGTCATTGTTGCAATTTTCAGAAATGGGCGGATTTGGGGGTTAGTATTTTATAGGAAATATCGTTCCACTGACCTGTTGAAAGTTTTGCGTTGTTGGATGGCGAGAAAAACGAGAGAAAAACGGCGCTCGTTTTCAACCGTCGGGCGGATGATAGCCTTTAGTCAACAAGACGCGCGTGGCTACCTGGACACGTGACGCGCCCCGAATGCCAGCATGTCCGGGGCGCGCCACTCGTCCGGGTAGCCACGCGCGCCTTGACTAAAGCCTACAGGGCAGTTTTCCAACGATTGAAAACAATATAAATTTCCACTTTTCTTGACAACGACAGCACACCTGGTGCTATCATTTCACACGATGATTGAGACTATACTATTAACTTACAGGCTAGTAAGGTATTTCGTAATAATTCAGTAAAAACAAATTAGAGGATTACCAATCGTGTACACTACCTTCATTGTTGGATTTTTATTTTATTTTCAAGTCACGTCAATGGCAGGTTCCTTAAAGGATATGTTTATTGCATTTCAAGAACATAAGGGTCTCCAGCATCTATTGGGATAGCTTTGCACGGTGTGGCCTCATAATAATCCCTCCTCTGCTAAAAATGCGCTCCACTGGAGCACTGCTGGCTGGAACATAGTCTTGGGCCCAAGACCCTTGTGTTGTTATTTCGGAGCGCCCGCGCGCCAGATTCACTCACGTTGTGTCCTCGAAATCCCGGCTTCGTACGTGCGTTCTGGCCTCACGCATGCGTAGTTTACAAAATGCAGCCGAATCCGCAGCCGGTGTTTGTCAAACGTGCACGATTTTGGATCGCCACAAGGGTCTTGGATAAGTTGGCAGGCAATTCTTAACTTTTTCTTTACTTTTCGATGATTCTCCCTCGCTTTTCCGAGGGATTCAATCAGTGACCGAGTTTGAGCCTTATCATAAATTATTCATTACATGCAAATACATAGGACATGACGAGGAATCATGACCATTGATCTGCAGCTGCGCGCGTCACATGCTCGTGCACGCATGTCGGACATAAACCACGAATGTGATTGGTCAGAACACCATCAGGCGACGCTCACTGGATCGGTCTATTGCATAACCGTCCATCATTATCACAGTCCACAGTCTGGTCGCGCCCCCGAAATGCCAACTTAATCCAAGACTTTACTACAGATCCAAAATATTATCGCGCTGTCGGCCTATTGCAACTACACTGTACCTGATCGCGCTGCCTGTGCATTGCAACTGCGAAAGTACAAAAGTACAATAGTAACGTCTTTGAACCAAGACTAGCTGGAACAGAGAGGACAGTCTTTGCAATTAGGGCATTCAGTTATGGGTACATAGTAGTACTAGTAGGCATGTGACAGGCTTCGCGTTGCGCGAGCACGCGTGAATAACAGGTTGGTTCCCTCAACTTCACTGCCGGTCATTATGATTATCGCTTTAACGTTCACTCGTTCAGGGCCGAGTGGTGGACCAGGAACCAGTCTATAGCGGGAGTAGACAGATTATCTAACAAAAATATTAGATGCTACCTGAGTACGTGTAACACTAACACAATAGTGGCAGTTCATGGGGCGAGTGAAGTGCTGGACCAGGAACTACACGTAGTCTATTACCGGGAGTAGACTGGTTCTACAAGAAGATAATACATATAATGTACGTACGTAGTACGTGCAACCGGGGAGCTATATATAGCTCCATGGTGCAATAATGCAAATACCAGTTCATTAATTCGTGCGTATCTGCTTGAAACTTTATTTCGTTTCACGGAACTCACTGTGGCAGCTTCTCGAAAGTTTCACGAGGTAAACAATTTAAATTAATTGAAACAGAAAACACATCTGAATTGGTGGGAAAATTGGTCAAAGTGGGCGGCCTCGAGCCGGCCTCGACCAGATCTTCGAGTCCGGAAGGCTCCGAGGCCGAGGCCGAGGCCGAGGCCTTGCACTCCGAGGCCAAGGCCGAGACCGAGGCCATAAAAATCGGCCTCGAGGCCGGCCTCGAGGCCGAGGCCGGTCTCGAGACCTCCATCACTGCCAATTTATGGCATGTACATTTCCATACATGTCACTGTGCATGTCCGTAAATGACAGTGACCTGCATCAAGCTGAGTAGGCCGTGCCAATCCCACATGTGCACACGTCAGTATGAGCCCGGCTAAAATAAGTCTCTTTCATTGAGGACACAATTTAGTCAGGATCCAGCTGTATTAGCAACGGGGTAACTAGGGTCCAGTTTGCAAGGGGGAACTCAGGGGAACACTACAACTTCATTCTCCAGTGGGGGGTGGATGGGCGCACCTGCCCCTATAGCTATGCCACTGGATTTTAATCCTCATATTTGTATACTCCCAATGCTGTCTTGCCCAATAAATGTCACCATCGTGTGAGAACTTTAGGAAAAACGTCCTTATTAAGCAGGCATTCATAAATACAGTGTAACACCGCTATACCGAACATTCGGCTATACCGAACATTCGGCTATACCGAACATTCGGCTATACCGAACATTCGGCTATACCGAACATTCGGCTATACCGAACATTCGGCTCTACCGAACATTCGGCTCTACCGAACATTCGGCTCTACCGAACATTCGGCTCTACCGAACATTCGGCTCTACCGAACATTCGGCTCTACCGAACATTCGGCTATACCGAACATTCGGCTATACCGAACATTCGGCTATACCGAAAACCATCCTTGGCTGCCAAATTTTGTGTACAAAACTTACCAAACGTTGTTGAAAAAAAGGCAACAGATTAAAAAATGTACCGGGTATTTGGGCTGTTGAAGAGTGACAGGCGGCTATTATTTCCCCAAGAAATAGAAGGGAAAAGCCAACTTGTTGCTTAAGAATTCGGTAAGCTTAGAAATGAACATGATTCAATGGCAGGCACATGTTCAATTACAATCAAAAGAGGGCGCGCGCACTGGAAATACGATGCAAGAGGGCGCTATTTTAAAGAACGGACGCCATGTTGGCGGACTGGCAGCTGAAAATCGTATCATTTTCTGCTTTTATTGAGAAACATCGCCCTAGTCACATTTTGCTTGTACATATTTTATAATGATCGACACCTCCCGCAACATTTGAGAAAGGTCAGATTTCCTCTATTCCAGAGCTGGAGAATGTGTGTTCTGTTTTAGCCTTAGGTGAACTAATTAGCTCTCTGGAAGCAGCTACAGTTTTACCAGGTCTGTTTGTCATCTCATCTCAACACAAAATAAGGGCAGCACAGTGACACAAACGGACAAAGCAGCATCTCTATGTCAGGGGATTGGAGCTCTGACATAAATATAGCTTAAGGTTAAAGTCACAGCGGGAAAAACATTGTTTACAGACTACTTTATTACCGACTGTTGTTTTTCTCCCCGTATAGGCCTCCACCATAAAAGCTGCCGTTTTGCCAGTAGGTGGTGCCATCATTGGTTGCTGTATCGGTGGTCCCGTAGGTCTGTACGCTGGCTTTAAGGTGGGCACAGTCGCAGCTATAGGGGGCAGCGCTCTGGGTTTCGTCGGTGGGCGATTCTTGAAGAAGCACAAGGACAAAAAAGCCAACATGGAGTTGGCTGAAATGGATAGGTCTCATCAGCCGGCGAGGCGCGCATCTGATCCAGGGCCCTCCATCGAACGAAAGAAAAGCAGATGAGTCTCACAATTTACCCCACAGAAAAGATCATGCAGACAACAACACAGTATAGAAGGCACCGAGAGAGTGACGGGCCTCCCAGCAACTTGTCAGGCTGCAACAAGTGAACATTCTTAGCAATACGTACTCGGAAAGATGTGAAAAGATTCGTGTGTAAAGGACAGTCATTTTGATCAGCGGCAGCGGACACATTCAACAGGGGTGCCCTTTGTTCACTTTTCACGTTTTTCGTTCCAACAAAAGGTTTTCACGTCTTCGGGCTTACAGTGTTACCCAAGGACACAAAACAGGGGCCATCATCATGATCTGTTGGCTGGAATCTCTGGTGAATAAGCAAACAAGATGTAAATAATAGTTACGCGTATTTTAAATTCATTACAGATCGGAGCGGTGTATAATAACAATTTGCATATCGGCATGAAGGTGTACCTCACTTTGTATAAATATGAGCCCAGTCGTGCAAGATATTTTCATGAATTGTTCGCTTGATTAGTCAAAAGCAGCATTTGAAAAATATTTTGCGACAATTAATTTGTGTAAGGGACGTTGTGTATATGAGAATTCATGGTTTTGTAAATACTGTACCTTTCTGTAAATAAGATTTCCGTTGTTTTTGGTCTTGAAGGTTAATATACTTAGAAGTATTTGCATTGCGAAGCTGTGAACGGTTTCTTTCCCCCTGTTGTATACCTTGTTGTTTGCATTCTACTATATTTGAGAGTTATCCTGGCCTGGGGCCTGGAATGCCATCAATACCAACTTTGGGACAGTTCTCAAAATCCTCTCAAAATGCCCCGAGCTAATTGTAATGAAGAAGCATACGTGTTGTCTTTTGAAACAAAAGAACATGTTGCCCTCGCTGTTTTATTAGGGAGTCACTTTGTTACCAAAATCAAATTTCTAGGACGTCCATGGTTGCCATGGCAACCAGTTTAAAAACATAGTAACTGTGAATTGGAGCTAAAAAGTATGCGAAAATATAAACTAGAGATTATTTGTGCTCGGATAGTACGAACCTTAGTCGTCGGTCTGACCACTTTAGCATTTTCTGTGTTTTCATTAAAGGAAACATGCTTCTTAAACTGGCCGGATCACATTTTATTTCATGAATAAATTCATTTATATGTATTAAATGTGAATTAAAAGCCAAACTGGTTCAAGTGAAGTTTTAGCGTGATTATTTGCCGCCCAAAAATTGACCCCCCCCCCCCCCCCCCTTTTTGGAATTTGTTGAGACTCAAATTGAGGGCGCTGTTCGTGACGTAGACCGAGGCACCGAAATTCATGGATCGACTCGATAGTCTGGACCGAATGACGCATGTACATCGTATACACACGTACACTAGGTCTACACGTGCAATTTCGTAAGTTGCAACAACTAACCTCGAACTTACCCTGATTGTCTCCCTTTTAGCGAAGGCTCTTCGGGGAATGGGCCGTTTAACTGCTTTCGCCTGTACCTTACTCACATCTTGGAACTTTGTTGGGATGGCAGTGGACTTGAGCATATATTTAATGGTCATCCCATGATTTGAAAATACCATTATCGAAACACGACGGCTCAAAGTGGTCGCTACATAACGCTCTTGTCACCTTCACTTTCGCCTTCCAAATTCTCCGATATTTCGCATCAGTTGGAAATAAATGAAGGCTTACTCCAGCCTTCGTTGTTTTGCTACACCCAGCAGCCACACACCTTGTCGGCATGGCCGAAAAACAATATATTTTGCTTAGATTTTGGACGAAGAATGTACACTCAATGCATACACGTGATGAATGGGGCCGGCTCGAGCAGAATCTGTAATGTGCCTCGGTCTACGTCACACACTTATGTTAATGAGGGTCCCACTCAGGGGGAGGAGTAGCTTGGACAAACATTTTCAAGAATTTTTTCTCATATTTAATCTGGGAAATAATTGTCTCTGGAGACAAAATATCATTGTCAAGATAATACTTTATTGTTTTAAACAGGAATAATGCAATATAAATCCTAAATCATGTTTCCTTTAACCGTAACTCCGTAGGGTGTGTGGAAAATCATATTAAAATTGGAGGATTCAGGACTGTTAGGGTTAAAGTGACCACTGGCTGATTTTTCACATTAATTTGTAATTTGTGTTAAGACGCCACCACGGGGCTGTGCATTCATGCATTAACCATTGTGTATTCATCGATCGACAAGAATTAAGGAAAAGAAACATTTTGTGCATTTTTCATGGAAATGACCTCTGCTGACCACTGTGTGACCTTTGACCCAAATCTGCCAAAACCCTATATAGGGCTTGGACAAAGAAGCTTTTGACCAAATACGGGTAAAATCGGTTAGAGAATGACTTTTGACCCCGATCTGACCACACCCCATATGAAGCTTGGGTCATTTGTCAATATGGTCAAGTTTGGTTAAAATCGGACCGAGCGTTTGGGAGAAAAAGCATTTTAAAGGATCATTGGAAAGAAGAATTAAACCGGTCAAATACAGTAGGCTACATTAGTCGTTCCGACGACTAAGGTAATAGAAAAACATCATGCGGATCAAAAACCTGGTTTAGGTACCTGAACTTACCAAATTTTGACTTTGGACGAATATTCAATGTCATGTGACTTAACGCAATGCATTATTTCACATTTTGGGGCACTTTTGGACTGGGAAGTAGCCATTTGATTGCCGTCATTGCAACAGTCACATTTAAAAAGTCACATTTTGGGGGTACAATTTTCTAAAACTAATTTTCTAAAACTAATCCCAAAATAAGTTATAGTGCCCCAGCGGTCACCTTGAATGTTAAAAAAATGAATTCTGATGATAGATAATTATACAAATAACGCATAGACCAAATTTAAAGGCATTCGAATGCAAATGAACTACAAGTATGCCCAAAACACCGTTTTTGACCAAAAATGGACAGAAAATAGGTAAAACTCACTCTTGTGTTACCTGCAGTGCAGTACGTCAAATGAAGTCATTGTACTACATTACCGGCCAACACATGTGGGCCTATATGCCAAATAATCGGCCAAAGCACATAGACATTTCCGAACGGGGAACAATGACGTGCCCCTGCATGGCCCTCCCCGGCCCTGACAAGAGCCAAAAAAGGTTAATGTTGTGTTTTACAATCAGCGTGCAAAAGCAGTGTCTACGGTCAGTAGCAGAGTTTCTTTTTTTGTTTTGTTTCTTTTTGTTTGTTGGGGTGTTTGTTTTTACCTAGCCTTGGTCAAGGCGTTCGACTGAATCCGCATCCGGATGCGGACTTGGCGGATATCCGCTGCACAGTGGCCTCGCTCGCTTTGCACGTACGGGTCCTGGTACGTGCGTACACCTACACGAACGTACGCGTACACGAAGCGCGAACAGTGACCTCACGCGGCTAAAGACTGCAATATGCAAATCAGTTGAGTCCGTTTCACAGCCTTGGAACAACCGTTCGCTTTAGCCCATGTTTTTCTTTATTTTGTCTGCCGATTTCTTGCGACGACATCGTATGCTAATAATAGACGATGTAGGCGGGGCTAATGTATGGAATGTCCAATCACCAACGAGAAGCCGCGACGTCATCAAATGTTCCAATTAATCGTCGAAAACATGGCGAACCTTCCACATCGTTTGTCTTCTCGATGAATCTTTGTATTTTGTTGCCTGAATTATGTTGCGGATATTTATTCATCGACGATTTTCGACCCGAACAGCGGAGAGCCTTGGGAAAACTTCATCAGGGTCAAGACGTTGTGTTTGCAATGGCCCAATTTACTGGCAGAGCTGGTCAGCATTTTATTAGGGCCTATGTGGTATTTGTTAAGAAAGAGGCCACTGGGCAGGGAGTTGTTTTCGATTTTTTAGATTAAGATGAAAATTATGGAGTAAGCATTGTATAGGCTTTTTAGCTTAATACACAAACAAATATATTCAACAATAGCGAACTGGTTTGTGTCTTGAAGACTTGAAGTCATAAACTACACATTCGACAATGATTTCAAGTGTTTGACATGGCTGAATCTGTACTAGCTGCCATATAGGAATAAATTAAAACTTGTGCTGATCTGTTGTCTATTACAATCAAATCTCACAAACTCTGCCGGATGGCCAGACCTAGTCAAAATTTATGCCGGTCACACTAATTGTCCACATGGGCACATTTGAGACAAAGGCTTGATATTTATTGATTGTAACTAGAATTTGTATTAACATTGTTGTATGAACAACAGTTGACTGTGTACACTTATACAATGTACATGTACAAATTGTTATTATGTACAGGGCAGAGTGAATATTTGGATATTTGTGTTATGAAAAAAACAAAATAATTTGCCATATTTTGCAGTCTAGCAATACGATGTAGGCCCTACTGTACATATATGGGGATTGTACAGAAACACGGGAATGCATGAAGGACATTTGACTTTAATTATGTTTAATTTATTCTTGGTCAATTGTGGGGTTTTGCTGAGGGAAAGTTAAAGCCTTCTGTGATGAGTAGTGAGTACGCCGGCTTTGGAAAGCTTCGCTCCTTGACTGGACGAACTGTTCCTGTCGTGGCAAACTTCAAGCACCTGTGCCATTATGGAGTCGCTGTCACTTTCCAATGCTGCCATCATATCAAAGTCACCACGAACGGGCAGTAAAATACCCCATCAATATTGAGATTTTATACTTAAATGATAAAGCATTTTATTAGCTTTAAAACAAGGGGTCAGCTATGTCAATTGGAGGTCTAGTTCAAAAGTCACAGCATTTTGAAGGTAGCAAGGTCGGGCGTGTTTATTAATCGCAAAGCTGAGAAATACTAGAGAAAACATACGGGTAAATTTCATATTGTAGTACCATCAAAATGACGTACAACCGACAGTTGCATTTGCCTAATCATTTTAAAACTCGGAGGTCAACTCAGTGTATCAGCATAAGACACCACCCCCAGATCTTTAGCGCATGTTCCATGATCCAAGGCGTTTAGACGAGCTCAGACTGATTTGCATATTATTAATGTTGCCGCGCGAGGTCGCTGTTCGCGATGTTTTGCAATGAGAAGCACTACATAGTAATCTCCGTCATTAAAATCAAGTGGTGAGAACCCAAGTGTCGCGGCGCGCTAGTCATCACGACCGCCAGCGTCGAACGCCTTAAGGGGCTCCAACACCCTCCCCCCCCCCCCCCCCCCCCCCCCGTACGCATAAGCATTCCACATCTCTTTTTGACTTCTCAGACTACCCTATTCTAGCATCATTAAACGTCACAGTACAGCTGCTGTAGTAGTTTGATTCGCATGTCGCATCCAAAGACTGAAAATCACAAAATGTTGACAGAAAACAAAAATGCAAACATTTTTTTTGTAACGGACCTGGAAATGATTGAACAGTGATATATTTTAAACCAAAACAGCAGCAATGATGACATGAGCTAAAAAAGGGAAAAAATATCCTGATACACTATTTTTTGCATAGTTTGCTCTTGACGTTTCATGAGTGGTTTATTCAATTGAGATAGCGAATAGCGCTTTTCACGAAAATATGTGTTTGAACAAGAGGCAGATGATTACAAGACGTATATCTTTTTTGTTCTTTTGTTTACCGCCAGTACATGAGCGATTTTGGACAGCACGCGGGTGAAATTGATACAAGTATCACTGTACGTTTCCGGTGTACAATGCTGGTTTATAAAGCAGTCTTTGCGGTCTAAAAATAGGCTGGAGTTGGCTGGCGGTGGCGCTGGGAAGATACATTTACTTTTGGTTGGGGTGAAGGGTATTGTGTTATAACTGGTCCTGGTAGATATTTATATGAGATAGTACCTTGATTTCATGACAATTCATTAAAAGCAAATTTTCCGTTTGCGTATTGGCTCGGACCCCCCTCCCCCCTGTACGCATGGTGTACGCAATGTCAACAACCCCCCCCCCCCCCCTCCCCCCTTCGTGCGTACGTACTTTATAGACTGCCCCTATAAACCAGGCTAGTTTTTACCTTAGTCGTCGGAACGACTTGAGCCGTTTCTTCTTCTTTCCAATGATCCTTTAAAATAATGCTTCTCCCAAACGCTTGGTCCGATTTCAACCAAACTTGGCCATATTGACAAATGACCCAAAGCTTCTTATGCGGTGTGATGTGGTCGGTGTGGTCAGACCGGGGTCAAAGGTCACCTTGTGGTCACTAGGGGTCATTTTATTGAAAATTACAAAATGCTTCTTCCACAGTCTTCATCCGATGACAGCCAAACCTGGTCAGTTGCATCCATGGACTAAGCCCCATATAGGGTGTACATAGAATTTGGCCAAAGGTCACCTAGTGGCCGTCACTAGCGGTCATTTGGAGAAAATCAAAAAGCGGCTTCTTCTGTCACATTTTTCACCCGATTTAACCCGTATTTGGTCAAAAGCTTCCTTGTCCAAGCCCTATATAGGGTCTTGGCAGATTGGGGTCAAAGGTCAATCAGTGGTCAGCAGTAGTCATTTTCTGGCAAATGTGCAAAAAACTCTTTTCTCCGTGACGTTTGTTCCAAGACTTGATCAGTTTGTTGCAAGTTCCTAATTTTTTTCTCCAGATTTAGGCCAAGGTGGTCAGCTAGCAGCGGTCATTTCCATGAAAAATGCAGAAAATTATTCTTTCCGTTAATTTTTGTCGATCGATGAATGCACAAATGGTTAATTACACCGCCCTTGACAGCCCGTGATGGCGTCTTTACACAGATTAATGTGACTCAGCCAGTGGTCAGTAGTGGTCACTTTCGTGAAAAACACAGAAAATGCTAAAATAGTCAGACCGACGACTGAGGTACGTGCTCTCCGAGCACAAAATGACTTCTAGTTTTTATTGCTTCACAGCCAAGCAGTCATGCAGAGCATTTCAAGAGACTGAGGCCTGCGTCAATCGTCGCGCTTCTGCCGTATGTCGAACTCAAATATCGGGAAATGTTTCCATTAAATGCGACAGAAGCACGACGTTTGATGCAAATCGTTTATTTGAGATCGACTCTGCCGTGTAGCACGACAGCATCTGTCGTGCTACACGGCAGTTGCACGGTGTGGCGTCAAACGTCGTGCCAACGTCGTGTCGAATTAAAATAAATTCCTACTTCGGCTTGACGTAGTTGGAATGCGCATGCGTACTTAAAAACTTGAGGAAGGAAATTGCAAACAAACGAAAAAGTTTCCCGAGTCAAAACTGCATGGGTATATGTTTTCATCAACCAGGGTGTGAAGGGAATGCAGAATCTCTCAGAATAAGTGGAAAACATCCACCCCGTCAACATTTTTAGCGTACGAAGGGACTATTTGCCCTTCTTGTAGTTTCTCCCATAGATCGATGAGGGACTGCAAAATAATAGAATCGTGTGAATTCCCTAGAAAACCGCAGCTTTCCCAAATTTATCTGTACCTGGCGTCCAGCAATCCCATCGTGACGATCGAATACAAGTTTTTGAAGTTATGGTATTCCTTGCACATTGGCACTTGAATGGAATATGACAACCGTCTATTGCTGCCCAACAGCAAGGAAATTGCCAATGTTTCTCCACGTCCAACATCTTTTCTTGGACTATGGTTGAAACTGTCGAAGTGCCCACTCCGGCCATTTCCGCTTTCGTGTAATTGTAATCTCCCCTGCCCAGACGATACAGGCAAATTGCTAAACACATTTCTTGGGTAATAAGGTCTACGGTCATCATCTGACGTTGTAAGTCATGTTGTATGTTGTTGAGAATGAAATTGAAAGTTGCCTTCGACACCCCAAATGTTTGCTTAAACCCTTTGTTTGTGTATGCGTCCATAATTGTTTGAAACCAACCTTTATTTCTAATTAAACGTCTGCAGGAACGGGCGCTCTGTATTAGGGGTGTGCGTTTACGGATAGTAATGGAACCGGTACCCGATTTCCATAAGGGGCGGATACCCGGGTACCCGTGATTATTTTTACAATCCTCACAAAAACCCGGAAGTAAAGTATTTTCCATCGCGCTCCGCCAACTCTACTGCCAAGCTACTAATCGCGACTGTATCTGGACGCAACGTACGCAACATAAACATATGCATTCACATCATAAAACTGGCCTGGTTTCAGCACATGTACGTAGCCTCTGTTAAAGCCTGAAAGAATGTATTGCAGCAATAAGCGCACGTGTATAAGGATCACTGTGCAAACCTGCGTCTTGAGAAAAGGCTAGTCAAAAAGACGCGCATGCGTAGTTATAGTTTCAAAGCAGGGTTAGTGGGCAAAACCGTGATTTGTAAGCAAGTGATTTCAATGTGGTATATATACGACGTTCGTGTAATATTGAAATAAGTGGTCTCGATGTTCTTGTCGGGTGCAAAGTTGTGTGACGTTCTATGATTTGTAGAAGCATTTGCCGTACGCTAGAATTTCAGACCATAAGACGCAGCCTGCTGAGATAACTGGTGAATTAAAAACAGGGGACAAAACCGCAAGCTTACATCTTGTCGGAAATCGTACTCAAAAGACAACTGTAACAAAACAATTGATACAATGTAATAGCTTTCGGGAATTGTCGGTAAAAATACATGGACTCAAATCAAAGTTAAAACCAATCTTGGCGCTTGGAAATTGTCGGCAAATGAACTCAAACGATGTGTTACTCAGATTTGTTCCACCAATTTATCGGCAAGTAATCAATAGAAAAGGGCACTTGCCATTCTGAACGTTGTGTCGAAAATTTACAAAGACAGTTTCGGGTAATAGAATCGATAAAATGGAACCGGATACCCGTAATCAGCGGTCGGGTCACGGGCATCCGGGTACCCGGCACGGCCCTACTCTGTATGACGGTTGCCTTTTCTCGACTTGATAGAAGAAGCGAAAGTATCATGTAAAATGCGACAGATATTCTCAACAAATTATGTATCACGAAAGTCTGCTGCTTGAAAAGTCCTCTTTCCTGGCTGCTCTTATGCTATTTAAAATAGCAAAATTACGCACCATTTTGTCTTTTACAATTAAATACGACAAGCATTTGATGTATTAAATTCGACGTTTGGCACCAGTACAGGATTCGTCGCGCTTTTGCCGCACCGAAATGAATTACATTCGACACGCGGCAGAAGCACGACGTTTGACGCAGTCCTGAGAAACTCGCGGTCATTGACCAATGACTGTACGAGTGGGAGGCCGCATTGCCTTGTAGCATGCCGCAAAAATCACAGCGTGCCTTATCCAGCCTGCTACCCGAAAATTCCGCACATTGCATTGCAAGCTATAGACGATATCGATGTTGTATGCGCCCACATGCATGCACCCGGCGCCCTCCGCGCAAAAGCTATTATTGTCAGAGTTGTAATCAAGTCAGCTCACAAGCTACATGGGATGAAAAATGACAAAGGAATGCTTTTGTTATATACAGTGTTTGAATAGCTTGTTACATGGCTTGAGACCAGAATTGTGAAGTGACTTGTGATGACTTGTGATTGACTTGATTACAACTCTGATTATTGGCGCCTCAAGGGGGAACGTTAGGGACATGTACTCGTACTTCACAAGCAATAGAGAGCAACATTTCAAAATAGCTCTGTATTGCACTTTTAGATTTATTTCTTTGATTCATTCAACACAAACTGCGAAAGACTTGCCAATACAAACGGCACAGTCACATGCTCTTATAATCACCATTTATATATTAAAAGATAATAATGAAGTACTGCTTAAGACATTTGCTTGTTGAGTCTGATTAAACTTGTAGTAGGTACATTACATTCATGCACTACAAGTCAGTCTGTCAAATTTGACAAAAGTAGTTCAGCGGTCAAGAAGTATTGCCTTTGTCCAGTAGAGCAGATAGGATGGACGCTTTGTACTTTCGTCAAAAGACAAAGCTTGCCCTTCGTGAGGGCGCCCTGTACATGGGGGTCCGTGTCACTGATCTCTATGTAAACTGGATATAGCGCATCGGTTGTTCGAAATTAAGCCACCGTCCGCCATGTTAACACTCCCAATACAACAGGTTTTCCAACCCTGTACCCAAGATCTCCTTTCATCCTCGTTCTCGTTACATAGCGATCAGTGGTAAATTGAGAGTGGTAATATGGCGTGTGCTGGCTTCAGTTGCTTGTACAGCGCGCAATGGCCAATGAGCTATCCAGTTTATATAGAGATCAGTGGTCCGAATAGGTTTGTGGACGATGTCATGCAAAAGTGAACTAACCCACCCTTCAACTGCTTATCAGATTGCCCTCAACATAAATCGTTTACAAAATCTGCAATATCTGGCATCAATGTAGAACCAACATAAACAGAATTAGGTTGAGGAAAAATAGGCTAAAGTAAGACATTGTCTGAGCCCATGTTCTCCATGTGTGAGTGAAGGTGTTTCTCTATTTATCATATAGACAGTCTCAACATGACAGATGCGGTTGAAAATAGCAACGTAGCTATACACAGAAGATGCATCAGTTGGAACAAATAGTTTCATTTAATCCAGAGTCATTGATGTTAAAGAAACATGTATTGGTTACTCTCATTATTTGAATGGTTATTTCAGATCGTTTTGTTGAAGATTTAGGTAATCAAACTAGTTTTGCGACTTCGAAAAAACTGTCATGACAACTTGACTGTTATAAAATAGAAGTTTTTTTGTAACACCACTGCGTATTCGCTTGCCCTGCCCTAACATAAAATGCACACTCGCAGCACAATACTTGTCTCTGAAAATGTAAATAGTTGGAATCGGAAAACAAAACGTGTTTCGTTTTCAGAGTTTTAAACATATCTCACTATGTACTGTACATGAACTGTCTTCAAAGCCAATAAACAAAGATGTTTTAATCATTTCTTTACATCAGATAATCAAGAGTAGGTGCTAATTTGACAGAAATAAAATTGCGGATATCTTTGACCCATGATATTATTAATCCAATATTTCACAATAGAGCATCGATTTATTTTGCTTTATGACACCTTCTTACACCCAAACTCAGGTCACGATAAGTACCTTTAATGGTGGCTTGTCATTTTGAATAATTGTTTTATACCTAACAAGCTTGCGATTGTTTTCAGGTCGCCAAGACATTCGACAATCAATAACTGGGAAAAAGCCAATCTACACTAATCAATAATGCATGGACTCGGCCATATCTAATCAATCGTCTTCGTCATTAAAATGTATCGTCGTGGTCCGTAATTAATTACGTGCAAGCGATACATTTTTAATAGATACGTTATGTACAGATCGGTTATCGTCCGCATAAATTATTCATTGGTGCGCCAGTCATGCTAACTGCATTGTGTTATATACTGCCTGTACGTCGAAATACATGTACATGTAGTTCAATTTAACTTGCATTGGAATACATTTGATCGGTTACTTCGAAAGCACAGTATAGTTTTGTGAGCCAACTGTACATATAGCCTGCATCTTGTCAAGTTTCATGGGCATCTGAAGTTTACCAAACTCGTAGCTATTTAAGGTGTAACTTTGGATGGCAGAATACTACATTCATGAATCTGAAGTCTTTGCTAGGCAGACCAATTACTACATAACAATTTGAACAAGGCTTTTGATTTTTATAAGAAAGACACTTTATACAGTTAAAACCACTCGGTTTTTGTTTGAATCTGAGCTGTAAATTTTCAAATTGAGTAATTACTGTAAAAAAAAAAAACAGTTACCTTAGAGATTTGGCTTTGCTGTAGAAGCTGCACATCTTAGTTAAATTTGAATTCTGATACTCTACCCATTGTGTCTCGTTGGAATGTAACAATCCTCATTCTCCTGATACAGATTACACGTTGCCATTATGCAGATCTATTTAAAAGCTTCAAAGAGTTGGAGGGTTTTCACCGAGATGCCTAACACACATGAAGGACTTATATGAACAAATATATCTTTAGGTCATATAGTTCCTTTTCCAATATAGAACAAGCATTTGTGAGCTTATATCTCAATTAAAATACGCAAATAATATTTTACATTTCCTTTGTATCAGACGGCCTGAACTAGTAGTAGGACAAGAAGATTTTGTTTTCTTAAATAAATAAATTTTCGTTATGCATGTAACCAGGACTTGATAGAACAAACTATACTGAGAGTTGCACGAATGTCATTGACACAAAAAACAGTCATAATCCGGGCACAAAACTTTTTTCGAATAAGGAAAGATATACAGATTTTATGTTTAATGTATTCGGATATATCTCAGTCCTCGAGCATGCTCCAGTCCCTATACCCAGCACGACATGGGGCAGAGGGGTGCCCCCCTTTTGTCCCTATACCCTATACACTCTCCAGACTATTGTTACCTAACACATCCCCCCTAGACCTCTGAAAAGAATTCCTGAGATTCCGGGAACACAATGACCAACACAAAAGAGGGGGGGTTTCCTCTGCCCCATATCGTGCATCATATGCCAGTCCCACTGTAGGCGTATATACTGATGGTTGTAATTTGTATAATTACGGGGTCGTGTTAGTTTCTACTTTTGTGACTGTTCCGTCGGTAGATATTCATCCACTCGTTGTGTTGCTAACAGTGTCTGCTTGTGTCCTGGCAGTGGTCTCATCAGTGGCCAAAACGGTCACGGTATCAGTTGTATTGAACGCCTGCACATCCTCATCAATCACGCCTTCCGACTTGGGCAAAACAGAACGTAAGCCGATTGATAGCTTGTATTTCTATCTTAGTCTTGTTTTGTCGTTTTCTCGTCTACGGTCCACAATGTTACTTTCATTACGTGTTTCTGTCCAACGTGTTGATTGAATACGATCATCTTAAACAGAGCGTATTTGCCTAGGTCTATAAGTGTCGAGACCGTGCCCGGATGCGAATTATTTTTTCCAAACGACATCCGAATGGATGCATTGTTTACCGCCCTCTATAATATTTTTAATATACGTACGTATATGTTATAGGGCTGGGTATATAATGCAATGAATTCTCGTTGTCTGCCGAGCATTCCAATAGCTTAGTGGATACGGTGTTAGACTGTGAGGAAGGAGATTGTGGGTTCGAGACCTCGACGTTACCAATTTTATATATTTTATTTTATAATTTCCAGCTTTGGAGGATTTTTTTTTTCAAGGGAAATAAAGTCCGAAATTTCATTACGTTCGAATTCATTTCTTTTTCTAATTCGTGGCTCCGGAGGAATTTTTTTAAAGGGAAGTAAAATCCGAAATTTCATAGCGTTAACCCCATTCGGATGTCGTTTGAGGAAATCAAATTCGCTGCCCGAATTCTCAGAGGGGTCGTGACGTCACGAGGGTTGAGCTCGTCAACTGGAAACGTCTGAACTCTGGATGGCAGCAAATAACTTTCAGTTTTATAAGCTTTTCAGGGATGCTTTAAAATGTAAAGAGCAATTTGAATAGGGGGATTGTTGTACGTGTTGATTGTTTTAGCGCTCGACTGTTGTTACGTATATACGCGATAACCGGCCGCCGCGAGAGGGCGTTATCACGACAAACAATTCAGCCACGAACCGCCAGTAACAACGTCTTGGGAATTTCGTAGAAGCCGTGTTGTGCGCACGCACCTGCTTAGCCAAATTATTGCAGCGCGCATTATGTAGTTTGCATAAATACATACAAAATGCATTATGCATAAATCTAACCCCCTGACTACTACCGCCCGAGTGTTATAAGATCAAGGTACAGGTCCGTGCTATTTAGATTGTTTGGTAGGGCCGAGGGGAATGAACTAAAAAGTTCCGGAATGATGGAAATATAATAAACAGAAAATCTGAACGGGGCTGATTATGATATATTATAATGGTGCTGAGGAGACCTTGTTAGGTAATTTGATTTGGATATAAAATGCCGTGATAATAATAAAACAAATAGCTCACGAGGCCCTATCCAAGTCTTTACGATCGAGTTGTCCGAGCCCCGACGGTTTAATAATGGAGAGATATTTCTTGCATGTAACAAGTAATTTCCCGCAGATCACACACCATCACCGAGGTTGCCTGCTGCCCGTTCCCGCCCGGCACCTTCCAATTCCCCGTCGTATCTCCCTCGCGTCGATCGTCACAGTTGCAAGACGTCGCATGCGAACACGAGCGGTAAACTTGACACTGCAGCCGCTAGCGCATAGCCGCTAGCGCATAGCTAGCCGGCCGGCCGGCTGCCTGCAATGCATGCAAAGCATAGCGCAGCTTCAATCGCTAACTTACTGGCGCCCCTTCGGCCAGTAGTTATAGTATATATAGCTACCAGACTATTGTGCAACTTCATGGCAGCTCTTTTTCGTATGTGCGCGTGCGCGAAGAGAAAACGTTCCTCATTTTCATACAGAATTGACGCATGCGCACTAGTTTCCCCCATTTTTCGGGGGGAGATTTTACGAAATTCCCAAGACGTTGTTACTGGCGGTTCGTGGCTATTAATAGTTTGTCGTGATAACGCCCTCTCGCGGCGGCCGGTTATCGCGTATATACGTACGTAACAACGTCTTGAACCAAGACTATTGACTATGTAGAACCCAGACGTACTGTTTGCACCTCAGAAACCTCCAACGTGAATACAAATTAATACCGGTATGTTTGACAAATGGATATTTAATAACAGTTTTTTTATTATTCATTTACAATGCAGTACCTCATGGGCGAAGTATGGAACGTAGGTTGTGCAACCTCGTTCCTCGCTGCCGTCATTGCAATGCACCTCCCCATCACATAACCACTCCTCCCATATGCACTGCGATCTGTCCTCACATTTGACTTTGTGGGCAGGGCACGAGGATGTTGCTGTGTGGTGGATCAAAGACAGCAGTATGAGTTGGCCAGTGACAAATTAAATTACGTAGTACCACATAGTGTTTTTACATAAAGAGCCGGTGAGTGATTCCCCCCCCCCCCCCCCCCCCCCCCCCCATCAGATCACTAAACGAATAGGGGAAAATACACTAAGAGCAACTAGCTAGAATATGTTTAATGAAAGACCTCGTACCAAACGTTTAGTCTCCATTGTTCCTTGCCCAGATGTAGAAACAAATATGCTGTCATGGTTGAGTGGATTTTGTGAACCAAACCAAACTGTTGTACTCTTTTTCGTGCGGGCTGAGATCCGTCACCCTACCACCCTGCCCGTTGGAACGCTGCAAAGCAGTACAGAAATAAGCTACATAGGTCCGACTGTCTTCCAATACTTCCTTTTGAACAACTGGATGATGAAAAATCAGATAGGATATCTGAAGTTTTTTTCGTATAAAGTAGACTTACCACAGTCCCACTCATCGCTACCGTCATCGCAGGCTGGAATGCCATCGCACCGAAGGTTCCAGAGGTAACACTTGGAACCATCTGCGCATGGTTCATGCTGACACTGCCACTCAAGATCCTGGGTCGATGATGCTAGAAGAGATAATGAAATAAGAAAGGAATAATAAGCCTCGGTGGGTTCGTCTATTGATCGTGGGATTACCCAACCAAATTATTTGTTCGACATTCCATCCAATGAACAGTTCGATCGACAAAGCAAAGTTGATAAAACAGTTGAATCAAGGGATCTCCCAGTCAGTCAATCAACTGATTAAAAAGGACAGACTTGTGCATTTTGATAGGTTGGCAGATTGTTTGTCGACAGGAAGGATTAGTGTTATCGACGACAGTTTAATAGTTCATATCATTTATGGATTATCAGTGGGCTCGATATCCCTCTCTAGTAATAATGATGATATTAATAATAAAAATACCGTTTGTAAAGCTTGAGGAAGAAGACAAATTAGGGCTTTGGATTGTGGGAGTAAGCTTGTCTGTACAGGTGAGATGTTATGTTTTTCTTGAATGCAGATGGAGGCAGATGATTAGACAGTTACAGGACGTTGGTTTCTCACTCGGGCTGCCGCTGTAAAGGATCTGTCGTCCTAAAAAGTAGAAGTCCTGGGCTCATGAAAATTCCTGAGCTTATTGAAGCGGGGCAGTGGCGTAGCTAAGGGGGGCGGGGGGGGGCTTGACGGGCGCACGCCCCCCCCCCCCCAGTCATCCCCCACTGAAAATTTTGCAACCGCAGAAAATAATAGTATAAAGAAAAAACACTGTCAGCGCCCCACCCCCACTGTAACAACCAGCCCCCCCCCCACTAGCCCCCCCCCCCCCCATGGAGACAGCCCTGGCTACGCTGCTGGAGCGGGGTCCAGTGTGTGCATACTGAGGTGTATGGGTGGAGATATGAGTTTGATGAGGTAGTTTGGGGTAGTGCTGTGAATGATTTTGTAAACGTATAGGTCCCGTTTATAGAGTAGCCTAAGCTATGACTAACCGTTGTTTTGCGCTTGGGCCGGGCAATCAGCTTCATCACTCCCGTCCACGCACTGAACAATACCGTCGCACTGCAACGACGCGTTGAAGCACTGTTGGTTGTCGGCACACTTTCTGAACCCAGTCCCGCACTGGTGAGTGGCTGTAGGTTGAGATGGAGAGTTGTATTTAGCACAGCTGTTTTGGTTGGATTCAAAGAGGTGGTACGGAAACACTCAAGACCCTACACTACCTTGATAGGAAAACTAATGTTGTCTGTTTTGTTGGGGAACAAATAGGTACTTTGGCAGCAGTGTGGCGCACGCACAAACCCCGATTTTCCCCCCAAACTTCCATCTCCATCCTTCCAAATTTCCAGAGGAGTCAATTTCGTGCTTGCACCTTGGTGGGAAAACTATAAACTACACTTCCGGTCCTGAGGAAAGGTAATTTCTCATTGACCTGTGTCACATGTCGTGCTCGTGGAGTTGAAAACGTATAACAAGTATTGATTCTATCCCCTTGTCAACCTTTTGAAAAATAAGATGTAGCCGGTCTACAGAAATAAGTTCCGGAGTACATTGGTGTCATGGTCTAATAATGTACTGGACTCAAGATCTTGGTGACACTACAGGTTGTGAGTTCGGGTCCAGTAGGGGTCGTGTGTCACAAATTGCTTATCTCAACCCGGGAGTAAATTGCTCCCTGCGTGAGGGCAGTGATGGTTTATAACCCAGTGCGATTAACTTACAGCCGGGGATATTGGGAGCTGAGAATATTTCAGGAATGATTACGTAGCAATTGCACGACCAATCAGAAATGAGTAAATTTGTGTTCACAAAAGTCAGGTTCAATTTAACATTTAACATTTATTTAATTTCTTGAGCGCCATTTCTATAAAAATCATTCAAAAGCGCTGTACATACAATAATAAACATTTAAAAAAACATTAAACATTAATTATAAAAATCCAACCAGCTGTACAATAAAACATTGAAAAACAAAACCAAGAATTACACAAAAAGCACAAAAACAACAAACAACTAGAAATTACAAGGACAACTAGAAGAATCATCGATAAGCTTTGATAGAATGACACAATTACACAAAAAGCACTAAAAGCAATCGTCGTTAATCACCATTAATCATAAAATTGATTGAAAAGATAAGTCTTAATTGCACGCTTAAACTCACCTTCACTGGTAATACACTTTAACTGGTGTGGCAAAGAGTTCTACAACACAGGTCCAGCAATGCCAAATGCCCTATCATTCAATTAATTATATGATCGGGGAACAACAAGATTTAAAGTATCATGACTAGGTATAAGATATAACTACAACGGGATTTCACAATCAAATCTGACAAATAAACCTTATAGAGGAATCCCACAACGACGAGTTTAGCGCCGATCTGCGCACTTCCGCGTTTGAAAACGAGGATCTCAATAGAGTACTGAAGTCTGACGTCAGTTGCTGTAGTCTTGGTTCCAAGACGTCCTTAGCGGTGCGACGTATAGCGCGCACGGCCGGCCGACAGCACCCTCTGGCTACACACACACGCCAAGGCCAAATCGCTAAGACCGTCTTGGTTATTTCGCAAGTTCTGCTCGCGAAATCGCGAGCAGAACTGTGTGGCATTTGCATGCGCGTGTGACGTAGCTGCATTATCGCATGTAAATCGCAAACACTCACTAATGTAGTTGCTGTACTCATGTCGGGTGTACGCGTCCGTACGTTACCCCTAGAACTATGGGGCTCCTACCATGAGCCCGATAGAAAGAAGCCCAATTTTCACAAGGGCTACTACAGCAAGAATAAGAATACAATTTCCATGCACTGTGTACACATTGTGCACACAAAAACCGCTGAAAAGTTTACCCCAAAAATCTGTCTGTTGCTTACTTTCATCCTCACCTTGTATGCACCAGCAAAGGATCGGTCGAATCTGTCCCAATTTCAGAAAAAAAAGTGAAAAAATCCCTGTAAGTTCCAGACTGAAGCAATATGAATTTACAAGAACAACAAGACCCAGTACAAGGTCAGGCATGAGCCAATCACTTCACAGGGCTGTTGAATATTCATGATTAATCTCAACAGCCCTGTGAAGTGATTGGCTTATGTCTGACCTTTGTACTGGGTCATATGCGGCTTCTTGAGATTCAAAATGCTTCAGTTTGGAACAGGTATTTTTTCCCTTTTTTTCTAAAACTGGGACAGATTCGACCGATCCTTTGCTTGGTGCACACAAGGTGAGGATGTAAAGTAAGCAACAGACAGATTTTTGGGGTAAACTTTGCAGCAGTTTTTGTGTGCACAGTGTAGTAAACACAGTGCATGAAAATTGTGTTCTTATTCTTGCTGTTGTAGCCTATGTGAAAATTGGGCTTCTTTCTATGGGGCTCTGGTACATGGTAGGAGCCCCATAGTTCTAGGGGTATCCGTACGTGTGTACATGCAGTATCGAGCTATTCGTACTGTAGTTTGTTGGAAAAAAAATCTGACCGCGTGAACAAAGCGATGGATTTTACAGCAAACAAACGGGGCTTTGGAAAGCTAAAAAGTCGTCAGATTAGTGTCATTCATCAATTTGTACGTGGCCATGATTTGTTTGTTAATTTACCAACGGGATTTGGCAAGAGTGTAATTTTTCAAGCATGAATGAATGTGCTGAAAAGCGTTGTTTTGTTTGCCCCTGACATTCTCGCTTTCAACCCGGAAGTGCGCAGAAGGAGCTAATGTGAAATTCCTCTATTCTGTAAGACCTTAAACACCAAGAGCAAAATCTTGAATTGAACACGTGCACGAACTGAAAGCCAATGCAATGCAAATCCTTTAATGGTTGTGAAATTGCAGTGTTTTGTCCAAAAATACACTTTCTTGATCATAGTATGTTTTATTCAAACTATCCCACAATATAGACTTTTGATTTTCTTTTTTTTACAAACATAGGTGAAGATTCTCATTACATCTCCTTTCGTATTCAAATATTGAAATGTTTATGTGAAACCATGACTTTATTATGGTGGGATAAGCTGAATATAAAGTTAAAGCACGACATCGTTCAGTTTGTAGTGTGTTTAGTAGGTTATCGGTAGTATTTGTACACTCTACCATATACTTCCGTTTAGTCTGGTTCCGACGTCATTAATTTCTGTTAATTTGCAGTTAATTAATAGCTTCCAGTACTACCTTTTTCTGTTTTTTCTATTAAAAAAACGGTGCCCGTAAAAATTACAGTATTTACAGACTTTTCACTGTAACAAATATGGTATAACAGTAAATTTAAAGACGGTTCGACCGTAAAGAATACTGTAGGCGGGTGGCACCTTACTGCACGCCTTTCGACCGTTAATTTTACCGGCATTTTTGTCTCGCCTGAACGAAGTTCAGAAAGAGACTATGCAATCACTATTTCTGTACGTAGTCCGTCCGTAGTCCGTATGTAGTCCGTCCGTAGTCCGTATGTGTCATTTTGGTTAAAGTTTCGACAAATTGGTCTTATATGCAAAGTTGAAGTCCGATTGCAATCAAACTTGGGTCATCCATTCAATAGTGCGACCTTTATATGATGGTCGTGTCAAAGGTCAAGTAATGAGGTCAAAGGTCATCTAAGGTCAAGTTGTAAAATGGGCTGGAATTGTAAAATTGGTGTTATATTCAAAGTTGAAGTCCAATTGCAATCAAACTTGGGTCATGCATTAAATAGTGCGACCTTTATATGTTGGTCCTGTCAAAGGTCAAGCACTGAGGTCAAAGGTCATCTGAGGTCAAGTTGTAAAATGGGCTGGAATTGCAAAATTTGTCTTAAATGCAAAGTTGAAGTCCGATTAGCCTTTTAGAGGTATGGCGGACACAATAGGAGGGCGCTATTTGATTTGGGTATACCTTTTGTGCCATACAAAAGGTTTACCCAAATCAAACAGCGCCCTCCTATTGTGTCCGCCATACCTCTAAAAGGCTAATTGCAATCAAACTTGGGTCATGCATTCAATAGTGCGACCTTTATATGATGGTCGTGTCAAAGGTCAAATACTGAGGCCAAATGTCATCTGAGGTCAAAGGTCATCTGAGGTCAAAGGACATCTGAGGTCAAAGGGCATCTGCAATCAAGTTGTAAAATGGGCTGGAATTGTAAAATTGGTCTTATATTCAAAGTTGAAGTCCGATTGCAATCAAACTTGGGTCATGCATTCAATAGTGCGACCTTTATATGATGGTCGTTTCAAAGGTCAAGTACTGAGGTCAAAGGTCATCTGCGGTCAAGTTGTAAAATGGGCTGGAATTGTAAAATTGGTCTTATATTCAAAGTTAAAGTCCGATTGCAATCAAACTTAGGTCATGCATTCAATAGTGCGACCTTAATATGATGGTCGTGTCAAAGGTCAAGTACTGGGGTCAAAGGTCATCTGAGGTCAAATGTCATTGGGGTCAAGTTGTAAAATGGGCTGGAATTGCAAAATTTGTCTTATATGCAAAGTTGAAGTCCGATTGCAATCAAACTTGGGTCATGCATTTAATATTGCAACCTCTATATGATGCATGTGTCAAAGGTCAAGTATTAAGGTCAAGTATTAAGGTCAAAGGTCATTTGAGGTCAAGTTGTAAAATTTGCTGGAATTGTAAAATTGGTCTTATATGGAAAGTGGAAGTCCAATTGCAATCAAACTTGGGTAATACATTCAATAGTGCAACCTTTATATAATGTTCGTGTCAAGTTGTAAAATTGGCTGGAATTGTCCAACTTGTCTCATTTGAAAACTGGAAGTCCAATTTGAATCAAACTTGGGTCATGCATGCACTATAACCTTGATATGATGGTCGTGTCAGTAATCTCCATGCTTTCATCCTCTCTCGTCTCACACCCCACTCAAACTTCTATAACTTTGGACAACATTTTCCTTCCACATTGCTTTTGTCACCTACAATTGTTTTAGGCATGCTCATCGGTTCTTGCTCGTGATAACTTACCATTTCATTCTCTTTTTACACTAACCCTTGCTCCTTCAACCGTTATCAGTGCCCCTGCATTCTTCCCCGGTAATCACAAAACTAAAGCAGGCGGGACGCGTGGTTCGAGAACCACCTTGTTTTACAGTGTGGGTATTATTAACTTACAACAGTTATTTTCGTCAGAGCCGTCCGCACAATCAATGATGGCATCACATGCGTAGTCTTCTCTGTAGCATTTCTTCTTGTCGGCACACTTGACTTGGTTGCTACCAAGACACTCCCTTTGCTCTTCAGTATGCATGTTTGTTAAACAGATACAATTGACACCTTGTTATGGATCATTGAAACGTACAGATCACCAAAAAGAATGGGCGTGTAAGACTACTGTTCCGTGGGTCTATAGAGTACCGAAGTGATGACGTCAATCAATGCAATGTTTGGAACCAGAATACATTCTAAACTGCATGTGTTTGGAACCAGTTGCCGCGGCAACTGACGTCAGACTTCGGTACTCTATAGACGTGTCAACTGTCAATCAAGGTGTGAAGCATTAAGAGGGTCAAATGAGCTTTAGAA
Organism: Hippasteria phrygiana; assembly: GCA_037893225.1. Lineage (NCBI taxonomy): Eukaryota > Metazoa > Echinodermata > Asteroidea > Valvatida > Goniasteridae > Hippasteria > Hippasteria phrygiana. The sequence continues at coordinate 1,670,917 of JAZGUH010000320.1, forward strand.
TCTACTCGTTTTGCCATTTTAACGACGAATAAATCGTGTTAAAAATTACAGTATTAGGATCATAAGTTCTGCGAGAATTATTATTTTTTGGTTGAAAGAGGGGGCGCATCTGAGGGCGGTGAATCTCTGTGCTCATTAATGACCGATCCATGTAGAATCGCGTATACCCGCATTGTGAAATATCCTAATTACATCAATTACAATTCTACGCGGAACGTGCAAAATCTGACACTAACGAATATTACTAACGAATATAAGTTAAGGGTTGTCTTGGGGGCGTGGTTAACTCGTAAACGGTGAGGTCAGTAGACCTACCAAGTAATGACGTCACACTGTCCACCACGTTTGCCCAGTGATATTACCACGTCGTAGTATATAATTCCTCCAACGAATGTACGTAGATACGTATTTTTAGAATTATTGTTTGTACTTTGTATAATTAGGACCTAAAGGAAACCATTATTTTTTTTCCTGATGAGTTTGAAAAACGTAGTATTGGTGTTTGTTCCAAAATGGGCAGAAATTGACATGATCCGAACTTGTATGTACCGAAATGCATGTATGTCAGCGCGCTGTTCTGTCCCCACCTGTCTGCATAAATACGAGGTAAACACAGTGTGATGTCATTACGTTGTACGTCTAGCAGAGTTGTAGTGGAGTCCGAACAAGTCCTTTCACAACTCCTTTCGCAAGTCCTTTCATAAAGCCGGTCACAAGTAACTCGATGAACAATGACAAAGGAATGCCTTTGTCAAAGCTCATTTGAATAGCTTGTAATTTAGAATTAGGACTGGAGGGATTGTGATGGACTTATGATGGACTCGACCACAATCCTTGATGTTTAGTAAGGAGACCAAACGGTCAGAGTCGTGTATTTGTTTTTTTATGTGTGAACATGAACCACTAAGTCCACACTCGAGAGCCGTGGGTTAATTACCACATCTCCTCTCATCAGATCCATCACCGCAATCCACGATGCCATCGCACGTGCGTGTCCTGTCGTAGCACTGCCACTGGTTGTCGCACTTGACGTAACCCGCTGCTGGGCACGGTGTCGAAGCTACAACCAAAATATTGTACACCTTTAATTTGATAAATGCCCGGTAATAGAAAATGTTTTTGAATGACTGGGGGCGCCATGACGATGCCCTACCAGTGGGGTACAAACAGAAGTGAATTCACAGTTCTAATTTAGAAGTTCGTTTACACACTATTAATTCTGACATTTTACAATCTGTAATTTTGATAAATGTTACTGTTACGGTCTGAAAATCTCCAGACTATCCGTAAATATAAATTACTAGAAAAAGCCTGAAATTTCTCAGATGCAACAAGAAGTCAAACAAGATCACACTGATATAAAGAACGGGCGAGGACTTATATATACACATGTATAGGCGAGGGCTCAGACGACTTGGGCAACTCTGCAATGGGCGAGGACTTGGGCGAGGACTTGGACGGCTTGGGCACTCAGCAACGGACAAGGACGACTCCAATAATGATATAGCAAATACAGTTCTTTGACGAGCTGGAACACGGGCGAATTCACCTCCAAAACAGCCGAAGAGAGACGAAAACAGCGGAGGACGACACAAACTGGCTCTCGCGAAAATATGAAGATATGAGACCCCAAATAATGAACCGACGACAGTTCACAAATAAATGTCTCTTCCGGTAATATAACTCAGCTCTAACTGTCTCCAGACGCTCCTACGCAGACAAGTCATATACAGGTCACAGGTCCGGATAAAAACAGCTCGATGAACCCAACGAAATTATCCGTCCGTCGAAAATCTCAAGTACTGATTTTATTCCCAAGCTAGCCCGTATATAAAGGATTTTATTCATTCCAGAGATTACTAGAAATTCAAGAGAATCGTACAAATTACGTCACATCTAAAAATAATCCTCTACACAGCCCCGAATACAATTACTCTGTTTCTAGAAAAGACCTGCATGTACGAGATACACCTATAGCGTAAACATCTTTGACTCATTAATTCCAGGGTCAGCCGAAGTGGCACGCGTATGCAAATAAGTCGCGCGTGGCCTGCGACAAAACATTTGTTTGTGCCGGTTGTACACTGAATGAAGGGCGTATATACATTTCGGTGAGGGTAATTTCATAACATTACTCAGTAGGAACATTTAGTCGACTAAACCACCACTGTGGGTACCCCCAAGGTGGCGTCATTAGAGCACCCTCATTCGGTCAGAACCTTTTAAAGAACTGGCGTGGATTGGGTTTTCAGTCCCTTCCTGATTCCGTGGGTTTTCCCCATTGTCTTTTCTCCACAGGTTTCGTCGGGGCTGCAGTGCCGTACCCGGGTATTTATTACATTTCTTTACCCATGGTGTGTCCAGACAGTTAAAACTGAATATGTACACACACACATACAAAATATTTAACAAATACAAGAATATTTACACAAATAATATTTTACGGTTAACTTTTCAACTCTCCAGTAGAAGCCTATTGCTGATTTAAGGGATGGGCGAAAAAACCGCACTGTTGAAAAATACACGTTTCCATTGCAAGAAAGAATTTAAGATTTTCAAAGTGAATAAAGAAAACTGGCAGGAGCGAGATTCGAACCTTCGACCTCCGGAATACTGTACCGGCGCCCTACCAACTGAGCTATCTTCCCCTATGTTGGCTATCTCCCGCTCTGCAAAAAGGGCAATTATGTTGCAAAATTTGAAAATAGTGTTTTATATATATATCTGGAAAGGCCATTTTATAAGCTTTCATATGGTATATGTCTGAGGCCTGTAGCATTTTGCATTCACGAGATATTTGGAAATTTGCATGTTTGTTTTCAGGAATTTCTTGAAATGACTTAAGGAGAAACAAGCCATTTAAAAAAACAAAAAGCAAAGCAATAGATTAGCACTCAACAAAAACACATTCTTTTTACAACTTTATTCACTGAAATCAAAGATTTTGGTTATGAATAATATAGGTATCAAAGATGCAAAAAATTCCCTCCCTTCAAAATCACTTGTTTGAAGATTTTCACCCTCTTCACATTGAACGGCCCATAACTCTTAAAAGCATACAGCGACTTATGTGCCCTCAGTATCTTTGTTCGAGTGGGCGCTAGTCAGACGTCATAAACCCATAATGCCGTATATAGCCAGGGGTCACGCCCCATTTTACGATGCAACCTGGGAAGCGACATTGTGGGGTTGCATTGAGTTTAAAAGGTTCCGAACAAAAGGCAAGTAACCATGGAACAAATTAAACATTACTGGAACTTGGTGAATGTTTACAAATATACTATAAAAGTTCCGGATATACAATGTGCAGTGATTAAGGGCCCCGCCAGGGAGAACAGTTCTTTGATAACTGATGGGGCAACTCTGGTATAAAACGATAATAAATATAAAGTGGGAAGAAACGGATCAGTAACTGGACGTTTTGGTACGTCGTCAGGAGAATGCCTAAACCTCCACAGAGAGACTTAAATCGCATTTTAACCTTCTTTTTTATGCAAGTTTGCCTCGGACAAGGTTAAAAGCCGCTCGAGATACGGGACTGAAATTGTTTTTTAAAAAGATGCAGATTGAGATTCCTCTTGAGGGAGGAAAGATTGTAAGATGATTGAAAGGAAACATCTTACGATCTGTAACATGGTTTAAAGGTTCTGTGCAGTTATTAACGTGATGTAATGATTGGTAAGCAATAGCAGTAAAAAATAATGCCAGTCATGTCCGTTGTTGACACTGACCAATCCTACCCGTACTTACCGCACTCCAACTCGTCCGACGCGTCCAGGCAATCGATGTAACCATCGCAGGCGAAACGATCGTCGTAACACTGACCCTGGAGGGCGCACTTTGAGAAACCTTCTGGACAGTTATAGCTGCGAGTGAATGGGCCTGCAATACGTAAGCCGTAATTCAGCTTCTGAACGCACTCATTGAACTTTGCCAGCTCTTTCTTTGCGTTGTAGCGGGCCAGAGGATAGTGCCAGGGCACGGATCCCGCAGGAAATTCTGAAGGTGGGAGAAGAATGGGAAAAGGGAGGGACAGCACAGGGGGAAACATGCTTAGCTATCGTACATGCGTGTTAATTGGAAACGGACACAAGACATTCCGCGGGTGGGAAATCAATGGGGTCCCCGGCAACAACCTTAATTTGCAGTGCAGGCACGCGTTTGCGGAAATCTACCTGCGATTCATGGACGATGATGGATGGAGGTAGATGCATCAAACCATGCAGTCGATGCCTTTCTTGGAATAGGTTAGTATCATAGTGCCACATGCAATGGGCCCAATACACACACAAAATTCTTTGGTGACAAAATTAATATGTTTTAGGCGATCACAAATACACTGTTGAGAGTTTGGATATTAAGGCCTATTATTATATAAAGTAATGGAATAAAATGACACTTCATTGAGAATTAAAGATTCTTATTAATAATTGAAATTTGGATATTTGAATTCGGAAATTAATATTTAAATTGAATTGGGTTTCTCTTCTGTGCTGCATGCACATCAGGGGGCTTCGTGTTGAGTTAAGTTCGATGGTTCGCGCCATCTAGCCTCTAAGTGCTGATTAGCCGGCTGCCAGGGAAAATAGTTTCTCGCAGACATACGGGTATAGCCTACACGACGTATATACACGTAATAGCGAAAGTTCAAATGGAACACTGTCTAAATTTGTCACAATTATCGCAGGCGTAAATAGGCCTAGTAATATCGATAAGTCTTGTCAGAACCAGATAGGGATAGAGAAAGAAATGTAGCCAGGTTTTACACTGGGACAGTTGTACAATCCGCCCTATACGGTCACGCCGCACAAGTCATTAAAAAGATCCTAACAAATCGTGTCTTTGCGCAAGTATGTTGCGTAAAATTGAATCGGACTTAGTACCTCTCGCGTTTCTAGTCAGAAATACTTTTCTATATAGAGGAAGGGATTTCATGAGTTATAAGACCACGGTAGATCATCAATGTTAATATTGTGTAATTCTATCGGATGCAATTCCACTTCACTCGAACCGGTTGATTGAAACAGGGTTATCTAAGCCAGCATATGCATCGGACGTTATTGGCAACGACATAGCATTCAGACTTTGAAATCTACAGCCGGTTCTAACCAATTTAAGGCAGCCAATGATTTCTTGTGTCCGATTTCCCATCTCAGTCGATGTAAACATGAAAAAGGCCGTGGCATTAAATTGACACTAATAGTGTATGTTCGCCTTAAATGGAGAAATGCCACCATTGCAAGATAGTGAACGAGGATGACCAGACGAAACAGCGCATGCTCAGAACTTCAGTCTTTTGTTCTGAGGTGCAGATGGACATGTTTGCGGAGAGTATGGGGGTTGAAATTTTTGCTTGTTCTGAATGTGGGTTAGGCCTATGGGGTCAGACAGTTATCATGCCCAAGTTAATGTCAACATGCGTCCTCATGAAGCACCATGCATGCGTTGTCATTTTCAGGAAACAGCAGTCCAGCGTTAAAAAACGAGGGCGTTTTGTCATTTAAAAACAATCACAAAAGTTCAGTGTAAAGATGGAATTTGCGTCGGCATGATGTAAATTAGAAGACGCTTTTTGTCCCTTGCCGGCGGAGTGTATGAAGCACTGTATGCCCAGTGCTTTTCGAGAGCGGCCTGTGTAAAAAATATCACATGCTTACCGGGGCCGAACCCACCACCTCCTGCTTACTAGACGCACTAGTCAGCAGAAGGTCGCGGGTTCGAGTCCCACCCGAGTAGGCCTATGATTTTTGTCCACACATTCTCGGAAAGAACTGAGCATACAGTGCTTCAGACACTACGCCGGGAAAGGGCAAAAGTTGTCTTCTAATTTAAGTTGCAGAAGTTGTTATAATATCGTTAAAACACACCCATGTTTATTCTCATTGGAGTCTCCAGCATAAAACACCGTGGGAGCCTCCAAGTTCGAAAATATATTTTCAGTAATGGACGCAGGTGCGTCGTTATTTAACAAGGGGCGTGTCCCTTCTGGTTTCTTCTCCTGGCCCATATGGTCTGTATCGTTGGGATATGCTATCAACAGAGCGTACAAAGTGAGCTAAAACGGGGAGATTTGGCTAGCATATGGTACTTCTGTGCACATGGCATACACTGCAAAAACAGTGTTTAGCAATTAAACACTTTTCTAAACACTTTCTTGCTATCAGTTTGTAAACTCATTTACATAGGCTACTAACATGTTTAGTGCAATGATAGATAGTGTTTAGCCATTGAACATTGATGTTTAGGAATTGGACACGTATAGGCCTAAATGTTTAGCTTCTAAACATGTTTATAAACTTTCAAAGTGAACAAAGAAACTGGCCGGAGCGGGATTCGAACCTGCGACCTCCGGAAGGTCGCAGGTTCGAATCCCGCTCCTTTCTTTGTTCACTTTGAAAATGTATTCAAATTTACCTAGTCAGTTTTCCTTGTGGGATTGTTTGACGAATTATGTTTATAAACTGATAGCAAGATTGTGTTTAATTGCTAAACGCTGTTTTAAGGGTGTAGGAACCACAACGTGTGCGGCTGAAATGGTAATTTGCAACGGGCTGTGCATCCGAACCGGGTATCCGAATACCCGACCGCTAATGTCAGGAACCTGTTCCAGATTATGGAATCGAGTACCCGTAACCGGAATAACATATTACTTACTAATTTCTAAGACAAGGAAAAAGAAATGTTTCAATGTCATTGATGGGGAATTTTCAAAATGAAAACCATGGAAAACAAAACAGATTAACATTTGTGACGCTTGTGAAAATGCAGTTTACACCGTAATAAAGCTATAGAGCTGACTGTACACACTTGCATCTTGCTGCATTGATGCACCAATGTGCTAGTATTAACGTGCGGACCTTTACAAACAATATGAACAGCAATTCCCGAGAGTACATTTTTGGGGTTTGCTTTCTTCAACGGGTATCCTGGTACCCGATTCCCGTACTACCGCAAATGTACACCCCTATTTGCAATATAATAAACAGCTTTGTGGAAGAAAAGAAAACACTACAAATGACAATTTGACATTATTGCAAATCGATAGACTAAACTATTTTTAACAAAGTTCGCCTCAACTTCGGTTAGAACATTTCTAAAGACAAACAAAGGCGATTGTGACAAAACTATAGTCAGTGTTTGATAATACAAAGACGTTCACCCAAAAAAGTGACCGTGGAGTCGCGAGAGTTGCCAACTCCGTGTACATTTGCCGGGAGAGCATTTATTGTAAAGTGCATAAGGCGACTTCAAAAGGCCATTTGTAAAGGGTTGACCAATAGGGACACCCACTGCATGCAAGAGCGACACAAAGCCAGTTTGCGTCTTGGGGAGTATGGAAATTGCTTCGGGCATAAAATAAGTGACCCGCTAGCCAAGGAAAGCTTTCTAAGTGCCCCAGAAGTGGATTGTAGATGCACTCTGGTGCAGTCTGAGAGATTACTTTGTGACCTCGATTAGATAAATTTGACTGGGGAAATTAAAACGACAGGTTTTAGTTAGAAGCGGTTTTTAATTTAAAAGTTTGACGCCATTGGAACATCTCCAGTTCTCATATTTTTCACAGGAAAAGTTGCATTTTTCGTTGACCATAATGCAGTGTAATTGTGAAAGTCTTTCTTTGCAGAACGTCTTTGGATGTAGGCTATCCGAGCTAAATCTATATGTAATTGTCCTATATATATAATCGTATTTTTAACCTACAGGCAGCGCAGAAATCCAAGGGATCTCTCAGTTCCTATGTGTAAATTAAACCTCTTCAGAAGCTCACAAAAATGCAAAGTTAACACTGTGGTGTTAAATTGACACCAATTGAATCACTTGTTCAAATACCACATGGTGCAAAATATTTTAACACCAAAGTTTTTGCAGTACACATTTTTTTCTCTGTTTCCTTGATACCCCCCCCCCCCCCCCAAGGGACATCGCACATTTCTGCGCAGATTTATGCGATGTACATTTTATCGCACATTTTATTGCAGATTTCTGCGTAGATTTCTGCGATGTCGCACATTTTATTGCAGATTTCTGCGCAGATTTCTGCGATGTCGCACATTTTATCGCACATTTCTGCGCAGATATTTGCGATGTCGCACATTTTATCGCACATTTGTTTGCAGATTTCGGGGTGGATTCAGCCGCAGACTCAGAATCTCAAATGCATCAAGTAAAAGGTGGTCAACAAAGTGTGCTTTTTGGGGGTTCCATCAAAAAAATGTTTTAGGTTTCAGCAAAATTAAAAAAATTTAAGCATAGTCTAAATAACGAATATATTCTACTACATGCTCAGAATTTAGAGAAGGCCGATTACGTTCACTAATTAGCTTCTAATTAAAGGGCTAATGATAACTATTTGGGGACCATAACGAAAATCCCGTTTGGACCCCTGATATGGCGGTTTTTGTACACCAGCGACCGTACACATACCGGTACGTATGGGGAATAGCGAGCTAGAAAATTGGCCATTTCGCTGTCCACACTGAGCGCGCACATTGTGCACCATACATATTGTGTGCGCGAATGTAGAAAAATAGCTATTTGGTTAGTCCACATTGAAGTTTTCTGCAGACACTTTTAAATGAAAAGTTCTCATTAGCCCTTTAATTAGAAGCTAACCTAATCGATTTTCTTTAAATTTTGAGCATGCAGAATGCATTCGTTATTTAAAAACGTGTAATTTTGTTCAAACCTTAAACATTTTGTTGATTAAACCCCCCAAAAAATTGTATAAAAAGCACACTTTGTTGACCACCTTCTATTTGATGCGTTTGAGATTTTGAATCTGCGGCTGAATCCACGGCTGTATCCATGGCTAATCCACGGCCGAAATCTGCAAATAAATGCGGTAAAATGTACGACATTGCAAATATCTGCGCAGAAATCTGAGAAAAAATGTGCGATAAAATGTACGACATCGCAGAAATCTGCGAAAAAATGTGCGATAAAATGTACGACATCGCAGAAATCTGCAATAAAATGTGCGATAAAATGTAAGACATCGCAGAAATCTGCAATAAAATGTGCGAAATCGCAGAAATCTGCGCAGAAATGTGCGATGTGTGCATGTCCCTTCAGGGCCACGATATTATCATCAAATACCGAATAAATTAGTTATACACTCTAAAACGCATTGTTTGAAATATACATGTATATATGTGTGTCCAACCAATCGGATTGGTTAGACACAATGTCTACCATTCTTACCTATTTGTTATTTTCAACCTGTTTTTAGAGCGTGCCATAGCCCACGAATTAATGGTCGAATTCTGAAAGTGCTTTATTATGTCGCCCAATTAAAGGCTACAAGCCACTCTGGATAAAGGGCTACAACAGAAGTGATGGGGTTAGCCACATTTAGGTTGCCACCCCTAACACGCGTTTTCCTGGGTCCAGATCTACATTGGATAGAGGATAAATATTCAATAGATACCAAAGAAATTGTTCCAATTTTTAGATCTATAGACCAAGTATTTAATATATCTATAGATCCAGTACTATAGGGATTTGTACAGGATGTGACGGCTTTAAAGACCAGAGATGGGGAACATTTACATTGTGATAACAAGTAAAGAACCAGCTTTAGGGATTTTTGTATATAGCTATCACCCCCTCGGTAAACCAGCTCGCGTCACACAGGACAAACAGCTCATGACAACGGGTTTCGTCTGAATGCAAGGGCTCAATATCGAACATAGATCTTCTTTTTTTCTTAGAACCGGAGAATTGCAGTTAGAATCTCGTCATTCTCCTTATTATATGTCATACTTACTGCATTCTTCCTCGTCTGTTCCCCGTGGACAGTCGTTCTGCGTGTTGCACACCAGCGCTTGCGGAATGCAGCTCGCGTCCTCGGCACAACGGAACTCGTTCGATTCGCAGTCCACGCTGCGCTTCGTTGTACTTGACCGCCCCCTTCCTAACATGAAAAAAATGGCATTGAATAATAAAATTCAAAAAAATCTACAAGATCTTTTGCGTTAGGCCAAAAAGCTCCGCGTTTGTTATTTTCTAGATAGGATATCAATATTACTATTATTCTACAGGATGGAAATGGGATATAGATTCCGGTATTATTTTATAGAATGCATGCAATGGGATATAGAATTCAGTATTACTAAACTTTTGACAGGATGGCAGTGGCATATCGATTCAGTATTACTATTATAACTGTCAATGGTCCCTTAAGGAGAATTTTTTTAGTTATATTTTGTAGAGAGACAAGTGACATTAGGGAGACATTTCGATGTCTCCCTAATGTCACAGCCCCCTTAAATATTGAGAATTTTACCGTCGGAAGTGAGTTATATCGATAGAGAATGGTCTAAAACATAAATATACCAAATTTTGTGGGGGTAGGATAGGGGATATTTGGGTTAGGCTACATTAAAATTGGAAAAAAAGTTGTGCACAAGTCTATGGGAATGTCTCACAAATGACACATCGCTTGTAATTATTATTTTGATAGTGTGATAAAGATTCAGTATTACTATTATCTTGATAGAATGGTAGTGGGATGAAGATTCAGTATTACTATTATCTTGATAGAATGGTAGTGGGATGAAGATTCAGTATTACTATTATCTTGATAGAATGGTAGTGGGATGAAGATTCAGTATTACTATTATCTTGATAGAATGGTAGTGGGATGAAGATTCAGTATTACTATTATCTTGATAGAATGGTAGTGGGATGAAGATTCAGTATTACTATTATCTTGATAGAATGGTAGTGGGATGAAGATTCAGTATTACTATTATCTTGATAGAATGGTAGTGGGATAAAGATACAGCATACTATTATTTTGATAGAATGGTAATGGGATAAAGATTCAGTGTTACTATTATTTTGGCAGGATGCATGGCAGTGGGATATTGATTCAGTATGGCAGAAGGATATAGATTAAGTATCAGTACCGGTATTATCCTTGATAGGATAGCAGTGTGATGGCTATTCATTCAAAAGGCTATTGTGAATTTTTTCACAGTTAAATAATCATCTTTGGGGCCGTCATAAAGTACGTACGCACGAAATGCCGACTTTTTACTCCCCCTCCCCAGCTGTACGCATGGCATACGCAGTGGCTCCAACCCACCCCACCCCTCCCCCCCCCCCCCCCCCCCCGTATACGCATACGCATTCCACATCTCTTTTTGACTTCTCAGACTACCCTATTCTAGCATCATTAAACGTCACAGTACACCTGCTGTAGTAGTATGATTCGCATGTCGCATCCAAAGACTGAAATAAATCACAAAATGTTGACAGAAAAAAACTTGCAAACATTTTTATTAACGGACCTGGAAATGATTGAACAGTGATATATTTTAAACCAAAACAGCAGTCAATGATGACATGAACCAAAAAGGGAAAAAATATCCTGATACACTATTTTTTGCATATAGTTTGCCCTTGACGTTTCATGAGTGGTTTATTGAGATAGTGAATAACGCTTTTCACGAAAAATGTGTTTTTGAACACATATCTTGTTGTTCTTTTGTTTACCTCCAGTACATGAGCGATGTTGGACAGCACGCGGGTGAAATTGATACAAGTACAGTAGTACGTTTCCGGTGTACACTGCCGGTTTTTGTTGCGATCTAAAAATAGGCCGGAGTTGGCTGGCGGTGGCGCTGGGAAGATAACTGTTATAACTGTTTTTCGATGCACAAAAGCTGGTTCTGGTAGTTATTTATATTAGATAGTACATTGATTTCATGACAATTCATTAAAAGCAAATTGTCGGTTTGCTTACGATACGCATTGGGTTGGACGCTCCCCCTCCCCCTGTACGCATAATGTACGAAATGTCAACAACCCCCCTCCCCCTTTGTGCGTACGTACTTTATGGACGGCCCCTTTCGGGAGACTCACAAAGACTTCCACCGCCAAACACGAATAACAAGGCACAGTTGTGGTTTTCTGCGGATTGGAGATTTTACCTGAAATATGTTTAAAAGTCTAAAGGTCAATGAGGTACGTTACGTAGTGGGCGTATAATCTGTTGGGATTTTGGCAGATCTGTTTGACATTTTTGTCACCTGGATTGACTTTAGTAAAGGCCACGTTTTTACAATTCCAAATATTTATATGATCAATATGTTTTGCTGTGCGTTGTTCGCACAAAAAAAAAAAAAGAATGACGCCTCTTCAGCGTTATGAATAGTTATTTAGGAAATAGATTTTTGATCCGCAATAAATGTGTTTTCAGAACACTATATCCCCAAACGGGACATACATGATGGTCACGTGTTATACCCGAGCCACGGTCCCTGTGTTAGGTTTAGCATTTGTGTTTTCCTCTCAACATAAAGAAGAGTTGCTTTAGACCTTTTTCACGTGTGGTCGGTGAAGTGCTTATTCAAGTGAAGCAGTCAAGCGTGCCGGGTATACGCGCACGTGGGTTAACCTGCTCCATACGATACACGTATGATGATCACTCATGGCGGTCTACACGTGCTGGTTTTGTTAACATTTCACGCTCTCTGGTCATGTGTGTGAAGGTTTATTGCCTGGCCGAAGCGCCAAATTCAAACTGTGTTGAATAGTAAACCACAATAAATTTGCGCGGGAAAAGTGTAGCATAAAATTGGTCAGTGCGTTTAGTAGTGAACGTCGCAGAGGATACAGGCAGACGGATACGCTCATATGTCTGAAAAACTGCGTTGGAGATAGAACATAGTCTCTAATGTTAAAGGATGTGCTGTTATGTCATCATGATCCATGTAGTGTCTGCTTCATGGGTAATCATGATTTCGAGTCGCCGGTTTTAATTCCATATACGGAAACCTAAAAATAAACTTTTCAATTTTCTTGTTTTATACCGTGTAGTGCATAATACGTCCTCGAGAAAGGGGCAACAAACGGTCTTCAAGTCTTGGGGCCAACTTTGATGAGATATTTACCCGTCTGTAGCAGACATGATTTTGGGAAGCATTGCATTGTGGCAGAAATTTGCAGCCCAGTGTCACTCGAGATTAGGCTCTGCGTGGTACTCTGGCGACCATCAGTCTACTTCGGAGTCTCTCCTTTTGTCCAGGATATTTCCACGATCGGTATTTGCGCTTGCTGGAGTCATTTTTCTGCCCTATAATTGCACATATCATCTCGCCAGATTACAGTTGGCGCTGTTGCGATTGGACATCACAGAACCCACGCGACGCAAGAGCGCAAGTACGTGACATCGTCTCCCCTGCAACGACTCAAATTTAATTTGACACCCTTTGCCGTGGGTTGGAATCACAACATTAAGCCTGTCTATACCTCTTTCCGTTGAAGTTTAGTAGCCGGGAGCTGACTTGTTTTCTACGCCCGGCGTAGGCCTGACTTTTGTAGGGGATAAATAACTTAAACTCGGGGGAAATTGAGCAGAGTGCCGAATTCTGACGCAGTAATCTGGTGATTAGGGTAGTCGTTCCCTGGCTTATGCTTTGCATTGTAACAACAACCTGTTGGAAAGGGAAACGACCCATCAGTCAGCGCGTCATCAGCGGCCGTAGCCTTGGGTTCCACACGTCAAAGATGAAAAACAACTAAGGGACAAATGAAACACTTTGCATGCCTTTCAGTTTCTTTGTTCTTCACCATCCTACATAGTCCCACACAATCATATTGACCAATGCCCGAGGCTGACAGCGGAAACCATTTAGAAGTCAACCGTGAATTTTTCTTGCAAAAAAGTGTCTTCCCCCTTGGATACAAGGGAAATGAATGTATTTATAACTGAATAACAACTGCCGTAGAATCGTTAAAGAGCAACTAAAACGCCCAATTGTTTTTGACTTTTTGGACTTTTCCGACAGTTTAAATACTCTTTTAACTGATGGAGATTAGTTTGCAGACGAGAGTTTTTTGTTTATTAAAAAAAGGGTTGTTATTCTAAACCATTTATCCGGTTTCGCGAAAGCTTATTATGTATGTAAATGTATGTACGTGACCCCGTGACGTACACGTGTAGAGTCGGTTGATGCTACAGCCAAACACTATGCATGTACGTACGTGGAGTTGATGCTGCTGGAAGAGTTTTGGTCGACATAACGCCTCCATTTTCCCGTTTATTTTGTCAAATTTTGATATTATTTCAGTATGAGCATGGTTCTGAGATAATCATTATGCCTCGATCGTGTGTAGTTGGGGGTTGCACGAGGAACAGCGACAAAAACCCTGACCTAACCTTCCTACGATTCCAAGTGCTGAATGGAGTTCAAAGACGACAGTGGGTCCGCTTTGTAGACAATACAAGATCTGATTTTCGGCTGTCGAAATGGTCGAAAATATGTGCACTTTTTGTGCAGAACATTTCGCCAAAGACTGTATTGATGATAGTGTTAGTATGAAAACTCAGCTGGGTTTGAAGGCACAATTCCGTTTGAAGGCTGCACTCTAAAAAAGAAGTGCAAAATGTTGCTGAGTAAACTGGTTGGGTAAGATGGTTGAGTACTTTCTTAAACAATTCTGAGTAATGTTGCAATTTCGGTATTACTCTTCATGTGAGTAAGGATGCAATTTGAGCGATACGCTGCAAAGATGTAAAAATGTGATAAACATTGTGTAATATCTAAATTATGGTACTCTTAAGCAGTGTAAAACGTAAGAAATGGTACACACAGAGTAAATTGTGCTCAGTACTGGGTTGTATTTAACGCATTGTTGGGTCAAACAGCGCACGTGCATCACCGTCACGCCGCCATTATCGCCATTCGCATGAACACCGTGCAGCAAACACTGACAGCGTTGCCACTACCCGAGCTTCCTCCTGTGATTGAAGGTATTATTTTTCATTTTTATTATGTTGATTAGTCAAATCAGTACTGTGTTTTAAGATTGGCCGTTTCGTTTATCGATACAGTCATGGAGGTCTCAAAGTCATATGTAACTGTCAATGCTTCATGTACATGTAATGATTTGTTTACAGATCGCATGAACTTGACATGCTTGAGCTTCGTCGACGCGTCTACTGAGTACTAGCAATCCTCTTCGAAGGGCGTTAATCAAGAACAGAAGGCGGGGGAACATCATCCAAGGATTCAAGAGACTCTTCCAAATGGAAAAGGTACACACAATTTTAGTTAAATTAGTTATTACTAGCCTGTTGTGCAAGAGAAGCCTGTTTGTGCTGTATAGATTATGTCTGTAGCCTATAACTATACGGGGATGTCAGACAACTCGACCGTTGACTAACTCGATTTGAGACAACTCGACCGTGAGACAACTTGATCATTTCCCAGTTGATAGAAAAGCCGACTTGAGACAAGTCGACTAAACCCTGACGACAGCTGACCGTCGATGTTTATGCGGTGTTTTTATGTGCGTGTCTGGCCATGTAGCGTGGCGACGCGGTGGCATTTCGCGGTGGTGACGAGCTAGCTGCACGGCCCCGGACCAGCCCGGTACGGCCCGGTCGCGGTTGTGTACACGCGCGGTGCGGCGCGGCGTGAGGGTACCAACGGACGACTTGTCTCAATGACTTATCTCAATGGACGACATGACTTTCCAGACAGACGGTCGAGTTGTCTGAGCACCACTGATGCAGAGGCTCTTGGATTTACCTTGAAGGACAACAAATTGTCATGTATCTAGCAAGTATAGGAAAATAATTGGAAAGATTTTACTTTAATACCCCAACAAAATCAGTCAGGAACAGAAAAATCTTGGAAAATAACCAACCCACCTTGATAACAAGTGTCTAAACATGTGGCACAACTTATTTCAAGATTTATGTCAGCAAAATCATCAGTAAAAGAATTAGGCAGAAATCAACATGTATGTGCCACTTTGAGTGACCATACACTGTCATGACTAAGTTAGCCAAGAACATCTAACAGGAAACACAATCCTTCTTCCCCTGTATTGCATAAAAATATCCTATTAGTATCAAAACTAAATGTTGTGCCAAGTGTTTATACAATTCTGAACACAAACGGATGTTTATTTTGCAAGATTTTTCTGTTCCTGACTGGGGGGTGGTATTAAAGTATAATCTTTACAAAATAATTATAAATATGTTTCATTATAAATTACTTGCAAAATGTAAATGTATCAATAACAAACACCTGTTTTGCTTTTTCAGGAAGGTACCAGTCTTGAGAAGTTTCTACAATACCACTGCGAAGTTGGCCTTTCAACATGTTCCGGGGATTGGCTCAACAATCTGTAGCCACAATCGAGAGGAAAGCCTTGCTGGTCAAGACCCTGATGGATGCAGTGGACCGATGTTACTTAGCCTTCCAAGTCTTCGACTTGAAACATCCAGCTCAGACTCTAAGTATAGGTCCAAGTATACACTGGACCATTACAAAACAACCCTAAGTCAACTTGCTCTGTATTATCTGAATTGTTTTCCGCGTGTCATTTTGTGGTCAAACTGGCCATTAATTTTCAACTAGTTTGTTTTACTAACTGCATACTGTTCATCACAATTTATGGTGAAGTCAAGAAGCATATTCAAGTCTGTATGTTCTGAGATTAAGAAGCCCACACTGGCTTCTAAAATGAAAAGCAAAAACATGTGATAAACAGTTATGTTTGGGTTTGTAAGTACGCTTTTTGTCAAGTTTTAACATTGATGAGAAATATTTTACTTTAATACCCTAACCAAAATCGGTCAGCAACAGCAAATCTTGGAAAATAGCCATCCATCTGTGTTCAGAATTATATAAACACTTGGCACAACCTTTAAATTAGGTAATTTTGTTGGGAATTTTTTGTGCAATATTGGGGAAGAATGTTTGTGTTTTCTGTGTTAGATGTTCTTGGCAGTCGACAGTGTATGGTCACTGAAAGTGTTCAAATACATGTAAATTTCTGCCTCGGTTTTACAGATTCTACTGACATAAATCTTGAAATAGCAGGTTGTGCCACATATTTAGATATGTTCCTGACCGATTTTGGTGGGGTATTAAAGTAAAATATTTCCCATTGATGTTTGATTTATGAATATGAAAGCATTTATGTTTACATTTGAAGACGTTGGAATAATTGCACTAAGTTTAAGTTGTTTAACCTTCCCTCGTGCACTAAATGACTACAAAGAAATTAATTATCTTTCCCAATGTCATCAGAACTGACATTTTGGATTTGTTGCTAACCAAAATAATGCCAACTTATAAACAGACTGCATACAAAATATTGTCGAGATTGTGCTTTACAAAATGTGTAGTGCTTAAAGTCTAACTATATATTTTAATATTTTCGATTAATTTAAAATATATTGTGTATTTTAAAGGTTTTAACCCAGGCAGTCTGTATAGAAAACTATACACACAAAAACAAGGAAGGAAATGAATATTGCTGAAACAGTTTAAATCTAAATCAACATTAAATGAACTTTTAACGCTGTGATACACCATTGCACTGTCAAAGAGTAGAGTGGCTATTCATGCAAATAAATATTTTAATTCCTAAATAAGAATTCAATTGTTATTATTATTGTGCATTTGTTCTTCCGCAGAGTAAACTCATAATTTATGGAAATTGAACACATTTTGGGGTAATACATGACACAACTGCTGTTTAAAACAGAACACAGCATGGTTTGGGTAAAGAATACGCAGCAGTTGGATTAAAAGGAAGCATTACTCCCTGTTGAGTAAAATTTGACACAACTTTTTGGAGTAAGAAATTTGACGTCTTTCTGAGGGTAAAATCTTTGCACAAGTTAGGAGTAAAACTTGACACAACCCCCGTTGTGTCAAGGTTTACCCTCTAAACGACCGGGTTCCCTCCTTACTACCCCAAAGAGTAAGATTTTACGCAACATTGCGTACTTTTTTCTTAGAGTGTGGAGCCATTCCAACTCTAAAGGCACCGAGCATTCCCGGACTCACGCGCCCCAGACCACGACGATGTTCCCTGCTGTTGCCGGCTCGAGCAGCCAGAGCCCCGGCCGTCTCCCTGTCCACGCTCGCTTGACTCAACATGCATTGTACACGTACGGTACCGTAAATAGGCTGCGTGCGATTGAGTCTGGTACCTTATAAGAGAAATTGTGTGTATAGTTCTGAGAAGGTTCGGGACCTTATGGGGGCTGCATAAGCAAAGTCGCCAGACAAGAGTATAGCATCAGCTCACACACAACTCACCGCGCAGGTCTCAATAAAAGCCGACTGCAAACAAAGGAAAGTATGACTCGTAACTAGCTTTTCAGCAAGAACAAGCCTACAACCCCAATTCTAAATGTGTCTCACAAAGATGTCAACACTTTAAAATATGTTTACCGTAGTGTTACACCTGAATCATGTGCAAAAAGCACAGCAAGTAATACTAGCCTTAGACAAAAAAATACCTACAGACTCTACGTAAAACAATGTCGTATAATACAGTGACGTCATATGTTTCTACACGATACGTCATCACTCGCGCGATACGGCACGCAGTTGACTTCGGCCTTTTCTGAATCGAGTCAAAGTGACTCAGAAGGAAAAGGCTCAAAAACATTTTTCAGAATCATGAAACTTGTTACATTAGTTTTTGGGAGGCATAACTATCAGATAAGTCCAAAAGGTCAATTTTGTTTTGGCGTTTTAGTTGGTCTTTAAAATAGTTTCATATATATTGTTGATATCAAGTTCATTGACGCTGCATTAACGGAAACAACAATTCAGCGATAGCGCCAACTGACATAATTTCACGACGTGACGCCATTTAATCTCCCGAAGGCCTGTCCTGAAGCACAGATGACGTTGTCCCGAATAGTAACGAATACGTGATTGGGTGTTGACATTCAGCGATTGACAATACCGGTCGTGAATTCCAACATCGATGCGTCGGTGCAAAAAAGCAGTCGGTGTCGTTAAAGCTCGCTCTTTGTACAAGTTATAGTACCGAACGGAAGTGGAGGAACGATAGTTATCTATGGTTCCGTTGGTTTTTACGTGGGCCCTTTTAAACGTGGAGACAGTCTGCTATCACGAAGAACTGATATCGCAAGGGTATAGGTACTTTACTAGCCTGCCATCGCTGTGAAAAGGTTCGAATCTCACTTATGTAGACACTGAGGATTAGTTTGTTATCCCTATATATATTCAGGATATGAGTTAAATCAACTTTGGCATATCTATTTCTGGACAGACTGTTTCGTGCCGTGTGGCACTCGTCAGCAGAATGACTTAGAATATCATGTAGCATTTTCGTACGTATCAAAATATGCGCGCGTTGCGCGTTCCACAACGAACGAAGCGTGTCACTTGGTACGTCATTGCACTTAGTGCGCACGCTATGTCACTGAACTTAGTACGCACCTTGGACGTCACACTAGACCTGCGAACGGAAGGATACAGGCCGTACATGAAGCCAGGAAACGCGCCCGTCTATGTACATGCCAAGTCAAACCATCCACCCGCCGTAACCAAGCAGATACCAGAGGGAATCAACAAACGCCTGTCGAATATCTCATTCGAGGAAGCTGCCCCAGCATACCAAGAGGCTCTACAGAAAAGCGGGTACAAATACCAGTTAACATACAAACCGAGAGAAAAGAAAAGAAAGAAAACGAGAAGTGACGTGGTACAACCCTCCATACAACCAAAATGTACGAACCAACATTGGAAAGAAATTCCTCCAAATCATCGATAAATGCTTCCCCAAGGAACATAAACTCAACAAGATAATGAACCGGAATACGGTTAAATTGTCGTACAGCTGTATGCCAAACGTCAAAGCAACAATCCAGTCGATCAATAAGCGGAAAATAGAACAAGAGGAGGACACCGAAGCTAAGACGTGCAACTGCCCCCGCAATAAAGAATGCCCACTAAATGGAGAGTGCCTAAGCAAGAACATTATCTACCGGGCCACCGTCATGAGTGAAGGCAAAACAGAGTCGTACGTCGGGCTAACCTCCACAACATTCAAGGCGAGACTTGCGAACCACAAACAGTCGTTCAGGTGCGAGAACAAGAGAGCACAAACCGAACTGAGTAAATACGTATGGACCCTGAAGGACGAAGAAAAGGACTTTGAAATCAAATGGGACATTATCCAAAGAGCGCTACCATACTCTAATGTAAATAAGAGATGCAATTTGTGTATAGCGGAGAAATACATAATCATATGCAAACCTAACCTAGGTACACTAAATAAGAGAAGCGAAATCATCTCTAAGTGTAGACACCGGGACAGGTGCGTACTAAGTTCAGTGACATAGCGTGCGCACTAAGTGCAATGACGTACCAAGTGACACGCTTCGTTCGTTGTGAAACGCGCAACGCGCGCATATTTTGATATGTACGAAAATGCTACATGATATTCTAAGTCATTCTGCTGACGAGTGCCACACGGCACGAAACAGTCTGTCCAGAAATAGATATGCCAAAGTTGATTTAACTCATATCCTGAATTTATTTCATAAATATAGCTCTACAGAGATGTATCGAGCACTTTGGATTGTGATAAATGCCAATTTCATTGGATATATATAAATATATATATATTTCGAGAACGTTTGTATATTTTTTGTTTTTGTGTAGGTTTTCTTTTTTGGCTTTTTTGGCTCAGTTTACGGAGCCCCTAAGGGGACAGGTGAAGAACAAAAAGTGCCGAAGGTGAAAAATATCCAAATATTTCGTTCCCTCGAAATATGATTTCGTTCCCTCGAAAAACTAGTTCGTTCCCTCGAAAAACTATTTCGTTCCCTCGAAATCTATTTCGTTCCCTCGGAATCTATTTCGTTACCTCGAAATATATATATTTCATTCCCTCGAAATATATATATATTTCGTTCCCTCGAATTATTTAATTAAGTATGGAAGGCCTTTGCACGAATGAAGTGAAATCGCTCAAGATGGGTCCGGGCATGGAGCGTGTATACGTCGCAGCCAATCAGTGAACCTTTTTGTAATTATATTACTAGAAAGAAAACAAATGATCGGCGGGTGGGGCGGCAGTGGCGTAGCCACGAAGGTTCTGTTCAGAGGAGTGGTAAAGAGGGGTACGGCCAATTCCAAGGGGGAAAGTGATTTTTCCCCCCAGATTCTCAGGAGCAATGTTTAAATTTTCTTTAAAAAGTGTCCAGATTTCGTTTGGGCCCTGCAAAACAATTTGAAAAGGGGAATGGGGAGGAGGTAGGGACCAGTTAGGGACCAGTTCTTAATGGGCGGCGCTTTCAAGAACTTTTACATACAGGCTTTTATGTCCAAACTGGACGCATATCATCATACTACAGGTGGCATGGGGTCAGCCTTTTAACAAACTTTTTGAAATCTAGGGGTGGGTGGGGGCAGAGTTCAAGTCACACAGGGGGGACGTTTCCCCCATTGGTCCCTCTGACTACGCCACATATTATCACCCGAGAAATTTCACTACTGTCAAAAAAGTGAGCATATTTCCAAACGAAAATGCCAAAACTTAAATTTAAAAAGGCAATAAGTTATGTGCGCATGTTCATAGCTGGATGCGAATTATGGTATAGACCTACCTGTTCTCAAAAGCAGCCCGCGTTCCTACTTATAGCCCCGACCCTTCTCCCGCCATCTCTCTTTTCGAATTTGTTTTTTTTTACGGATTTACGCTGATGTTGTTTGTGTCAATATGTATGTTTATGGAACCTGCGTCCACACCGGCCGTCAGTATTATACATGTACAAATTGACCTCGCTAACTTTAGAAGCATTACTTGTTGTCAAAAGTTACGCAACAGTACAAATCTTCATGCACGAGCAGGCATCAGCACGAATTGACCGTGACATATTGGTCGTGATTTTTGTTCCCATAAGCCTAATGAAACCATAGTTAGTGTACCTTTTCTGCTAACCGTTAAGCAGCGCCTTGGAATTGCAGAACGGCACAAATTTCCACACCAAGGATCCCGAGTCCATTGACGGTATGAGTTGTGATCTCGCAGCTTAAATCGGTCGCACACAAAATAATTGAAGATGAATGAGGAAACTCATCATTTAAAAGTCATCTTTTCAAACGTGCAGCTTTTACCTAATTTTAATGACGGTGCGTTCCGCTTAACCTCAACATTTTAGAAAGGTGAACATTATACCATAACGGGAAAAAAGCCAAACATTACACACCTATACTACATTTTACAGTATAGTTTAGAAAGCTCCCCCTCATTCAGAAGAAAAATTCTACGCCCACTATCACTTGCACACCCAGAATTTCACGGGGCGTTCAACATTTTTGTTTCCATTTGTATTTTCAAAATTTCCAAAAAGGTTGCCCCGAAAATAATTTAGAAAAGCGGGTGGAGGTCCTCAGTCGGCATTTTCTTACGTTGGTATTATACTACTCGGATATATGCCACATACATAATCGTCGCTGACTCGTGCGACAACAAAGAAGAGAAAGACAAGAGGTCCGCGTCTGTTTAGAACAGAACGCGGGGCTTTTCCGATTGCCCTTTAGATGGATCGAGCTAAACCATTATTACAGCGTCTATGTCTAGGCCTATGCTAAGTTTGTTTAAAATCTGAGGTTAAATGTATGGCCCAAAATTCATGCTCAACATTTGACATTTAGGCTCATGTCACATGACACATGATTACGTCATCATGACGTCACTCTTTAGCATTCAATTTCAGTGTGTCTGCCGATTTTGATAAAGATCTAAGGTTGTTTACAGACGAAAATGTTAGTTACAATTTATATTTTCATGTTGTCTGCAAAGTATATGACGTACTCCAAAACACGTTTTTTGTTACAAAAAAAACAACCAACAATTCATAGAAAATCAGCCTAGACGTCATCATGACGTCACTTCCGATTTTACATGCTAGTGAAAATATCTACCTACTCATCAATTTTCATGATGACCGGACCTACCCTTATATGTGTTTTTAAAAAGCACATTTTTGATGACGTTATCATGACGTCACACATTTATATGTCCACATTTATATGTGAATTTCGAAACTAGCATGTTCTGTTGACGAGACATGGCTTAAAGTTTCAAAAACTTAAACAACCATATAAAATCGTATGATATGATGACGTCATCATGACGTCACCTCAAATTCCATCTGTAACACATGCCGGCCTAACTTGGTTTGAACCCAATCGGACTTACGGTTCTCTAGATATGGGCCCTTCAAAAAGCACCTTTAAGATGACGTCACGTGACCCCTGATGACGTCATCATGACGTCACCTGAATTTTCATCTACAACAAATACCGGCCTACTAACTAAATACTGAAATGGGTGTAACATACCAGGTTTCAATCCAATCGGACCTACGGGTTCTCTAGATATGGGCCCTTCAAAAATGCACATTTAAGATGATGTCACGTGACACGTGATGACGTCATCATGACGTCACTCTTCGAGACACGACTTTGCATTAGGATCTATGTCTGTGCTAACTTGGCTAAGAAAATCTAGAAAAATCCAGAAAATCTACGCACAAAAGCTATGGGGTTTGGGATAGAACTTAATAATAATAAGAAGAAACTAGACATGTTGTCTGTCCATGACAGACAAACGGGCTTTTCCGGGAATGAATACTGATACATGTATAAAAGATGACGTAACATGACACGTGATTTTGTTTATGCAATTCGCCCATCACAAGGCCAAAGGCCACTCGAGGTGTGTGCTACATTACGTCACATCATTACGTCACATCATTTTTTATCTATAACACGTTCCTGTCTATATGTGCATACAAAACATGAACCCAATTGAACCTATAGCAGATAAAGGCTTCAAAATATGCATCATTAATGTTATGTAACATGACGCCTGATGACATCACTATGACGTCACTTCAATTTTCCTCAATAATACATTCCTGTCTAAACACATATTAATGTATAATTAAATCGGACCTGTGTTTCTGCAGATTTAGGCATTTAAAATTGTACATACAAATGTAATGGCACTGTGTGGAATAAATAAAGTTGGTGCCACATTACAGACAACCACTAATAGAGTTGGCTGCTGCTCCCAGCATTGGTTTGTGTACATCGACAATCGACTGCGTACAAATCGCACGCGCTATTGGAACACGCTCACAGATTCGTGTAGCACCGCCCCGTATATTGTGCGCGCCGGGTGCGACGCCACGCCACACGTGTCTGCCTTGGAGTGTAAAATAAATTTACAACGGGCCACATGACATCCACGGTTTTCTGCCCTTCCCAGAATTCTTATGTTTTATATTACTTTTGATGTAAATACTGAAATGTGTGTAATTTCACACCTGAGTGAGCCACGGTCATGAACATTTTGAATTAGGTAGAGAAAAATTCAATGAATACATCTTCCTAAGTGTTCTTTTTATAGGAGATTGCTAAATATACACAAATTTTGCTTGAATTTAATTACCTCCATGACGTTACATATTGTTTTTATCTATAACATATTCCGGCCTACCTACATACCACGACTCCTTTAAGATAACGCCACGTGACGCATGATGACGTCATCACGACGGCACTTGTCAAAGCAAACATTTGCAACGTGGTCTTGGCCTGTGTCAAGATTGGAGTCAATCTGATCAATGACAGTGTAAGATTTTTAGAGAAGGAAATTTGAATCATTTAAAAAATCATAGTAAATCAGTTGATGACGTCATCATGACGTCACTTCGGATTTTGCATGATAGTAACACTATTTACATGCCCACCAATTTTCGTGACGATCGGACCTACTCTTATATGTGTTTCTAAAAAGTACATTTTTGATGACGTCATCTGACGTCATACATTTTTCACATTACAAACCCATTACAAAAAGAATGTCGAAATTAGCATGTTCCGTAGATGAGATATGGCTTAAAGGTTCGAAAACTTAGCAATTGCTATAAAATCGTATGATGACGTCATCGTGACGTCACGTCAATTTTCATCTATAACACAAGCTGGCCTAGCCTACCAACATAGCAAGTTTGAACCCAATCCGACCTACGGTTCTCTCGATATGGGCCCTTCAAAAATGCACCTTTAAGATTATATCATGTGACATCTGATGACGTCATCATGACGTCAGAACAATATGCACGAGTTCAGTACGGTGGCTAGGTCTATGCAAACTTTCATCAAGATAGAAGTCCGTTTACTGACAAAGTGACTCCGAAAATGAAACGCGTGCATTGTCTATGGCATTTTTGATAGAACAAGAAGATGGGGAAAAAAGAACAAAAACAAAGGCTTTCCCGCTGTTAGCGGAAAAGCCAAAACAAATCAGAACAAAAACAAAGGCTTTCCCGCAACTTGCGGAAAAGCCAAAAAAGGAAAACCTGGGGAGGCTAAATGGGTTAAGCCACTACCCCCCCCCCCCCCCCCCCCTCCCGCACTTTGGGTCCGCCACTCACATCGATGCCGGTGCGGTCTTCTCTGGGAAAACAGTCCTAGATAGTCAACTGAAAAATGGATTTTGACCTTTCATTTTTCTATTTCCATTTCTTCATTTGAAAATTGAAAATTCAAAGTCGAATTTTCAATTTAAATCGGTTTCCCCATTTTTGTTGTAGTTATGTAGTATTGAAAAAGGTTCGTGGGTTGGCCGCGACGTACACGGACCAGACACATTTTGAGGAATTTTACTTCATTTGTCCAAAGGCCTTTTATCCCAATTATTTCGAGGTAACGAAATAATTATTTCGCGGAAACGAAATATATATAATTCACGGGAACGAAATAATTACTTTGAGGGAACGAGAGAGATTTCGAGGGAACAAAATATTATTTCGGTCGAACGAAATAGATTTCGAGGGAACGAAATATTTTTTTTCAGGGAACGAAATACTATTTCGAGGAAACGAAATATTTGGAATTTGCTTTTAGCTTCGGCACTTTTTGTGTCGCCTGAACGAATGTTTTTGTGTCGCCTGAACGAATGTTTTTGTGTCGCCTAAACGAATGTTTTTGTGTCGCCTAAACGAATGTTTTGGGGGGCACTTACCAGTCATAAATTCTGTCCGTGTGACCGTATGTTAAAGTTTTAGGTTAAGTTTTTGCTCTCATTTGGTGTAATTTGAAAAGTTGAATTCCAATTGGAACCAAATGTGGGTTATACACGTAACATGGGAACCTTCATATGTTAGTAAGGTTAAAGGTCACATACCATGGTCAAAGGTCATATGAGGTCAAGTTGTAAAATGGGCTGAACATGTAAAGTTGGTATTATTTGAAAAGTTGAAGTCAAATTGCAATCAAACTTAAGCCTTAGATGCAATATGATGTTGATGTTTACAAGTCACATCAAGGTCAAATGTCATTGGAGGTCAAGTGGTAAAAAAGGCTGAAAATGTTAAATTGGTCTATTTGAAAAGTTGCAGTTAAATAAACGTAAGTAATTTCTGTATAAATTGTGATTTTACGTGCAGTAGGAACAATTCAGTAAAATCAAATTCTCTCGTTTGTTCAATTCATGAAATTGTGTAACAAAGATAGTGACAAATTTGGAGACCGTTGACATATACTTATAGAAAGGTAGCTCAGTTTTATTAGAGCGCAATGATGGGCATTCAAGAGGTCAAGTCCCGGTCTTCTCAATTTTCTTAGTTCGCTCTAAATATTAATTTCAGAGAAATGCTAGAAACGTCTTTTCTGTATCACCGACTGTGTATGCATCCAACATCGATCAGTTTTCAGCGCTGGACAGATGATGAAGCGGCAAGTTGGACAAATTTGATATTCACTATAGTGTTGCTGAAAGACTTCTCTGAATTATGAATACAGACGACAGCAATGGATTATCAATCAATGTTGGATAAAGGGACGGCCGTATGCGTACGTATGTCGATTGTCACATAAAAAATTTACTAACTAGGTGCCGCTCTGCGATTTTCTCAAAGGGCTTTTACGCGAACGATGAAATGAGTTCGATCAAACAAAACTGAGAGATTGGAGTTGATAGGCGATTGGGCGTAGACGTTTGTAATTGAACTATCGCGGAAGACTCGCGTGAACGCGTTTATGAAAGAATATCCAATCATTTTTACCATATTTTGACGCGAAACGTAAATGACCCTCTAATTTCTTATATACCCAGAGTGTTATCCTATTTTTTGTGTCAGTGTGATCACTAACAGCTCTGGAAAGCATCAGAAAAACATTTGGGCAAAATACTTGATTTGATGTCCCTCTTCCATGTCTTACTCCCATTGCTATATTTTGATGCTAAATGGTCCCTTTAGTGTGGACAGACCAAAATACAGAATTAGCAATCAAATTTTGATGTGAAGTGTATCGCTTGTGGCTGGCATTCAGCTGTTGTTTGCGTAGCATGAAAATCACATGGCCTTTTGGCTGGTAAGGCTGTTTTAACTAAGCAAGACTTTTTGGTGCTGAGCAATTTGTTGTTCTAAGCAGCTCCGTGAAATTGGCCCGTGTTCTCCATCTCGGTCAGTTAGGTTTGTGGAGACGCCTACGCTGTAGAATTTGTGGTTGGGAATATCCCTCAATATCACTCATTAAAACACCTCATACAAAGATTCTGTATCTTGATGGCCGAGAGCGAGTCACATGGCATTTTCTATTTTTGCTATCTTCCTGTGCACGGCCAAAAGTACTATACCCGTAGCAACCAAAGTACTATACCATTAGCAACCAAAGTACTATACCCATGGCGCGGTATTTGTGTGCAGATGCATGCGGGTGTGCGCATGGATCACCTCGGGAAGCTAGTTTTACTACACCACTTTTTTTATAATATCGCTCAATGCCAATAATAGGAAAATTATGGAGTGAAAGATGTATAGGCCTAATGATGAATTTTGAAAACCTGTTTGATGTATGAATTACGTCGCCATGTTAGACTGTTCCCATCCAAATATACAGCATATGTGGCGTCCGCATGGGAAATCGGACACAAGTCGCATGAACTATTTTTGAGTAATTGCAATGTATATGAAAATCGTCAAAAAATCAAGATTCCTGTTTTTGTCAAAATACTGTAGTTTAAAACATATTTAATTCAAAATACCTGGTTTGCTTTGTGTTGAGACCATTAAATGTGTACAATTCGGGTAGCCACGCGCGCCTTGACTAACGGCTACAGGGCAGTTTTCCAACGATTTCCAGCTGGAAATCGTTGGAAAACGATGTACATTTCCACTTTTCTTGACAACGACAGCACACCTGGTGCCATCATTTCACAGGATGATTGAGACTACTATTAACTGACAGTCTAGTAAGGTATTTCGTAATAATTCAGTAAAAAATAAATAGGAGGATCTCCAATCGTGTAAACTACCTTTAACTTTATTTCCATATTCATATCTGTTGGTTAACACACTTGGCCGTTTCGGTATTTAAGAGTTAAAGATATGTTTTAGAACAGTTTTGTAGATATAGACATTTGAAAATACGCCTTTGATGTGACGTCACATGACACGTGATGACGTCATGATGACGTCACTTCAATCTGCATCTATAACACGTCCCGGTCTGGGTATACTATTAGATCCGTATATCAATATCAGTTTAAAATAGTAAGATGAAAAGTTAAGAAATAGTGCTCATGTAATGAAGTTATCCGAGGTTTCGGTGACGAGTACCTTCCTCAAAATTTAAAATATATAGATATATAGGTCAACTCAGTTATTCCATTTACAGGGACAGATATGGAGGGGCCTGTATAAGGAAGCAAATAGCAGAGAAACTTTCAATACCGTGAATTGAGTGTTTCCGCATAGTTTCTTCACCCTTGCTGTGCCATTTGTTGTCAAAGAGGTCATTTACCTTACTGAACCCGTGTACTCTAAGGTTCTTAGTATCCCCACTTTTTCGACCTTGCCGACCCCGAGCATGCGCTGCATGCCCCGACCTACTTCACCTATACTTGAAGACAAGTCGTTTAGACAGTCGTGTTTTGTCCGCAGGCGCCGCCATACCAGCGCGGTACGTAATAATACGCCCGCCTTTCGTGAAGCTCCGACATGTCTTCCTTCCTCCATGGTCAGGTCTGACGACTTGACTAACATGTCTCCGGGCGGATATTCAAATATGCAACCAGGCATGTATATGCATCATAAAGCAGCCAATGATAGCCTATCTGACATAAAAAGAAGCATCCATTAAAGGTATGGGGATTTGTTTGTTTTTTCTAAAAGGTTTTGTTGTTGTTTTTTTGAAAAAGCGAAAAGTGAACTACAAGAAGTTATCTCAAACCCACCTTCAAAGAAAGAGGGCGCGCCTGTTGTAAATGTAAAACTATCCATGCTCTATCTATAGTGCTCCCAGATACCCGTACGGCCTTGTTACAAGCTGTGCACTTTATTATGCGGTTAGCGTTGAAAGATTTAACATGGATATTCATATTCTCTGTATTCTTAACCAATCAAACTGCACCATAAATAAATAAATAAATAAATAGTCATATTTTCTTGGCTCTTAGCCAATCAGAGTGCTCCGTCCTAATTCGGTAGTAGGCATGGTGTCTTGTGCACAACGAAAGTTGCTGATTGTTCAAGTCGGTAATTGGACAGTCGACGCACACGCATCTTAGGGCCAAGGTTGCACGAACGTTCCCACATGTTATTATACCGCTCGCTACACGTAACCCCTGGAAAATGCGGTGTAGGCGGACTAATGCCGATCAATTACCGACTTGATTTCAAGTGTATACTTCACTCAATTTCTTTCACTGATGTTCCGTTGTTTCCCATTGGGGACCATTAGGGCAAGTGCGTAGTCTGTGTCCTTGTCCATTATCGTGCGCTCCCACGTATTGAATTATGTGTTACAGCCAAACATTTGATAACTAAGAATCGTTTGTCATTTCTCCGAGATGTAAGTTCCTTTTGTCGGTAACCTCTACATTCGAGTGTAGGGCTATACACCCAAATAAACTGTGGTGTTAAATTAACACCATGCGGAGATCTATATGCCAAGATACCGGTGGAATTATCAACTAGTGATTCGAACCTGCGACCTCCGGGTTACCGTACCGGCGCTCTACCAACTGAGCTATCTTGCCCTATGTTGGTGGTCTCCCAAATTGTCAGTATCTTTGTTCGGGTGGGCGCTAGTCAGAAGTCATAAACCCAGAATGCCGTATAGCCGGGATCACACCCAATTTTACGATACAACCTGGGAAGCGACATTGTGGGGATCACCCGAACAAAGATACTGACAATTTGGGAGACCGCCAACATAGGGCAAGATAGCTCAGTTGGTAGATCGCCGGTACGGTAACCCAGAGGTCGCAGGTTCGAATCTCTGCCAGTTTCTTTGTTCACTTTGAAAATGTATTAAAATGTACCTAGTCAGTTTCCCTCGTGGATTGTTTGACGAATTATAAGTTAAAAAGTCGTATCCTAATTGAGTGATCCAGCATAGGAATCGCGCACAGAAGGGAACTTGTAATCGCGAAGGGAACTTGTAAAAACAACGGAAGTTTCTTCTTAAAAAATAGCGAATGTAAGTAGGCAAACAAATTCCAAGCGTTTTTGACGTATAGGTTGTTGAGAGGCGTTTTGACAGAAAAGACAACAGGATTTTTTTTTTATTTGTTATTGCCGATAACAAATTTAGGGTCGCGGCCGTTAAATTTGGGTAGGTCGGGTAACCGGAAGCAGAACTATTGTTTGGCCTATAAACACTTTTCTAAACACTTACCGGTATACTTGCTATCACTTTTTGCGAACATCTTGGTAGCAAACAGTGACAAGTCTTGTCAAAGACTCATTCGTTTGCATTCTCCTAATAACATTGTCCAGGATCGATGTAGGTCAATTTTTGTCAGTATTTGCAATATTTTAAACATGGTGTAAATTGTAATGCTTCTTTTTCTTTCACGAAACCATTTCAATGCAGTCTGACGTATACGTAAGGTCCCGTAATCTCTGAAATCTGTTTTATTTTTTAAGTCAACTTGAAAAATCTGTACAGGGGACTTAAGCCCGGTTCATACTTCATGCGAATGCGAATGCGAAGCGAATTTATAACGTCAACGCCAAAAATTCGCGCTGCGAATTCGCAAAAGTTGAACACATTTCAACTTGTGCGAATCTTCGCTACGAATGTTTCATGACGTCAAATTCGCTTCGCACGAAGTATGAACCGGGCTTAACTCCACCATTTCCCCATAAGAAATTCTGCGTGTATTATTTGTCAGTATATGAATGTAAAAGCCCAATTAATAAGCTATCGCTTAGTACAAAAAACAACCAAAAACTAATCTTGATCACGGGTGCGGCGGAACACTTTTGAAAGTGTAGGGGGGGGTGCAAAGCTGCTGCCCTTTTCTATGTTTTTCTTTATGCGGAGCTGGCAAAAGTTGATAAAGTGGGGTTGTGGTAACCCTGGCTCTCTGTTCCGCCGCCTATGGTTGCTGACGAGTTACTGACTTTAGCCCGTCATAATTTTCGATGTTAGCTTAAAATGTCTAAAGTATTTCCTTGTCGTCTACGTCCATGGCCTTCCTAAAGAAGGTTATATGTCTGTGTTGTGTTGCGAATACCGTTCGACATCAGTTCATCAACCGGATAAAGTCCGCAAACCCCGTTCGTCTTCAGAAACCAATAGTTCGCTATCAACAGGCGCGGATCCAGGAATTTTGTAGACGGGGGCACACCCAAAACGGACAAATGCGAGCGCGAAGCCCTTACGGCGTGGGGTCCGGGGGGGCCCGGAAAATGTTGGATTCTGGATGCTCCGTGGTGCAATCTGAAGCGATTCCTGGCCACTTTCACCTGACTTTTTGTTAACAAAAGTTGTTAAGATTATATGGAGAATATATATATATATCATTATTTTAGCCATTATTTGTAGCCATTATTTTAGCCATGTCATGACTACAAAAATCTAAGTTTCTCCCTCCCCCATTTTTGGCGTTTAATTTGCAGTTTTTGCCCTTCATTTTTAATTTATCCAGGATTTTTCTTGGTTTTAATTCAGTCCAGTTGAAATTTTCAAAAAAGGGCTTAATTTCAGACTGTTCCTATCGGCTGCAAGACATAATAGACTTATCGTACTTCGTAGGCCTAGGCCTATGTGTACTGGCGTCGAGTCCGACAGAAAATTGTCATCGGCGATTGTAATTTCCACAAGGTACTCTTAAGGGGATTAGGTGTTGAGATGGAGAGAGTTGAAATCCCAGGGCTTCGGGAAATACTCCGGTTTTCTCTTAAAAGAGGGTTTCAGTTCCATAGCATGATTGATAACCTTTTTTCTTATTGCATTTTTCAGTAGTTCTTTAATGCCAAAAAGTAGACACAGCAAATGTTTAATATCGGCGCCGGTATTTTTTTTAAGGAGGTTGCCCTCCTCCTCCCCTCCTTTTCTCTCACCTCCCCCTCTTTTTTTCCTCTTTTTTTTTGACTCAATTTACTGGGGGGCACGTGCCCCCCCCCCCCCCCCCTGGATCTGCGCCTGATCAACTTGGGTGAATTGAGTGGTTCTTGTATTAAAAGAAACTTTCTGACTTACGCTTTCACGTCAACATGATAGACGAAATTTTTCTTAATGTACTGGGAGACATTTTCGGTTATTTTTGACTGCCCCTGCTGTATGGAAGCTTGCAGAAGTAGGTTGGGTGTCACAGTTCGGGATGAAAAGGACATAATAGTGACCTGATTCGACGGGGTAATGCGTGACGAGGGACTGGTGAAATGGCCCCCCGTGGTCACATTGCGAAGCTGCTAACCGCGTGCCAGCGCCAACACACACTTGGTACAAAGCCAAAAGAGTTTCGCAACGCGTGTGACGTATACATAACTCAGCTAATAGCAACGATGTTCAGTTCCAAAACATAATCACGTACATGAAATTTTGAACTTTCTGTATTAAGATATCGTCAATGTAGATGTCACTTTTCGGAGTTTTAGAAGTTACGTTTCGAAATTTAATTCTTCACAAAAGATAGGACGGATTGTGATTTTAATCCTGGTCGCAAAACCTTCATCGAATGCTACATTTTAACGATTGGGAAAACACACGATTGAATCACATTTCGGGTCACTCTAGTTGGTAGAAGGCTTGCAGTACATTGTTATTGATTAATATATCTTGGGTTTATATATTTGTTTGTTTGGAAGTATGCGACAACTTGTTGATTTGCTTTGGGTTGTTCCTCTATTACACTTTATAAAACAATATTGTCGACGGTTTAATGACAATTTTACGAGATGTTGAAAGTATCATAATAAACATGATGCATGCTTATTATGGGAAATATGTTTATTACAGTGCTTTTATCGATCTGAGTAAACAAATGTGTTTTAATGGTGCTTTAAGATATGATGCAGTTTTGGTACCGTAGTGATTTTTTTTTAATGATTAATTTAAATATGAAAGCAACAATCTTCCTGAGAAATATTTCCATCATCTGAAATGTTGTCATCTTCCAGAAAATTGTATCTGAAGACCTCCCAAAATGCTGTGACTTATTGTAATGTGAACAACCGAAATAAACACCTATGAACGTGCATATATATGAACGTACTTTCCCAATACGTGCGAGGACTTCAACAAAAGACTTGACGTGCGAGGACTGAAAGGTTTCTTTGTACCTGTGTACAAAATCACTGACAGGTAAAACGCAAAGTTGACGCACTTATGGTGTACCGTTTCGCGTTCTGGAGTCAAATAGGCCTATACTCAGAATCAGTGCATCTGTTGCTTATGGGCCGTAAACTTAACTGACGGAGATTAGATACGGTAATGATCGAGGTTGATGGAGGAGGTTGAAACCTTCGATGTGCGAGTTTGTTGGAGTGTGTAGGATAGGAGCGAAGCCAAGAAGAGGAATTTGGATTACAGTATTTGCCCTGCTTTGTAGACTAGACATGTGTGTCGTTTCTGCATTGCGCTTCTGCAGTGGTGTACACTGAAAAATCATGGGGGTTAAATTTACCCAATTGTTGGTGAAAACTGCAACTACCCAAAATTTGGGTAAATCTGTTTGAACACAACCGGATGAGAATTTGTTTACCCAAATTTTGGGTAGTTGCAGTTTTCACCAACATTTGGGTAAATTTAACCCCCATGATTTTTCAGTGTAGCCATTGGAGGGCGGGGCGGTTTCTTGCTCCCCCCTTTGAGGACCCCCCCCCCCCCCCATCCTTTCCCCCTCTGGATATTATGGATTAGTTTAAAGAATATGTCAAGGGGCTGATGCCACGTCATCTATAGTGTGTTGATATGGGTCATTCCATAAATTAGGGGTCCAATTTCGGTGTCCAGGCTGTTACATCTGACATATATAGGATAATGCAATTCAGGACACATTCTTTAATGCCTTCTATCTCCAAGGGTGATTATGTAAAGAAAGTACCTGCCAAACGAGTAAAAAATAGTGTGAAGACAATTTTAATGATACGTGATGGGAAATTACACATGTCGGGTGTAACAGGGACACCCAAAAATGTCACATTTTAGACCCCTAATATAGAATGACCCATATGCGTTCACCTTGTGCATAAGCCTTATGCACCCCCCCCCCCCCCCCCCCACCCCCTTCAAATTATTTTGGTGGGTCCCAACAAATCTAGAAACCTTTTAACGAAAATATAACAAATCGGTCATGAAAATCTGGGGGAAATTTTTTACTTTCACGCATTAAAAACGGCCTTGCTTCCCCTCCCCCCACCCAACAGAACCCGGCTATGCTATTGCGCTGCACGTTCGTATAGCCAAGGTCGATCAATTAAAAAATGTAAAACAAAAAACGTAATCGATTTCGATCATGTTCAGTTTATACTAAAAAGTAATCACATTGTGCTCTTACCGGTATATCTTCTTAAAAGGGGCAAGTCTAAAAATAAAAAAATTGACGTTTATATTCAAACGAATCTCACCCACTTGATAGATGTAGTGATGCAGGCATTTTCAAAATGTATCCAAAAAGCTAAGACAAATTGCGTACGATGTCTCTTCCCGAACCGTGTCAGTTTTTACCCAGCTGCAGTGGTTGGAATATCTCGCCTGAAAAGAATCAAATCTCGATACTACATCAAGACGTGGTGTTAAATTAACATCCTGTGGTATACAGATCCACCGGGTGTTAATTTAACCCCAAACTTTTTTGGAAAGGTACGTCGTCACTGCTTCTTATAACGGTTAGGCCTAAAGTGATGTCATATATACTTTTGAGACCCTGAAAGTGTCGAACATATAGAATTACCAATTTGTTTAGGTTGCTAAAGTACACATGTAAGCCTAACATTGCGAAAACCGCGGTGTTAAAGAAACACCGCGCAGTTTCTACATTGAGCCATTCCTTCAATACAGATATCGCAATTTTTGCAGTGAAGTTTTTGGTTGTTATTTGTTTTTCAAAATCAGAACGTATGCAAGGCATTTGTCAGAAATAAAACATACCGTAAACGGTGCAAAACTTATTAGGCCATGTTACACTACCGTAAAAAAAAACGTTTAGAAAGTGACGTCCGTGGTACCAGTTGGGAACTAGGTTAACTTATGTTTTCGTACTCAATTTGATGCCCTGAATCAAAAAATGAAAGTTGTTAGTGGAATAAAACGGAACATGACCTACTTTTCAGGCCATATCCGACGCATATTCAAAAATATGACATTTACGAGAAAGTTGGACTAGCATGCAGATCATGAGGGGGCTGTTATATTTGTTTGCATGATAGCGCGTCTAGTCTACGAAGCTGTCGACATCCTTGTATGGAACTCATAAAGCGGTGGGTTGACGTATAAATAATAGGAGAATTAACAATGTATTCTCCGTTGCATTTAAGAATGTACCCTTTTCAGAAAAAAATATGGAATTGTATATTAATTTGTGAAAGTTATGCTTTTTAATGTAAAAGACTCTTGTTGTCATTTTGTTTGTTTTCAGATGGCTGTCCATACGTGCCAAGAAACGGTCGCATGTGACGTACAATTAAAGGGCCGAAGAGGGGGATTTCGAGGCCTGATTTCACCACCCCCCCCCCCCCCCCCCTTGTTCCGTTCGATTGTAATGACAACGTGGATTGTCTAATTTTCAGTGATATAAACTATCTGTAAGTGATTATTTTAATCCGTTCTCCGTCAGGTATACCGGTACTGTCCAGG
Source organism: Hippasteria phrygiana (assembly GCA_037893225.1). Taxonomy (NCBI): domain Eukaryota; kingdom Metazoa; phylum Echinodermata; class Asteroidea; order Valvatida; family Goniasteridae; genus Hippasteria; species Hippasteria phrygiana. The sequence goes on from JAZGUH010000320.1 coordinate 1,706,826, forward strand.
TGACACGAAAAACGGGAGTTTTATGGCCTATATATGCAGCATATCTGCAGATTAAGAAATTACAACTATAACAACTAACATTCAACTAACCAGATCAATTAGTTACTAGGTAAAATAACGTGTAATGTGCTTACTTAGATAATTATACACTTTTACAAGCGGTTTGCTCATTGAAATGACCTTAAATACAGGACTGACAAAAGTTAGGAGGGCGTGGTGTTTTCATGCTAGCAGAATGTTTCTCAAAGGTTAAATTTAGAAGTTAGAGAAAAATGTACCTTGCAGTTTAGCAAGCAGTATTTATCAAAGGCTAAACTTAAAGAGCCAGAAAAATATACCTTGCAGTTTAGCCAGCAGTATTCATCAAAGGCTAAACTTAAAGAGCCAGAAAAATATACCTTGCAGTTTAGCCAGCAGTATTTATCAAAGGCTAAACTTAAAGAGCCAGAAAAAAATACCTTGCAGTTTATCCAGCAGTATTTATCAAAGGCTAAACTTAAAGAGCCAGAAAAATATATACCTTGCAGTTTAGCCAGCAGTATTCATTAAAGGCTAAACTTAAAGAGCCAGAAATATATGTACCTTGCAGTTTAGCCATCAGTATTCATCAAAGGCTAAACTTAAAGAGCCAGAACAATATATACCTTGCAGTTTAGCCAGCAGTATTAATCAAAGGCTAAACTGCATATGATTCTAAAGTACATTGTGTGTGTGTAATGTACATGTAATACCTGCATGTACATTGTATGATACAGTATTCCTCTCTTACATAATAGGTTTAAATAACTCACAGTGGCGGATCTACGGGGGGGGGGGGGGGGGGTGTTTGGGGGTTTAACCCCCCCCCCCCCCCCCCCCCCCCTTGGGCTGCCCAGTGAAATCGTGATGTGCTTAGAAAAAAATATAGAAGCAGCACAGCTAGACACAGAAGAGATGGTCAAGCGTTTTGTCAGGGCTTATCCAAGGCGTCTCTTCTGCAACTCCATCTTGTTTGACTAACGTCATGTAATAAACTGTTAATCAGTCACTGATGGATTTGTCATCAAAGTGAGCCCTGACATCAGGCTGTATACTTCTGGCAACATGTTCATGTAATAAACTGATGGTTTTGTCAACAAGCCAATTCTGACTTATAATCATATAAAAATGTTGCCTCAAATTGCTTCATTCCAACCCCAAATTCTCTGAAAAGATGCCCCAAAATGCAGGAGAAAACATCTAGATTTCAATTTTTTCCGGGGGGCATGCTTTACGGGTTTAATGCCCCGGACCCCCCTAGCAAGGCGTGCCTTCGGCACGCTGGGGTGTGTAGGCCAATCACCTCAGGTAAACCCCCCCCCCCCCCCCCTTAGCTAAAACCTAGATCCGCCCCTGACTCATGCATGTTGTAATGCGCCTATCAATTGATACCCCCGACCTGACCTGACCCACTCCCCCCGCCCCGACTCCCCGAATGAGGCGATTTTTATCCAGTTCATCAGGCATTAAGGACTTTCTGCTGAGTTGTATAAAAATGACAATTAAAAAATGTTGTGTTGGGACATTTAATGATTTTTAATAAATATTTACATTTTCCAAAATTGTAAATTTTGCCTTATCGTCTCTGCTAAACCGTCTATATTTTAACATAGGCCTAAATCTTCAATGGTGCTCTGTCCATTGAAAGTTCCATTGTCTGGTTCCCATTCTACAGCTGCAAATATGCAAAATGCGCCGAAGGACAGTATTTCTACCGCAAAAATCGTAAAAACTTTTACAGGATCAAAATAAGGCCAGTGCGTTAAAAAAAATATGGTGGCTGCATTAAATAGTTTTATTCCACCATGGTTGTGTGTAGAGAGGAGGGGGATTCCTGTTATCAACTTGGATGAGAAATGTGCAGTATGACACAAATATGTAACAAATATTTTAAGACAAACTTTGTATTCTAGAAAAGAATATGATCAATGAAAGGGATTTCAGTACTGATTTCATAAAAATTGTGTGTGGTTATACTTGACTTTCAATGATGGTCATTTAAATTGACTTATTTGAAACAAATGTTTTATGCCAATGGTACGATAGTAAAAATAATCAAAAAGATCGATTTAAATCAAACAAATCTGATTTGTTGATGTTTTTAAAGAATCATGATTTTTATCAACCCTGCTTTGGGAACTCATTTGATGTCAACATGTGGCAGTTATTTGATGAGTTTTAAACAACGCAAAATAGGCAGCAGCGAGGAGCGTGAACAAAGCACGGATAGCCGGGTGGGATGACACTTGCCGGGGCTACCGCCAAAGAACAGTCTCGTGCAAAATTATAACCTCAACTGCAATATGTCGTTTAGTGAAATAGACTCACCTCTGATCAAATTGAACAGTATCTTGGAGGAAAGCTGTCCATCTCTCTTGTCATCTTCCTCCGGAGACCAGGAGCCTTGGTCTGGCATGTCTTGGTACTGCACAGTGTCCCCCATAACTTGGCTTCGTTGGTCCGTCTCTCCCGCCGCCGACCGCTGCCAAATCACTCGGTTCCTCATCCAGCCTTCCCCGGGCCGGCCGAACCACATCCCGTGCACCCCGCTCAACGTGCCCAAGACCAGCCATAGACACGCTGACGACAGCTTCCGCGAATTCAGCAAATACCCGCTCATCTGGCTATGATAAAACTGTCTCTCTGGTCGGTAAGGGGAAAACACGCTATCGGAAACGAGCTTTGAAAATCTCAGAAAGAAATCACTCCCGATCGAGTGTCAAAGTGGTCCTTCTTGTATCATTTGCGGAAAGTGGAGAACTTTTTATATGCAGCCAGCGCGGACGCCGCTTTGTCGAAGCGCAAGGCGTCCGCGAGTGATATATTTTTGTACACCCGCGGAAGGATATGCGACTCATTCAATATTCATCATGTGTGCCAAGTTTCCCCCATAAAATATGAATTAACCTAATATGTGCTAGATCTGTGATCAATAAGGTTACGTAAAATTTATCTGCGGGACTCTATGGTAAGTCAACGACAATAATGAATGTAAAGCGTGTGTGTTAATGACACTGAGTAATGATACATCATTCGCAAATCGCAATAGTAATAAAATATTTCTTTCGCGTAGTACACATGGAGGTGCAAATGTTAAAGCAGTATTTCTGAGTAGTGTCAGAAGACCATTGAGAACGGGTAGCCGTTTTTCAATAGACCATCTTAATTTCTTGGAAAGAAATTATCACTATTGATGACGCCATTGTCGGAGAACAAACGCTTGTTGAAGTAAAGTTCCAAATATAGCAACCCTAATCAATTCAATCAAATAATAGATTGCTAAAAATAGCACATTCATATTTAGTTGTCGTTTTCCATTGAAGAGTTACTCATGATTTGATATATTTACTGAACAGTAGGCTCATTGTATACTCCTACGTTATGGCAAATGAAAAGTGAGGTTTCAAACTGAGTGCATTAAATGTACATATTTTTGATAACAAAGCTATATCAATAAGGCCGCGTCCAAATCGGGTATTTTGTTGCTGCGACGTCGGTTTCTGCCAGTGGGGCGTCACGATGAATAGCCGTAGACAAAACCGCATATTTTCAAAGTATGAATTCACCTCTGTCATTACCAGAGCCCTCATTCGCTCAAAAGTCCAAATATTGTCTCGTCTGAAGTTGCAAGTTATGGCATGATAATTGTTTTTAACAATTTAGCCCGAAATGGACAAAAGTAGAAATTGTGTCTTTACAGACAGCTGCACTATCATTCTGTATTAAAACAAAAAATATAGACAAACAAATGGACTGACGGAACAGCTGGATTATAGACTAGAGTGATTGATAGTCGTGGTTTGTTGGGTTGGCTGGATGGCTGTGATAGTTGGTGGGCCACTCACCGGATTTCTCCATCGCTGGCTTGCTGGCTGACTGGTTGGTGGGCAGGCGCCCGAGTTCCCCGGCCCGGCAAGTCGGTTTGGTAGTTAACTGGTCTAATGTTGGCAAGGGTCCATCGTGCTTTCGTTGTTGGCTTGCATGCGGCACGACATGGATGGTCGGTTGGCAGACCGGCGGATTCCATGGTTAACTGCCAGGTTGGTTGCAGTTGGTTGTTGGTTGGGTGGGTGGGTGGGTGGGTGAGTTTGTTTTTGCATTTAATTGTGGACCTTTAACAATAGAGGGCAACAGGGTCCCCGGTTAATAAAGGTCCCCGGTTGAAAATCTTGTACAAAACCAATAAGGGTCCTTGCCAAAAAGTTAAAGTATGAACAATAGGAAGTCCCCGATTTATTAAAGGTGTTTACAAACTTGTGTGGGTGCTTTTACATTAGTCTCCTTATACGGGGTACCGGGTAACAATGGGGACAATGGTACCCCACGAGGGAGTCTTTAGAAATCGATGTACCCCACAAAGTTGACGCTATGGCTTTTGAGATTTCAATAGGGACAAAGGAGAATAAAAGAAGGAAAGTAACGTCCACAATAGAGGTACCGTACCCCATATCTACCCACATGTGAGGATGTGTGGATCGGTTTGTTTTTGCATTCAGTGAGGGACCTTTAACAATAGAGGACAATATTCCCCGGCAGTGATGTAGTCGAGACCGTCACAAGACCAGGCACAAGACCATTCACAAGCCAACAGCTTGTTACAGGCACAAGTAACAGGCATAAACCATGACAAAGGAATGCTTTTGTTACAGTTCATTTGAATAGCTTGAGACTTAAATTAAGACTGAAGGTCTTGTGATGGTCTTGCAGGGTCTTGCAGGGCCTTGTGATGGTCTCGACTACATCACTGGTCACCGGTTGAGAAAGGTCCCCGTTTGAAAACCGTGTACAAAACCAATGAGGGTCCTTGCCAAAAAGTTTAAGTATGAACAATAGGAGGACAATAGGAGGTCTCCGGTTGAAGGTGGGTGGGTGGGAATGCAAATATAATAATTACCGTTTAAAATGAACGTGTTTAATCGGCAGTGCCGGAATCTTCTGCATGACCTGTCGTCAGGCCTAATAACTATTTTAAGCAAGGCGTTCATGCATCAATATTCCGACACCTCATAAAATAGTGAGGGGGGGGGGGGGGGGTGAGTTGGTCTTCCCAACGGTGGAAGTTACCCCGCCCGTGTCTATAGGTTTGACAATTGGGATAATTCATTTAGTATGTATTGAAGATTTATCCTCTATTTAGATCTGGACCCAGAAAAACCCGCCGTGGGGCTGGCAACCCAACATGTATCCAACCCCACCATCTCTGTTGTAGCCCTTTACCTATAGAGTGGCTTTTAGCCATGTAGGCCCTATTGGGCGACTTTCATTGAAACTTTTTAGCATTCTTGAATTCTGACTGTTCCGATAAACGGAAATACATATCCCTGCTGTGCCCAACATAGTTTATTTCCGGCAGCTTGTAACAGCCATTGACAATACACCAAATCTGTTTCCCGATTTAAAAACAAACAAGTCGTTTCTCTTAAAGGACACGGGTCGTTCTCTGAACTTAAATCCAATATCGTTTACTTTCAGCGCATATTAACTATGGGTAGTTCTTAAATGTAGTGTACACGATTGGAAATCCTCCAACTTTTTTTTACTGAATTATTACGAAATATCTTACTAGACTGTAAGTTCAAAAAATTTGCTGGCCTGACGTTTCGAACTTAAGCAAGTTCTTTCTCAAAGGCAAATGACAGAGCACAAGAAACAAACATGTATACGGAACACACATGCATGAGGGGGTGGGTGGAGAAACACAAAAGAAGGATGCAAAGGAGCATGGCAGTGGGTAAACATCACAGGGATGGGGGAGGACAGCCAGGAAGAAAGGAACAAAGAAGTGTGGTGTAGGGTAAGGATGAAGGAGTGGAGGGATTAAGATGAAGGATGAAGAGGATGAAGCTGGGGAAAGGGGACAAAGGAGTGTGGTGAAGGGGGGGGGGTAAAAAAGAAGGTGGTAATAGGGCAAGAGAAGGAACAAAGGGAAGCATGAAAAGCCTTTTGTAGTAAAAACAGGATTACCGACCACATTTTGCCGTATGCAGTTAGGTTTTTTTTTGGGGGGGGGGGTTGGTTTTTGTTTTTAGTTTTGTTTAGTTTTGTATTTTGGGTTTTTTTTTTTGTTTTTTTTTCTTTTGCTTTTTCTTTCCTTTTTCTTTTCCTTTTTATTTCGCTTTTTCATTTTTTGCTTTTGCTTTTGCTTTTGCTTGCCATGAAAATAACATGGATTTTTGGGCTGGTAACTCTTTTTACTGAGCGACACTTTTGTGCTCTATGAAATTGATCCCAGATCCGATGAAAGCCGCGGCCGCTTTTACACGGGAAGCTGAGCGGGCTTTGGGCCCATCCAGCGCGGGCGAGCGCGCCCCATCGCCACAGGCGCTCTCCTGGTCGGTTCACTCTCGGGACGAGAGGCACGGATTTTAAAACCATTTTAAACAAACGTGTTTTTCATTTTCGCTGCTTCGGCGTCCGCTCCTGAGACAAGCCGTAGCATAATGTCTGCGAGTGTCGATGTAATGGTCTTGCCATGAATAAATGCCTCTGTGCCAACGGGGGGATTGTCAAACCACTATCTAGCAGCTAGAACGATCTCTTAAATGAATGTTTTGCTCCAAGTATAAATCTTGCTATAGCGCTTGTTTCCCGCTAGGGGCATCCTATTTAGTTCCCTTTCTCTTCGAAAAAAAACATGTAGTGTTTAATATATTTGTTGTCGATCGTAAAAAAAATGGGTTAGTTTATGTCGTTGTTGATCGCGGTGAGACGAGTATGTTTTGTTGGTTTTTTTTGGTTCGCGGCCTCACGAATTGTACTTTTAGCATAAAATTTTATCTTTAACTATACGCTGTGAAAAAAAATACAAAATTACCAAATTTCTTGTGAAAAAGGGCAGTAAACGGGTACGGAACCTGATGTACTTGTGTTGATAAATTAATGAGTTCCCTAATTTTTATCATCTTGTCAAGTCTTGTTTATTGTTTTGGTATTATTTGTTACGTGTAATACTTGCTATCACTTAATATCACAAAATTTCCCCTCTTCCTTTGTCTCGTCTCGTTCTTGTCTTTTCAGAGTTCTTGTCTGTTAGTCTGCCCATGTAAATATATCATATTTTAAACTGTTTCAAAGTTTTTAAAGTTTATCTTCTTATATGTATATAGTTATATCGCATTTGTACCTTATTAAATTCGAGTCGAATTCTATCTTGCTTTTATTGTTGGCAGTGGTCTGAATATACACATCTTTTGATAACAGTTTTTTTTTTACTTCAATTTGCATTTCAATGACAGCCCCTGTTCAACAATTATTTATAAAATATTATATCAGAGCTAACATTTTCTCACAGAACGAATTTGTTTTTCATGGTGCAGGGTAGTGTTGGGCGGTTCCAGAATTTCTTGAGACGGTTTCGGTTCTCTAAAAAGAACCGGTTCAGAGTCGGAACCGGCTCCGAGTCGGAACCGGAAAATTCAATGAAAAACATAAGCCCTTAAAATTACATGTAAAGTAAACGGTGTCGCCTTGTGCGGTCCGTGCTCCGTGGCTTTCGACGTGCAATACATGTTATTCAGGGACGGATCTAGGTTTTAACTAAGGGGGGGTTTACCTGAGGTGATTGGCCTACACACCCCAGCGTGCCGAAGGCACGCCTTGCTAGGGGGGTCCGGGGAATTAAACCCGTACAGCACAAGGGGGGGGGGGGGGGTTAAACCCCCCCCCCCCGTAGATCCGCCACTATTATTCCACTATTGGTTTCAAATGTGTGTCTTTTTTCCTGTGAAACTATGGAGATTGTGTAAAAGCAAGCTTAGCGTTTATTGCTTTATTTTCTGTTCTTTGTCTATGATTTTATTTACCGCGACGACCGCCGACCGTGTAGAACAGAATGACTCGGATTTTCAGCGCACACGCTTTAGTACCCAGACTTCAATAGACACATTTTACAACTGTGCATAATGTACTACTATACGCTGTGCGGGCTGAGCAAACTTGACTCTTGTGACTGAGTGACACTCATGGCCTGTTTGTTTCACACGAATCCGGATCGCGATCAGTGATCCGTGCTTTGGTTCACACACCATATTCCGCCTCGTGGGTGGAGCGAAACAGTGGCCGGATCACTGATCGAGATCCGGATTCATGTGAAACAAACAGGCTCTCAATCTCCGCTGTACTGTGGACATAGGAACCGGCTCTGAGTGCTGGAATCGGCTCTGATTGCTGGAATCGGCTCTGATGGACCCGGGTGACCCGGGTGCGAATTATTTTTCCGAAACGTCATCCGAATTGATGCATTGTTTAGCGCCCTCTATAATACTTTTATGGTGCGTTCGAGTAGCTTACCTGGGTCGACTCGGGGTATAGCTCCGTACCGTTTGATTAGGTCTGCGTCATACCCAGGACTCACTCGGGTCAGCCACCCAGTACCGGCCCTGCTCGCGGAGCAGAGTCACTGGTGGAATTACGTCACACGCATGCGTAGTTAAGTCTGATTGCCCACATATTCTGGTAAGCACTTATCCAGAACCACCAAAATTACATCGTCGCGCGCATCGCGCCTTGTGCCTATTCAATAAGGCCTTGTGCCTATCCAATAAGGCCTTGTGCCTATTCAATAAGGCCCAGTGCATTTTCAGTATTATACATGACGATGTAATTTTGGTGGTTCTGGATAAGTGCTTACCACTCTACTAGAGCGGGGAATTATAAATGGCTGACTTCGAGGGCGATTGTGTAGTTATGGTCTGTTCCTATAAGAGAACAAAATCCACTTTTAAGTTATTGGACTTAGCAAACTAGATTGCGACATTAAAAACCCACAGGTATGTCGTAGATAGAGGGCAGAGTTTTAAATTTTTTTGTGGGAAATGTTTGGGTAAAACGACAACGAAGATGACAAAACGCAACACGAAAACTAGACTTCTATGTCTGTTACAAGAACAGAACATAGGGCTTTTCCGTTTTTTTTATTTTTATTCAGCATAAAAGTTGTTAAGGGTCTTGTCTTTGATGAGTTTTCTAAGATCTGAGATTATTTCATGACCCAAATTTCTAACTTCAAACTCGATCTTTAAGTTCATGCTGCGTGATCCATGATGACGTTATAACGCCAGCACTTCTCAAAGCAAATTTGCAACGTGGTCTTGGCCTGTGTCAAGATTGGAGTCAATTTGATCAATGACAATATAGAATTGGAGAGTAGGCCTACAATGAAATGTGAAACATTTAAAGATTCACAAAAAATCAGCCAATGACGTGATCATGACGGCACTTCGAATTTTACATGCTATGACAATACCAACTGGCCCACCAATTTTCATGACGATCGAACCTACCCTTATACGTGCTTTAAAAAAAGCACATTTTTGATGACGTCATCATGACGGCACCCATTTTTCGCATTTATATGTAAGTATCTATGACCTAACGGACCTAATAAAAAGAATTTCGAAATTAGTATGTACCGTTGATGAGATATGACTTTAAAAGGTTCAAAAACTAAAAAAATACTATAAAATCGTATGATGACGTAATCATGACGTCACATCAATTTCCATCTGTAACACATGCTGGCCTATCTAGATACCACGTATCAACTTAATCGGACTTGTACTTCCATAGATATATGGCTTCGAAAAATGCCCTTTAAGATGACGTCACGTGACATGTGATGACCATCATTAAAAGTCAAGTCAGGGTTCCCACAGAAATCTGAAAACCAAATTCCATGACCTTTCCATGACTTTCCAAGACTAAATTTCCATGACATTTAATATCATTTTGCAGAGAAAAGTTGTTTGGTATTATGGTACTGATAAACCCCTGATATGGGGCTAACCATTTGTTAGCTTTTGAAAATAAGTGTTAATTAATAATGCCCTCCTCCCATTACAGCCATCCGATCCACCCACTTTAATAAAAAAAAAAAAAGAAGATGAAGACACATGGAGCTAGCACGTTAGTAGAGAGATTCACGCGAACCGGCATTGGCGACGCTATTTGCAATGCCCAATTTTCTGTCAGTGCTGCGACTGGCTTTAATTTGTTTTTATTTAGTTTTGATCATTTAATTTTCCATAATAATTGGTGTTTGTTTATTGTTACTATTTTAAATGACTCATAACATTATTTTTATATTTATAACAAATTGATCAGAAATAAATTAGGCTCAAATTTTCAATTATAGAATTAGCAATTTAGCAATAATGGTCACAACTTTTAACTGAAATTGTCCTCCAAAATGACCAAAAAATTAAATCAACAAAAATCCACAATAGGGTTAACCTAACATGACTACTATTGGCCCTCATTCTATTTCTAATTCTATTTACTCTTTTCAGTAATATAATATTCAAAAGAATTGTTTGTCTTAAAATCTCTGTGGTATTATAAGTTACAGCATCATCACCATACTGCACATTTCTCATCCAAGTTGATAACAGGACCCCCCCCCCCCCCCCCCTGCACACAATCATGGTGGAATGAAACTATTTAATGCGGCTACCATTAAATATCAACATGTAGGTATGTACTGTCTGCTTTGTTTTCTTTTAAAATTTATTTTCTTATAGTCTAAACAGATTGCATACAAACCATTACCCTAATAATCTCCTAGGGTGTGTGAAAAATCATCTACTGAGAATTGAGGACTTTTATGGTTAAGACATCATTTACATGATTAGGTTTAATATTCAGCTACCATCTCTAATCTTGTTTTCAATTATATCATGTTTATGTGCCCACATTACATTGAGCTTACGTGTATTGAGTTAAACCTACATGGATGTGGTTCATTCCATGAAGTTGGGTACATAAAGTGTGACATTTTGCCAAAAAGGGCAATGTTTAAACCCTAAAATATATATTTTCTACCTTTATCAGTTTTCCCTGATCTGGATACGTTGTTCATGCACACTTGCAATTAGTAGTTTCACAAGTCCAATAAAGGATTCTTTGGATTGTTTTTTCACACTCGATGAAGATATATTGTCAAAATGTGTGACATTCCTCCAAATTTGGTGTCCTGTTACACGTGAAACCAGTACCTTAAAATGTCATTATATTCTCTCTGCTTTTATTAATTTGTCTAATTGTTACTAATTTTATAAACTTATAAGTAGGTCTTATTAGGGTATGAAACTTGCGACTCTTCTAAGAAATCTGGTAGATATAGGCTTATGGGTCATTCCGTAAATGAAAAATATATGGTGTTCGTGTTACATGTGAAACAAAAACACATTTTCTGACATATTTCCATTGATTCGCCTTGAACATGTCTGCATTTTATGAACTAGTTAAGGATATACATCTCTAATGAAAAGATATGAAAATCAGACCTCTTCAGTAAATATGAGGCATAAAATATGAATTTTTGTGGATTTTACATGTAACATAGACACTGGTGTCAATGTTACATGTGAAACCCATCGCTTATTTGTACCATATCACTGTAAATTTCAATTGCAAAAGTCTGACTTCCATTTGTTCAATATTGCTGTCTGTAAGTACACAAAAGGTGGTTTATTAAAGAAAGTGTTGAATAAAGTTCTTAAGATATGGCAAAAGTTAGGTACTGCAGCTCAATTCTGTTTGATCCACTGCCATCTTCACTGACAAATGTACATGCTGTCATCAAATCTGAAATAAGGAACAATAAAAATTGTCCCCTGTGTATTTCTATATTTTATTCATGTGTTGTGTTTTGGGTTTTTTATCTGGGGTTCAGGGTGAGCTGGTTGGGTTTATAATTTGTACAGATACATGCATGCCCCCAGGCCCAACTTCCAGACTAGGCTGTGTATAATAATAATAATTATCTTCTCAGAGACAAGTAGGGGCATATCTCACTCCCCGAAAACAACTTTTTAAAGTTGCGTTGAAAATGCATATGCAACATGGCAAAGCATTGCCAAAATATTGCAGTATTATACGTGACAATGTTTGTATTTTAGACATCAAACTCTTCAGTTTATTCAGTTGGTGGGGGTTTGAAAGTAAAATCTCTCTTCATAATCGTGTCATCATATGGCACAACCTTTAGTTGGAGGCTTTTGTTGGGGAATTTTCACTGCTAAATAGAGGAAAACAGTTTGTGTTCACTATACATAGCCTAATTATTCTTGGCAGTGTCTGGTCAGAAATTAATGTACATGTATACAGTGTTTACATACATGTACATGTACATATGTAAATTTCTGTCTCATTTTCCACAAATCTTTAGGAAATAAATCTTGAAATAAGTTGTGCCACATACTTAGACAAACAGGGTTGGTTATTTCCCAAGATTTCTGTGTTTCTGACCCATGCTGGTAGGGGTATTAAAGTAAAATCTCTCCTCAGAATTTTGTAATTTTGTTGGGGAATTTTCACTACAGTGTTCACATACATGTACAGTAAATTTGTGTCTTATTTTCCACAAATATTTAGGAGATAAATCTTGAAGTAACAGGTTGTGGCACATATTTAGACAAGCAGGGTTGGTTAATTTCCAAGATTTCGCTGTTTCTGACTAGCTGGTTGGGTTTATAATTTGTACAGATGTACTACATGTAGGCCCTATACTTGCAGACTGGGTTGTAACTTTTCTGAGACAAGACTAGTATAGGGGCATAACTCACTCCCCAACAACAACTTTTTCAAGTTGTGTTGAAAATGTCTGTCCAACATGTCAAAGCATTTATCTGCAATCATTCATGTTCAGAATTGTGTAATCACATAAATTTGAGGCTTTTGTTGGAGAATTTGCACTGCTAAATAGAGGAAAAACATGTTAATTTGTTTTGACTTTAGGCCTACATGTATTATTGGCAGTGTATGGTCACAAATTTCTTTTAGTAATGTACATGTAGAGTGTTCATATATATATTTTGTACTATGTAAATTTCTATCTCATATTCCACAAATATTTAGGAGATAAATCTTTAAAAATAACACGTAGTGCCACATATTTAGACAAGCAGGGTTGGTTATTTTCCAAGATTTCGCTGCTTCTGAACCATGCTGGTGCGGAATATTAAAGTAAAATCTCACAATTTTCGACATGCTTACCTGAATATCTGGACCACCAAATTGAAACATGTTGCTGTCCTACGGAACTTTCTCCATGATTGGACCCTCTATCGCCTTTTTAAACGTTTGGACATGATCTGCCGATAGTATAGCGTCTAAGGTCGTCTGCAGTGATCGTGTGGTTTTTCTGAAAATGTATCTGAAGTTTCATCAAAAGCATCCGGTTTCACCCTTACAACGGCCTCAAAAATGATAGATACGTCACTTGAGATACAAGTAGAGTTTGAGGATTAAGGTGCAGACACTAAGGTTCAAATACGAGCCGGACGAAAAGTCGAATTTCACGTCCAACTCCAAGAGGCACCCGTTGAGCCCCGAGGCGCGCGCAGTGCCGCTGGCCGATATATGCAAACATGTATCCATGTCATGTTTAAGAATCCACTACTATAATATATGCACAGCTCGTTTGTGCATGCTCCGGGTTGCACGAAAAATGTTTTTTCGGGTTTAACTTGATCGTATTCTCATTTTGAGGGGATCAGTCGCTGCATGAATGACTACTCTGCATTTTGGGTGAGTGTTTGGTTGATATATTCAGGGAAACGTAAGATATCGGCGCTCCAAACAAAAATCGCTGTGAACCCAATGTAAGTCCTTCCAGCTCTAAACGGCGAATCTCGCATGTACGGATAGATTTTGTTGTAGACTATATGTGTGTGGAAATTTGGCATCTGCAACGTATGTACGTACTTTGTTAGGCTTGATTCTGCATGATTAGTAAGTTAGCGAAACGTTACGCACGGTTTCGGATACCTATTTCCACAGCTACCTGTGATTAGCGACTTGAAAAAGACTATAAATCAACCCTTTTTATAAACAGCATGTACATTTAATCCATGGTTTTCTGCCCTTCCCAGAATTCCTTTGTGTTATATTGAATTTGGTCTAAATATTCAAATGGCTGTTATTTCTTACTTGAGTGAGCCACGATCATGAAATTTTGGAATTAGGGAGAGAAAAATTCAATGTATACATTTTTATAATCGGACCGACCCTGGCATGCGTTTAAAAAAAAACAAATTTTTGATAACGTCATCATGACGTCACACAATTTTTCCCTTTTAAGACATATCTTTGAGACATACCAAAGCTATAACAAAAAGAATTTTGAAAATATCTTGTTTTGTTCGCTAGATATATTGAAAAGAATGTTACGATTTTTAAAATTCAAAAATTCATAAAAAATCACTTGATGACGTCATCATGACGTCACTCTTCGACATACAATTTCAGCCTAGGATCTATGTTTGAGGTAAGTTTGGTTAAGATCTGAGGTTTTTTAAGACCTAAAGTGCCGCGGACAAAATTCGTGTACAAAGTCTATGGGCTTTTGGTCAGAACTAAAAGAAGAAGAAGAAGGAAGAAAAAAAAAATCAGAACAAAAACAAGGCCTTTTCCGACTGACTCTGTCGGAAAAGCCAATAAAGATGGCGAAGACCGCACTGATTCGCAAGACACCAACCGCAAAACACGTAAGAAAATTGCATTTTCTCCCGCAGGAAACTGTTCAGAATTACAAAAAATGATGTCATTAGAATTGAGAGGATATACTTTAGGTTGATAAATTCATTTTGGAATGATAAAATCAACCTTGACTCGAAATGGATCAAATATAAAGAGGTGTCCGTAACTAACTACACAATCGCCGACTCTTATTCCTCCATGGCCGACTCAAGCGCTTGGTGACATCAACAGGAGAGGGCGTATGAGCGTTCTATTAGCCCAGCTCTCGTGGCTGACCCGTCTGCCTTCACCCGAGTCGATCCGGGTAAGCTACTGGGTATTATGCAATGAATTCTCGATGTCTGGCGAGCATTCCGATGGCCTTTTTTTTTTCGTGACTCAGACCTAGATTTGGACTCTGACTGAACAGTTGGGATTCCTAGTCAAAGTCGGGGCTGCAGAAATCGAATTCACGTCTGCCTGTTTGCTGTATATATAGCTCTGAAATGCGAGAAACCTGTCGCACGCAATCAGTGTATTTTTGCTGCATCAATTTGTCACCTATATAGTCATGCCAGAGTTGCCCTGACATACTTATATCCCACATGTTTACAGCACAGTGAACTCCTGTACAACTGGAGCAGTGAATAATGGTTGGGGACAAGCATGGGTCCCTCAAGGTACATACGGAAGGGCCACTGACGAACCGACTGGCAGAGTTGTATTCGAGTCCCTGCAAGTCCTTTCACAAGTCCTTTCGCTTCTACTTCTACTTCTACGTCGATACTCGGCAAAGTCCTCTTCAGGATATCACTCCAAGTTTGAGGTTGCGCTAAAGACCGATGAACGTCTACATAGGAGACTGAGGGAGATTTTGAATTCGGAAAATGGAGCAGAGGAAACTGATGCAGGGAGGTTGTTCCAAATATGAATCGTTCTTGGAAAAAAGCGAGTATTTGTAGACATTGGTACGAGTAGATATGTGTCGATACTTAAACTGGTGATGGTGACGTGTTCCTGGGGCTGCTGGAGTTAAACATTTGAGTGGGCTGAAGGATGGTAGTTGGCTACATGGATACATCATTGTCAGTCTTGCATTTCTTCTACGAGTTTCCAACGATTGCCAATTTAATTGTTTTATCATAGCAGACACACTTTCTGTGGGTTGACACACTTTCTGGACGTATCTGGCAGCTCGTCTTTGGACTGATTCTATCTTTATGATGTTATCTATTGTATATGGGTCCCATATACAACTACAATATTCAAGTCGTGGGCGAACTAAGCAGTGTAAGCACGCTCCTTAAGATCTTTGGAGCAGGTTTCAGGTTGCGACGAACAAGGCCTAACATTTCATTAGCATTATTGGTGATTTTTCGGAGTCTAGAAAGTCACATTTGGATGGAAGCAAGTTGTCTTTAATCATAATAAAGACCCCACACCTCCTCGGGTGTTGCGGTCCTTTCTAATGATGGAGAAACCACTCGGGACAACTTAAGCATCTGAGATCGAGTTATTCGCAAGCCCAGTCAGAAGTCCTTTCATAAAGCCGGTCATAAGTAACTGGATGAACAATGACAAAGGAATGCCTTTGTCATAGTTCATTTAAATAGCTTGTGATTGGGATTAGGACTGGAGGGTTTGTGATGCACTTGCAGGGACTTGTAGGGACTTGTGAAAGGACTTGCAGGGACTCGAATACAACTCTGCCGACTGGGCTCGCGGAAACAGGTGATTGTCCTACTAATCATTGGTAATGTTCAGGCTACATACAATCTCATTTTTACATCCCTGTGGAGACATGGCATTGTTCTCCCCTTTGTCCCTGTACTTAAGCAAACCCCCATAGACTTTGTACACAAAATTCCTTGTGGAGATATCCTAACCCATACAATTGGCTATAGTAGAGACCTATTCAGTCCTTTTGTTCCTATTGTGTTCATGCCTCCACAGGGTACGGTATATCTGTCCACCATGACATACACTGCAAAACAGTGCTTAGCAAGTAAACACTTTTCTAAACACGTTCTTGCTATCAGTTTGTAAACACGTTTACATACTAAACGTGTTTAGCGTATTGACGGAGAGTGTTTAGCCATTGAACATTGATGTTTATAAGGAAATGGATACGTGATGTATCCCAGATACATATTTTTCGCGTGGATGCAATGTAAAACAAGAAATAGGAAGTACCTCAGACACCTACACAGTTGTTGAGGGCGTTGTCTGCCTGGCAACGAAAGTCAATTGAGCACACTTTCGGCACAACGGCAGCGCTTGCAAATTGAAGAGGGAAATGGGATGCAAGAAGGTATTTATGCATAGGTATAAAAGTGCGACAACACGATCATTTCCGGCATATTACGGCCTTGGTAAAAGTACCGTGCCTCTACCAAGACACCCACGACCGTCGCGTCGTGGGCGTCTTTAATCTTGCAGAATTAGCAAAGGTATCGAGCCACTGCATTAATTTTTTGTTTGGTTTGGCGGGGGACAAAATAAAGAGTTGAAAGAGAAAGTTTTTCGTTTCTTTTATCAGACTGCCTGGTCCCTCATGCAGTGATTGTATACAAAGAAACATCGCTTAGGACGTCGGGTTACTACTTTGGATGAACATAGTTACTATACAGTGTGTCCCAAATCGTATGTACGTAGTTTGTGCATGGAATTCGCGGACTGTTTCCATTTGGGACAAGGGGTTGGGTTGGGAATCGAGACTACGGTATGGGACATTGCCGTTGCAATTGAGTGTGGATTTTGTGGTGGGCACGGATTATGGCAATATAGGTTTTGACTGGAGCCGGGATGGGAACTATAGCCCAAGTTAGAACACCGTGGGGATATATGTGTCTTTGGGGTTTGGGTAGGGGCTTGGGACTTGAATGCTAGTCGAGTGGATCGAGTGTTGATCAATTTTAACGTCTTAACGTTTTCGGGGTAGTGGGTAAGAGGTGTTTGGCCGGTTATAGTGATTGGGGGGTGGGGAGGAGGAAGGGTAGGGTCGGGATCACATAATTCAAATAATTCTGGAATCCATATAGGCATGTAGGCGGGGTGGTCACCAGTGGCGTATACAGAATTTGATAAACAGGGGGGGGGGGGTGTACCTTGGCTGCAGCCCCGCGTGCCGTAGTCATGCCAGCGCTAGGGGGGTCTGGGGGCATGCTCCCCCCGAAAATTAGGACTACTAATGAATAGATTCTACATGACGTTACCCCTGAACTCACTGATTTTTTGTTTTGTTTAGTTTTATTGATTTATTTTTCTGGGCCTGCAAACGGGGGGCGTACGCCGGCTCCGCCCTGTGCTGGATACGCCACTGTGGTCTCAGACATCTTGTAAATCCAGTGCCCCGTACACCTGCTAAAGGAGCCCCAAACTTATGTGCAAGCCGAGGAAACCCCCATTACATATCTTACCACACCCCTACCTGCCCCAACCCTATCCCCTATATCAAAAACCCGCCAGCAGCTGAGGCGATTTTTGCTATATGCATAGCAGACTGACGTCATGAACATGTTTCTTTGCATACAATCATGCAGTCGGATAGATTGTGGGGATCACTCAATGAGGATACGACTTTTTAACTTATAATTCGTCAAACAATCCACAAGGGAAACTGACTAGGTGAATTTGAATACATTTTCAAAGTGAACAAAAAAACTGGCAGGAGCGGGATTCGAACAAAGATACTGACAATTTTGGGAGACTGCCAACATAGGGCAAGATAGCTCAGTTGGTAGAGCGCCGGTACGGTAACCCGGAGATCGCAGGTTCGAATCCCGCTCGTGCCAGTTTCTTTGTTCACTTTGAAAATGTATTCAAATTTTGGGGTTAGTCCTAAATATAGCAAATAGCAGTGACCTGTTTAAAGTTTTGTGTACATATGTGCTGGGAAAACAGAGAAAAATATTGTTCTATCCTTGACCCTACTTCAAACAAAACGGAGCAATTTATAGACGTCGGGGACGGAACTAGACTATTTCCAACGATAGTCGGCCGACCATCGCTGGAAATTGATACAAAATTCCACATTTCTTGATGACGACAGCACACCAGGTGCCATAATTTCACAGGATGCTCGGACTGTTATTTACTTACAGTCAAGTAAGATATTTCGTAATAATTCAGTACCGGTAGTTTTCTTTTTTATGTTTGCAAATGTTGTATGTTACATTTAAAGGCAAATTTTTGACAGTTACAAATAAACGCGATCTGTGGGGGTGACGGTGTTTGTGTTTTCAGCGAAAGGAATTATTCTTGATTAATGTCAGCAATTAGGCCTACGGCAAAGTTTATCCCCACAGCTAAGCTTTTGTAGTTACAAGTTTCCTATTTGTAGCCATTTCTTCCAATAAAGGGTACAGAAGAGCAGCCTTCTGCAAAGCCAACAAAATACCAAGACGAAAGAAATAAGCCTTTCACTACGCTCTCTCAGTGACGCACATCACTAATTCCCCGGAGGGCAATTATATTGTAATACCAAGCTTTTAGGCAAGGCTTGTTTTGTAGAGATTATAGTTGAGCCACCTCCATGGTTGAGCTGACGAGAAAGCTCAAACTCAACCAACAATCCCACATGTATACCCTATCAATTTGATGTTTGTTTGATTGCTTATAAAATTGGACGCAAAGAATAATAGCCGTACTTTAAACAGTTAAACGTTCTATACCGGTCTGCTCGTGGCTAAATTCAGGTCATTCGAAGAACGCATTTCCGGGGGGAGGAACTTCTGCAGTCGTCTTCCATTTTATTGATCATGTTTTCTCTGAATGTGTATGTGTAGCGAGAAAAAAATCACAATTCCAAAACACGTCGCTTCCATCTACCGACCATAACTCCGCTGTTCCTTCCTAGAAAATCATCTTTGTTGTCATGTAAAACCTCAATTTTCCCATCAGTTTGCCGAAATGTAAGAAACGCTCATTCTGATTCCTCCACAAAGGTCTGTTCACTGTGTGCACAATTCAATCGCTTGAATGATCTGCCTCTACGAAGCTGCGTTGGCCCTGCGTAAACTGTTCTTTTCAGATTTCTTAGCTGATCAATATGTACATGCAAAAGTCCAAATTGATTTTCAGCCAAGATTTATATATCCCATCATATCTTGCTTCAAATGTGGTAAACTGGGTTTAAGTATTCAAAATTCCACTTTGTGGGCATTTTATTCAGGACAGATTATTCTAATAATAATAATAATAATAATAATAATAATAATAATAATAATAATAACCGGCATTTAAGAACGCTCAACATAGTAAACTATATCACAGCGCTTACAATATTATTACCCCTGCTCATCGGGCCCATTAATCATTCCTGAAGCATTCTCAACTGAGGAGTATACAGCCCCGGCTGCAAGTTAAGCGCACATGGGCTAATCAAACACAACCATCACTGCCCTCACAAGTACCCATTTACTCCTGGGTAGAGAGAAGCAATTTGTGACAAAGTGCCTTGCTCAAGGACACACGCACCATGACCCCAGCCGGTCCCTGACGTTAACTTCTTCTTGTTGTTGTTGTTGGGGGGGGGGGGGGGGGGGGGCCTTGGTTTGGTTTGTGTAGAACCATACAATGTTTTGTTCGTGAAATTGAGTTTGTTAAATTGAAGGTCATATGCAATACAAAAAATCTGCATCAAACGGTACCACGGGCGAGTTGTTAGTTATGGTAATTATTCATGGCGATCGTAAGCTCGGGGGTGTTGGCTGAAGAAAAGAAACAGCCAAAAGACACAGCAATGTGGAAATATCAACCTGTGTGATCCTGTTTGTCCATAGACTCCTTACATATCCATTCACTCACTCTGTGTTATATACGGTGCCTTGGGGGTTGAGCTAGAATGATTGATGATAACCGTAGAGAAAATGTGTTTTTATGTCGCTAATTGGTGACCGCTGCAAGTAGAAGAAAAATGTAGAGTATAAAATGATGCTTTTTTTTTCTTGGGAGGGGGGATGGGCTGTAAGTTCAACGACCTCATTCTATTTATCAGGGTAAATATGAGTTTCTGTTTTTGTTTTGTCTAATTTTGTTTATTTTACAGAATAAGTCAACTTGTTGTGATAACTAAAATTGTACGTGATCGGAAAAGCTTTGCTAACTCGTGTTTTGGTTGGTTCGTTCTTTTTCTGGAGAATTAGACGCAGGTTTTAGCGTTCATTTTTCACTGTCGTTTTTCACCAGTCACTTTCTATACAGAGGGGGGAAAAACTCGGAACGGCCTATTTTCAGTACCCTCCCACCAGAAAAACTAGTTTGGATGGACGGCGAATCTTTTTAGATGAAAACTGGGCTTCTTCCTCTGGGGATACGTCAAATCCATCGTTTATGTTGCACCGTTTGCAAGATATCTTAACACACTCCAACAACGAGTAGAGGAGGCCCTTATGAATATTCCCAGAGAAATGATTGTTCGAGCAATGATGGACATGTACCGGAGAGCAGAAGTTTGTATTCAAGTAGGAGGAGGTCAGGGACGCATTGCAAGAGAGTAGATTGAAAACTTTGCCCTAAAATGTTATGAAACCTGAGAGATTCGGATACTTAATTCAAATAGGGCCTACATATTTTAAAACAGAAGAGTTGTGAGTAATCAGCCAAGATGTGCCACTTGATGTTAAGTTTAAAAATAAAATTTTATTTGATAGTTTATTTTATTAAATTGCATATTCCATTGGTTTATTACGCAGCATTAATCCCTTCCAACAATACGGTCAATAAGCCTATTCATTGCCTTCGCGCTTCTGTTGGCGGCCTGTCCAATTGACCCCCGACTTTGTTCCAGAAAAAGGTCCCTAAAATGAAAACTGCTGGACCGAATCGGGTGAACTTGGTACCGGTATCATTTTTCATAGAAAGATTCGCCGTCCATCCAAACTAGTTTTTCTGGTCGGAGGGTACTAAAAATAGGCCGTTCCGGATTTTTTTTTTTTGGGGGGGACACCATACATACATGCCTTATGTGTAGTAGCCATCTTCGAGGCTAATGTCTTTGTTACCCTTAGATTGGCATGGGTAGACCCCTCCCCCTACGCCCCCCCCCCCCCCCCCCCCCCCCGGCTACGACACTGGATACACAAGAGACACCGAGTACAAAACGCTTAACAATTGTTAGTTGTGTCCTTTCCCAACCTTGACGAGAAATTGCAGCCGCTTCCTAAAGCGCTGCTAAGATTTCAGAAAAAATGATATAGGCTCTAATATGCACCGTGGGCGACTACTTAATCTCCATAATTGTACAAAGACATCCTGCTCTAGTAAAGTCTAACAAATCGTCGGATAAACGGATCAAACGTTTGCCGGGAGAGCGCATTTAATGCCGACAACGAAGATGGCACGCATAGGCCGATTTGATTCTTGGGCATCAGGCGACGACTTCGAGACAAACAAGCCAGTTGTGGCAGGTGAAAGAAGAGTTCGGGTGTGTATATATCGACGCGGCGTGCACGGCCAAAGCGCAAGTCCCCGTATACTCTGAAGGTTTGAAAGGTTGACAATTTCAATTCCACGGATTTCCCCCTAGAAACGAATATTGCAGGACAGCTGTATTTTCGAACGAAAGAAAGACCGCTTACAACACCGTGCAATATATTTGGTCTGAACTTTACGCGTATGATTCCTTTCAGATATCTAGGGGGCCGGGGATGTGTTAGGTAACAATAGTCTGGAGTGTGTATAGAGTAAAGGGACAAAAGGGGGTCTTGTTGGCTATTGTTTACCATTTCATTCAACTTTTGGTTTGTCATTCTGACGGTTTTAGGCCAGCCAGTAAACAAATTTAAAGGGTTACGCACATGGGCGTATTCGAAACCCCGTTCGCGTGTTGAAGAGATTTTAGACTTGAAATTAAGTCGGTAATTGGACGGTTTTATTATATTCGTCTGGGGTATAGCGCATACCGCTCTATTAGTTGCCAACATGCGTGTGCTTCACTGGCATAATAACACAATATGCCACGCTGTACGACGGCGCCTGCGGACAAAACAGGGCTGTCTAACGACTTGTCCAAGTCTAAAGAGAGTTTCCAAAACGCAAACCGTGTTCAAGAACAGGATTTTCACTCCCCACTTACTGGGGAGTAGATGAAGAACGTCAAGAACAAAGATGGCGGACTAAGGCCCTTCCGGAACTTGCGTTAATTTTTGTGAAATTCAGGAAGCTCTCATGCAATCCAGGGACAGTATAAAATAATTATTAAAAAATGGGATAAATGGAGTGGGATTGTCTTCGCCAATTATTATTGCTGTTGCACGATTTCAATTATTTTCGTAAGCTCGTAAATGTTCCTTTCTTTTCATTCGTAGTATTAATATTTGCATAAGTAATGAGGATCCTTGACAACATAAACAATACGATGTAAATAATGTATTATAAGTTTGAAAAATAAGTAATTTTGAATTCATGGACGTCCATGATATTATACTGACTAAATACAGATAATATCTTTAAAAAACCAAAGAATGACATTTGGAAAGAACTCACAGTATGTGTCAAATTACACTGGGAACATGTTGCCAGTGAGCATAAAATTAAGAATTTCATGGGATGAGAATGTTCCTTTTGGAATTAAAATTTCTCAGCTCCCAGAGTTTAACAACCTGAAGAAATATCGTAGACAACAGACGAAAACCTAAACTATTATACTTATTCAGTGGTTGTGTTTTACTCGATTTGTCTTCTTTCTTTTCTTTAGTATGAATATAAACTTCATTATTTGGCTCCGCAAATGATGACCCAGCACCAGGGCTAATCTGCAAGGGCACGCCGTGAAAATGACCATGTTATGTAACAGCACGCCCTGCTTGCAAGCGCTGCTGTAGCTAATTAGTATGGAAAGTTATTTAAATTTAGCGCATAATTTATAGTAGCCCATTGGAACGTATATGGTGCACACGCTCTTTTGATGCTCCTTATTTGGCAACCAGCCTGAGAGAACACGGGTTACCCGAGAACGGGGTTTCGAATACGCCCAAAGTCCAGTAAGTCTAATTTCGACTTCTTTTGTATAAAATGTGGCGTCCGCGCAAGGGAAATCGGACATGTGTACAATTTGACATTTTAGTCTGGCGTACTTTCGACAAAAATCGTGTAAACTACGTATTATTTTCCATTCTCAATGCTGAATTTACGGCTCTATTCGAAAACCAAAATATCGTATAACAGCAGAGGGTATACGGACAAGAGGAAGGGTGGGGGTACCCCTTGGTTCCATATCTTGCTGGGTATAATTTTTTGAACGAAAAAAAAAAAAAACACTGAACTTTTGGTCTTCCTAATAAAATCCGTTAAATCCTTATTTGTTTTCGAATATTTTATGGAATGTCTAATGGGAAATCTCATGATATTTAAACAAGTTAGTAATTAAATTTGAACATTTGTTTTTCAGGGCAATGCACCCCAAACCCATGGACAAAACAGCTTTAAGAAACTAAACTGGGACAGAGGTAAATATGCCGGAAACAAACAACCTTCATGTTATTCTGACATTTTATTTCAATAACAAATCATATTCAGCTTAATTCATCATGCCATACACATATGGATCATTCGTAGCAACCATGACGTGGACAAAAAAAAATAGGAACAAAAATCAGTAGTCTGCATTCACGTCACACACTGTACCCGACTCCTGAACATCGAACCAACTGAAAACATCAATATTTCATTTGAAATTGAAATTAAACAATCAAGTCATGTGCAAAAACAAAAAAGAACGAAATATTCAGACAACCATTACTATTCCCAGGTGCAAAAGTGCGAGGCACTTAGCACAAGTGGGGGCGGCTTTATAGATGGGAGGCTTGGCACCTTCAGATACCACCTCCTTTGCACCGTTATAGGTTCCACAAAACCAAGGCCGATACCTTAACTTGGAAGATTTTTGTCGCTGAAATCTGGGGCAAGTTTCATGACTCTGCCAAACCATATGAAACCATAAACGTCAAATATCTTAAGCTCTGCAAAAACAATAGGTCTCTATGAACCAAAATTCATCGCCGGTGAGGTCAGCTATTTTTAATTCCCCGCTCCAGTAGAATATGTGGGTAATCAGACTTAACTACGCATGTGTGTGACGTAATTCCACCAGTGACTCTGCTCAGCGAGCAGGGTCTGTGGTGGCTGACTGGAGTGAGCCCTGAGTATGACGTCAGAGCTAATCGAACGGCACGAGGCTAAACCCGAGTCGACCCGGGTTAACTACTCGATCCAGGCGCGCGGGGGGGGGGGGGGGGGGAGGGGGACGTTCCCCCGGTAAATTGAGTCCAAAAAAGGGGGAGAGGGTTAGGGTGAGAGAAAAGGAGGGGAGGAAAAATACCGGCCTCGATATTAAACATCTGCTGTCTACTTTTTGGCACAAAAAAAACTACTGAAAAATGCAATAAGAAAAAAAGGTTATCAATCATGCTATGGAACTGAAACCCTCTTTTAAGAGAAAACCGGAGTATTTTCCGGAGCCCTGGGATTTTAACTCTCTCCATCTCAACACCTAATCCCCTTGGAGGTACCTTGTGGAAATTACAATCGCCGATGACAATTTTCTGTCGGACTCGACGCCTGTATACATAGGCCTAGGCCTACGAAGTACAATAAGTCTATTATGTCTTGCAGCCGATCTGCCGATGGTTTTAACACAGGGCAAGGAACAGTCTGAAATCAAGCCCTTTTCTTGGAAATTTCAACTGGACTGAATTAAAACCAAGAAAAATTCCGGATAAATTTAAAATGAAGGGCAAAAACTGCAAATTAAACGCCAAAAAATGGCAGGGAGAAATATAGATTTTTGTAGTCATGACATGGCTAAAAATAATGATATATATATATATATATATTCTCCATATAATCTTAACAACTTTTTTTTTTTTTTTAAGTCAGTGAAAGTGGCCAGGAATCAGATTGCACCACGGAGCATCCAGAATCCAAAATTTTCCGGGCCCCTTAAGCGGGCCCCCGATTCCACGCCGTAAGGGCTTCGCGCTCGCATTTGTCCGTTTTGGGTGTGCCCCCCGTCTACAAAATTCCTGGATCCGCGCCTGCGAACGCACCCTTAAACCTTCTTCAATGATTAGTGCTATCACGAAAATGTGTCCCCAAACAGATGTCTTCATATTAAAAAACGTAGTGTATGACTCCCAAGTGTCTTTTTGCACTTCTGACACCGGCTGGTTATTTTAGGCCTGCATGGGAAATCTTGGAAATCGGATTGAATGCTTTGGGAACAGAAAATCACTTTTATATATTAAGAAAACTATCTAGTAATTATCGCAATTTCTTTACAAATTATACTGTATACGGTACAGTTCTATACATATGATACAACTGAATATATCAAAAGGTAGTGATAATCCTTACAATTAAATAACTTAATATATTTGGGTAGCACTACCAGTTCCTATATAAGAAAAAGTAGCCATACTACCACAAAAAGTATTCATCAGCAAAACAAAATCACGCAATATAAATATCCTGTCTTTCTGCAATGAAGTCCCTTTAGGACTAAAAAAAAATAGCACACATTTTACAAAATATGTACACGTATATTCGTTTTGCGTTTACAGTCAAAGTATAGTAATTTTAAGGTAAAACAATACCTTCTTGTATTCAAGAAATATGTACACAGATTTCATGTTTGTATTCAGCTCGCTATATTCGTATTATATTTTACAAAAACGATGCAAAGTCTTCTTTCTCCACGGAGCAAACAAACTGGAATGTACTAACTTGACTGGCAGTTCGGTATTTCAACTCATAAGCACATCCCGAATGACCCGTGACCGAACGCGCAAGGTGGTCGCACAACGCGCGCACGTGTTAAATCAATCAGAATGGGCGTTTGCGTAACATCGCATGACATTACGTCAGCCATTTTATCCCGAATAACCTTTGACCTTCGAGATACCGAACTGGCTTCTTCTCCTGTGTGTTAAGGCCACTCACTGAGCAATGCTACAGACATTACATGTATATGGGAAATATGCTGGGTTCAAATTTTTCTTTACCAGCCCAGTGTTCTAATAGTAATACAAGGAAAAACTGACGCGGGACTGGTATACCACAGGGCAAATTGAGAACAGCAACTTTCTTGTATGAACATGTAATATATATATATATGTTGGGCGCTATCGGTAGATCGTGCTGCGCTATCGGTCGATCGTGACGCTATGGGCCGATCGCGCTGCCACCAGTCGAACACATTTTCTTTCTAATTCACGGCTCTGGAGGATTTTTTTTTTAAAAGGTAAGTAAAGTCCAAGATATCCGTCAGAATCGACTGATTCCGATACCGATCGCGCCCAACATATATAATTATGTGTAATAAAAGTGTAAAATAAATAAATACTAAGTAAAACTTCAGTGGGTTTGCGAAATGTTTAGCAGTAAGGAAAACATTAAGCACAAGGCCTACTTGATCGGATGTTCTTTTTGAAATTACTTGGGCCAAAACTTACGAAGTAAACCAACAACAATCAATGCGACCCAGTAAAGATGGGTCAACACATCAATTGTTATAACACCTCATCCATAGATTCTGTCTGTATTCTCTATTTTTACCGTATCAGCTGTGCCTCCCAAAAGGACTATCCGCCCGCAGCCCAAAAAAGTGCTATCCCATGGCTACCGAAGTACTATCCCATGGCTACCGAAGTACTATCCCGTGGCTACCAAAGTACTATACAGTAGAACGCCACTATAACGAACATCATGGGATCCACAAATAAATGTTCACCATAGTGGTCGTTGTTATAGTGAATAATGGTATGTATTGAATACATCATGGAGGGAGGAATGTGGGAGCCAAAGAGGATGTTTTTCAATTCAATTCAATTCAATTCAATTCAAGTAGACATTTATTTCAATTTTGTTCAGCTCTAGATACTGGCATTAGTATTAATTAAATAAGTATACAGCTGGCAATAAGGAAAAGGATTAAAGTATACCAAAAAATCACAATAGAAAGTATGGAGGCATTTTCAAGAAGCCGAAGCTTTTATAGAGATGGCTAACAAATGCAGGGATGAAATTACGATAGGAAAGACCACACGAAAAAAACAAGAACATACGCTTGAAGACAAACAGGACAGGCGAACAAGAGAAATGGGACAACACAAAGAGACAAGACACAATTGGACAGACAGTAGGCATACAAAATATTTTGTAAAGAAAGAACAAAGTATTTAAATTATAGGAAAAGTAATAACTCATAGACATTTTAAAATTGAAGAAAATCAGAGAAGCTGTCACATAAAGGGAAATTCAAGATGTTTGTTATACCCATATATGTTCGGGTCTGGTGGTGTTCATTATAGCGAAGTTCTACTGTATCTGTAGCAACCTGGGTTTCTATGTAAAGACTATGCACTGCAGTGGACAGATCCAGGGAACACGTTATTCCCAGTGGTACGATATACTATTAAGCTTGTGTAAATGACGTTACTGCCTACAGATTAGTCAGAAGATGGAATTTGCATCGGGGATGATGCAAATTGGAATGAAGATTTTTCTCTTTTGCCCTATCCCGACGTAATGTTGAAGCACTGTATGCTCAGTACTTTAAGAGAACCTGTGTGAAGAAAAAAATTCACGGACTTAAGGGCTGGGTCACACTGGCCACGATAACGATAACGATGACGAAAACGAAAACGATGCAAATAAACACACTCTATTAGTGGGTTAAACACGCGCGACAATTCCACCAATCATTGGCGTGCATTCTCACTGTTTTCATTATCATCGTCGTTACCGTGGCCTGTGTGACCGGCCCTTCACTCGGGAGGGAAACAAATCTGTTCTAATTTGCCTACAGATTGTCAAGTGCATCAACATTTTTGCTGTCAATATTTCGTGACACCCATCAGCCATGCCGCGTTTTAATCAAATTTCAAGTGACATGTGCGCGTTTTTAGAATATTTTACACAATGCACATGATACCCAGTTATGTAGTCACCCCCACAATTTGGATGCAAGCATTTTATCACGAAAATATAATTTTTCACAGAATTCCTGTACTCCAAAAATATCAATGCATGTAATACTCCAATATATTTTCCTGATATATGCATGACAAAAATGAAAATAGGCTGCATCGTGATACAGTAATACTAGCCTACCGGAGTGTTCAATCTTCCCTCCGCCTGTGCCTTGGGAAAATATAATGCTCCAAGAATCACCTCCAGAGGCTATTTCTAACTGTATCACTCGTAAATTAATAGTCAATATTTGCATAGCAATCAACATGTGGTACCTACATGTAGCCTTTTTTTTTTTTTATGTTTTAAGAGAAGTACTTATTTTATTGTCTTGAGCTACCTGTGGAAACAGCATGAAAAAATCCTTTTGAGACAAATCTCAAAATGGACTGATTATTATTTTTTTCTTGGAAAACAATATCTTTGCTGGTATGAAGCAACTCATATTGTATTTCCACTGGGCTTTTCACACGCAAGTGGGTAGTACCATTCGTCTTTTGGAATTTTCTTTCTAATCACCCCACTGATATCGCAAAATCTCTTCAGGAAGAAGGCTGTGGGTATACAGATATCTTTAGGAATATCGTTGGAAATAATATGGACGTGGGAAAACAATTATGGCTCTTGGTTGGACAAATGAACACAGCCCTGGAGTCTTCCCCGACAAACGGCCGACATCACACAACAATTGTTTTATCATAAAATGCATTCTTTACATAAGGCCACTTGTCCCCTGGTGTAGGTCCGGCATGGGCAGACCCGGCGAAGGTCTGGGTCCTGACCGGCACAGCTGAATAAGAGAGCTCTGTGCTGTAGTTTACAGGACGATGTGACTGGGTTGAAGGCAGGAACAAACACCTCTTCCTTGTCTTCTACCGACGAACAAGAGATCCCAAATTTCCTGTATGAACCAAGGAACAGATAATCAGTGTGAATACATCTGTATAGGCCATGTAAGACTCCCGTTTTTCATGTCACCTGGTAGTACCTGACGGGGAACTGATTCAAATAATCACTTTTTACAGATAGTTTAAATCACTGAAAATCAGATAATCTACATTGTCATTGCAATCGAATGGAACAAGGGGATGAAATCAGGCCTCAAAATCCCCCTCTTCGGCCTTTAATTGTCATGTCACAGGCGACCGTTTCTTGGCATGTATGGACAGCCATTTGAACAACAACAACAAATCAAATATGACAATAAGAGTCTTTTACGTTAACATAACTTTCCCAAATTAATATACAATTCTATATTTTCTCTGAAAAGGGTACATTCTTAAAAGGCAACGGAGAATACATTGTTAATTCTCTTATTATTTATACATCAACCCACCACTTTATTTTTGGAAGATGCGGCATTCCATATAAGGGTGTCGACAGCTTCGTAGACGCGCTATCATGCAAACAAATATAACGGCCCCCTGATGATCTGCATGTGAGTCCAATTTTCCCGTACATGTCATGTTTTGAATATGCATCGGATATGGCCTGAAAAGTAGGTCATGTTCCGTTTTATTCCGCTAACAAACTTTCATTTTTTGATTCAGGGCATCAAACTGAGTAGGAAAACATAAGTTAACCTAGTTCCCCAACTGGTACCACGGAGGTCACTTTCTGAATGTTTCTATTACGGTAGTGTAACGTGGCCTAGTATAGTGCAGGACTTGAATGCACCACTCTTGCTGAAGGCTCTGTGCATAACGTAGACTGCGGCAGTCATGAAGCTGAACATTTGCTATATGGAGTTGTCACTCGGTGCTGTTTACTGTTTGTACCCTGGCAGTGACTGATGTTGTGAGGAAGTTTTCATTGTTGGGCAAATTTGAACTGAGATTCACAACATCCTTGGCACCCAGTGGGCGTATTTGAAACCCTGTACTCTAGTGGCTCGAGTAGTGTTGTCGGGTCACTGATTTCAAATAGGGAAGTGCATGTCGGAGTTCTTGGTGGTGCCGTTCAAGATGGCGATGCCCATGAACGATGCACCGAAAGTCAAAATAGTCTTCACAGCTTTTATGTTGTACGATTCTTCGGATGAGGAAGACGAATTGAAAACAGATGATTCGATATTTCAAATTACTACAACTTCTCTTATTAAAAAGATCCGAGAATATACGCATGTCCTGCGCCGTCAGCCATCTTTGTTCTTCTTGTTCCTCATCTCCCCATATAGCGGGGAGTGAAAATCCTGTTAGCAAACTGTATTCACGTGTTGGTTTTTGGCATCCGATATCCCGTTCTTTTGAACAGTCAACAGGGAACAGGGTTTCAAATATGCCCAAAATGTCTATTGTATGACTAGTGTGTTGTCCACATACATGTACAGGCACGGATCGGGGGGGGGGGGGGGGGGGGGGGGGGGGGGGGGGTCGAAACAACCCCCCCCCCCCCCCAATCCCCGTTGCCAAATTTTTATTTTGTTAGTTTTTTTGCTTGTAGGGGCCTACGCCTTGCAAATACAGGTCTTATTTTGCCTATAGGTGAGAACAAAACAAAGAGGTTAAATGGCGCCACCAATGGTGAGAAAGTGTGTCAGCCCCCCCCCAATGTAATTTTTTTATACAGACGAAACATTTTGGGAGTCACCTTTCTGGGCAAATTTCAGAAACCACCCCTGCCAAAAATGCTGGATCCGCCCCTGATGTAACTACAGAACAGGCGCGTGGTCCAAAGTCCAATGGTTACAGTATCAGGTTCATGCACAAAGGAATAATCATTCTGTCACTCAAATTTAGTAACTTCAAATGCTGTGATTTACCTTCAAAAGAATAGTTTTGGGAGCCGCAGGATTACGGCCGGTTTATAGGCGGTCGCGAGATGGTGAATGCCGGACGCTGATGGTCACCGGACACTGAAGCCATTTTGGGCAGTTTATAGTCATCGCGCACATTCGCGATAAAGTGCACAACATACGCGTAGTGGACACCAAATTCAATTGTTAGATGTGACTATTTCACGCATTGGAAAAAGGAATAAAATAGTAGCAAGTTAAATAGTTTTATATAAAGATCAATAAATTTGAGGGAATTTTCGTCAGCTTCCTCAGCTTCAAGAACGGGACCAGGACCTCAGTTTTTAGCAGGTAAGTCTTTGTGTTTTTATTCGTTACATTATAAAATTTGGATAACGTTATGCCTTGGAAACAGTCTTTTTTTCAAATTGTTGTCTAGCAGAAACTTTGATTTTTTTAAAGTCACACCGCTAAGAGAAAATGCAGCTCTCCATTTTGTTTGCTGCTATGTAATTTGCGTATTCATCATTTTTTACCAACCGCGCAATTCTATGCGACCATGTCAAAGTTCAATCATTTGAACTCTGTAGCGACATCGCCAGCATCTTTTGGCGCTTCAGCTATAAATCGCATGTGTGATAATCGCGCGTAAATTTTTCAGTCGCCCAAACGACTATAAACCAGGCTTTAAGATTTCAAAATTTTGACTCTTAACCAGTTCGCGTCGGATGACGTGTATACACGCACTCGAGCGAGAACGGGACCCAGCGGAAATATCCGTCAGCAACCGGCTCGCAGTGAGCGAGGCCAGAAATATCAGGGTGTGCTACCAGTAGATGACGGCCTGAACCCGTCTGGCACCCAGGCTCATGAAAAATAATCCCGGCGTGAACTGGTTAAACAGGAGAAATTCTCACTATCCCTACATTCTTGATTCTCTGTCCATGGTATGAGTTGTACTTACTTTTCTATGACGTCTTTGTAATTGAGGTGATGGAACCATGTTGACTCACAAATTAAATCTGGAGAAAGAAAAAGAAAACTTTAGGATTGCAAACAAGCTATGTATGCATAAACACCTTGAGCTGGCTGAACTTTCAAAATTTAAAATTGTTTTGGTATGTAGTTCAGGCTAGAAGGTTGTATGTAGTTATGTTCATGTTTTCCCGCCACTTCAGTGGCGCGCACTCAGGTTTTAGATCCAGAGGGTGGGTGGGGGTGGGTAAATTGTTTTTTTTTACTCTGGAATTTTTTTTTGGGGGGGAAAGTGGTTTTAATTTAAAAAAATTCACCTGGAAATATATTTAAAAGGGGGAGGAGGGAGCTACCAGTCGAGAAGCGGTGGCCCTTTCGATTCCTGAAAAAAATATACATGTATGGATAAATACAAAATAAAACAAACATAACAAAATTAGAAGCATGTTGTGGGGGAAGGGGTGGCAAGTTTTCCCTTCCCCTCCCCTGCTGGATACGCCACTTGTAACTATTTCTAAATCAATAACTCCAACTGTCCCAAAATCCACCAAAATCCAACACCATGTTGTGTTGTATTTGGATGGGTTCAGGGCTGTAGAGACTTGGCACCATTACTTTACATGGGAGCTATGATACCCCAATTTGTCCAAGTCCAAAGAATGTGCCATAGGTTTACTGCACAGCGTTGGATTTTGACAGGTTGAGGACACTTGCCAGAAAAAGTCCCACAGGGTTTAGGATTAACCCTCCTATGTACCGTGCAGTTGCCATAGAGTTGTCAGACCTTTCAAAACCTTTCAAGTTTGCTGGACTGAAGGGTTTTGAAAGGTGAGAAAACTGTCTGATAAAAAGGGACCTATGAAAGGTTTCAAAAGGTGAAACAACTCTCTGAACAAACTGGAGTGAGGTATATCAAGGGAGAGATTTATACTGGCAAATGTACTGGGGAGTAAACTCTACCTTTAAAAACATTTCAAAAGGTTTTGAAAGGTCCAACCATTGCAACTGTACTGATATTTGGTTGAGCAATAGCTCCACCTTTTAATTCCTTTCGAAAGGTTTTGGAGGGTCTGGCCATTTTCTGATAGACTTCCCATACCTTTATCATAGGGGTAAACCACAACCCAATTTTTCTACGTTTCAATACCTTTCAAAGGGTATTGAAAGGTGTGGTAATGTAGAAGCAACAAATTCTGGAGTGTTTTAAAAAGTTCATAATTATTTTTTCGCCATCTTGCCAGTAAGCAGATTTTGACAGGTTTTGAAAGGTCAAACCATAGGAGAGTTAATGAACAAGAACAGGTTACCTCAAAATGGTAACCTCTTTTCTTTTTTTTAAGCACTGATATAGTTTGAGCTGAGGAAAGTGGGAAACCATGTTTATATTCACTTCACAGACTGCACACATGCACTTAAATTTGTCTTCAAACAAAGTGGATACATGTACATCTTTAACGATAATGATATCAACTTACCATCCTCCATGCATCGTTTACTGCACGACTGGTTGATGTTGGTTGTCTTGACGTGCATGGCTGACTTTGGTGGCCAAGACTTGTGAGAACTGCAGAACTCCTGTGACAAGAGCAGATAATGACATGCTTCTGATAATTTCATGTTTGAGAAAGAATTGTTTTCGTTTTGCAGTTTTTGTTTGTTTGTTTGATTTTTACTGGTAACCTCAAATCACTCTGTACATAAAATGTTTCTTTTGTCCAAAGTTGCTTCAGTTCTGTGTATAGGCACATTGCAATATCCAAAGTGTTGCCGTGCTCTTGTTGCTGGGCTAAACAGTGCCCTCATGAGGTGGCACACATAAAGTAAATTGAGACAAAAACCAAGCAATTCCTTCCAAACTTGACAAGGTTTGACTTTGAAGAGTGAAAATACACAAAATCTGTACAATGCAAATTGTGCATTATAGGGGTGTACATTTGCGGATAGTACGGGAATCGGGTACCAGATTTTTAAAAAGTACAGATACCCGGCAGTGTTGTCGTCGAGACCTTCATGTCCGAGACCGAGACCGAGACCAAGGCTTTCGAGACCGAGACCACAACTTCCGAGACCGAGACCGAGACCAAAAATGAAAAAAATAAAATGATGGTGTTTAATAAAGCCGAGTTGTGCCCTACTTTCGATCAAAAGGTTAAACAAACGTGTGGATAATTATTTGTGCTAACTCGTACGAAAGGTGAACATCGGTGATCATCTGATAAATTTATCATGTATATAAAGTCGGCTTTATCAAGGGCCACTATCTTTAATTATGCAAGTTATATAAATTAAGTGTTCAACTATAAAAACCCACAGCGTACACAAAAATTCAAGGATTCCACAAATTTGAGTTATATATTTCATCTCTGGTAAATACATGTAGTTGGGGCTTTGAGACCTATGGCACTGGGATTTCTCCAAATATTATTTGCATAAAAATAGAACTGACTAGAATTGCTGATTGTCCTAAATGGAAAATGACTGGCTTTTCCAAGAAGTTGTGTACATGTATTCAAAACACTGAAGAAAAATCAAATTAAAACGTGGAATACTGCTTTAAGAATGTTTGTGAAAAATTTATTTTAAAATAACTTGATGGCATCACATGCAGTTTTATTTCAAACACAACCCTGACTGGGAGAAATCGGAGATTATAAAATACAGATTTCCTATATATTTGTTTACCGAATATCAATTATTTGATTTCATCGGAATTTCCCATCCAGCTATAAACAGTCACGGCAACAAAAAGTGATGAGTAAGGTGCCGCATAAAATGCCCTCCCAATTACTGGGTATAGTTTGCAGGATTCAGTGACCACTAGGTTTTTACAAAAATTCACTCCAGAGCTGTAATGTGGGGGAAAATAGTGAAATACATGGGCGATGCACATCTGCGGGTACCAGTAGTCCAGTACTCTGAATAAACAAGCCGCATATACTGGTCTCCTTTCCAGCTTCAAACTAATTCTTCTCCTTGAAAACTTGCACTTTACAACATCATTTGTTTGAAATGAAGATTAGATTTGTGTGGCGCATCACACATATTTTTGGTGTGGTCTAGACGGGTCTCGGGGGTAAAACCCGAGACCGTGGCATCCGAGACCGAGACTGAGATCGAGACCCGAGCATTCGAGACCGAGACCAGCCCTTCCGAGACCGAGACTACATGTATGTTAGGACAAGACCAAGAACGAGACCGAGACCTAAAAAAAAAAAGATCTTGAGACGGTCTTGAGACCGAAACCAGGTCTCGAGACCTACAACACTGATACCTGTTAAAGAAAGTCAATCCCAACATATGGCCAGTACATTGTAGCTGGATTCGAACCCCTAACCCTCTGGTCATGAGTCACAAATCCTAACCACTAGACCACATACTCCCACAAGAAATTACTATTTAAAGTAATATTTTAATTCGGTTGTGGGTACTTGATTCCATAATCTGGAACCGGTTTCTGACATCAGTGGTCGGGTACTCGGGTACCCGGTTCGGATGCACAGCCCAAGTGCATAACATGGATGACCCATGTTGATTTCATTGTTAGAAAAGCCCAGCAGCGTCTGTTCTTTCTTAGATGATTGAGGAGTTTCCGTGTCAGCCAGGATTTGTTGGTGAAGTTTTACCGGGCAGTGGTTGAGAGTGTCTTAACATTCTCAGTCGCTGTCTGGTACGGAAACACCACAGTGGATGACCGGAAACGCCTCAGTCGTGTAGTAAACACTGCCAGCGCTATAATTGGTTGTGAGTTACCTGCATTGAATAAACTTTATGAAGCACGTGTCCTAAAGAAATCTAAGTCAAGTATTTTAGACGTATTCCACCCTGCGAATGATTTATTTGAATTGATGAGAACAGAAGAGCAGTATAGATCAATCAGAGCTGATTCGAATAGAACTTTGAATAGTTTTTATCCAAGTGTAGTACGTTTATTGAATGATCAAGTGTAATTGACAGTATAATTGTAATTGTAATTGTAATTGTAATTGTAATTGTAATTTTAATCTTAATATTATTCTTACCTTATTGTAATTTTATCTTATCGTAACTCTAAATTTTAAATAACGTCAAATCATAAGTTGTTCTTAAGCGTTGTTCTTAAGCGTTGTTCTTAAGCGTTGTTCTTAAGCGTTGTTCTTAAGCGTTGTTGTTCTTAAGCGTTGTTCTTAAGCGTTGTTCTTAAGCGTTGTTCTTAAGCGTTGTTTGTTTATTATTATCTATTTATTCTTTTATTAATTGTTTACATAGACTAATTTTTAATGCTCGCAAGACCATACTAAATTTCAATGTCTCAAATAACCTTCCGGCATAACAAAAACGAGGAGGGACTCCTATGTCCAAATCTTACCTGGTTTGCAATGTAAACGCCGAGTCGCTGCAGCATGCCTTCACACTGAAACTCGTAGGGTAAATACGGGGATGGGGCTTCCTCTCGGCTTATCTCGTCCACGGCTATCTGCAGGGCCGAGAAGTTCTGGATATCAATAGTCCGGACATGCGGCTCACCAATATACACCTCAGCATAGGGATGCTGCGATGTCAGCTGTGATATGAGGGAAAGAAGAAAGACACAATGACTCTCATCCAATAAGAAAATCCGACCAAGTTTAGTTATTGAATAATTACATTACAAACGTTGAATAATTTGTAGCCACACAATAATGCAGTTTCTGCAGTGCAGATCCTAAAATAGAAACACATTTTAAAAATTTGGTACAAGAAAAAGAATCCAATGTTTTTGAAGAAAACAGACAGTACATCTTCACATTACACTTAAGTTAACCTCTTGTATACGGCCATGGCCGTGGTTTGAAAACGACCACCTGACTGGTTGTCGTTTATGCGCGCATTCCTCCACATACTCAATCCATTGTTTGCCTATTGTCATTACGCTTGGCTGCACAAGCCTATTTTATCATACAAGCACCCCATCAACCCTTTGCGTACGGATGACGTCTGTGGACGCAAAAAGAAAAAGTGCCACCAGTTTCAATCCATTGTTGGATTATTGTGTATGTCATGCTTGACTGCACAAACACATTGTAGCGGTTCGCTTGGCTGCCAGAACCGCCACGACACCACGACGTCTCCCGTAAAATACCGTGCCCAAGGGGTTAATGACAGCCAGCCAGAAGGCGTTAAGACAAGTTTCTGTGAACGTACAAGTAATGCCTTAAGGGGTCCCACACACAATGGGTGACAATATGGACAATGGGACCCAGGACGTAGTCTTTAGCAATCATGGGGCCCCACAAAGAAAACTCTATGGAGTTTGAGATTTCAATAGTAGGAAAGTAGGGTGAACATTAGTGGTTC
The DNA here is from genome assembly GCA_037893225.1 of Hippasteria phrygiana. NCBI lineage: Eukaryota > Metazoa > Echinodermata > Asteroidea > Valvatida > Goniasteridae > Hippasteria > Hippasteria phrygiana. The sequence goes on from JAZGUH010000320.1 coordinate 1,744,294, forward strand.
CCCATAAGGATGCATATGTGAGAATACATGTGTTTGAGCTGATCAGCTTGATAAGGACCTTCTACATGTATGTATGCTGCCTGTGTGATATAACCTACCTCTCTGTCAGTAGGCTTGTTCTTGAAGAATTTGGTGTTCTCCTTACTCTTTGGTGGATGAAAGGAAGGATTCAGGAAAATACAGCCATTGGCGATAGCTTCGAGCGGTGCTGGTCCTTCATAGGGGAACCCTAGGCCTACGAAGAGCTGAAAGTTACAACAAAAATAATAATGTACACATATACACAGACTTGAAGTGCTGCACTATTATTACCCCTGCTCATCAAGCCATTAACCGTAATCGTGCTGGATCCGACAATATCCACCAGTTGTTCTAGCTATTGGATTGTTGGATTTAGCAGGCTTCACACTTTCCGGTTGTTGGAATTTGTTAGATTTAGCATAGTGTCTACAAAAAACGTGAAAGGGGTCAGGGTTAAAGCATCTCAGGGGTGAGATTGACCAAAAAAATGAAAAATCCACGAAAAATCCAAGAGGACCCCCATATCAACATATAGTTTTTATTTGCCTAAAGGCACCACCTTAAAATATCAATTCTGATTGGTCTATATCCACTTTTACAGGTAAAAACACCTTTAGGACAACACCTCAGGAATTCCAGATTGCAAAAGAAATTCTTTTAAAAAAATCGTGAAATTACGAACAAATCTTGACAAATCTCACCCCTGGCATCTATGAGAGCATCTATAAGCCCCACTAGGGAAGACAGCCTAAATGCTGCTATTCGGCACACATGGCCAAGTTGTAAAGATGGAAACTGCATTGAGGATGATGTAAATTAGATGACATTGTTGCCCTTCCCATCATGGTGTATGCATCAGGAATGATTAGGGGTGTGCATTTACGGTTAGTACGGGAATCGGGTACCCGATTGAAAAAAAAGCATTTGTCTTCTTTTTTTCAAACCGCGGCCATTGTTAACGTCCATATTCAAGAGGTTAAAGAAAAATTAAATCTTGGAAATTGCTGTTCATATTTTTCGTAAAGGCCCGCACGTTATACTACCATATCAGTGTATCAATGTACCAAGATGCAAGTGTGTACAGTGAGCTTTATATCTTTACAGTGTAACCTGCATTTTGAACATTCCCCACAAATGACATCCAAAAACTTTCTTTCTCATTGTCTGATGAGAAATTATTAAGTAAATGTTAATTCGGTTACGGGCACTCAATTCCATAATCTGGAACTGGTTCCTGACATTAGCGGTTGGGTACTCTGGTACCCACCGGTTCATATGCACAGCACTAGGGATGAGGTCAATAAGCCAGTTCAGTATTTCAACTGCGCATGTGCACAATGAAATTTTATCCCGAATGACCCGCGTGACCCGAATGACCCGCGTGACCCGAATGACGTGCGCGTGTGAACACAAAAGGGGGTCGCACAACGTGCATGTGTTAAATTCAATCAGAATGGGCGTTCGCGTAACATGGCTTGACATTACGTCAGCAATTTTATCCCGAACAACCTTTGACCTTTGAGATACCGAACTGGCTTATACCCTTTTTCCATCGACTGCTTGGTAACCGCTGCTACATGTATATTGGATTTGCATCGGCCAGCTAACCACGGCAAGCTCAGTAGTCGAGAGGTTACGACGTCTGCCCTAGTCGGCAGGGGATCGTCCCACGCAAGTAAATGTGCAAACAAATTCCACAGGCTGAGCATACAGCGCTTAGCATGACATCGGAAAGGGCAAAAATATCTCATTTTTAAATCAAACACAGCAACCAGCCTCCACCTCCCCCCCACAGGTGTCTATTCACTCCTGGATGCAGAAGAGTAATTCATGGCAAAGTGTCTTGCTGAAGGACACAACCAGAAAGGTCATCCCATTAGTAACAACCTTTGTCTGTCTAAGCAGAAGCTGCAGATCACGTCCAGACAGGATGCCGTGGTTGTGGACGTAAGGCGGCACAGCCCCAACCTCGTCAGTCTGGTTTCTATCAATGTTCACAGTGGCATGGATCTCAAACCTCTGGTTGATGATGTCCAAAAACTTCATTGCATTTGCGTCCTGTAAAAAATTGTAAAAAAAAACAAATGTATTTATTCATCTATTCAAAGCCAAAGTGAGAGGAATTTGTATTTCTGACTTGAATGAGTTGTTTTTGAAATGTCTACTACTTTAAAACTAATAGAGGAATCCCACAACGACGAGTTTAGCGCCGATCTGCGCACTTCCGCGTTTGAAAACGAGGATCTCAATGTCACAGTAAACAACTTTATGCTGAACGTGCGCCTGCGCTGCCTTTTATGGCCTGGTTCGTTCATTCATTCATGAATGAATGAATGTGCTGAAAAGCGTTGTTTTGTTTTCCACTGACATTCTCGCTTTCAACCCGGAAGTGCGTAGAAGGGGATAATGTGAAAAAAAATAGAAACACTTAATGGTGCAATGGACCATTTTTCATGACCGCTTATGATTTTGAAGAAAAAAAATGATTTGAAAATGATGTGAGGAAACCTATAGCAGAAGCACTGCAAGTAAAAACATTAACCCTAACCGTCCCAAACCTGCAAAATCCAACACCCATATTGTGTTGAACTTGGATGGGTTCAGTACTGTGGGGCCTTGGCACTATTACATGTACTTTACATAGAGCTGTGATGCCCCATTTTGTCTACATAAAGTCCAAAGAATGTGCCATAGGTATACTGCACAGCGTTGGATTTTGACAGGTTGAGGACACATCCTCCTAAAAATGCTTAGAAGGTTAGGATTAAACTATCATGGTTACATATGCATGTGCCATCGATTTGTTTTTGGGGAGGGGGAGTTGCAGAGAATTACATGGATCAATCAATAATATGCATGTTTTGTATTCATCCTTCAACTCTCAATGAAGAATGTTGTCTGCCAGTTTCATGTGGAAATACACTACATCCGAGGGGGCCATTAACCCTTTTGTGTCCGGCTGTCATTAATGGGGGACTGATATGCCAAGAACAGGCTGTGCAGCCAAGCATAAACACAAACAATAGGCACCACGCTGAATAGAGTGCTCCTATTCATCGCTCTCATTAGAACCCCCATTTGGTGTGGATAAAAGCTTTGTTTGAAAAAGCTCCATCTATTCATTACACCCCCAGTCAAGATCAATACAGTACACAAATGACTGGATTGAGTAAGCACAGGAATGCGGCAATAGATGTCAACCAGCCAGGTGGTCTTTTTTAAACCCCGGCTATGGCCGTCGTCCACATTCAAGAGGTTAAGGGTTTTCTTGAGATGAAGGAATGAGGAACTTTAAGATCCCTTCTGTTGCTTTCCATCTGGGACTTGATTTTCCAAAGTCAAACCAAAAAGTTATACCCATTCCATGAATTCTTGTAATCATGAGGAGAAGGTGTGCATAGGGCTTTATCTTCAAGCAAACTTGAATCCTCGATCGTGATTGGTCTATCCATAACAGTGTGGCATTAACCCGTGTAGCACGGTCTATATTTCACCCTGCATACCCAATGGAAATTGTGCGCTTTTCTAAGTTGCATGTGTTTTACTGCTGCAGGTACAGAACGCACGTACATCCTCGGAGCGTACGTAAGTGGACACGGCAAAAGCACTCAGTGAATATCTTTACTGTTGCGTCAGGTTTGTTTGAAGATAAATTCCTTATCCCACTCATGCTCATGGAACATGAAGAATGTGGTGCGTCTGTGTGTATTCATATGGGACACACATACACTACATTATTCCATGTTCCACTCGTGCTCATGGGATAACTAAGTGTAACTAAAGCATGCTGAATCGGGGCTTTCCTCTTGAGACAAGGCTGAGAATGAAACTACATGCTGGCAGAAAATGTGATAAAGCTGGATGTATTATGCTGTCAAACAAATTCAATCATTCCAAATGTGCATGTAGGTGAGGATGTCCTTGCAACATTGTGTAAACATAACATCCGAAAGGCCATTTTTAATACTGGCAGCCAGAGAGAGAGCAAATCTCTTGACTTCATAAACACAAACAGTGTGAATGTCTTGGTACTAGACACTGACTAGTCTAGCTACGGACTCCTGTGTTTTTTTTTACCCAAGCAATGTACACCAGAGCTGCCAACCTTTTCAAACTCATTTCAGTATTTAGAAAGCAAAAAATCTGTATTTTGCTCAGAAAATCTGTATTTTTCATGAACTTTAAACTATACCTGAAAATCTTCTTTTTTTTTCGCGCACCACAGTCTCATAAAAAAGGAAGACACGTCGCGTGATGGTGAGTTTAACAAACCTACACGCTGGATGGGCCGTCTCCTTTTTAAAACATTATTTTCAAAGCTAAAGATGCATTTGTCCAGTTGGAATCGCAACAATGTAGTAATAGCGTAATAAGCCGGACAAAACATTATTATGATCAGATTTCACAAAATCCGTATTTATTAAACAAAAATTCATACTTTCGTATTTTTCATGAATTTCCGTACGAAATATGGAAAATCCGTACTGGTTGGCAGCTCTGGTACACACACCATTGATATGAGATTTTTTTTCTAATTTTTATCATCATTTCGCCATGTTTTTAATATGTTGTAAACTCTATAGACTTTTTTTATGTGTCCTGATGGACGGCGTAGTGTAGTGATGCTAATGAAGTGCTTATTCACGTAAACCAGTCACGCATGTAGACTTGAAATCAAGTCGGTAATTGGATGGGTTTATTCGTCCGGGTATAGCGCATAACGTATCAGTTAAGGGGATGGCATGTACATCCTCGATCCCAACATGCGTGTGCTTCACTTCCAGTTAGACATGTCGAAACTTTACGAACAGCGGGCGTATTAGCATAACGTAACCGCTGATAATTATGACAGTGCCTGCAGACAAAACTCGACTGTCTAACAACTTGTCTTCAAGTCTATCAAGCATGCTGTGTGCGCACATGCGGTTTAACCTGTTCCATACGATATGTCTACGATGATCACTTCAAAGCAGTCCACACGTGCTGGTTTTGTTTACATTTCACGTTATCTGGTCACATTGGTGAAAAAGGTCTACATATATACATTGTAGGCGTGGAGTTTCAATGGTGGAGATTTTGGAATATGATCTCAAGTCACAGCAAGGGACCAATTAATGCTCAGCTGTGTAGACGATGTGCCCTCCGATGCCACATGTTTACATCTATGATGAAATGTGACCGGCGATGTGCGCACGTATCACGCTTTGCATAAAATTGGGTTTACGAGTGACGTCGCAGGTCAGATCGCCTTTGATGTCACTCCTTAACCAAATTTATGCAAAACTCAAATATAGGTTGATTTAGATGTAAACAAAGGACACATGGTGTACACTCCTCTGTGGCTAGACTGGTAGAATTGTCATTGTGTCGTTGTGCTTGTGCCCATGCCCCCCCCCCCCCCCCCCCCTCCCACCCCTCACTAAACACCTCTAGATTCTTAGGCTTTGATAAAATGGCGATGATGTAACATGAGGGCAGGTGGAGACAAGAGCAAGGGTGAATGAAATGGAATCACTTCCTGCTACTGATGTGATTTGGAATTAAATCTCATTACCTCAAGTGCTGCGTTATTTCCATCGTTCAGCATCTGACCCAAAGCAGATGAATTCAAATGCACCGTCAATTTGTTGAACATTTTTCAAAAATGATGTGCCCCACTTTTCAAGAATTAGAAACATTCTAGCTGTTTGTTGATTATTCTTATAAAAAAAAAAAAGATGCGAAATAAGATTTTTTTTTATAGTAGAATTCAGTTGTTTCACATCAATTAGACATCAACTTGGCATTTGAGAAAAGTTAACTCTTTCATGACTATAGGATTTATACAAAGGTTCATGCTGGTATGTCAAGATACATGTAACATGCTTGCAAGCAGGTGCACTGATTATTTACAACCACACTGCACAGACGTGATTACATGTTGAGGGACTGCATGAGAAACTCCTCACAACGAGTATCTTCTGTGTTCTTTTTCATGCATTGGTCCAAAACTGCTTGATATTTACGAACCGAAAATTTCACGTGTCTACGTACAATGTAGTTCATGAGAATGGTAACTGCCAGTCCGGAAAAAAACCAGTTTGTACCCCATCCCCTGACTCTTGACTACCAAGTTATAGAGGACTTTAAAGTACAAATTATCTTAGTATTTCACACCTGAAACCATGATCTCCATAAGTGGAATTTTTGGATACTGTCATCAGTGTACACAACCCATATGTGACATCGTAGATGAAAGCATGTGTACAAGTGTAATGTGTTAACCTGGTCAGTGAGGGATTGGCAAGTTCTGTATAATAATAATCACACCATACATCAGCTGCTTCCATTAGCCTCATGCTGTCAACATCCCACTACAGATTTCCGAGTTAGCAGTCCATGGGCCAGACAAAAAATCAGTATACCATCTTAGGGGCAAAACTTGAGTGGTACTAAAATATTTGTAGGGTCAGTACAAGTAAATTAATATGTTCTATTTTGGATGTTAGTGTTTTCGCCCATAGGCACCTATGCACAATTGACTGAAATTGTATAATTTGTTTCCATATATACACACATTATCAGTATATGTTGTATGAGGTTGAAGGCCTGCAGCCAATTGACCTATCGCCGTTTACGAGTTAACCACGCCCCTTAGACAACCCTATGGGAATTTTGTGTGGTAATTTTTGTTTGTCTTAGATTTTGCACGTTCCACGTGGAATTATAATTGATGTGATTGGACAATAATTCACAAGCTGCGTTGACGCGATTCGACCGCGACAGGTCAATTTCACGAAACTGTGCGCAACTTACACCATGGCGTAGGACTTGCGCTATACAAATTTTACGCAGCTGCACAACATCCTTGTGATTCATTTCACGAAACAGTGCGTAGCTGCGCAATGTTTTATTTGTTTTATACATCGCGGACGAGGCTGAATGCCGCTTTTACGACGACTGTTTCAGTACAATAAAAATACATGGAACAGTTGTGAAATTAAACTGCATGTGGGGCACCATTTTGAAACTTTTCACTTTTGAAACTGCGCTCCGAAAAAAAAATTGATGGCAACTTTCGGAAATATCTCACAGGTAAACCTGCAGCGGATGATCATCTATTACTCTCTGAAATAATCTAGTGAATTTAATAAATGATTTGAGCAACTAACGGCTCTACTATGCTCGCGCTCAGCTAGCTAAGTCATCATTTCGGTGTTTGTGTGGACAACTTAAGCCACCTAAAACGAGTGCGTAAATTACGCCATAATTTGTGGCGCAAGTCAGCGACTTACGCACTGCATACCTTTCGTGAAATCAATTTTTAAAATGTCACAGGTGTTGCACAACTTACGCAATAAATTGTGGCGTAAGTAGAGTTACGCAATTGCGCAAGGTTTCGTGAAATCGGCTGCAGCAAATAAACATGTTGGGATGCATTTCTTCATTCAGTCTAGGTTTATTCTGCATGCTGGGCACATGTTCATCAGGGGGGAAAATCAGACTCCCTGGAAAGGTAAATAGATGATGCCTGGACAAAGTGCTTTTTTAGGGTCCATTTAACGCATGATAACCACTGATAAGCTGCCCTGGAAGGGTTATCATATCAAAACATAATCTAGGGATGTTGAACTATTCAACAAGCACGAATTCGTCCACCTATGAATCAGTGAAGCATAGTAAATGTTGTAGCGCCCTCTTCTGTTGAGCCGTGTCGCGAAAACGAATTTGGCAGAAGAAGAAGAAGAACAAGAATTAAACAACGCTAAGCACTTATAGAACCCCGTCTGCGATGCGACGCGGCTAAAAATGGCAACTAGAATTTGCCCACCAAAATGGTACCGAAAAGTGAAATTTTGGGTCTTGGCCAATGGACTATAGAAGGCTCTATAAACTGCTTTGGGGGATTTCTATGTTTCCATTGTTTACTTTGTGTCAATAACTTAACCCCTTGATCCCGGGTATTTATCATGGGGCGCCGGTATGCCAGGCCAGCTTGTGCAGCCAAGCGAAACGGATACAAGATGATGTACAGGCAAGGGTAATGCACACAATAACCCAACAAAGGATTGAAAATGCAAGAAAATGCGTCCATAGCCGCCAAACCGGCCAGGTGGCAATTCTCAAACAGTGGCTATACATGTCAACCGGGTTCAAAGATTACTAGGGGATAAAGATACCAGTGGTTTAATCCTTTTGTTGAATTCAATTAGAAAGTTTTAACACTGAAACATCTGCGAGAATTTTTCGTTTGTATTGCATAAAATGCCTCAGTTCGGGTTTTCTGACACTCTTCAGCTGTATGTGCGACCTGTGCATGTACTTGCATTTGTGTATGAGTTTGGTTAACCCATTCTGCCTGGCTGTTATTGATGGGGGCGCTGGTAGGCCAAGGCGGGTGAATTCCATTCGAAAACATAATTTATACATGGGAGACAAAAGAAATCTAACAGCATTACCTTCCACATGTAGGACATCTTGCCGTAGACGAGAGCTTTGTTGTCTCGTTTTCTAGGAGCTAATTGGGTATCTTCGTTGCTTTCGACGACAAATCCCATGAAGGAGTTGTCTGGAGTGTGAGCTGCAACATCAACAAAAATACACAAATACTTAAAGAATAATGATCTCCATGTCAAGACAGACTATGGACAGATGCACACTAACCAGGGGGGGGGTCATTCCATAAATTTGGGGTCCAACTTTGGTGTCCCTGTTACATCTGACATGTATAAGATTTTGCAATTCACGACACATTCTGTAATGCCTTCTATCTCCAAGAGTGATTCTGTAAAGCAAAGTACCTGCCAAACATATACAAAATAGTGTGAAGTCAATGATACTTGATGGCGAAATTACACAGGTCAGGTGTAACAGGGGACACAAAGAAATGTCACACCTTTGGACCAAAAATGTATAGAATAACCCAGGGACATGTAAGCAAACTCTAACCAAATAGTTGGACGACAGCTGACAATGCGCATAGCCGAGGATGAGGTTACACGTGTTCTCATGCTTACATAAGAACAGGGCAGACCCGATAGATTTGCATTTTACAAAGTCAATTTTCCACATCTTGGAAATTCTGAATTTGTTTTGTTAATCAGATAATAATAATAATAATAATAAATTAAACATTTGTATTGCGCTATTTCCATTTAACAATGATCAAAAGCGCATAACAGAAATAATACACCATTAAATAAACAGATATAGATACAACCAAGAAATTAATGACAAACTAGACATGTTATGTGTTTGTCCCGTGGACAAACACAGGGCTGTTTCGTGTTTTTTTTATTGTGTTAGTTAGTCAAATGTTTATACAATAATTAACGTTATTGGATGTGTGAAGGATTGGTTTAAAGAAAGAAATCGAGTACAAAATGTTATGGGGAATAGTGTAGCGAATGCCCCTTTAAAATGACATCACGTGACATGTGATCACTTCATAACGTCAAGTCAATGTTCACCTATAACACCCGGTGGCATACCTAGATACATGTTTCAACTTAATCGGACTTGTACTTTTGTTTATATATGGCTTCAAAAACTGCACCTTTAAGATGACGTCACGTGACGTGTGATGACATCATCATCATAATGTCATGTCAATTTTCGTCCATAAACCTGCAGACCTACCTGGATATTACATTTCACCTTAATCAAACTTGTACTTTTGTTTATATATGGCTTCAAAAACTGCCCCTTTAAGATGACGTCACGTGACATGTGATGACGTAATCATAACATCATGTCAATGTTCATCTATAACACCCGGTGGCATACCTAGATATTACGTTTCAACTTAATCGGACTTGTACTTTTGTAGATATATGGCTTCGAAAAAATGCCCCTTTAAGATGACGTCACGTGACATGTGATGACGTCATCATGACGTAAAAGTTCGCCACACATTGTGAGCAGTTGGTGTAAGTGTCTGCCAAGTTTAAAAGTAGCCAAAGTGGCCGGTAAGAAAGAAAACGTTTACAAATGCTATGTGCAATATTCTAGCGACTTGAAAAAAGAATTTTTTTCATGACGTCATCATGACGTCACACAATTTGCGCTTTTTATGGCATATCTTTGAGACATACCAAAGCTATAACAAAAATAATTTTTTAAATATCTTGTTTTGTTCGCTAGATATATTGAAAAGAATGTTACGATTCTAAAACTTCAAAAATTTAGCGACTTGAAAAAAGACTAGAAATCAACCCGTTTTATAAACAGCAAGCACATAATACCCATGGTTATCAGCCCTTCCCAGAATTCCTTTGTGTTATATTGAATTTGGTCTAAATTTTGAAATGGCTCCTATTTCACACTTGAGTGAGCTACGATCATGAAATTTTGGAATTAGGTACAGGAAAATTCAACGAATACATTTTTGTAATCGGATTGACCCTTACATGCGTTTAAAAAAAAAAGATTTGTTGATGACGTCATCATGACGTCACACAATTTTCGCCTTTTAGGGCATATCTTTGAGACATACCAAAGCTATAACAAAAAGAATTTTGAAAATATCTTGTTTTGTTGGCTAGATATATTGAAAAGAATGTTACGATTTTAATACTTCAAAAATTCAGCGACTTGAAAAAAGACTAGAAATCAACCCCTTTTATAAACATCAAGCACATAATAGCCATGGTTATCTGCCCGTCCCAGAATTCCTTTGTGTTATATTGAATTTGGTCTAAATTTTGAAATGGCTGTCATTTCTTACTTGAGTGAGCCACGATCATGAAATTTTGGAATTGGGTACAGGAAAATTCAATGTATACATTTTTGTAATCGGATTGACCCTTACATGCGTTAAAAAAAAAACATATTTTTGATGACGTCATCATGACGTCACACAATTTTCGCTTTTTAGGGCATATCTTTGAGACATACCAAAGCTATAACAAAAAGAATTTTTAAAATGTCTTGTTTTGTTCGCTAGATATATTGAAAAGAATGTTACGATTTAAAAAAATCAAAAATTCAGCGACTTGAAAAAAGACTAGAAATCAACCCCTTTTATAAACAGCATGCACATAATAGCCATGGTTATCTGCCCGTCCCAGAATTCCTTTGTGTTATATTGAATTTGGTCTAAATTTTCAAATGGCTGTCATTTCTTACTTGAGTGAGCCACGATCATGAAATTTTGGAATTACGTACAGAAAAATTCAATGTATACATTTTTGTAATCGGATTGACCCTAACATGAGTTTAAAAAAAAAAATTGTTTGATGACGTCATCATGACGTCACACAATTTTTGCCTTTTAGGGCATATCTTTGAGACATACCAAAGCTATAACAAAAATAATTTTGAAAATATCTTGTTTTGTTCGCTAGATATAGTGAAAAGAATGTTACGATTTTATAACTTCAAAAATTCAGCGACTTGAAAAAAGACTAGAAATCAACCGCTTTTATAAACAGCTAGCACATTTAAGCCATGGTTATCTGTCCTTCCCAGAATTCCTTTGTGTTATATTGAATTTGGTCTAAATTTTGAAATGGCTGTTATTTCTTACTTGAGTGAGCCACGATCATGAAATTTTGGAATTGGGTACAGGAAAATTCAATATATACATTTTTGTAATCGGATTGACCCTTACATGCGTTAACAAAAAAACACATTTTTGATGACGTCATCATGACGTCACACAATTTTCGCAATTTAGGGCATATCTTTGAGACATACCAAAGCTATAAGAAAAAGAATTTTGAAAATATCTTGTTTTGTTCGCTAGATATAATTTAATGAATGTTACGATTTTCAAAATTCAAAAATTCATAAAAAATCACGTGATGACGTCACCATGACGTAAAAGATCGGCATGCATCCTGAGCAGTTGGTCTAAGTGTCTGTTAAGTTTAAAAGCAATCGGCTGCATAAAAGTAGCCAAAGTGCCTGGCAGAAAGAAAACGTGTACAAATGCTATGGGCAAAAGTCTGAAAAAGAAAAAAAAAAAAAAAAAAAAAAAAAGAAAAAAAAAAAAATCTTAACGAAAACAAGGGCTGTTTCGAAAAACTTTCGAAACAGCCAATAACTCTTCTTTTTTTTAATAACAGATGAGGGTCCCAAGCCAGCTCATAAACCTTTAGTATGGGGTTACGTCTGTCTCGCCATAGGGGGATCTGTGTCTGTGCTAACAAAGCCTTGATGGGGTTTTATGTAGGCCTTATCAACTGAAAATGACCTGAATATTGTTTCCTGATTTGCCCACACAAAGGCATCAAAACAGTTCATTATATTTGAAAAGGATGATTTTCTTCTTGAATTTTAACATCAACTCCATTCTTTCAATTGACCGTTTCTATATACTGGAAAAGATAAATCCGTCTTTGACTTACGAAACATGGTAAAAAACTGCATTGGGAGCAGCTCCCAACCTCCCCAGTCGGTCTTACGGCCAGTCCGCTTGGAGTAAGTGCGGATATTGTAGGCTGGTTCCGTGCCAAAGGAATCAATCACTCGCAGCATGCAGCTACAAAAATAGAAGTACAACAGAAGCTGATCAATAACCTCTTGAATACAGACAACGGCCATAGCCACAGTTTAAAAAAGAACACCTGGTTGGTTGTCCTCTACATGCGCATTCCTGCACATACTCAATCCACTCATGTTTCAACTATATTCTTGACTGGGAGTGTAATGAATAGACGGAACTTTTTCAAACAGAGCTTTCATTCACACGAAAGAGGGTTTCCAAGTGCGATGAATAGGACCACTCGATTTGTGGTGCCTATCGTTTGCATTTCAACTTGGCTGCACAGCCCATTCTTGGCACATACATTTGTACATGTACTATCCCCCCATCAATAACCGCCGGTCACAAGGGATTAATATCCCTGCACGACTCCAAATACCCACTTAACCACTGGCACGAATCAAGCACTTACAATTCTTGTTGAGCAGTTTCTGTGATTAGCAATAGGGCTGTCCCGAATATAGCGAATATTATAATATTCGATCATCAACCGAATATTCGAATAGCTTTTTGCCGGTTCGAATATTCGAAAAAAATATATATGCACGTACAGATACGACTATGATGCTATTTTAATAGAAAAGTTACGGCACTTAGTGTCAAATGCTGCATTTTTTGTGGAGAGGTTTATCGTTCCCGACTGTAAAACCCTTGACACTTCTAAAATAATTATTGCAAAAACTCGGGCTAGAGTTTGGTTTCTTGTTATCAGAACATTATACGTACTCGTAATGATCTTGATACAATGCAAACAAATGTCCAATGGTTGGTCTCTAATATCGATCGCCGCATGTAAAACACCGGCGTGCTTTGCATGCACATTTTTACCGGCGCGGCATGCAGTTGCAGCAGACGCCTGAAAGACTTGATCGGCGAGTAACGAATATTCAAATATTCGGTCAAGCCCAGTCTCGAATAATCAAATACTAAATTATTCGAAAATGAACAGCCCTAATTAACAAGTCGATGGTTTTGATTTTTTTTTTTTATTTACAAGTTGTACTCACCTTAAGGAGAGAGCATCACAATTTAGATTATGTATTACTATTAGATTCTTAAAACTGTCGGTGCATTTCAGTTACACGAGTCAAGACTAAAAGTAATTCTTCATGTTTGATTTTATATTATTTTTTTTTAGAAGTCTAAACTGGAACTTTTTTTCAAAAATAGTAGATTATGAGTCACAAGACCTTTTAGTTTAGCAGGTTTTTGTCAAGAAATTTGAGCCCTGACCGTTATGAATTGGGAAAAAAATATGATGAATGCAATCTTTAAAAAAAATTCTTAAAATGAACCTCTCTTCATCTTGGTCCGTTATTCAGCAACTGAGATACCACCCTGACCAAAAAATACCACCCTGACCAAAAAATACCACCCTGACCAAAAAATGTGCTGCACTGTAACAGAGCTGTCAACCTTTTCAAACTCATTCAGTCTTCAGAGAGCAAAAAATCAGTACTTTGCTCAGAAAATCCATGTTTCATGAAATTTAAGCTTTACCTGAATATCAGATTATGCCTGCCTGCCGCATGCCTGGTGAGTTTAACAAACCCACATGCTAGATGGACCATCCGTTCGGTTGGGGTCACGAGCAAGTACATGCACAATATACATGTAATAGCATAATATGCACGACAAAACATTATTATGGCCGGTTTTCACAAAATCCGTATTTAAAAACAAAAATTCATACTTTTCAAGAATTTCCGTACAAACTACGGAAAATCCGTACTGGTTGGCAGCTCTGCAAAATGTGTTATAAAAGTTTCACGGAACAGTCCTATTAGCCAGGCCTTGTAGACTGTAGGAACTGAACAAGTTTTAGATCGTCTTACTTGAGCTGTTTCCAGAGCGGTCCAGCGGCCTTCTTGAACTGCTTCAGCCCCACGATGTCGATGTAGACCAGATCAAAAGGTCGTTCCCCTCCGATGGGACAACTCTGACTGACCACACCTTTGCCTTTGAGAAAACTGCCCATAAATGAAACAAATCTCATGTATTATGGTGAACAGGTACTTGGGAGAGCTACATGTACGTAGAAATCCTGTGATAACGTGAGACATTGTCACACAAGACCAGCATATAAATCTTTTGCAAGAACAAGGGCCAATTTTCATGGAGCTGCTAAGCCCCAAAAATTTGCTGTGGATGAAAATTCTTCCTTGGTAAAAACAGGATTTACAAACAAATCTTTTTGTGCTCAATGATCTTTACTGTGTGTCATGTTTGCTTGAAGACAAATTTGTTATCCAACTCACTTTTAAAAGAAAAACTCATGGGATAACTAACACTAGACAGACACAAGCGTTTGCATTACTAATGAAACTTTTCAAATGAAAGTAATGTATTCATGGTTTTTGCCTTAACCAGCATACACAAGAACAAGCTACATGTAATGTAATCAGGCCCAACATTTTTCTTTAGTCGCAAGGATTCTTCACTATATACTTCAGCTGCCCACAGGAAGTTTAAGAGTGCACCTAAGAACTCTGAACATTCCTCTTTTATGGGGAAGGAGGGGGAAACTGATTCCATTCTTTCGCACAGTGTGCCTAGAGTGTTCCTCACAAGAAAAGGTAGTCTTGAGTATAAAGCGTAGTCTCGCACAGACCGACGTTACCATACAGGATCACCTCGTTTTCCTTTGCTGTTCCCTATGGGAACAACACCTGTTTTTGATTCAAAGAGGCAGTAGAGTCTACTCAATTGACCTATTGCCATTTGTGAGTTAACCACCTCTTTAGACATCCCTATGGAATTTGTATAGTCATTTCTCTTTGACTCAGATTTTGCACATTCAAATTTAAAATTAATGTTATTGGGAATTATTTCACAAGCTGTGTTTCAGTGATTATACCAGGATAGGTGAATTTCATGATGTGTTTAACCTCTTGAATACGGACGATGGCCATGGCCAACGTTTGAAAAAAGAGACCACCTGGCCGGTCGTCGTCTATATGCGCATTCCTGCAGTAACTCAATCCATTGTTTGTTTGTTGTTTGCATTACGATTGGGCAGCACAAGCCCATATTGGCATACCAGCACCCTATCAGTAACAGCCGTGCAGATCACTACATGTATCTGTAAATAATGGCCTACAGACGTGACTGGAACCATGGCAACAGTTGCCGGCGGCCATCTTGGTGGAGAAAAGGGCCAAATTCTGTGCCCCATGAAACAGTTACTGATTACTGCATACTGGGAATTTATCACAATTAGCAAATCCCATTTCATCATATTTGAATGATCAATCATGTTTTAAAACTTACTGATCAAATTGTTCCCAACAAAGGATTTAGACAGTTTAACAACATACATAGCCAGACTGTAGCCTTTGCGGGCTAGCTACTCGGATTTGAAATCCTTAACCATGCAGAGCGAAACTGTGATATGTGGAAGTACTGATTTGCCTCGGCAACAGGTTCTGGATGTAACAGGGACACCGTGTTCTAACTTGGTGGAATGACCCCTTATGGCAAACACAGGCTATGTCCTCATCCGCTAACCATAACAATTTACCTTTTCAAAGACGAATACATGACGGAGACCTCGAAGTCATGCCCCAAGATGTACAGGGAGGCTAGGATGTCACTCCACTGGACAAGCTCCCCGAGAGGCCCGCCGGAGAAGGCCTTCTCGGCGATCTTGAACCCCGACTCTTTGGTTAGTAGCCCCATGTGAACTAAGATCTGGGAGGGATAATTATTACAGGATGCAGAAAGTTAGAATTAGTAAAATTAGCAACAAATTATGTAGGAAGCAGAGGGTTGGTTTTATTGGAGTTTAGCAGACACCTGAAGCACCATTGGAAGATCAGCAGCCGGCACCGTCTCTTTTCAAAAATCAGTAGGAAACAATAAAGTATATGGCTAAATCCATACAATGTACAGCTGAGATTGGTACACCTGAAAAGATACACGTAACTGAGAAGGTATAGCTCCGAAGGTACAGCTGGGATACATGAAAATGTAGCTGAGAAGATAGGGACTGTCTATAAAGTACGTACGCACGAAATGTCAATTTTTTCCCCCCCCCCTCCCCCGGACGCATGGCATATGCAGTGGCTCGTGGCTCCAACACCCCTCCCCCCTCCCCCCACCCTGTACGCATACGCATTCTAGATCTCTTTTTGACTTCTCAGACTACCCTATTCTAGCATCATTAAACGTCACAGTACGTTTAATGATGCTAGAATAGCCGAGAAGATATAGCCGAGAAGATATAGCCGAGAAGATATAGCCGAGAAGATATAGCCGAGAAGATATAGCCGAGAAGATATAGCCGAGAAGATATAGCCGAGAAGATATAGCCGAGAAGATATAGCCGAGAAGAAAAAGCCGAGAAGATATAGCCTGAGAAGGTGATGAGGAATTAATAGGAAAACACACCGACTGACAATCCAATCACAGGATGCATCTGGATGGGAATCAAACCAGGGTCATCAGAGGTACAAAGTAGACTAGGGGAAGTGAGTTGGTCAAACCAACAGTGGAAGTTACCCACCTGGGTTTATAGGTCTGAAAATTGGGATAAGATACAGCTGAGAAGATACAGCTGAGAAGATGTAGCTGAGAGGGTATAGCTGAGAGGGTATAGCTGAGAGGGTACATGAATAGCTCAGATGGTATAGCTGAGAAGGTATAACTGAGAAGGGTTTATAGGTCTGAAAATTGGGATAAGATACAGCTGAGAAGATGTAGCTGAGAAGATATAGCTGAGAAGATATAGCTGAGAGGGTATAGCTGAGAGGGTACATGAATAGCTCAGATGGTATAGCTGAGAAGGTATAACTGAGAAGGTACGAGGTGCGATCAAAAAGTTCCGAGACTGTTCCTTTTACGAACGAACAGAGCACAGCACAGTAATCTGCATATAGCAGGTGTAAGCAATAGCTTTCATAAGTAAGTATTCCAAGTTACTTCACTTGATCAACATCAGCACCTGTGTTACATGCATTTTTGTGACCACTGGTGGTACGTGAGCAGAAGAAGCACCGTGTCGAAGTCTGCGAGGATCTCCGTCAACAGGCCCGGAATGACACAAACTTCATGTCGAGGATCATCAGCGGTGACGAGAGTTGGGTCTACGGCTATGACCAAGAGACCAAACAGCAGTCTTTGCAGTGGAAGTGCCCAGTCTCCAAGACCGAAGAAGGCGCGTCAGGTCAGGAGCGCAACCAAGAGCATGCTCATCATTTTCTTTGACATTCGCGGGGTTGTGCACTGTGAATTCCTCCCCAAGGGTCAGACTGTCAACGCTGAGTTCTACTGCACCATTCTGAGGCATCTGAGGGAGAACATTCAGCACAAACGGCCTGTACTGTGGTGCGATGGCAATTAGGTGCTCCAATATGACAACGCACCCGCTCACAGCACGTTGAAAACGCGCGAGTTTCTCGCCCGCAACAACACAATCGTCACTCCCCACCCCCCTACTCCCCACCCCCCTACTCTTTATACCACAACAAACAATATATCAGATTAGAGCTTTTAACCTATACTTTCAGGAAGTACCACAATCTTGAGTTTCAAATTTTGCTACTTTATCAGCATTTTGTGGGAATAGGTCACATATGGAATTTTTCCAGTTAACTATTTATAAGCAAATGTAAAACTTGTTTCAATAAATGTGAAAAACCAACTAATGTAAATAGTACCCCCAAAGATGGCATTGTTACAGCCTTCTTATTTGCTACTAAATATAGGCAATGTAGGCAATTGGTATTATTTATAAGCAAATGTAAAACTTGTTTCAATAAATGTGAAAAACCAACTAATGTAAATAGTACCCCTGAGATGGCATTGTTACAGCCTTCTTATTTGCTACTAAATATAGGCAATGTAGGCAATTGGTATTTCCAGCTAACCCAGCAATAACTCTATATAGACCTTTTTCACCCACGTGACCAGACAGCAAGAAATGTTAAAGATGATGTTGATTGCTGAGAGAAGTCTGCGTCATTTTGTAGTTTTATGTAGGTTGCGTATCGTCAAATAAAACAGCCAATTATTTCTGCCGTGAAATAACAGAAAAAGTTACTCTTGAGAGCTATTTTGATCAAGGCCCCGTTCCCACTAGATGCACCAATTGGGGGATCTGATCCACCTTTTGCCAAATTGCCGGATCAGATCTCCCAATTGGTTGATCAGATCCTGCAATTGTGTGTAGTGGGAACACTAACCGTTATGTAAGGTGGATCAGGATCTGATCCACCTTTCTTGATCCACCTTTGGACCAGGATACAGATCCCCCAATTGGTGGATCAGATCCTGCAATTGGTGGATCACGATTAAGTGGGAACGCAAAAGGTGTATCTGATCCGGCAATTTGACCTGTCAATATCCGGCTGGTGCACGAGTGGCGCGAAAATGTTGCGGTCTGATGAACGAAGAAATACGTTTAGGCGTGTAGCTCATGTGACAATTTCCCACGTGCACGACATGCACAATAAACAACTACTGAACTACGGGCTGTATACAAAATGTGTCACCACGGGTGCGCGATGCATGCGTGCATGCATGCATTCAGCACACATGTGTACATCCTATAGGCCTTTTACAATTTCTGTTGCGTACTGGAAAGTCCTCCGTTTCTAAACCTTTTTCATTCGTGTAATTTTAATTAGTTTTGCATCCATATTATTAATTCTGTGTTAGTGTATAGCCCGCAGCGTGTCATAGAACAACAACCGTAGCAAAGTTTGAAGAAAATACGTTTTACTAGGTTAAACCATGGTTAAACGAAACGTTCGATCTGATTCGAGCCAGTAGGGCCTACTAACGGCAGTAATACTCCAAAAAATCTTGACACAATAAATCTTCTTTGCAGAAGTTACATTTGTGTAAAAAGATGGGGTTTTACGCGAAAACTATGATTACTTATAGGGGAGTGATATCCACGTCGCATGTGCGGCATGTACGATTCGCTTGAGTCTGTAGGGAGATTGGTATTTGGCAGCTGATACGCCTCAGAGAAATATTTTTGTCGATATTCTTGTCATAGAGTACACTTCTTCCTCCATGTTGAAACTTTGAACATCAAAACATCGCACATGTACACACACACATATGTATGCAATTTGACCCGTCCCGGCATGCAACGCTGCCACAGATCGCGCGCTCAGCAAGCAAGCGCATGCGTAATACCGAACTCAGTGACCTTTCGGACTCGACACTTCCGTTCGAAAAGGTGGATCAAGCATAAGTGGGAACGCGACTTGCGGTTTCGTTGTGGTTAGACAACGATCACACAAAAATGCTGGATCTTGATCCACCTTTTCCCAATTCAAGTGGGAACGCGGTCCAAATCCCCTCTAGCCCGCTGGTACCATTTGTCTAAAGGTCGTCGCTGCGGGCAACAAACAAATCTAACGTCATAGGACGTACTCCCTGTTTATGTCTAGCACTAGGCACAAAAGGGAAGTTCATCTTGATGGCGTCAGATTTGTTTGCTGCCCGCAGCAACGACTTTTAGATAAATGTCCCCAGCAGGGGCTATGCTGCACTAGAGGGGACTTCATAAAAATAGCTCTCAAAAGTCACCATTTTTGTTATTTCATGGCAGAAATAATTAGCTGGAATACGCAATCTACATAAAAGTACAAAATGATGCAGACTTCTCTCAGCAATCAATATCATCTTTAACAAAATCACTACGTGTACGTGTAGACTGCCTCGGAATGATCATCATACATACATGTATCATCTGGAGCAGGTTAAACCATGCGTGCAAGCGGCGTGCTTGACCGGTTTACTTGAACACTTAATTAGCATCATTACACTATGCGGTCCATGACCCGCGAAAAAGGTCTATAATGAACTCTACAACTATTCGATGATAACATGTTAAGTAATCTGATCAGGAACCCTGAAGAAAAAAATATTAGGCAGCCATTATCACAATCATCAACACAGCAAATTCTGTTAAGATTTGCAAAGAAATTATTAATAACTACTGACAGTGTCACACATTTTGTTTCTGTCAGTCTTTAATTACACTGTTTGCCTCAAACACGTATGCGAAGCCTGTAATGTTAGAACAGATCTGGTTAGAAGAACCTAGCTCCAGTCCCCACAGACGTCTGTCTTATGAAACAGCAAGAATTGACTCACAATTACATGTACCAAGAATGGTTTCTGCACCTGATACTGCTGGAAGATTTTGCTGCATGTAGAAAAATACAATTATCGTATGAAACATGCAGGACACCATGGCCTAATCTCATGGCTTCGCTAACCACAGAATTACCGGGGTATGCCCACACAGTACATGTAATCTACTTTCCATTGGGCACTGCATGCATTACAATGGGCAATTCGACAGCAATAGGGAAAACAATTCTGCATATATTGGGGATAACAAATTTCCATCTTTTACTAAATTTGCTCTCAATGTTTTGTAAAAAAAAAATTGAACATAGGAGGGCTTTTGGGGTGATTTCTCTAACGTTAGTGAAGTAACGTTAGTGAAGTCACCTAATATTGATGTGATGCAAGTCCAGCCTAATTGCCAATGGGTTTGAATTTAAGTTAATTTAAATGTTCAGCTCTGACCCCTATGTGTTTAAAAAGACAGGTACAAGTGAGATCAACCCGTTTAGAAGACAATCGGTGTTAACAGTACCCTTAAAATACACCATGTCCTGTTAGCCTTGACGTCATCGCGTGTAGTCATCCATACTAAACTCAGATTTGGAAATGAAATAGTAGGCTTACATGATGGGATACAGAGACGAAGTTAATTCAACATGTATTCTGTGTAAATACCGCGTACTCATGTACATGTATGAACTTGTACCAAGTGCAACGATTGGACTACACACCATGACGTCACGCGCAATAAATGCATAACGCATGACATGCAAATGGACGTGACATACGCTTTTTCAGACGATAGGATTTTCAAAAGTGAGCCAACTTGCATTTTTTTTTCAAAATTAAAAAGGACAATACAACAAATGTTTTGTGTATTGCTCTCTATATTGACATATCTGTAGACTGAGACAGACAATATTTTCACATTTTTTCAAAGCGTTCTAAAAGGTCTTTAAGCTCCAAATCCACTTTCAAGATGTACTTATGTGGACAAGTTAACATTTCTTGCTGAAGCATAAAATGCAGTTATGAGTAGTGCAGAATTTTCTGCAAGGCAGCTTTCAAATTTCTTTTGCCTTACTGTATTAAAGCAGAGCAGTGAATTCTGACCGAATTCTATTGGTCTATATCCACTTTTACAAGTAAAAACACCTTTAGGGTAACAACTCAGGAATTCCAGATTAAAAGAGATTCGTTAAAAATTCTGAAACAAAAACTCGTGACAAAAAAACCTGAAAAACCTCCCCCCAATTAATTGTACACGCCGGGAATCAAACAGTCCCGGTTGCCTGACTGTACCTTCTTCTGTTCCCTGTTGGACAGGTTTTGCTTCATCTCCAAGGCCTGAATGGCCGGGATCCACTTGCTGTTCCACATCCGCTCAATGCGTAGCTTAACCCACTCCAACTTGACCAGGTCGGCTTTGTTCAGTATGTCCATCAGGCCTTGTTTGTCCTTTTTCACAGTTGCCTGAATGATGAATTCATTAAAAAGCCAATTATGTAAATGGTTTTCATGGTTATGGAGCCAGGATCATGGACTGTGGCCGACAAGATCCGTATGAATTCTGATTGGAACTTTCCTAAATCCACCGAAATCAAACACTTTTGACAGCACACAAAATGCTGCAGTGCTAAATCTGCGCACTGGTGCTAATTCTACAAAAAGAATCTACCAAGTGTGTGTGGGAATTCGTGGATTTTGTCTAGAGTTGGAATGAGAATGAGGCTTTGCAAGATATTTTTTTTTTTTTTTACCCCTCTCCAGCTGTCATTCATTTGGGGGGGGGGGGGGGAGGGGCTGGTATACCAAGAACGTGTAAGAATGTGCAGCCAAGTGTAAATGCAAAGAATAGGCACCACAATTAATAGAGTGGTCCATTTCATAAAACTCGGACCCCCCCCCCCCCCCATTCATGTGAATGAAAGCTTTGTTTGAAAAAGCTTCATCTACATGTACATGTATTCATTACACTCCAATTCAAGAAAAATATAGTTGAAACATGAATGGACTGAATACGCTCAGGAATGCGTGTACAGACGACAACCAGCCAGGTGGTTTTTTTTTTTTCATACCACTGTTATGGCCTTCGCCCATATTTACACATTGTACATGTACATGCATGTTATTTTTCATGAACTTTAAACTTTACCTGAAAATCAGATTTAGTTTTTCACACACCACAGTCTCACTCTCATTAACAGAAGACACGCCGCATGCCTGGTGAGTTTAACAAACCCACACGCTGGATGGACGTTTTTTTTCCTTTTCTTTTTTTATTATTATTATTATTATTATTATTATTATTTTCAAAGCTAAAGTTACATCCGTTCAGTTAGGATCGCAATAATGAGCCAGTTCACTCGCAGTAAAGAGCATAATATGCAAGACAAAACATCACTATGGTCGGCGGGATTTCACACAAAAGCCGTATTTATAAACCAAAATTCATACTTCCGTACTTTCAGCAATTTCTGTACAAAATATGGAAAAACCGTACTGGTTGGCAGCTCTGTAATACTATTTTCCACGATAAAATTTGTGAAAGAGCCTTAGAAGACTTGGCAATAATTTTAAGTAAATACTCAAGAAAACAAATCGATTAGTAAATCAATACAAAACAAATTTATAAAGACGGACTTCTCCCAATTTTAGCAGTCATACAAATTCAAGGATTAAATCATCACCCAGACTTCAAAGCTTATTGTAGTGAAACGGTTCAAAATCACCATGGAAGAATTTTTGCTCTACAATGTATGCTACAATTTACCATGCATGCACGTTCATTGCACATACATGTATGCACGTGTACAAAATGAACTCAGCGTGTTAAATTGGATTTTAATTGGCCATTTTCAATGCATTACGGTGCCATTAAACCTAATGGCAGGCCATTTTAGTCCAGCGCTCGGTCAAGCGCGTAATCCAGGCATTCGCTGTCATACCACACAATTTTCTGAAATATGTATGAGATAGGATCACATTTAGATGAAATCTAGGTGCAAGCTTTTAAGAAATACTGAGCAGTAAGCATAAATAATGGACTATATAATACATTTTCCACAGACAGCAATCAATGTTGATTCACCGGCTTGCCTGAATAAATTTGAAGGTGCCTTAGGTTGCCCGAGACCATCGTGGTCCCACGGTTTTACATCCGCACTAATGCAAGCAAAACAAACTGACCCATTAAAAGAAATGCCCTCAAGATTCAGCGTTGGAATCCGGTTACACAAACAAGTAGCTGTACGCAGAGTGTACAAGACACAGGCCGGTTTGTGGTTTCCCCCTGGATGTTTGGAAATTCTCAAGCCTGTAATAGAAAACTTGCCTTATGTGCAAGGGGTGGGTGGTTTTTCAATACTTGAGATTTTAGTGGTTTTTCCCCCAATACCACTTCAAACCAATTTTTTTTTAAATACCGAAATACGGACAAAATTGGTTTCCCTTATAAATATCACGGCGTTTCAATAATGTTTCAATGAAACATTAGAAACCGAAATTGTATGACAAATTCGGTGATTTTTAAATACTTTGGCAGCATGTTGATATTCTAATACTACAGTACATGTACATTGCATCTGAAAGTCAACACTGGGAATGCGAATGGGAAATTTTGTGAAGATAATTCCCATTTACATTCCACATTTCACAAAGTGGGAAAATATTTTCGCAGTTTTGAGAAAAGGTGTAAAAATATTTTCCCACTTGTGTGAAAAGGCGTGAAAATGTTTACCCGACTTTGGAATTTTTCTTTCTTCACATTTGTGAAATGAAAATGAATTCCCTGGGAAGTGAGAAATGTCTGAAGAGAAATTCCCATTCTCAGGTAAACTTTCAAATGTACTGTAATTGCTTGATAGGTCAGGCTGTTTAGATGGCTATGTAGCCCAAGCCTAATTTTGGAATGTCCCTGGCAATCACACAGGTTTTTAAGTTTAAGCACAGTAAGGTTTTATCTAAGCCTAGCATTATTTCAAATGATGTAATCAGTAATATCACGGCACTATCGAATACCAAGGTATTTTGTTAACGGTAATACTGACTATAAAATTGAATACCGGTGTCATGTGAATATCTGACTCCCGTGCTGACTCTTTACCCATGATGCACTTGAACACATTGTGCTTTTATAATGAGCAGATAATTTTGGGCAGTGGCATAACCTTTAACCTCATCCCAACCTTAAACCTAATCCTACCCTAACCCCAACTCTAAGCCTATTTCTCACCCGGTCCTCACCCTCACGCTATGTTTCTCATTGTTTTGGTGTACGGGGGCCTATCGAGCATGATAGTCCAATTTTCAGGGGGTCTGATATTTTTCACGCGACACCGGCACACCCCTATTAAGTGCACGTACCTTGGGCCTCTTGGATTCCGTAAGAAGAAGTGGGGGAATCTGGGGTCTCCACTTCAGTACCGGACACCACGTCTCAACCTCGCTGAGGTAGATGAGAAAGGAGCATTCTGTGCCGTCGACACCATACTTCTTGTAGCATGGGTCGGATGACCACATGTCCCTCATCCACTGAGTACAGGGAACAGAGACGACAGCTTGAATTTCATACAAAAATCTGCCAGACCTTTGGGCTAGCAGTACAAGTGATCCATTACGAGATTTTCTGAAGAGCAGTGCCTATCGAGATTTACATGGACATGGCAGGTGTTGACTACACTTCAACTTTCCTGAGGTTTCCTTGAAATTTCCCAGACAAATTTGCACTACTCCCTTTTTGCCTTTTAGTGTACAAGTGTGTGTTTTAGACTTTGTATTAAATTAGAGGAACATGTACATGTACATAACAGTACATGTTACATGTACATTTGTAGCAGAGCCAATTATTATTGTCTGATGAAGAGGTACGCAATATTCACACTGCACAAACACTAAAAAGCCACCATAGCCAATCAATGGACAAAATCTGGACACAGGACACAAGATGCACTCCCACAAGTGTGTAAACACCGGCAATCGCGGACCTCCCATTGTTCCTCTTTTGTTTATACTTTAACTTTTTCGGAAGGCCTCCCATATGTTTTGTACACGATTTTCAATCGTGGACCTTGACTCAATCTTGGACCCTATTGTCCTCTTTGTTAAGGTCCACGGTTTGAATGGCTATACAAACTCATGCCAGACTGGTGAAACCCTTCCCTTCTGGGTCCATTGTCAAATTTCCAGAGTTTTCCCTCTTTTAGGGGTGTTTTTCACAAATTCCCTGAGTTTTCCCCAACTTCAAAAATGGAATCTCCTTTTCAAGCTTTTCAACCTGATTTCCCGAGTGGCTTGGAACCCTGCACTCGGAGTTAATTAAAAATTTCAACAATTTTCAAGTGAATGAAAATGAGGGTAGAATTCATTTATTTAAAGTGTAAAAGTTGAGATTCATTTTAAAAAAAAAAAAAAATAGTTGGAGGTAAAATCACCAGCCCACCAGCATCACAGCTGAATACTTATATAAATACATTTAACCCCAACTCTTTACATTGTTTTTCTAAACCTGAATCCCCCAATATCCTCCGATTCCAAAATCCTCCAATGTTTGTTACTGGGGACCACTGCCTGAATCCTGCAAAATTCTCCAGGGGATTTTGGATAAACACCCCAGTATCCTCGGAAATCATCCAGCATCACACACTGGGCCCGATGACCTGGATCCTCCATTTTCCTCCAGAGGCAAAATCCTCTGCCCTCAATCCTGCAAAATCTTCTGATGCTTCAACTTTCCGAAGACCCTCAAATCTTCCAAATTCCTCCATTTGGCAAAGAGGATTTCGGAGGATTTGGAAGATTAGGGTTGACATTACAGGGAACCGCAAAGGAAATGAGAAAGTATAATTGCCTTTTTGAGCTATCCCAGGCAAAATCAACTGTCTTCTGTTTTTACCTATATATTTTGTGCAGTGTATTTGTTGATTTTTTGTTTCGTCTCAATGAATTAAACTATGCAGATGTAGGTTTTAACCCCTTGCGTACGGATGACGCCATAGGGCGCAAAAAAAAACAGTGCCACCAGGCTGGATGACGCCACTGGCCACTGTTTGTGCAGTTTCAATCCATTGTTGGATTATTGTGTATGTCATGCTTGACTGCACAAACATTGTAGCGGTTCAATTTGGCTGCTAGAACTGCTGCAACACCCCGACATCTCCCGTAAAACACCGTGCTCAAGGGGTTAATTACAACTTTATGGAGGTAGATTTGCAGAATCATGGCAAATCCTGAAAACTAATCACAAATGTACAATGCGTACTGTATCAGCACAAATCATTATTTCATTAGATTTCTGACTTGAACAAAGTACCTGAATTTTCCGTTGGCAGTCTGGAAATCCTCGAAGCTCATCTTGGAGGTAGGAACATCTTGCCTCTGGTTGCATAAGTAAATCTGCACCAAAACAAGAAGAAAATTCAACTAATCTGATCTCTGATAATGCACATGTACACAATTTGAAAACAACTAAGTTAAAACTGGGAAAAGGGACAATATGTATTCAAATTTGGATATAATGCACCAGAAACTAATAGATCTTGCAATTGAAAGTCAACACTGTGAATGGGAATGGGAAATTTTGTGAAAAGAATTCCCATTCACATTTCACATTTCTCACAAAACTTCACCCACCCCACCTCCACCCCACCTCCACCCCACCTCCACCCCACCTCCACCCCACCTCCACCCCACCTCCACCCCTGCAAATTCAAGTGGGAAATTATTTTCCCACTTTCAGAAAAAGTGTGTGAAAATATTTTCCCACTTATGTGAAAAAGCATGAAAATGTTTTCCCACTTTTGAGAAAAGGTGTGAAAATATATTCCTACTTGTGTGAAAAGGTGTGAAAAGGCGTGAAAATGTTTTCCCCACTTGTGTGAAAAGGCGTGAAAATATTTCATAAAATTTGTGAAAGAGCCTTAGAAGACTTGGCAATAATTTTAAGTAAATACTCAAGAAAACAAATCGATTAGTAAATCAATACAAAACAAATTTATAAAGACGGACTTCTCCCAATTTTAGCAGTCATACAAATTCAAGGATTAAATCATCACCCAGACTTCAAAGCTTATTGTAGTGAAACGGTTCAAAATCACCATGGAAGAATTTTTGCTCTACAATGTATGCTACAATTTACCATGCATGCACGTTCATTGCACATACATGTATGCACGTGTACAAAATGGTTGCATAAGTAAATCTGCACCAAAACAAGAAGAAAATTCAACTAATCTGATCTCTGATAATGCACATGTACACAATTTGAAAACAACTAAGTTAAAACTGGGAAAAGGGACAATATGTATTCAAATTTGGATATAATGCACCAGAAACTAATAGATCTTGCAATTGAAAGTCAACACTGTGAATGGGAATGGGAAATTTTGTGAAAAGAATTCCCATTCACATTTCACATTTCTCACAAAACTTCACCCACCCCACCTCCACCCCACCTCCACCCCACCTCCACCCCACCTCCACCCCACCTCCACCCCACCTCCACCCCACCTCCACCCCACCTCCACCCCTGCAAATTCAAGTGGGAAATTATTTTCCCACTTTCAGAAAAAGTGTGTGAAAATATTTTCCCACTTATGTGAAAAAGCATGAAAATGTTTTCCCACTTTTGAGAAAAGGTGTGAAAATATATTCCTACTTGTGTGAAAAGGTGTGAAAAGGCGTGAAAATGTTTTCCCCACTTGTGTGAAAAGGCGTGAAAATATTTTCCCACTTTTTTGAAAAGGTGTGAAAATGTTTTCCTACTTTGTGAAAAGGTGTATGTTTTGCCACTTTGGGAAAATCTTTCACATTTTGTGAAATGAAAATGAATTTCCTGGGAAGAGAAAAGGTGTGAAAAGAAATTCCCATTTTGAGGTTAACTTTCAATTGACCTATCGCGGTCGAATCGCGTCAACGCAGCTTGTGAATTATTGTACAATCACATCAATTATAATTCCACGTGGAAAGCGCAAAATCCGAGACAAACAAAAATTGCCACACAAAATTCCAATAGGGTTGTCTAAGGGGTGTGGTTAATTAACTCGTAAACAGCGATAGGTCAATTGCAATGTACTTTACATGTAGCTTTCCAACCCATGAAGTGAATGTACATGTTAGTGTCACACAGGTTATCCACAGATCTTTGGATTAATGAGCATAGTATATCCAGGTTCTGGATTTGGGAAGAAAGGCAAAATAAAAAATGAAAAATTCTGAAAAGTGACCTTTTTTGCCTTTACACTTTGGGTGATGGTTCTAAAGCGAGATATTTTCAATAGCCTCAAGAAATGCCAGTATCTCAAGTACATACAGTGTGGTAAAAAAAAATAAAACCTACACACTTTTTAATGGAAAATATCTCGGAATTGAGAAATCATTGTCAAATTGTTTTAACATACACGTATTCTTTGATGTATATGGTGCAAATTGTGTTAAAAATAAAGCTCAAATAAAGAAATGTCGTTGATATTTTTAAAATTGGTCAAAAACCAGTTTGTCCACACGCAAGTTAATGGAATTTGGTAAGCAAAATACACTAAATGTAATTACACATTAGGCCTACTCTACATTAAAAGAAAACAATGTTGGTCTTAATAAATGTGTTGCTAAAAAACAACATTGTTGTTGTTTTTTCTCTTAATTGTGATTTGTTTGGCTCATTTACGATATTTTTCTACCACTTTTCGAGCCCCGCACAATATCCGCTCGAAAATTGATGTAATGCATCACGTGACCCTGTGACGTCACGTCTAAAACACGACATCTTTAACGCCGATGAAACGGGCCTGTTTTATTGTCTCTTGTCGGACCATTCCCTCACACTAAAGGGGGAGACCTGCAATGGCTTAAAGCGAAGCAAAGATCACCTAAAACTGCCATGATTTTGTGCTCTATTTCACAGCCGTTACATTGGATATTCGCTTGGTATTCACGTACATAATCTTTGGGAGAAAAGGGGACCTTGGGTAACTCGAAACTCCACTTAACTCGAAATTGGAGCCCATTCCCCCGAGGTTTGACTTATCGAGATTTCACCGTACCCAAAGAAGTTGTACATTCCCCAAAGACGAGGGATTGTGGACAATTTAGGCCTCAAAAGTCCGGCTGAACAGAGGAAACTCCCTGAGCAAACTGTCCGGCCGCGTCGCCATGCTTGTGCACGTCCAAACTGGCCTGCGCCTCTACAATGCATACATTTCTGGCATGTGGATATTTCCGATCATTTCACTGCTGGCAATTTCTACTCCCAGTTTGGGATTTCGATAATCCTAAAGCTAAAAGAAAATGTCATTCCAGCAAAAAGATTTTTCTTTGCTGCTGCCTGGGAACTCCGATTAGGAAATTTGATTGGGAACTTCTCCATCGATCGATACACATTGTGCATGCCAGGAATTGTGCTGTCCTCATTCTCTGTTATTGCTGTCGTCTCTCTGGACTTCTGGTTCATACATGTGGGGAACAATTTTACCGGCTTCATCCCCATATGTTCATTCTTTTCCGAGTCAGATAGGGACAAAATTTCTTCTGAAAACTTCTGATGATTTTGCCATGTTTCTCGGTTTGGTCGTACACGCGCTATACACATCGCGCATGCATGGCTGGCCGTCCTACTACCTGTACATGTAGTTCTAGTGCTGACGTCACGTTTCTGTCATCCGGGCTACTCGTGTAACACTATGAACATCTAACAAAAGAAAACCCACGCAGTCCTTTGTTTGTAACAAAGGACTGCGTGGGTTTTCTTTTGTTAGATGTTTATAGTGTAAGTAGGATTTTTTAGGGGCGGGGCAACCAGCTCGAAATTCTGCACTTAAAATGGTTTGTATTACAATAAAAATGCAAAAGTTCAATTAAATATTTATTGATTACAACTCTAAACGATGTATTCTTCCATTTCTGTGAGTTTTGTTTTCTATTTCGGTGACCCTAACCCTAACCCTGCTAAATGCAACAGAATGCACCAACATTGGTAAAAAGTTGTTGCATTTAGCAGTCAAGGCATGTCTCCTGGTCCGATGCATTCTATTGTATTTAGTATTATACATAAGCCTCCAGCAATAAGGCTGGTACAGAGATGAGTTCACTGCACAGTGCAACATTGCATTTGCCAGGGTTCTTATTTCAGCTGTGTTGCATTCTGTTGCATTTGGCAGGGTGCTCAGAGAATACCTCATGGGGGTTAGGGTTAATCACAGCCATCCCCTCTGTCAATGAAAAAAAAAGGTGTTTACAGTGAATAGCATTTGACTCAATAGAACAGTTGAAGTTTTTGTTGTACATGTATGTTGTGCTTTTGTTTCTTCCCGGGTTAGTGAATACTTACATGCATTCCTTCCATCCTGGGTGGACAGTGAAAATCGATCTTTGTAGCATGCATGACTCCTACAGACTTTCGTGTCGACAATCTGTCTATTAATCATTTTTCTTTAAACCGAAGCCATATTTTTAATTCAGTTTTCTTTTTAATGCAATTTTCACCATATACAACTAAGATGGTACGCAAATGTAGTTAATAAATAAGTTAAAACAATTTGGCCATATTTACCCAATTCCGAGAAATTTTCCTCTAAAAAAAAGTGTGTAGGTTTTTTTTTTAACCAACATCAAAAAACATGCACACGAGACCTAATGAACTAATTGGGACAATCTTCTTGTATTACATACATGTAGCTTTGGTAATAAGCAAAAAACAAACCCATTAGTTCCAATCTAACAAAGTCGGTATCAGTACCAATCCTCCCGAGAAGTATTTCCACCTGAAATGCTGTCATCTTTGAGAAAAGTATCGGAAGACCTCAACAAATGGCATGGCTTACAATGTACCCCCTGTACATGTATATTGTTCACATGTACAGTATTCAACAATCAAAATTATACATATGTATGGATGTGCACAGAATCGCTGTTTAAAAAAAAAAAAGTTTTCACAAAGTTCTTGTGACTTGGTTGATAGACTGAGCACAAATTTTTACAGGTTTTTGTTCTTTTTAAATCGCACAAGGTGTGAGAATACTGCCCTTAAAGGGACACATTGCTATAAAATTTGGGCTATAAAAATGAAATGGATATGGTCGGGAAGCTTTTTTAAAAGTAGAATATAAAGATTCACATAACTATCCCTTCAAATTGCGTGCTTTTTGTTTAATTTCGTGACAAATAACGGTCCGCCATGTTGTAGAACCAAATTTTGTACTCCACAAAATGGCGGACCGTGTTCACCAGTCGTATTTCCAGTCGCAGCTGGTTGGAGTACATTATTGTACGTCTGAGAATTATTATTACAATAACCGTCTGTTTGTAATATTCAATCACTTTTTTTATAGTTAATAAATAAAAATACATGTTGGAATAAACTTGTTATTCCATTATGGTCAAGCTGCAAGCCTTGTAAGGAGCTCGTGTAGCCTGGCCGGGTGAAGCGAAGCCTGCCCCGCGTCTTGGGTGATATAGGGTAGGGATATCGGGACTGTCAGGGGGACACGGACGGTACACGTAAATGGGTGGCCGCGGGGCCAGCCTGGCGCCAATGCATTGTGTGGTACAAGAAGGTCTGGTTCCCAATGCTGTTTTTGTATCATGATGATATAGTATAGATATCGGTTCGTGTGCCTCATCAGGCCTCTAAATTGATTGCCAAATAGACGTGAACATAAGGGACGATTTGTATATGAATTGAAGCTGAAGCATGGACGCATCCGGTGGACCTTCATCATCCATGCCATCTCCAACTCCAACTAGGGGACGTCCACGAAAATCATTTGCTGAGAATCGTAAGTTGGTGGCCCAGAAAGACTCTTACACCGTATTTTGCGCATGGTATTTACTACTGGAAATAAGTCTATGTTTCGCGGGTCAGATGTCAGGGGTCAGAGGCCAATTTGTTGTTTTGTAATCACTACTCACTAATTAGAACACATTATACGTGTTTGTTTGCATGAACAACTCTTATAAAAGATAAGGAACATTTCCAAACAGCAAAATTTCATGACATTTGAAGGCAATGTGTCCCTTTAATAACTACAGGTACATTTTGTACATTGGCAGCTCTGCCAATGCTATGTCATACCTTTAAAATGTCATTAGTAAACTTCTAATCATTCAACAAAGAGGTTGATTTTTGTAACTTTACAGCATGTACATATACATGTATCAGGACTGGTACATGTGTACAATGTATACTTTATACATGTACATGTATACCACATTGATGAAAAACCAACATGGCTTATTCCATACAATATTGAATACACTCCCGCGTGCAATGTGATCCAAAATTTGTGCATTATAATAATGATTGTTAATACATTTGTTATCTAGAAAATGACCTAAACGCATTCAGGCACGAAGCCAATCACAAAACAACTGCATATGTACATGTACGTGTACACTGGGCCGTGAAGAAACCCATGGTCATTAATCATAACACTCCGATAGCGCATTATGCAAATATCTCAAAGTGTGTCACAAACAGGTTTAATTTTAACTTCTCTGTCTTCAGCAGCTGGAGTGCCAGCGCTCACGCAATTTTTTTCCAGTTTCGGAGATTACATAAAAATGAAAGCTTTATTTCACATGCATTTTATAACTTTTATTTTTCATGTCTGACTTGTTACAGAAATGAGCGCATTTAAAATTTTGTAAGCTTGCACAAGTTGTTTCAAATGACAACTTACACAAGGCACAAGTAATTTTGTAGCGAATTTCTTGCCGTCTTACATGTAGGCGTGGAAGAAAACTAAAGGATCTGTTAAAGGAAAGATCTGAAAATCCACACAATCCAGTAGGGACAAACAAATGAAATTCATATGTAGCAAGTGGGATTCGAACCTAGGTCACATTGCCAATATGCCAACATATGAAATTCATGTAGCCAGTGGGATTCGAACCTGGGTCACAAGAGGGAAAAGCCAGGTACATTGTGTACATGTTGTATGTAAGTGCCAATATGCCAACGCGAACACCCTAATGATGTTGTCCCACATTTTCCCCATAATTTCCTTTTTAAAAGTGGTTGAAAATGATAAATAAAGTGTGCATTCACAGGTTAGCAGTACATGTATATGGCCATTTGCTTAATACAGCATGGTACATTGTGTGGTGATACCTCTTCCATGTCTTCTGGTGTAACACATGTAAGTGAGCACTTTTTTCAAAAGGGAAATTTTTGTGGTGATGAGAACCTAATTAGCTCCCGGTATGATGTACCTGAGACATGACCATTTACATGTATGTTACGCTCATTGTAATTGGTCTCGGCACTCATGTACATGTATGCACCGAATAACAGGCTGGTCAATTTCAGGTAAGGATTTTTCTATAGGCAAAGTAATTAAATGAGCCGTCGTAATCATGACCCTATTGTCGTGTCCAACAGATGAGTTCAATATGGTGATTAACCAAGCGGATCAGTACAATGTATGAAATAATTTAGATAGGAACTTCGCTTTTGAGTCGACTCAACCCGTCGTCGAGGGAACAAACTGCCATTTTAGATAAGCCTCTTACCCAACCCATTTAATGATTTGGGGGCTGAGAGTAACGTCACTTAAAATGGACATGTCTCAGATACATGTACATCATACTAGGAGCTAATTAGGTTCTGGTAGACAATTTTGATGCTATTCAATTTTAAAAGTGTATCATGGTGTGTTTTTTACACCTAGTACAATGTATACAATATTGTATTATACATTTATATTTAATCTACAATGCTGCAGAAATTATT
The DNA here is from genome assembly GCA_037893225.1 of Hippasteria phrygiana. Taxonomy (NCBI): domain Eukaryota; kingdom Metazoa; phylum Echinodermata; class Asteroidea; order Valvatida; family Goniasteridae; genus Hippasteria; species Hippasteria phrygiana. Next base: position 1,778,595 of record JAZGUH010000320.1, read on the forward strand.
CATTCATTAGTCAACATTCATTGTAAAAAAATCACACAGGGATTAGCAGTATTAATTTTAGTGTTGGATTACTGTCCAAAGCAGATTAAGAAAACAAGTTAAAATGAGGAGTTAACTACATAATCCACCATAATACCTGTTATAGTTTCTCAGCTGAATCCTACAACATCTAACAGCAGGTACAGTTTTGTTGGAGTACAGAACAAAAGCTAAATCTATTGGATTTTATGGCAATCAGAAGCGATTAGTAGGCTCCAAAGTTTACTGCTGTTGGATGTCGCTGGATGAGCAGGATTAATTACAGAATGCTGGAGAAGGATTTAAAGGTTTACATGTATACACATGCATGTAAGGCCGTTTTTTCTTTAATAACTTGGATTACGGATCCGGGATTTTTGAGAGAAAAAATATTAAAATCGATGCCAAAAATTTTCGAAATTGACAACCCAAAAAAACAAATTGCTGCATCGAACTTTGAAAGTACAATAAACAATCCCGGCAGCGCCACACCTTGACCATAATAGAACAAGCATATGATCGTTCGCAGTGAACACTTGTTGACTGTTGTTGTGTGCAGGTTCTGTATATTATACTTCGGAGGACAAGAGGAGAAAGGAAATACAAAGAAACCTTTCAGTCCTCGCACGTCAAGTCTTTTGTTGAAATCGGTCCTCGCACGTAGAAGTACGTGCTTAATCTATTGGGTTGGGTATATTAAGGGAACAATAGGAAACACAAAGCATTGTCCTCGGAAGTATTGGGAAAGTACGACTATGTGTGGAATCCGATCCGGATTATGTACAAATGTATGTACAATACATACATGTACGTGGCGGGTACAAATATGAATGCACCAGCTTTACGATTTTCAACACGAAGTTTGACTTGAAAACATGGATGTTAAATAGATTTTCCAAACCTGTGTCTTGTGTCATTATTTTAGTCAGTAATATGCAAGTTTCCCACACAAAAACACCCTCTCCTTCATGGAAAAACATGCCACTTCCCGACGTGATATCACTGAATTGCCTCATTATGTATTCATGAGTCATGAATACATTAAATTGGGATTTAAACCAATAGGGGGAAAAGGCGCGCTGTGTTTCGGAACGTTTTATGAATATTTAACAGGTAAATCGCTGTGACCATTTATAAATATTGAAATATAGATTCCCCGGGCCTTATAAGGAATTTGAATGCCTGTATCAGAAAGCACCACAATGCCGCTCAAAAGTGAGATCAACGATCAGCAAAAAGGGATGATCCAAGCCTTGCATGGGGAGGGGGAATTTCTAACCGCGACCTTGCCGAGCCGTGGGTGTTGCAATCGCTCAAGAAACTGGTAGCTGCATGTATTGGCTTAAATGTGGATAGTTTCACGTCACAAGCCCTGCCTCACTGCCGACCACGAGGCCCGTTGATTGGCTTGGGATTGGGCTGAATCTGCGCCGCGCCGCGCTCCGCATTGGAGAATGTTTTTTTGTCAATTGCGCGTTCCATGGGCGCCGCCATTTTGGATTACAGGGCGCTGCCATGTTGTTTTTTTTTATTTCCGCTCGCCGCCCGACCCAGAGACATAAAAAATCCGTAATCCAAGTGTAAAAAAACAACAACAGCCTAATTAAGGACATCACTGCAATCACACAAAACTCGAAGCCACAGGCAAACCATAAATAAATAACTTACATGAAGTGACCACGTGTGGAGCATTTTCAAAGAAGAGTCAGACACGCAGAAATGTTGGTGTGGGAGAAAACAACACAAACACTAGCTTAGATTCACTGTCTGCAAATTGTCCCTGGAACTGTTGACAGCAACTGGTGCATTGATCCATATATACATATATACATTGACATTCGGATAAACATGGAAATCACTGGGCAAAAACCTAGTTTGTTTGTTTGTTTGTTTGCACGATTTGTTTTAGCCCCAACTATACCCCAAGCCTTACAAACTCCAACAGCAGGTTTTATGATTTGAAGCTTTGCATGGTGGGTACGATACAAGAAAGACCGAGATTGTGGGTAACACCGTGTGAAATAAACCTCTTCTGGGAAGATGTGTGGCTCTGAAAAGAACCGGGGTGAGAGTATATTTCGGATAGTGTGCTCTCCGTCCTCAGGATGGGCTGTGGATATTGCTGCAGCTTTGTGCTCAGTAGAGTGTGTCGGCTGGATGCTATTGTGTTCATTGGGTTGTGGCAGTAGCTTGTTGGGCTGCGTTTGTAAATACCGGCAATCGTGGGTTACGGACAAAAGGGTCAGGGCGTAGAAAAAAGGGTCCACGATTGAACGAACGTCCACGATTGATAATCGTGTACAAAACATATGGGAGGCCTTCCAAAAAAGTTAAAAGTACAAACAAAAGAGGGACAATAGGAGGTCTGCGATTGCCAGTGTTTACACACTTGTGTGTGTGGGCGGAGGACGGACTGTGCCAAAATATTCATGAGCCAAAGCATGATTCATCGAAGGCAAAACAGAGCATCTCCATATCTTTGCAGCAGCGACGTAGCCAGGGCCCTCTCCGATCCATAGGGGCATCTGCCCCCACCCACCCCCCCCCCCACCTTGTTATGCCACTGCTTTGTTTGTATATCAAACTCTTCCCCATTTTCTTAGACATGTAGAGTAAATTCTATGTTCGACTTGATTACGTTAAACAGCTTGCTTAGACTTAATGTAATACATGTACACGTCCATACAGTACACTGTACATGTGCAGCAGCCAATATTTCTTTCAAACTTTTTGGGTGTGTTACATATTGAAGGATTGATTTAAATACAATGTACTATCCTATTTATGCTCTTCTGACCCAGAGTTCCATGTATAAACAAAAATGGCTTCCTCTTGCATAAAATGATGCAAAGGTTTTCTCTGAATTAAAAAGCCACTTCCTTCGTTTTACTTCCAATGAACACAATCATGTCTGTTTTTGTAACGCATGACAATATCTGTGAAAACAACTTGAACTGGATGTTCATTGCACGTTTTCGTTAAGTAAAATTGATGAATGTAAACCATTCTATCTTCACTGATATCTGGCCAATATTCATATTACAATGATGTACAATGTACATGTATGTACCATAATTATGTTTTGTTGTCAGTTGTGGTTTGGAGACATGTGATGATGACATACATGTACATTGTACATAATGTAAGCTTCTAAATGCAGACAATGGGGTGACTTTAATCCGATAATAATCTTCCACGGGTTAACAAAAGGCCTTTTCACACTATGTACGTTCGACCCGTGTAGACTTCTTAAAATTTCAACACGGGTCAATTACGCTGCCTTTTCACACTACTCAACGCAGCGCCAGCATTTTTGCTACACATGTGATGTTTCGACCGGTGTATTGTGCGATCGTTTCACACTACACACACGGCCGGCCGTTCAACACGGGTCGAATCGGAAAATCCCCCATACTGCATTCTGGTCGTTCCGTCGAGCTGGCTTTGGATAAAGCTGTCAGCCCAAATAGCCAACATAGCATTTACCTCCTCACTCCGTGTCGGTTTTTTTTGTCTGATTTGGGGCCCATTTTCTCAAACATATCGGAGTAAAAAGAATCTTGTGAAAGTTCCATGCACAATTGAAATTAACGCGTGTTACATGTATGGTGCGCATGCATGCGCATTTCCGCAGGTCAGACGTTATTTGTTTGTTTGTTCGTTGCTGAATTAACCACTACAGTGTGTGGTGCTGTGTACGCACGCGCACTCCGATCCGCGGTTACACGGGTCGAACTCAACCCGGAGGCGTTCATACTACGACTTTCAACACGGGTCGAGAGCTCTCAACCCACCTCCCGAGCAGGGTGAGTTTCAACCCGGGTTGAGCGCTCTACACGGGTCAGTGCCGTGTTGAAATGTTGCAGTGTGAAAAGGTCAGTCTAGTTAACACGAGTCGGACCCGGGTCCAATACCGAGATTTTTCGTAGTGTGAAAGGCCTAAAGGCCCTAAACTTTTGCTCAGTTTCAAAGAGTTTGCCGCTGGACAGATGACCACACAGTATTCACACTTCAGTAATCACCTACATCAGTCAATAAACTCCCCATTGTAAACACTCTGCAGGGCCATCATCTTAAATCTTAACCCTAGCCAGTAGCCCCAGCTATCACTCTTACCCTGCAGTACATGTGTATGTTGTTTTGGTGAAGTCTGCACAATCAAAGTATAAAGAGTATTTGTGGTTTATGTACATATGTACACACAATTGTGTGCGTAAATGATTGCATGAACCAGTACATAAATCAGAACATTCTTTTCATGCAAGTTCACCGGGATAATGTCTATGGTCCCCCGTCTCAATGGTCCCGTCTCAATGGTCCCCTGTCTCAATGGTCCCCTGTCTCAATGGTCCCCTGTCTCAATGGTCCCCTGTCTCAATGGTCCCCTGTCTCAATGGTCCCCCGCCTTATACCTAGTTCCTTCTTCTCAATAGCCCATCCAGAAATGTATTAATTAATCACTAAATAATAATTAATTACATGTAATTGATTACCAACCTAGTGCATGAACTGCATGAACTAAAAGAGAAATCATACATGTACAAAGACGGGGGACCAATGAGACGGAGGGACCAGTGAGACGGGAGACTACATGTATAGAGCGGGCCCCAAGTTCACCCTGAAAAAGGTTAAAAGCCACTCAAGGTAAGGAGCTACAACAAGAAAAAGAATCAAAATGAGGTAGGAATTAGAGTACACGTATATTTTCTGGCAACATCAGTTTAGAAATAGTCAATAAGCTAGTGTATCAAATTCAAAGTAATCAATTTTCCTATTCAAATTGTGGTTTAGATAGTGAATTACTACATATGACGTCTGCATGATGTACTGTACAAAGAACATAGGGTTTATCATTCGCAGCTTTTTTTCCTTTTGTCTTTTTGTTTTGTTTTTAATATTCCTCTTGAAAAAAGAAATGATTGTAAAAATAAACTTGCACCGGCCAGAGAATTCCATACAGAACGGGTAAAAACCTATATTGGCATAGCTTTTTGTCCTAATGTAAATATACATGTACATGTATGTATGACACCCAACACCTACATTTACAACAAAATGTAGGTATACATGTAGCTAGACCATCATTGGTGGGAACAAGCAGAAAGCCGAGTTTCAAGCTCAAACACCCTATTAACTGAAGGAACCAAGCTGGACAAGCCGGTGGAACATTTACCATGAAAATGTGTAGAACAGACTAAGAGTAGCAACAAATCTCCGGTGAGAGAGTGAATTGGTTGAACTCAGCTCTTCTCCAACTACATGTAAATTAACAATGCGCTTCTGTACAATGGCAAATGCCGTCACAATTCAGTACTTTATTTAAACTTAATGGATTCCTATTTTAATTCAACACCGTACCTTTAGCTAATACCGGTCTTTCTCCATATTTCTCCTCCTCCTCTTCAGAGTCTGAAAGTTTCTTACGATTCCCGTTGTTCTTTTTGTTGGTGTAAACACTGTTGTGGTACTCCTCCGCCCCATTCCTTGCCGCATGTTTCTGATCCGTAATGCTGGTAAAGTTTCGGTAAAAGTGACTGCCGTTAGTGTAGATGATGTGTACTTTTTGTTCCACGCTGCCAAGCCTTTGCAGGATGTTCTCCAAGAGTATGGCTAGGGTTCGTTTCAGGTCTGTAGGGGAAAGGCAGATGAGTATGGCGTGTGACTTCCTACATGTACATTGTACAAATGTTAAAGCACTTACATACATGTACATGTACATGTACATGTACCTATACGGGAAAGATTTTACCCCCCCCCCCCCCCACCCCCACCAAAATTGGTCAGGAACAGCAAAATCTTGAAAAATAAACCCTCTGTCTAAATATGTGACAACTTATTTCTAAATTTATGTCAGCAAAATCCGTAATAAATTAGGCAGAAAGCAACATGTATGGGTTATTCTACATGTATAAATTTTGGGTCCAAAAGTGTGACATTTTTTGGTGTCCCTGTTACACCTGACCTGTGTAATTTCCCATCAAGTATCATTAAAATTGACTTCACACTATTTTTTTTTTCTTGTTTGGAAGGTACACATACACTTTGCTTTACAGTCACTAGATAAAAGGCATTAACCCTCCTACTATTTAAAAGGTCAAAATCAGTCAACATTTCCTTCCACCTCCCCTGCTATACTTTTACACAGACGGTGGTTTACATCCAGATTTAGATGTACATGTACATGTACTTTCATTACAGTAGAACTTCGCTATACCAAACATTTAGCTACATGTATCCTCTTTGGCTCTCCTGTTGTATTCAATACATACCAATGTACAGTGTACCATTGTTCACTCCAACAAATAACCAACATTGTGAAAAAATTTTGTGGATCGCGTGATGTTTGTTATGTACACGTGGCATTCAGCCGTATCATGGAGGAATACAAAATATTTTGTATTCCTCCATGGCTGTATAGAGCTGCGAATTTGCAAAAGTCGAACACATTTCAACTTGTGCGAATCTTCGCCGCGAATGTTTCATGACGTCAAATTCGCTTCGCATTCGCGTGAAGTACATGTATGAACCAGCCTTTACTCGGACTCGACCAACCTGGCGTGAGAGTCAATTTTAACAAGGCAGTGAGAACTCGGCTGGGACTCGATAAACAAGTTTCATGACTCCAAGCAAGTCTGCAACACGCAAATGAATTTGTTCTGTGCATGTTCATAAATTGTACTACGATGATCATGCATAAAATATACACATGTACTTGCATAATGTACATGTAGATGACATTATAAATTCTGATGGTACCATGTATTATTCACTGTTTTCACTCCACATTGCATTACAGTCCATATCTCATTCCGCCTTCTGTTATTTATCAAATCACTGAATTGGCCGTATTTATCATCGGACTGGCAGTTCCAACTGTATTCATTGTGACCAAATTCTTAATTGAGTTTGAATTTTGGCATGCTATGTATGTACACCTACATGTACATGTACATGTACATGTATACAGTATCTGTATAATTACATGTACATCATCTAGAATTCTAACAATGAAAGCGAGGTTGCCTAAGCAACCAGTCCCAATAATGTCATGTTGAATGCAGTGTGCCTAAATACTGTCAGTGCCCTTCAACAGCTTGGCTTTTCCTTCTAAGGAAATTTCAAATTGTATATTTTAAATAATTCTTTTTTCTGTTTTAGCCATCCACAACCCTCCCAAAACAAGGTTTTTATTCTTAGTTGCTTTTTCACCTCTAATGCGCAAAGAGATCCACCCTGCAGGAACTGAAGGCCTTTTCACACTGTCCAAAATCTCGGGGTTGAACCAAGACATTTTTTTCAACCCTTTTTCCACTTGTAAATTTCAACCAAGCGCCAACCCGGGTAGCATGCTCCAGCCGGATCAAAATCAACCCTGGTAAGGGAACAGGGTTGAAAATCTCATCCTGGATTGAACCGCAGTATGAATAAATGGGCCATACATTGTACCTGGGTTGAACGCTAGCATTACACGGTTCACGTATATGGCCGTTTCGCGAAAAGAACAGTGTGAACGCTGCAGCTCTCTAATCCGTTTCAAAAACAACCTGGGCTGAACCGGGGTGGATCCGGGTTTGTTTTCAACATGGGCAGGGTTTCCCCTTAACTTTTTTTTTCACTGGCCAGCCGGACTTGTTAGTTGGACTTTTAACTAGTCCGCCAGCATTTTCACTGGTCCACTTTTTTTCAAGTACTTGTTTACTTATGAGGTGGGAGAAAAAGCTCTATAAAAAAATGATAGCTGGCATAATTTTCTGCACGCGTTCCTTTGGCTATGCATGCACTATACCATGGAGGATTTTAACTGGCCCGCCAGACTTTTGGGAGAGAGTTTTAACTAGTCCGGCACCGTTTTAACTGGCATTTGGCCAGCGGAAGGGCGAACCCTGATGGGTTGAAATTGATATAGTGTGAAAAGGCCTTCAATTATTGTCGGGCTGCAAATAATTCTTCATTTGTAAACTTGTAAAGTGATTATTTGATAACTAAACTTGGGCTATAGACCAAGGCTATGTTTTCCTATGTTCTGCATTCTAGCTACCCACGCCCCCACCCCCACCTCCCATAGAACCCCCGTTTACATAAATATATTGCACTCACCATACACTACTCCCGAGTTTTGTACATTGAGTCCTTCCTTTTCCTCGCTGGCTAAAGCCTTCACGTACAACTCGCTGTCTTCGAGTATCCTTTCTTTTATTCTGTCGCTCTCTCGTGTCCCAGGCTGTGCCTGGTACATGGCGTAGTTCATGAAGGCGTAGACCCATGTCAGCATCAGGAAAAGAAGGAAAATGCCGATGCGGCTGGATGTGATGACACGGCAACTCTTGTAGCCAAACATTGTGCTCGGAGAAGCCGACTTTGACAGGTTTGTAATGATATCATTCAGTCATGATGTACGTACATGCATACGCTGTCAGTTGTAAGTGTGCTCACTCCCACTCTTGAATGTTACAATCCTGCATGCAACAGAGAAAAAGTAGCAAATGTCATGTAGGCCTGCTGTTGTCTATAGGCCACGCCTCTCGCCATACATGTACATCACAAAGTTCTGCAGGATAGCCAGAGCGGAAAGCATTCCGTACATTGTAACTATCGGAAAATGGTGGTATCGAATACTCTACATACATGTACATTTTGTACAGTGTGATTATCTTCTCTTCCAGGAGGGCGATTTCCAAAATTAGTGAACCAGCTCGTAGAGAAACTCACATTTTCAAGTGCATGTCACAACAATACATGTATGAGGTCTTGAGCGATATTCATATCATTTTGAAATCCCATGGAGGAACATTTCCAGCCCATGCATTTGGAACCTGCCAACTCATTCTTGGCCAGATAGTGTAAGATTTTCAGATAAAGTAATTTTATGTGAAAATGTATAGGGGCCTAATTAAGTTTCTCGGGCGAGCACACATGGTTGTATTGATGGTGGGTAACGTCATTAACGTGACTTATAGTCTAACAAGGCGCACTTTGAGTTTTCCCTCTACATGTACTGTATATCACTTGCTGGTATAACAGTTTTACCCCTTATTGCACAGAAAGTGAAAATCTGATGAGTTTCAAATATCTGTCAATAAATCTTCAGTTACCACAAAAATGTTACTCGGACCCTATTTCCCGATTTTCTTTTTAAATGTGCAAAACAAAATCAGAAAATAGTTTTATGACAAACAAGAAGTTTGGTACATGTATGTGAATGGAGATAATAGTGATTAATCATAATTTGTCAACTTTAAAACAACTGCAAGTGTTAAATGTGTTTTTTTTTTATTTGTTCGAGTGCACAACATTAGACGACCGTCGGCAATATTTTGTGCCCAATTTCCAGACACCACATTTTTTTTTACTTTTGGACTAAATTTCAAGATGCTGAAAAACCTCAAATGATTCCCGAAGCAAGTTTTATTAACCCCTTGCGTACGGATGACGCCATATGGCATAAAAAAAAAGAGCCACCAGGCCCGATGACGCAATTTGCCGCTGTTTGTGCAGTTTCAATCCATTGTCATGATTGTTGGATTATTGTTATGTTAAGCTTAACTGCACAAACACATTGTAGCGGTTCGCTTGGCTGCCAGAACCGCTGCGACTCCCTGATGTCTCCCGTAAAAAAACGTACTCAAGGGGTTAAGGTAATAATACCAACATTCAACTGAATGAGTTTGAAACTCATCAACAAAGAAGTTTGTCAAAACTATCCAACGTCAACGAAAGTCGGGGAAAAACGTATACACGATATGTAGTCGAGTTGAGTCCCAGGGTGGGGGTCCCAAACTAACTCGGTCCAAGTCAACCAGGTCAACCAGGTCCCGGGGTCAACCAGGTCCCGGGGTCAACCAGGTCCCGGGGTCAACCAGGTCCCGGGGTCAACCAGGTCCCGGGGTCAACCAGGTCCCGGGGTCAACCAGATCCCGGGGTCAACCAGAACCCAGGGTCAACCAGAACCCAGGGTCAACCAGAACCCAGGGTCAACCAGAACCCAGGGTCAACCAGAACCCAGGGTCAACCAGAACCCAGGGTCAACCCGAACCCAGGTCAACCCGGTCCCAGGTCAACCCGGTCCCAGGTCAACCCGGTCCCAGGTCAACCCGGTCCCAGGTCAACCCGGTCCCAGGTCAACCCGGTCCCAGGTCAACCCGGTCCCAGGTCAACTCGGTCCCAGGTCAACTCGGTCCCTGTGGGAAAATGTATAGGCTGATATGTATGTAAAGGTCTCCGGTCTCATGTAACGTAACCTAGATTCTGTGGTTTGCTTTGGTTCATTTCTTTCTTCTTAAAACCAAGCTGTCAAAATAATTCTTTTTCTAATTTGTTTGGTAAAGGTTTTTGGGGAAGGAAAATGAAGTCCGAAAGCCTATTGGAAAAAATGTGTGTGGTGGGTGGGCCAGGGTTTGCCGCCGGCCGAGTCGAACCTGGGATAAGTTAAAAATTCTGTGGTTTGGTGGTTATGAGTAATACAGGGGATACGTTTGGTGGGAGCGGGTCGCTAGGTTGCTGTGAACCGAGGCTAGGCCAGGGATCCGGGATCGCACTGAGCAAGAGCGCCCTTAGTTAGGCAGATTCATGTGAATTGCCGTTGGCGGTGCTATTTGCGATGCCCAATTTTCTGTCAGCGCTGTGACCAGCCCATAGTTCGTTGACTCCCGATCATACATGTACATGTACACCTGGAAAACCCATAGGCGGAGTAATCAGTATTTCCTGGTTACAGTTATGAGGCTTCAAAGTTTTTCTGGTCGCCATTTTATTGAACATGGAATTCTGCAGTCGATAAAAAAACAAATCAACTATAGAAAAGCTTTCGCTCTTTAACCCCTTGCCACCGGGTGGCGCCGGGGCACCAGGCCGGGTTATGCAGCCAAGCGAAACGGAAACAAGAGGCTTGTGCAGCCAAGCATAACGTACACAATACCCCAATAATGGATTGAAAATGCAAAAATTGGCCTCTATTTGTGTCAACCGGCCAGGTGGCAATTTCAATCTGCACGTATTTGTGTCAACCGGTGGCAAGGGGTTAAATACAGCCAACTGAATGTATTTAACATGAAAAAGAATTAAACTGCTGCAAACTGCTGACTGACTGAATGGACCTGAAATATACAAATCAAAAAATTAGCTGGCCTGACGTTTCGAACTTAAGCAAGTTCTTTCTCAAAGGTGAATGACAGAGTACAAGAAACAAACATGTAGGGAACACACATGCATGACAGGGTGGGTGGAGAAACACAAAAGAGGGATGCAAAGGAGCATGGCAGATAGGCAGTGGGTGAACATCAAAGGGAGAGGCAAGGACAGCCAGGATGACAGGAACAAAGAGGTGTGATTAGGGTAAGGAGGGATTAAGATGAAGGTAGAAGCTGGGGAATTGGACAAAGGAGTGTGGTTCAGGGAAGGGGGGGGGTTTGAATTGAAGGTGGTAATAGGGCAAGAAAAGGAACAAAGAGAAGTGGCAAGGATAAACAGGAAATGGAAAGACAACACCATTTGGCCAAGAGACCCCAAGAGGGTTTTGCCAGGAGGATAATCTGTAAACAAATGACAATGGGGGAAAAACAATTTAAAGTTAATCATTCCCTTCCTGGATGTTGAGACCATGTGGTTGAATAGTCCGAAGACGTTTCATCCAAACTTTCTCTCGGCTGAGGCGAACTGAGTCCTTGCGGTGGCAAAGTGATTCTATGCCCTGTAGAATCATATCAGAAATGGAATGGTTAGGCAAGTTGAAGTGATGACCAACAGGGGTGTCCATTTTCTTGGTGTTCACAGTCGACCGATGGCCATAGAAACGCTTTTTGAGCGTGTTCTTGGTCTCCCCGACATACTGGATACCACAAACCCTGCAAGAAATGAGATATATGACATTAGAGGTGTTGCAAGTGATGTTGCCATTGGTTCTGTGAGTAGTTCCAGATGAATGGCCAGAAAAGGAGTCAGACTCCTGCATGTGAGTCTGGCAAACAACACACCTGGAATCGCACTTAAAAGTACCATGCTGTATGGGAGGGGATGCAGCCAAGGTGGGGACCTCGGCTCGAACAATCAGGTCTCGTAGATTGCGGGGGCGCCTATAAGCCAGTACTGGGTTGTCAGGGGCGGCACGGGCAAGGCGATCTGAAGTATGAAGGATATGATGGTTGTCGTTAGTTATTTTACGAAGGGGAGGGAGACTGGGATGAAAGGTGGTGACCAAGGGAATCTTGGGGTCGGCATTAGTGCTAGGCGTCTTTTCCTTGAGAGCCAAATCTCTGGTGATAGATTTGGCTCTGGCGATAGCACGTTGAACTTGGCGGGAGCTGTGGCCCCTGGCAACCAAGTTATTCTTCAGTACCTGTACATGATGGGAAAAGTCAGAATTATTAGAACAAATCCTTCTGAGTCTGAGTGCCTGGCTGAATGCTATGCCTGTCTTGCAATGCCTGGGGTGACAGCTGGAGGAGTGGAGGTACTGGTGGGTGTCTGTGGGTTTAGAATACAGATCAGTGGTTACCGAGTTGTCTTCCTTGCGGATGGTGACATCCAGGAAGTTGGTCTGATGCACTGAATACTCTGATGTAAACTTGATGGTCCTGTGGAAGGAATTAATGTGATTAATGAAAGTCTCCAGACTGTCCTGATCACTGGTCCATATGAAAAATACATCGTCAATATATCTCCACCATACCCAGGGGCGACATGATGCTGAGGCAAGCATGCGCTCTTCGAGGTCGCCCATGAAGAGGCATGCAAAGGAGGGGGCCATGCGAGTTCCCATGGCTGTACCGTGTACCTGTAGATAGTGTTTACCTAGGAAGGAAAAATTGTTCTTGGTTAGTACAAGTCTCATGAGGGTGCCAATATCACTGATGGGTGGGGTTGTGTGTCCTGCCTTGGCCAGGGCCGAGGAACAAGCACGAATACCTTCCTCGTGGGGGATGTTGGTGTACAGGGATGAGACGTCAAAAGTACCAATGATGGCTGTGCTGGGAATCTTGTTCTTGATTCCTTCCAGCTTGCGCAGGAAGTCTGGGGTGTCATGGATGTATGATGGCATCTGTGGAACGAGGGGTTTGAGAAAACTGTCAATAAACAGGGAGATACGTTCTGTTGGTGAACCATTACCAGAGACAATGGGCCTACCGGGGTTGCCAGCCTTGTGAATCTTTGGAAGGAGATAAAATCTGGCAGTCCTACAGTCAGAGGGAGAGAGAAATTTATGAGCTTTCTTAGACAGCTGGTCACGTGATCGCATATCTTCCAGCACCTGTTGTATCTCTTGAGAGAATGTACCTGTGGGGTCAGAGTCAAGGCAGATGTAGTTAGTATGATTGTTCAACTGGCGGTGGGCCTCGTCAATGTACTGATGACGATCCATGATGACCACAGCTGAACCTTTGTCGGCCGGCTTGATGATGATATCAGTACGGGAGCGCAAGGCATTCAATGCCAAGCGCTCCTCACTGCGGAGATTGTCATGAGTTCTGTGGACAAAGTGAGGAGCGCTTGGCATTGAATGCCTTGCGCTCCCGTACTGATATCATCATCAAGCCGGCCGACAAAGGTTCAGCTGTGGTCATCATGGATCGTCATCAGTACATTGACGAGGCCCACCGCCAGTTGAACAATCATACTAACTACATCTGCCTTGACTCTGACCCCACAGGTACATTCTCTCAAGAGATACAACAGGTGCTGGAAGATATGCGATCACGTGACCAGCTGTCTAAGAAAGCTCATAAATTTCTCTCTCCCTCTGACTGTAGGACTGCCAGATTTTATCTCCTTCCAAAGATTCACAAGGCTGGCAACCCCGGTAGGCCCATTGTCTCTGGTAATGGTTCACCAACAGAACGTATCTCCCTGTTTATTGACAGTTTTCTCAAACCCCTCGTTCCACAGATGCCATCATACATCCATGACACCCCAGACTTCCTGCGCAAGCTGGAAGGAATCAAGAACAAGATTCCCAGCACAGCCATCATTGGTACTTTTGACGTCTCATCCCTGTACACCAACATCCCCCACGAGGAAGGTATTCGTGCTTGTTCCTCGGCCCTGGCCAAGGCAGGACACACAACCCCACCCATCAGTGATATTGGCACCCTCATGAGACTTGTACTAACCAAGAACAATTTTTCCTTCCTAGGTAAACACTATCTACAGGTACACGGTACAGCCATGGGAACTCGCATGGCCCCCTCCTTTGCATGCCTCTTCATGGGCGACCTCGAAGAGCGCATGCTTGCCTCAGCATCATGTCGCCCCTGGGTATGGTGGAGATATATTGACGATGTATTTTTCATATGGACCAGTGATCAGGACAGTCTGGAGACTTTCATTAATCACATTAATTCCTTCCACAGGACCATCAAGTTTACATCAGAGTATTCAGTGCATCAGACCAACTTCCTGGATGTCACCATCCGCAAGGAAGACAACTCGGTAACCACTGATCTGTATTCTAAACCCACAGACACCCACCAGTACCTCCACTCCTCCAGCTGTCACCCCAGGCATTGCAAGACAGGCATAGCATTCAGCCAGGCACTCAGACTCAGAAGGATTTGTTCTAATAATTCTGACTTTTCCCATCATGTACAGGTACTGAAGAATAACTTGGTTGCCAGGGGCCACAGCTCCCGCCAAGTTCAACGTGCTATCGCCAGAGCCAAATCTATCACCAGAGATTTGGCTCTCAAGGAAAAGACGCCTAGCACTAATGCCGACCCCAAGATTCCCTTGGTCACCACCTTTCATCCCAGTCTCCCTCCCCTTCGTAAAATAACTAACGACAACCATCATATCCTTCATACTTCAGATCGCCTTGCCCGTGCCGCCCCTGACAACCCAGTACTGGCTTATAGGCGCCCCCGCAATCTACGAGACCTGATTGTTCGAGCCGAGGTCCCCACCTTGGCTGCATCCCCTCCCATACAGCATGGTACTTTTAAGTGCGATTCCAGGTGTGTTGTTTGCCAGACTCACATGCAGGAGTCTGACTCCTTTTCTGGCCATTCATCTGGAACTACTCACAGAACCAATGGCAACATCACTTGCAACACCTCTAATGTCATATATCTCATTTCTTGCAGGGTTTGTGGTATCCAGTATGTCGGGGAGACCAAGAACACGCTCAAAAAGCGTTTCTATGGCCATCGGTCGACTGTGAACACCAAGAAAATGGACACCCCTGTTGGTCATCACTTCAACTTGCCTAACCATTCCATTTCTGATATGATTCTACAGGGCATAGAATCACTTTGCCACCGCAAGGACTCAGTTCGCCTCAGCCGAGAGAAAGTTTGGATGAAACGTCTTCGGACTATTCAACCACATGGTCTCAACATCCAGGAAGGGAATGATTAACTTTAAATTGTTTTTCCCCCATTGTCATTTGTTTACAGATTATCCTCCTGGCAAAACCCTCTTGGGGTCTCTTGGCCAAATGGTGTTGTCTTTCCATTTCCTGTTTATCCTTGCCACTTCTCTTTGTTCCTTTTCTTGCCCTATTACCACCTTCAATTCAAACCCCCCCCCCCCCTTCCCTGAACCACACTCCTTTGTCCAATTCCCCAGCTTCTACCTTCATCTTAATCCCTCCTTACCCTAATCACACCTCTTTGTTCCTGTCATCCTGGCTGTCCTTGCCTCTCCCTTTGATGTTCACCCACTGCCTATCTGCCATGCTCCTTTGCATCCCTCTTTTGTGTTTCTCCACCCACCCTGTCATGCATGTGTGTTCCCTACATGTTTGTTTCTTGTACTCTGTCATTCACCTTTGAGAAAGAACTTGCTTAAGTTCGAAACGTCAGGCCAGCTAATTTTTTGATTTGAATGTATTTAAGTTGACGATTTCCTTGTCTTAAAAACATTCAGTCACTCGATAGAAACTGTACTGGATAAACGGTACAACTTGTAGAAAATAACCGGGGTATGACAAAAATCGGGGTATGACAAAAATCGGGGTATGACAAAAATCGGGGTATGACAAAAATCGGGGTATGACAAAAATCGGGGTATGACAAAAATCGGGGTATGACAAAAATCGGGGTATGACGCACGGGGGGAATTTTATAAAACAGGCTAAAACAATGATTTTATTTATGCAGTATTTGCATGCATTTCGAACTTTTTTATAAAGCACACGCATCTCGAAGAAATTATAACCTGTAATCACAGCAGTTTAATCCGAAACATGAGGGAAACATGCCACTAGAGCCAAAACAGGCAACTCCACTGCCTTTTGTTGTTGACACACCAACACCTTTGCCAGCTTCTTATCTTTGTAATCCATTAGCCAAACAATTGCTTGTAATCCTTAGTAAACACTTCCAGGCTGGGATTTGGTGGTACTACTTGCAAGCAGTTATGCATGATATGTACCATGTACATGTACATTGTACATGTAGAATGATGCTCATAAGGCCAGCCATGAACACGCATGCTTTGGGAAAACGTAGGGCTACGTTCGTTCCCAGAAAGGAGTCCGCCATGCAGTATCAACTTCTTTTTATAGTACATGTACCACAATCATCTTATCAATACCTTCAATGTGAGCTGATATATATTATGATTTAAACAAGTCAGTTTCCCTTGTGGATTGTTTGACGAATGATTTAAACAAGTTCTCAGCTTTGCAGTGGTCGTTTTTCACGATTGAAAGTTTTTAAAGTAGTTACACGGGATAGAGAATCAGAACTGTGGCATTTTTCTACAATAAAACTAAGAATTCTTGCAGATGTTTCTGTGTTAAATATAACTCATATAGATCAGAATTTAAGTCAACAAAGGATTAACTGATAGTATCTTAAGTTTATTGACACAAGATAAACAATGCAAAGAACAACAAAATCTCAAAAAGGCAGTGCTCCTTTCTGAGTTAGGGCCTCCTAACTCGGAAAGCTCTAGTGGGCTGGGGACAGTATGACATACAGGCCAACATGTGTAGATGGGTGATTCTATTTTTATCAGGGGGTTGAGTCATGCTTGATGGACTTATAATTTGTTTTTATTTAGTTTTTGATCATTTATTGGCAAATAATTGGTGTTTGTTAAATGTTAATATTTTAAATTACATTGTACTTATAAAATTATTTTTCCATTTATAACAAACTGATAAGAAATAAATGAGTCTCAAATTTTTAATCAAGCAATTTAGCAAATGATAGTTAATGGTCACAACTTTTTAACTGAACCTGTCCTCCAAATGACCAAAAGTTTAAATCAACAAAAACCCGTAACTTTGCATAGGGTTAACCTATCGTGACCATTGACCCCTCATATTCTTTCTAATATATTTTTTACTCTTTCCAGTGATATATTTAAAAGAACTGAACAAATTTATGAATCTGCCTACCTTAGTATGATGTTGGGGACGTGGGACAAGACTGTTGGGAGGCTGCGTCGCATAGGTGGTCAAGTTGTGTTCATTGGTGGTGGGGATTGGTTGGGACCATTAGGTTGTCTGGTGGGATAAAGCAAAGAGCTAGATTTTGTTTTAAGTATTTCCAGATATCATCAAATACTGTTATACAGAAAATCACATCGTGCCTAGTGCATTCTTAATGTGAAAACTTTAAATGTATAGAATATTTATGAGATATACATGTAGGGGCCTACGGATAATTCTTTTAGTGCAAATAATAACAATATTTGAAACTATTTGTAAATGGACTTTCATTCTAAGACTAAGAGTACGTAGGCAAGCCAGGCAAAAATTTAAACATGTTTCAAATGTTTTCATCTTTTGCATGTACATATGTACATGTACATTCTTTGTCATTTACAAAAGGGAAATTTGTTTGTTTCATGAAAATCCAACATGCCGTTGGCGAGTTATGATTTTTTCCAGATTAAATTTATTAACCTTTGTTTTGGCCACAGCCTGTGTATAGGACGAATGGCATATCTTGATTTCCACCAGATTTGTTGCTGCAACTAATTAATATGCGCATACATCATCACTTCAAAGAGGAGCAACATTTTGCAAATAAGATATCTTTCAACAGAACAAGTATGAAAGATTTGTTTTCCAAACGATTTTCATGATTCTCATTTGCATATATGCAAATGTATGCATACTTAATGAGGACGACAATAATTAATTAAAATAACCACAACAAACGTAATTGAACACAATTAGGCTGAAGGATTTGTAGCATAAAGTATGCAAATGAATAGCAAAATTGGCAATGAGCCACACCATGTCATTGTCCAAATTATTTATGCGATGTGTGCAAATCTACCGAAGGTACATTTCAACTTAGTTATTGTATCAGATTGTAATCAAAGTGAAGGAATTACAAATCTGTTAGGAAATGTACAATTTGCATAATTAGCCTGACAAGCTTTCTTTTTTAATATTAATTATAAAAACATGCCTTTGATGCCAGCGTTCGGCAAATGGAATCCCTCAGTCTCTTGACGACAAACAGAGACCCACCCCCCCCCCCCCCCCCCCCCCCCCCGGTTATTTTCAGAACCCTTGAACTCACAAAAGATTTGTCACATGGTGCTACCACAAATCTGTCATTCTTACTTTTTTTGTGATGACTTAAAATACTGGAGGAGTCATTTGAAATATTGTTGTTTGAAAGTTCATATTCTACTTCGCACCCGGTCCACAATGTCCACTGTGCTATTAAATATCTCGATGGAAATATAACACAAGCTAAAATGTTATGGAAACCGTAGTATGAGAAATAAACTAAAATCTCAATATTTTTCTAACCCTAACCCTCCAGGGCATGTTTGCTAAAACCCTGCCAGATGCATCAGATTGCATACTTTGTCACATTGACTTGTGTGCAGAGTCCAAAGTGCGTCTGGCAGGGTTACAGTTTTAATCACTCTTATATTAATATTTAATAGTTTTGAAATGTGTTTCTTTTTTGCTGTATATTTACACAAACGATTTAAATGGAGACTCATGTGTGTAGGGGTGTGCATCAGAACCGGGTACCCGAGAACCCGACCGTTCATGTCAGGAACGGTTCCAGATAATGGAATCGAGTACCCGTACAACTTTACATTATAGTATATTATAGTAACTTCCCAGAAAATGAAAAAGGAAAGGTTTCGAATGTTATTTGCCAGGAATTTTCAAAATTAAAACACGACTAGGCCTACATGGGAAACCAGCACAGATTTCATGTTTATGACGCTCACGAATATTGACAAAGGGAATTTACCGGTTGTGGTTTTTGTAGTCTGGGTATGGATAAAGAGCCTTGACGAGACATACATGAGTAATAGCATGCCTCATGCCACTATAAATACAACGTATGCACGTGCCGGAACATGTACATGTAATGGCGGAGTATTGATCAGGTTTACTATAGACAGGCATGAAATTTTTCAGACTTTTGTCTGAAATCAGACTTTTCAATCTCAGAGAAAGACATTATTACAACTTCCAGGATTGGAAGTTTTGGATTGGTTTCTTTAACGGGTACCTGGGTACCCGTATTTTTTTCAATCGGGTACCCGGTTCTTTTACTACCCGTAAATGCACACCCCTACATTGTACATGTGTGTGGGTACCAGGTGTGTGTGTACGTGCACTGTATATATCTCCGAGGACAAGAGAAGAAAGGAAACACAAAGAAACCTTTCAGTCCTCGAACGTAGAGTCTTTTGTTGAAATCGGTCCTCGAACGTAAGGATACGTGCTTAGTCTATGGGGGTTGGTTATATTAAAGGAACAATAGGAAACACAAAGCATTGTCCTCGGACGTATTGGGGAAGTACGACTGTGTGTACATGTACTGTGTATGACCATGCTATGCGTGTATCGTGCGTGTAACGGATCGGCGTTTGTTGTGATCTATTCAACATGGCGTGCAATCATATTTCACCAAGACATCATTTTAAATGAAAGGTACTGTACATGTAGGTGATAATCATGGTGACCAAAGTTTAAAAGCAGCTGCTTTCAATTCAGGTTCATTTTAATAAAAGGTGCTGAATCTAAATACAAGTACTGTCCACAACTCTTGTATTGATAAACATTGTACATACAATGTATTTAAAGTTTAATATATTTCTTTTAATTTTTTAAACATGCTTTTACATAATACTACTACAGGCTATAACAACTCAGTCGTCACCTGCAATGTACTGTACATGTACATGTGGTTTTACATACACATTGTAGAAACTCACACGTTTTAAGTCTGAAGTTCATTCTATTATATTTTGGTGCTCCATCTGAAAGACTTGTACATAAACACTGTATATTACATCTTTTTTAGATACGATTTGAAGCTTTGCATGGTGGGTCCGATATGAGAGAGACTGGGATTGCGGGTAACACCATTTGAAATAAATCTCTTCTAGGAAGAAGTGTGGTTCTGAAAAGAACCGGGGTGAGTGTGTAACTCGACGTTTCGGACAGTGTGCTCTGTCTGTCCTCAGGAGTGCGAGTCCGTCCTCACACTCCTGAGGACGGACAGAGCACACTGTCTGAAACGTCGAGTTACACACTCACCCCGGTTCTGTTCAGAACCATACTTTTTCCTAGAAGAGATTTATTTCACATGGTGTTACCCGCAATCCCAGTCTCTCTCACATCTTTTTTAGATGATATTAAACTGTTTATAACAACATTTGTTTGTTTGTTTTACTTTGTGTACAATGTATGTTTTTTTTTAAACCGCCCGCCCGCCCGTCCCTCTAGCGGAGGTAGGAGACAACCACACTTTTTTTCTTTTGCCTAGTCAAGAGCCAGTGGGGACTGCAGAGGTACATGTAAGGTACAATTTTGAAAAATCACTGCTCAAACATTCACCTGCATTTTACTGGAAATTTACTTCAACATTTGTGTTATAATGACACAGTCACTGGGATAATGTTGTTGCAGACAAGATCTTTAAATTCCTGCTGGTTTCTTCCGCAGAGATTGAACAAATCAATTTTCCAGGGCTACAGTGGCTACAGCAGGATTGGTAGCCGCCATCTTGGATTTTCTCGAAACTCACTTTGAAAAAAAAAAACGCGCGTACAAAATTGATCTTCGGGTCCTGTTCTTTTTACACATAAACTTATTCTTTCTTTTTTTCAGAAATGAACATTTTATGAGCTAATTATTTATATGTACATAAAAAGTTGAAAAAGTTGAAAAACGGTGGGCTTGTTTAAACAAAAAGCTTAAGGTCGAGGCCTGTTTGAAATGTTTATTATTCATTTATCTCCTCATACAAAACAATGACATTTTTATGAATGGGCTTTTGTGGATTGGTGTGTTGCAGAGCATCGCTGCCAGACTGGCCGTGCGCTGTTTGGCTGTCGTTGACGTGCCTACTAAGAGACCTAAAAATTACCAGTCTATTATTTACATCAATTTTCCCATAGAGACCGAGTTGACCTGGAACCGAGGGCGATTGTGTAGTGTAGGGCCCCTCTTTAGTTTTGATCAAATTAGAGTTAAAGGTAGTGTACATTGTACATAATTGGTCATTGTTGCAATTTTCACAAATGGGCAGATTTGGGGTTTGTATTTTATAGCAAATATCGTTCCACTGACCTGTTAAAAGTTTTGCGTTGTTGGATGGCGAAAAAAACAAGAGAAAAAGGGCGCTCGTTTTCAACCGTCGGGCGGATAATAGCCTTTAGTCAAGGCGCGTGTGGCTATCAGGGTGCGTGACGTGCCCCAGATATGCGATGGCGCCATCATGTCTGGGGCGCGCTACTCGTCTGGGTAGCCACGCGTGCCTTGAATTAGGGCTACAGGGCAGTTTTCCAACGATTTGCAGCTGGAAATTGTTGGAAAACGATATATATTTCCACTTTTCTTGACAACGACAGCACACCTGGGGCCATCATTTCACAGGATAATCGAGACTACTATTAACTTACAGTCTAGTAATGTATTTCGTAATAATTCAGTAAAAATAAATTGGAGGATTACCAATCGTGTATACTACCTTTATTTAGGGGTATTTTTTTTATCATTCCAAAATGACTTTTTCAACCTAAAGCAGACTTCTCTTTATTGACATCTTTTTTGGTAATTTTGAACAGTTTATTGCGGTAGAATATGCAACTTACAGTAGTGATTTACAGTAGTTGCCATGCGAATCAATGTGCTTTTGCATGTTTACTGTGCATTGGAGTGATCGCCATCTTTATTTTCGTATTGCATCTTGTCGTCTCCATCGTCGCTTTACCCAAAAATTTCAATCAAAAAATAAAACCCTGCCCTTTATCTACCCCTAGAACTATGGGGCTCCTACCGGAACCCCATAGAAAGAAGCCTATTTTTCCCCATAGGCTAATACAGCAAAAATAAGAATGCAATTTTCTTGGGCATTTCTCGCACTGTGCGCACAAAAACCGTCAGGGGATTATTTATATCCTCACCTTGTCACTCGTGTTGAAACGACTGTAGTCCAAAACTACAGAAATACGCACTAGGGCTGGACTTGCAGTGGGTTACTTACACTCTCACAAAGACGTGTTTAGAGATCGCATGGTCGACTACTTGATGTGGAAAGTGACCGACAAAGTCTATACTGAAAACTTCCGACTCGCAATTATATATTTTTCCCGATTGACTGGCTGACACTGTTGTTTTTAGCCGCGTCGCATTCTCCTTCTTCTTGTGCCAAATTCGTTTTCGTGACACGGCTCAACAGAAGATGGCACTATGGCTCAACAGAATTCATTGCGCGCGTGATGCCACAAGCGCACATGACTTGTACAAGGTTGGTAGTCTCATATCAAGTCCAGAATGTGTTGTGCACTTTTTTGCCAAATGCTGTACGCATGGTACTGGTTGGGTGTGGGAAGAAAAGTACAGTGAAAGTGCACACACAAAATACTATGGATCTTTTCTCAATGCTCGGCTTCGATACGGCTGACACTGAAACATTTCTATTTTGTACATCATCAGTGTTTGAATAAAATGATTCAGGACCGTCACATTTTTGGCCCATGTCAATTTGAAGAAAAACGCCAACTAATATTGGCGGAATAATGTCATGAATGTCTATAAGACGCAGCGAACCGTACGCGTACGCGGCGCCATACAATCTTTGGTACGTACTGAAGCCAGCTTTGATTAATGGGCCCAACCGGGGAATTCCACGTGCATACTGAGCATGCGCATCGGCACTTGACCTCAGCGATTCCATGAGCCATGCATGCAGTGCATAAAAGAAGGCATGAAAGGTCTGTGATGTGGCGGGCCGTGTACGTGGTTGGTGAGAAGTTTTATTCACTTGGGTCTTTACATTTTCCGTCATGTGGCGATATCTGTATCCAATCCGTCCAAAAAAGGAAGCAAAAGAGAATACGATGCAAACTAGAGCAAAAATAGAAGACAACGTGTCTACAGCTAGACAAGACTGGGAGCGGGACTTTGGCTGGCTTAGCTACGATGGAAATACGATGTTTTGCCGTGTTTGCCGCGAAATGAAACTGACCAGAGGGAGTGGAAGGAAACATATTACCTTATTCAGTAATTTCTTTTCTATTTTTGAAAAATCTCTTATTAGTTATAACTCTACTGAATCCTCCAATTATTTTGAACACCGCAGGGAGTTTATCGTTAATGAGATATTTTACAATGTGTCCATTAAATGTGGGCTAGTAAAAATGTCTGCGGGCTAGTAAAAGACCCAGTTAACTTGCCCAGTGGACTAGTTTTAAAAAAGCTTAAGATCGAGGCCTGCAATGTAATTTGGTTTGTCCTGTTTTATAAAATTGCATTGGATATCAAATTCCACCTGTGCGTGATACCCTGATTCTTCGCCCCAGGTAATTTTTTCTCGCGATTTGTACCATTTATCGGGAACAGTTTTTGTCGAGTGACTGAATGTTTTTAAGATGAACACAATGTGGTGTATCCCATTAGTGACACTTGAACATTGACAGATTACCGCTTATGTTAGAATTTTACCCTCAAAGTTAGACAAGGAAATCGTAAAAATTTACGAACTTTGGGCCAGTCACAGCGCGCAACAGAAAATCTGGTCCGCAAATAGCGCCACCAACGACGGTTCACGTCAATCTGCCTAGTTATAGACACGGCAATTGTGTAGTGTAGGGCCCCTCTTTAGTTTTGATCAAAATAGAGTCCAGGGTATTTTTTTCTCACAATTCCAAAATGACTTTTTTTTCCTAAAGCAGACTTCTCTTAATTCTGTTGACATCTTTTTTGGGAAAGATTTTACTTTAATACCCCCCACCAAAATCGGTTAGAAACAGCAAATCTTGGAAAATAACCATCCATTTGTGTTCATACATGTAATTGTATAAACACTTGGCACAACGTTTAATTTTGAGAATTTTGTTGGGACATTTTAGTGCAATATAGGGAAAGAAAGTTTGTGTTTTCTGTGTTAGAAGAATTTCGAAGTTCTTGGCAGTTGGTCACTCCAAAGTGTGCACATACATGTTGATTTCTTCCTCATTTTTTACAGATTTTGCTGACATAAATCTTGAAATAACAGGTTGTGCCACATGTTTAGACAGTTGTTATCAAGGAGGGTTGCTTATTTTCCAAGATTTTGCTCTTCTTGACCGATTTTGGTGGGGGTATTAAAGTAAAATCTTTCCCTTTTTTGTAATTTTGAACAGTTTATTGCGATAGAAAATGCGATTTTCTTACGGCCCGTGCTTTACAGCAGTTGCCATGCGAATTAACGCAGTTTTGAGTGTTTACTGTGCGTCACAGTAATCGCCATCTTTTATTTTCGAGTTGCGTTTTGTCGTCTTCATCGCCACTTTACCCTAGCTTGAAAATTCCAGCTCTAGGCTCATGACATCTGAGATTCGCCATTTAGAGCTGGAAGGACTTCCATAGGGTTCGCAATGGTCAGTTTTGATATTGCCGATATCTTCCGTTTCCCTGAATATATTAACCAAACACTCACCTTGCCGGCAGAGTAGTAATTCATGCAGCTTGTCATCCTCTCAAAATGAGAATATATGCTCAAGTTAAACCCGATCGCTGTCAGTATTTCAGTCGTTGGATATCGAACCCCGATCGGAAAACATTGTTCATGTTCAAAAATCCGCTCCATTACTTTGTACACAGCTGGTTTGTGCATGCACCGAAGTTGCACAAAAAATTCATTTTGAGGGGATGACAAGCTGCATGAATTACTACTCTGCCAGCAAGGTGAGTGTTTGGTTGATATATTCAGGGAAACGGAAGATATCGGCAATATCAAAACCGACCCTTGCGAACCCTATGGAAGTCCTTCCAGCTCTAAATGGCGAATCTAGTCACATGTTACTTCCAAAAATGTAAGGCTCTCCGTTAGCCTTACAAGGATATTTGATTTTGGTCCCCGTAACTCAATGGATTTGCAATACGCTCTTGTGATATCATTTACAATGTTCCAGAATTCCACTTTCCCAAATGTTAATCTCCCCAGAAGGTTATCCAATCCCTCCTACAGATCTTTGAGACTTTTGCGGCACATTTGCGGAACATTGAAATGGACAATTTATTGAGTAATGGAGTTTTTACTCACCAACCGACGTATTCAGCCGAGATGAACATGGCGTCGCACAGCTGACTGATACAGTCCACCAGAATGCGCATGCGCGTGGATTTTTCGAAGAAATTTGGGGCTCGACCATTTTTTGAAGGAGGGGGGGCATCTTGTCTACATCGCGCAACGGTGATGTGTGGAATGTATGTTTTTATCCAGATTAGATACCGCATACAAAAACAAACGCAAAATTGAATGTCAGCGAATTTTGAACGTTATAATGATCCAATACCGACTATTAATCATCACAAAAAATATTCCGTAAATGTTCATTTTAAAACTGAAGGAATGTTCAAACACACACAATGTGTAAAGCGCGTCATGCACACATCACCGTTGCGCGATGTAGACAAGATGCCCCCCCTCCTACAAAAAATGGTCGAGCCCCAAATTTCTTCGAAAAATCCACGCGCATGCGCATTCTGGTGGACTGTATCAGTCAGCTGTGCGACGCCATGTTCATCTCGGCTGAATACGTCGGTTGGTGAGTAAAAACTCCATTACTCAATAAATTGTCCGTTTCAATGTTCCGCAAATGTGCCGCAAAAGTCTGAAAGATATGTAGCAGGGATTGGATAACCTTCTGGGGAGATTAACGTTTGGGAAAGTGGAATTCTGGAACATTGTAAATGATATCACAAGAGCGTATTGCAAATCCCATTGAGTTACGGGGACCAAAATCAAATATCCTTGTAAGGCTAACGGAGAGCCTTACATTTTTGGAAGTAGTCACATGTCATGAGCCTAGACTAGAGCTGGAATTTTCAAGCTAGCTTTACCCCAAAATTTTCCTCAAAAACTAAAACCCTGCCCTTTATCAACGGCATACCTGTTGGTTTGTAATGTCGCTAACCTAAAAGTGGATTTTTGTTTCCTTTAGACTAACGTTAGCATGGTTAAATAAATAGGGAACAGGGCCCTACACTACACAATCGCCAAAATGTCTAAATGTGCGGCTGTTGTGTCTATGGGGACATAGACACAACAGCCGCACATTTAAATTTAGACACATCTATTTCCGACATCTCGTCGAGTTTAGACAACATCGATCAAAATGCAAAAAATTGCAAGTTATGATAAAGGAGTATCGCTATACTGTCAATCATCATCAGTAACATCGTGCATAAGATATGGTCAATTGTCTTAATATGTATCGTTTACTCACCACACCATCCTATCAGACACGACCGGACGACACACACTGACTATGTGCGCTTCGCATGATCATCTGTTTGCTCGATGTGTAATTCGCATGCGCACGGGGGCGCCCTTTAGCCTTTACGGGTGCAAATAAACTCCCATTGACCTTAGTGTAAAATCCATTAACTTCACAGCGAAAAAATCCTTATCCAGGAGTCTCTCAGTTTTTGTGACACTACTGAAAATTATAGTTTGAATCTTAATCTGTCAAATTCTTTTCAATTTTTGGCAGGTTAGCCTTTTATAATTTTTGCTAATTGTCCATAGAGAGTACCACCCCTGAAAATGTGTTTTTTTCCAAAACCGGCCAGCTGCCAAATTGCATACAGCATCCCTCCACTTGCCAAGCCAAATAATACAAATTTTAAAGCCAAAAGTTAACAAGTCTTCAAAAAAGTTGAAGCACAGAACCCCCAGGTTATGATAGCTGATCATAATTACACAATCTATCAATTTAATGATATTATTCAAAAGAAGTTGTGGGGTTTACAATTTATGCTAATCAGTTTGGCGCAGCCATTTTGGCCTATTTAGTGTGGTGCACACATAAGGGCAGTCAATTTCTCTTTCTGGTTAATAAATTATGCTTGAGATGAAGAGAATCAGTCACTGATCTGACATCTGAAAAAAATGTTAAAAATTCTGTTGCGTTTTGTCTACAACAAGGTCAAACATGCGTGAGCATCTTCATGCTACTTTAAACAATTTCAGAAATAAAAACCTGCATGCCATTGTGTATACCCTGTGAACAAGTCAGAAGTTATTTACCCAAATTCTCCCTCAAAGAGTTATTTTGATGTCTCACTTTTGATGATAACAGTTCTCACAGCTTTAAAAATCAATTATTTAACAACAAGAGGGGGAAATTAGTATGGGGAAGCTGTGAAAAGGAGAGGGGATGGGGGGGGGGGGGGGGGGCAGGTTTTACTTTCCCCTCAACATTTCTAACCGCTAAGTTCAGTAGTACGGAAGCGTATGTAATATACGGAAGCGTATTTAGGACATGGCCAAAAAAATTCGCGCCCACTATTTCGCCCGGGCGGATTACTATTTCGCCCGGGCGGATTACTATTTCGCCCGGGCGGATTACTATTTCGCCCGGGCGGATTACTATTTCGCCCGGGCGGATTATGAGTTTCGCCATTTCAAAAGAGTGACCCGCCCGGGCGAAATAGTAATCCGCCCAGGCGAAATAGTAATCCGCCCGGGCGAAATACTAATCCGCCCGGGCGAAATAGTGGGCGGGAAATTTTTTTTTGGCCAGGTCCTAAATACGCTTCCGTAAAATACGCTTCCGTAAAATACGCTTCCGTAAAATACGCTTCCGTAAAATACGCTTCCGTAAAATACGCTTCCGTAAAATACGCTTCCGTAAAATACGCTTCCGTAAAATACGCTTCCGTAAAATACGCTTCCGTAAAATACGCTTCCGTAGTAAGCGCAGCGCCATTATTCTGAAGCACAATATGTGGCAGTGGGACCCCGACCCCCCTCTTTTGTCTTGGTCATTGTGTTCCCGGAATTTCAGGAATTATTTTCAGCGAGGAGGAAGTTAGAAATTTAACTGGCCATCTGGGGGTCGATGAAATACAAACTAGTGTGAAATGCTCATGCCCAACCCCGGGGCGAGCTCGCCCCGGGGTTGGCTGAGGTAGGTTTGCGCGAAACGAGTGTGAAACGACGCGGGGTTGAACTCGGGGGTTAAAACGCCGGGGCGGCCCCGGTGATTGGAAAGCCCACTGTTTTGAAGACGTCCAGAAGCCTCAAACAAATTTTAACTTTGATTTCTTTTTGCAAAGTTAAGAGTTGGAGATTCAACATTCGATAGTAAGATGGAAGTACTCCATTTGTCCTCACGCTTCGGTCCTTCCCAAGAACTGGCTTCAATTATTCCAGACACCTTTCCAGTCAAGCCCTCTACTTCAGTTCGTGACCTTGGCGCATACTTCGATAGTCACCTCACTATGCGTCGTCATGTGAATGCAGTCTGCAGCAAAGCTTCTTTGGCACTCAGGAGGATTGGAAGCATCCGTCACTATCTAGACAACCACACAACAGAGGTGCTTGTCCATGCCTTCGTGACTTCTGTACTTGACAATTGCAATAGTCTTCTGCTAGGTTCTCCGGATAAGGACATTGCCAAGCTCCAACGGGTACAGAATTCAGCTGCACGACTGGTATCGCGGGCCAAGAAGAGGAACAACATAACACCCGTCCTAAAGAGCCTACACTGGTTACCAGTTCAATCTAGAATTCATTACAAAGTTATGCTCATCATCTTCAAAGGCATCCACGGTCTGTGCCCAGATTTCATCT
Source organism: Hippasteria phrygiana (assembly GCA_037893225.1). NCBI lineage: Eukaryota > Metazoa > Echinodermata > Asteroidea > Valvatida > Goniasteridae > Hippasteria > Hippasteria phrygiana. Next base: position 1,807,610 of record JAZGUH010000320.1, read on the forward strand.
CCCAACTTGTTATCCCTTACACGCCATCAAGATCCCTCAGGTCATCCACACAGCAGCTCCTCACCGTCGGTTCAGGCAGGACCAAAACCTATGGAGACAAGACATTTTCAATTGCAGGCCCACGGCTCTGGAACTCTCTTCCACAATCTCTCCGATCCGAAACTGAACTGCAACTTTTCAAGAAACATCTAAAGACCCATTTGTTTAAATTGGCTTTTCAGTGACTGTTATCAACCAACTGACACACAGCTATTTTTGTTTTTGTTTACCATTTTATTTTATTTTGCATTAATTTTGACTGTTAAGCGCATTGAGAGATCCAGTGGATCTGAAATGCGCTATATAAGAACCTGCTATTATTATTATTATTATTATTCGTGGCTGGTATGGTGGCCCTGAAGGGACATCGGAAATCGTGAATATTCACGTCAATATTCACAACATTTCACGACTTGCCCCAAATCGTGAATATTCACGCAATACATCGGGAAATCGTGAATATTCACGTAAATATTTACGACAAAACATCGGAATTCGTGAATATTCGCGTCAATATTCACGGCAAAACATCGGAAATCGTGAATATTCACGTCAATATTCACGCAAAAAATTTCGCGTTCCGCTCTCCGGTCGCAAATATTCACGTGTATTTTGTTTCAGCAAGCTAGGCTGGTTGTCAAGTCGATGTGCACGAGCGAACTCAGCAGCGAATTAAAAAAGCTAGAACGCATGCAGCAAAGGGAGCTGCATAAAATCAGCAGATTCTGGAAACACTTTTCTGTATGCCTAAATCTTCTACAAAACTCGGTCTTTTTAGGTTACGTTTTTCCAACAGTGGCCAGTTAACACACTTTAGTACACGAACCAATTATTTTACCTTTCCATTGTTCATAAAATAACTGTTTAAAATGAGATATTATTTGATTAATTGGTTTCAGAAAATATTCGATTTTCTGAAAAGGCAGTACCTTTCACTAAAAGAAAATATACCTCACATTTTTCGATTTGTTTCCACTTTTCTTTGAAAATCTGAAAGATTATACCCCTGGGCACACTTTATTTTTGAAAAGGCTAATTCGGGCCACTAATTAGTACTCGAATGGACGACTAAAGGGACGTCATATTCCATATAAAATAGATTTATTGTAATTTATCTGTACTTGAGTAAAATAATCCATTATAATTCTTTTTCAATACTAGAAAGAGAACAAAAGTTCAAAATCAGCCCTTGTTCATCTTTATTGATAATTGAAAATTCAAAATTGAAAACTGAATTATCAAATCTCAATTTTAAAAACAAATCCTTTTGCATTTTGCACTCAGATTTTCTACGGTTCTTTTCAGAAGACGTATTCCCGAGACGGTCTGCAGCGTCAGCCGTATGTGTGTTCATGCAGTATGTTGCTTCCTAGTATATGTTTTGTGCAGCGGCGTAGCGGGAGGGGGCATCGGAAAAAATAATAGTATTATTACGAATATTGTGAGCCCCCCCCCCCCCCCCCACACACACACACACATAGAAGGAGAGAGCCCTGGCTACGACGCTGGAGTGTCCCCCATCCCCCATGCGCCCGCAGACGGGTGTTACTGGTGCACACTAGAATATATAGGGGAGTAGTGGGTGTATAATTTTAGGGAGGGGGGACTGTCAAACTAACAATATACGTGCACTGATTTGCTTTGTATCCATTACGATAATATTCACCCATCTAAAATGTTGAGGTTGGGAATGCACCGTCATTAGAATTAGATAAAAGTTCCATATTGGAAAAGCTGACTTTTGAAACTCATCATTCAGTTATTTTTGTGCAACAAAGAATTTTAGTGGCGAGTTTACGATCTCAATGGTCAATGGAGTGACCACAAGCGTCCCAGGATTTTTTGTTATGGGACCCACGGCCGCGGGGATTTGTGCCGCTCCAGGTGCGCGCTTCTTAGCACTGGACACAGATTATATGTTTGTGTCTTTATTTTGGGTAAAATATGCTGTAGATTACAGGAAAATGCACCCAGACCCCTCTAGCAGGGCGGGCAGGCTTGGTAAATCCCCCCCCCCCCCCCCCCCTCCGTTTGGAAAATCCTGGATCCTCCCCTGGCTAATTCCTGCTCGTGATAAAGATTTCCATATGACACGCCATGTGATGAAATTCTGTCCCGGCTTCATTACCGATGAAGCACTTAACAAAAAACTGGTGAGAATTCCATTTGAACTTTTGAGTTAAGACGCATTAAATAGCTAGACGTTGCATGCATTGCATTGCATATCAACGTCTGATATAATATGCGGACATGCTAATTTATGCGACCCCGCGCGCCAGCCAATCGGAGTGGACTTTGAAAACTTGTGACGTCATTTCGATCAGAAATGTGGACGAAGGTACTGATTGGTTGGTAGGTGTCAGCTGACCCAGTTTCTCTGCAGGGGGTGCGTTTTGGCGGTCATAACCGAAAACTGGTTCTGCTGTTTCTCTTTGTTTAATCACTTTGGAGATTTGGGGATTTCATTATGATGCGTAATTTTCGCCTATTTCAAATTCCCAAAGAAATTCACCGACAATAAGCAACCGAACCAATTCTTGGTTCATGGCTGTTTGTGACCGCCAAAACGCATCCCAGTGCTGCGCGCCGTGCCAGTATACAGTACATCAAAATGGATCAACAGAACGTACTTCAACCAGCTGCGACTGGAAATACGACTGGTGAACACGGTCCGCCATTTTGTGGAGTAAACAATTTGGTTCTACAAAATGGCGGACCGTTATTTGTCACGAAATTAAACAAAAACCACGCAATTTGAAGGGATAGTTATGTGAATCTTTATATTCTACTTTTTGAAAAGCTTCCCAACCATACACATTTCAGTTTTATAGCCCAAATCGCAAAATCCAAAGCAATGTGTCCCTTTAATAGTCTATGGAATAGCCGACCTAGTACTGCGTACCGCGTGCGCGTGTTGGGGGAGCACGCGACACGCGCGGCGGCATTTGAATTATTTTATAACTGCCATATGATGGCATGCTACATACGCGCCGTGATGGATGCGTTTTGGCGGTCACAAACAGCCATGAACCAAGAATTGGTTCGGTTGCTTATTGTCGGTGAATTTCTTTGGGAATTTGAAATAGGCGAAAATTACGCATCATAATGAAATCCCCAAATCTCCAAAGTGATTAAACAAAGAGAAACAGCAGAACCAGTTTTCGGTTATGACCGCCAAAACGCACCCCTGGTGCTATGTGTCGCGAGGTAGAGAATGGTACCTGGCGATCATCTGATAGGTTTACAAGGCCACTGGCTGCGGCGCCAGCCTAAGACTCTTGCAGCATATTTTGCGCATTATTTATACGGCGGTATTTACTACTGGAAATAAGTCTATGTTTCGCGGGTCAGATGTCGGGGGTCAGAGGCCAATTTTTTGTTTTGTAATCACTACTCACTAATTACAACACATTATACGTGTTTGTTTGCATGAACAACTCTTATTAAAGATAAGGAACATTTCCAAACAGCAAAATTTCATGACATTTGAAGGCAATGTGTCCCTTTAAATAGCTTGGGCACCATAATAATGTCAATTTTTAAAAATCTTTTCTATTTTATTTGTGTACCATTTAGTAACATTTCATTAGCAGGTAGGACTAAATGGGGTATTTATCTGACTGACACAAAATGCAGAGGTGGCGATTTCTCGTCAAGGTTGGAGGGGGGATGGAGAAAACCAGCCATATTGTATTATATATAAGCATTTTTTTTAATGTGTGCTGATCTGCATTCTGGTGCATGTAAGGCCAATAAACATAAATGTATATGGCAAGGGGGAAATTATTGGGGGGGGGGGGGGGGGGCACTGCCCACCGCCGTCCCCTTTCCCCAAAAAATATTGGGGGAGTGTCCCTCCCCTCCCCCCCCCCCCCCCCCCCCCTCCCCCCCCCCCCCCCCCCCCCGGATCGCCGCCCCAAGACACCTACACATTATGTGAATGACACTTCTAGAACGTCTCCAATGGGAGGTTTTCAACTGATGACTACATCCATGGAACAATTGCGTTTTATGCTGTTGAAAGCTGTTCTAAGCTAAGGGTTAATGAAGTCACAAGTTTTTGCAAGCACCCGAAACCAAGACGATGTTTAAAAGTAATCATTACCTGAGATGGATACGATTTGAAGCTTTGCATGGTGGGTGCGATATGAGAGAGACTGGGATTGCGGGTAACACCATGTGAAATAAATCTCTTCTAGGAAGAAGTGTGGTTCTGAAAAGAACCGGGGTGGAGTGTGTAACTCACCTTATTACTGAGATGGTAGAGATTTACAGAAAAGTGTTTCCAGAATCTGCTAATTATATGCAGCTCCCTTTGCTGCATGCGTTCTATTTTTTATTCGCGACTGAGTTCGCACGCGCCCATAGACTTGACAACCAGCACCTAGTTTGCTGAAACAAATTCAAGTGAATATTTGCGAGCGGAGAGCGGGACGTGAATTTTTTCACGCGAATATTGACGTTAATATTCACGATTTCCGAAGTTTTGCCGTGAATATTGACTTGAATATTGACGTGAATATTCACGATTTGGGGCAAGTCGTGAAATTTTGTCGTCAATATTGACGTGAATATTCACGATTTCTGATGTCCCTTCAGGGCCCACCATACTGACGCCACCCGTCGTGTTTATAGGGTTCAAGACTTAATGCGTCCTGGATCCCCCGCAATCAAGGAATCACTCACTTCTTGTGCCTTTCTTCCCCTGTCTCTCAAAAAATACATTTTTCAAGTAAATGACCCAACATTTCGCAATTCGCATTATCAAAAACAAATCTCCGTCCTGGAGAATGAAACGTATCTTAGAAAGAAAGAAAGAAAGAAAGAAAGAAAAAGGAGTGAGAAAACATTAAGTATGTAATGTTAAAACCATCCTTGCCAATTTTTTTTGAGGTGTCATTTAGTGCAATCAATTTAGTGCGGAGCACAAGTCTTTGTTTTTTTGCCATTATGACTACAGGAAACACTTCGTTGGTCGCAAGTTTTACATACCAAAGATATGAGGGCGCCCTTCCATGAGCAACTATACTTTTGAGTGTCCGATCTTCCCCACTCCTTGGGATTTTTCCCAAGATCTTGGGAATTTTGGTGCAAAAAATATGGATTGCACATGCGCAAAGTGCTTCTTCGTCCTCGGATGCATAAATTTGTACATGTGTTTTCATTGGTAATTGCCTTGGGAATTCTTGGGGAATTTTACTGGATGAATCTTGGGTATTTCACATTTGACGAGAACCCACGCGCTAACAAGATGGCTGCCCCCACGAGTGCACGAGACGAGTTGAGGTGCTCCCTTTTTGTGAGAAATTTACCTTACACAGCAACTAAGGAACATGTGGAGGAAGTGTTTTGTGAAATTGGACCCGTGAAGAAGTGTTCGTGGTGACAGAGAAAGGTTTGTCTTATAATTAAGTTAGAAATGTATACCCCTAGAACGCTTTACACTTACATTATAAATGTTTTGTAAAAAATTACATTGTAAATTTCACGCAATTTTATAAAAACCTCTTGGAAAAATATATCAATTTTAAAAATCGTAATCATTTGAATGACCACTTGACAGGGGCGGATCTAGGTTTTCACTAAGGGGGGGGGGGGGGGGGGTTACCTGAGGTGATTGGCGGCTCGTGGTCTGTCGCGGGGCAGCGGGCGCGGGTGCCGCTCGGTGCCGGGGGGGGGCCGGGCGCCTGGCCTATCACAGCCCCAAGGCGGGTGCGAATTATTCGACACCCAGACACTATTTTTTAAATTTTTCTCAGCCCAGGGGGGGGGGGTTTAAATACCCCACCCCCCCCCCCCCCCCCCCCCCCCCCCCCCCGTAGATCCGCCACTGCTTGATGAAAATAATTGCCCATATATATAAGGCATATTACTAATAAGAAAAGAAAAGCATGGTCACAAAAAGGATTCACAAAACTCAATTTAAGAACGCAAATACAGTCTTGAATGACCATAATTTGAATATGACCAAATAAACGAAAACGGCAAATGCCCGCCAGGAAACCTATATTACAAACACGACTATATAGTGCCATTAATATTTACACGCATACAAGTACCCACACAAATAAATTAAATCTGCATATATACAATAACTTAGGTTTTAACTTATTCCAGTATTGTCGTGATTCTCTGCTTTACCGTACGGGCGGGAAGGGCGGAAAAAAAACACCGTGAAAGTCATTTTAATTGTACTTTCGAAAAACACGGATAGGCCCTATCCTTTTTTGGCTTAAAAACTCTTCCAGGGCAGTGGCGGTGCATGTTTTTTAAAAAAGTCTCAGTAACATTCAGTTGAACTGATAAATACACTGGTAAGTGTTTTTTGGCGAAGTGGTTTTTTGGGCGAAGTGGTTTATGGGGCGAAGTGGTTTTGGGCTGAAGTAGTAATTGGGCGAAGTGGTTTTTTGGGCGAAGTGGGGTTTGGGCGAAGGGGGTAATTGGGGCGAAAGTGGCGTTTGGGCGAGAGTGGTTGAGGGCGAAGTGGTTGAGGCGATGTGGTTTTTGGGCGAAGTGACCGACAACCCGGCTAGTACAGCAAGAATAAGAAAGTCATTCCCATGCAATCACGTTTCTACATTGTACAACGAGAATTAACTGCACGGTTTTCCCCAAAAATCATAATATGCCGCATTTACATCCTCACCTTGCTTGCGCCAAGTCAATTTTTCGCCTGAAACGGTTCCAATTTGCGGAAAAAAAAATTACAAAAATCTTCAGTCGTTCCGAAGCGATCAACACACACACACACCATCGAGGGAAGCCGCACACACGAAGCTCCTGTTTGGTATCCCGGCATGCATCCTGCCGGTCATGTACGACGGGGGGGCCGTGGGTCGGCGTCAAGTCATGATTATTCATCGAAAATTTTGAAGCGAGGTACGACAGGCAATGCATGCAGGACGGTATATAAACGGACACGCGGGACGCGGCAGTTGCCTGCCGTACCGCGCATCAAATTTTCGATGAATAATCATGACTTGACCGACCCCCGGCCCCCCCCGCACATGACCCGGCAGGATGCATGCCGGGATACCAAACAGGAGCTTCGTGTGTGCGGCTTCCTCGATGGTGTGTGTGTGTGATCGCTTCGGAACGACTGAAGATTTTTGTCATTTTTTTTTTCCCCGCAAATTGGAACCGTTTCAGGCGAAAATTGACTTGGCGCAAGCAAGGTGAGGATGTAAATGCAGCATATTATGATTTTTGGGGAAAACCGTGCA